>CM046877.1:217321569-218521569 GCA_025667525.1 Glebionis coronaria
ATATATATATATATATATATATATATATATATATATATATATATATATATATATATATATATATATATATATATATATATATATATATATATATATATATATATATATATAGGGTGAGGTTATTTTTAGAACCAAATAAATGTACAGAACTACGAGAACCAACATTAACCAATCAAAACTTCTCAAGTGTTTATTTTTATTATTTAAGTAAAAAGGGTATAATAGTCATATTACATTTTTTTCTTTTTAAGCAATTTTTAATAAAAAAACGTCTCTTAATTCCTAACTTTTAGGAATATAATTTTTTTGCACCTTACAACACAAGTGATATTAATAAATACGCATGTATATAATTTACAAACTTGTCAATTTACTTTAAACGTCAAAGTTTGCAATAAAAACAATAAAATAATCATTTTCTTGACATAACTATGCAGAATAGTACAAAGACAATGTTATTAAAATTTCAAGTCAATTACAATATACACACATTCAAAATACATATATTCTTTTTCAGAGCCTACAAGATACAATTTTAAGGTATGCATTTGTGGAGTGAGGTTTATCACATACATAAACAGATTTTATAGCAGCTAGGATTCATAATCATATCTTCTCAAGACATTCATCTTGAAGTATACACATTCCTGTTCAACCTCCCTGTCAACACAATGAAAATACAACACATAAGCTTAGTATGAATTATAATATTGGGGTAGAACGTAAGTGACGGTATCATCATGTTTCAAATATGAGAAAATACATGTGCATTAGTTTGTCAAATTCTCGTCTTCAGGCCGTAGACAATGCTCCTTCTCTTTTAGATAGATATCCTATTAATTGTGAGGCTACTTGTACAAGTGCATCCTTAGCAAAATCAAATTCTTTAGTAATCGTATATGATGATAACCAATAGCGTTATTAAGGCAACGATGAAGGATATCGATATTTTTGGAAAGATACATTTGGATGTTTACGTGCACCATCTTGTCATCTCCATAAACAATTTTTCGAACATCTACCTTTGTAAGTATCGAGTATTAGTTTTGGTGACTATCTCATTTCAAAACTTTGGCCTCCTATCTGAATTAGGCAACGAATTTGAGAACATGGCCCAAGCAATCGTGTAGTAAACATGGTGGGACCTGAATCTCTTTTAATTCACTCAATGCACCTGTGTTGCACACGTATTACAAGTTTGTGTTGTAAAATACCTGTAAATAAAAAAAACTACAACAACGTAGGCTATATCTTATATGACATCTTAATTCGAACCAAAACTACCTCTTGTGCATAAATATATATTGCACAATCTTCAACCTTTTGTGTTGCATTACTAAATGTGATTGCTACACCAGATTCATACAATACATATGCACAATTCATACAATACATGTGCACAATTCTAAAAAACATCTAACTTCAAATAAACAAATTAATAACATAAACATCCATACAAATTTCCCCAAATATACACAAAGCTTAGCATGATATATAACACAGTTTTAAGTTAAAATGTATATGAACATGGTTCTTCTATCTAAATATTGTATGCACCGACAGTCTTTAACATATTGGCCATTGCTTTTTCATTAATCATGTACATGTACAACCTTTGTATTTTACTGTTTTAATAACACTACAAATTTTCTTTTAGGTCTTACACTTATTTAAAAAAATAAAATTAGTAAATTCACTAAACAAAACATGTACCAAGTATTTTTAAGTAACCCGCATAACATTTACACCAGATATTTAATACTGCAATATTCTTTAAGAACAAGCTACAAAATTATCACTGTTAGGATTGAATGACACAAAACTACAAAGAAATAGACGATTATAAGGACATAAAATAAGGTACCATACTTTATTTCTATAGATGACATCTGATAAGATCTTCTACTCTTAATATTGAAGTTAAATATAAATTTGTAAAGATTTACCATGAATAGGAATAATAAATGTCGATATAAAGATCTCTCTACATAAAAAAATATATCTTTTTGTTAGAAAAATACTTCTTGCTTTTCAAATCGAACTTTTCTTCATACCAGATTGCATTCCTGGATCGAAACTCAAGTATCATATTAAGTTCAGACTTAAAACCAATTCATATCAAAAAGAATTAAAAAATATCACATCACATATCGAAGCCCAACCTGTAGATCGGATTTGTTTAAAGGCAAAATCTTTCGTTTTATTAGACCATGTAAAAAATCGGACGACTTATATATTGAAATTATGCATGTACTGTCATTATCACTTTAATTTACTAATACTTAATCAATTGAAGACTATCCCTTTGAAATACCAAAACGAAGAGCCAAAAAAGCTATCAAAAAATGATCTACTCTATTTTCTCTAAAACAAGATCATATATGAATTAAAAAAAATAAAGCATTTAAAGACCTTATACATAAGAATCACGTTTAACTATTTGAAAACCCGTAAATCGACTTCCGTTTATATGATTTTTGAATCGATATTGTCAGAAAAAAATTAATTAAACAAAATTTAATTATGTACCTTGTCCTCAATAGACGAGTTTGTGATTTTGTTTTGGGGAAAATAAAATATTGTAATTTTCATGGATCTATGACCTGTGACCGGAGATGCCGAAGAAATGTTCATGATGATATTAGATTCGTAGTGGTTTATAAATTAATGTAAATGAAAGAATAGGATGGTCTTGATGTCGAGGAATGAATTACAGTTTGAGAACTAGAGGTAAGGATGGTGGTTAGGGTTTCAGAGGCAGTGATGAAGATTAAAACACAGGACGGTTTTTGGGTTATGGGGTGCTAACTTTATGGAAAAACTAGTTTCCCATTATGCCCTTGATTTAATTCGTTTCTCTAAATTAAATTGAAAATAATTTCAAAAATGCCACTTTGCATTATAGTGTTGTACATTATGTATTAATAGTAATAAAATAATGGTTCTCGCAGTTCTGTACATTTTTTTAGTTCTGAAAATAACCTTACACTATATATATATATATATATATATATATATATATATATATATATATATATATATATATATATATATATATATATATATATATATATATATATATATATATATATATATATATATATATATATATATATATATATATATATATATATATATATATATATATATATATATATATATATATATATATATATATATATATATATATATATATACTAGCGTCGTCACCCGCCCAACGGCGGGTCGCTTATTTTCTTGTTTTAGAGGGCTTTTTGTTGTGCGTTTTTAGTTTCTTGAATTTGTAATTTATTTTTTAGTATATATTTAGTTATAGTTTACGCTTAAGTAACGTTTATTTGTGGTTAACGGGCGGGATTTTTTTTCTTAATATGAAGGAACCATTGACGATGAACTAGTGAACCGGTGAGTCGACCGCGTTGACCCAATGATCGATCTCGTTACCTAGTGTCTTGATCGGGTTAACCCGTGGTGAAACTGTAACTTGATATATTGCTATATTATGATTCTTAAATTTATATTAAAAATAGATATTTTTAAAAGATTTAAGATTTAATCTGAATTTAAAAAAAAATATATTTCGAAAATTAATAAAAAATTTCAGGTATAAACCTCACAAACACGCATTAATGAAAACAAAAACCTTACACTCGGATAAACCTTAAAAAGCATACCAAATTTCACAAAAATAGCGTTATGTTATTTTCCTATACTAGAATGACACAAGTTTAATTGTAACACCCCATTTGCTAAGATGGATGCTACAGTAAAATATGGCGTGTCATCAAAGCATGCAAGGTAAATGTCTAAACATTCATTACCATAAATAGAAATACCGGAAACAAACATCGGTAGTCTAAGTAACTCACATACAAGCAATATTAAGTACTGTAAATGAAAGGACTAAACAATGTCCAAAAGAAGTAAAGTATGAAAAGTAGGAATAAATGCATAAGGTAAAAGAGATCGGATAGCTTCCATCCGAATGCACATACTCTGGAGTTCCTACTTGCGACCTTGGGTACCTGTCGTTTGGGAACATGGAAATGGAAAACGGCTGAGCATAACGCTCAGTGCACGGATATGTAGCATAACGTAAAGACATAAAGGAATGATAACATATAAGGCATATAAAGCATGAATTGCAGCGGAAATGAATAAGTCCTGGGAAAAACCTAGATATATGTCATGTTTACTGGTTTTAGTTCTGAAAACATAGCTTATGTTACTTATGAAAAGTTTGTATTAGTTTAATATACCAAAAGCCAATATAGGTCATGAGGTCAACAACGTGCATGAATACTTGGAGGGGTGACCTCGTCATGCAAATTAGAGGGGATGCCCCTAATTAATTGGTAATGGGTAGGAGGGATCAACTTCTTGTGAAGTATGAAAGGCACACACCACATTCACCATAAAATCCTGACTGAAACTGAACCGAGGATGCACTCATACGCCCCACATGATAATAATGATATAATAATGGCCAAATAACTGAAAAGGACGCCACGAGCTATCACTCCACCGTGGTGAAGTCATAACACTAGTGCCTCTAGTGTTATGGTTATGGTACCTCCATAACTAGGTGAAACTGGTCATGCATGTATATGGCTAAGGTAACTAATAAAACATAAGCATTTAATCTATAACTACTAGAGAAAACAGTTGGCTGCATACGAGAAATCCTAATAAAGGAAGAGATTGTCCTTACTGAAGGACGGGAAATCTGTACCTTATGTCCAGTAGAACCTAATGGAAACGCTGAAGAAACTACTCCGCCTTGACGGATAATACTACATATGAATGGGAACGTGTATGAGTTGTTGAATTACATGTGTTTTACTGGTTTTGTGTGTTGTTAGTTTGTTATACTTATTATGTCATGTTTTAGTGTGTTACTGTGTTATCTGTAGTTATACTGATGTTCTGTAGTATATTATTCATGTAATAGTGTATTATAATACTTGTATTGTAATACTAAGTAACTTTATAAAAATAGCAGGTTTCCAAAAATAGTAAGTTTCTAAAAATAGAAAGTTTCAAAAATAGTAAGTTTTCATAATTAGAAATAAGCTGGATTATTAATAATAAGTAAAGTTGAATTAGTATAATACAAGTCATGGTTTAAAGGTAATAGATTATTAATTAAATAACTTGGTTTATTAATTAAACTATACGTTATAAGAAATTAATTAAAAATACATGTTTTAATTAAATTAAGCTAAGTAACATACTTTAGGTTATACATGAAATATTAATTTTAATATTTAACCTAAGTTATGAATTTAATTAAATTAAATAGCCTAAGAAATAATTTAATTAAATATATTTTTGAATTTTAATATTTTCCCGAAACCCAAACCCGTGTTTTAAAATTAACCCGAGCCCGTACCCTTGTTTCTTAAATAAGCCGAGCCAAACTCCCCTTTGACAGTGGCTAACCGGCTTAGCCGGTTGCCACTGTCCGAGTCTTTTCCCCACGGCTAGCCGCTGCTGGACTCGGTTCCCACCGGCTGCCTACCGGTCCACACCAGTTCACACCGGTTGTGACCGGTTCCCACTGCTATGTTGTTCGGTTCCCACTATTAGCAAAAAGCCCCACCGAGACCCTATTGGTCTCGGTTGGCACTCGGTCCAAAACAAAACCACACCCCGACCTCGAGTCGGGGTCCCCCTTGCTGCGTCCGAGCCTAAACCAACCAAGCCGAGCCCCTTGAGGGTCTCGGTGGTGGTGATGAAGACAAGCCGAGAGCCACATGGCTCTCAGTGGTGTCTCGGCTGAACCAAAACGCAAACCAAACACCCCCTTTTTCCATGCTTTAATTAATCCCCATGCTTTATCATCTTGTTTTTATGATTAATTAAATAAGAACATGAATTCATTAAGAATTAAAAGAAAAAGAAAAGGTTTTTGATTTACCGAACACGTGGAAGAAAGGATTAAAATCATGATCACGTACACAAAATTAATAAGCAAAAATCGTCCGGTTCCTCCTTGTGGTTTGATGTGGCCGGCGGCAAGAGAGGCAAAAGGGAGGCAAGGAGAACTTTTTTTTTCTGTAAACCTAATTATGTTTAATGTTTCGTGTGTTTGTTTATTATGGTTTTAAGTTGGGTCATGGGCCAAAGCCCATCTTTTTCTTTCTCTCTTGTCTTAGCCGCGGCCTAAAGGGAGCCCACGGGGAAACCCGTAGTTTTCCCGAGTTAAATTAATTACGTGTACGTTCATGTTTAATTATCGTGATTTTTATATGTCGTGTACTTAACACATTTATAATATATACGTAATTACATGTTATTAAATATCGTGACACGTGAGTTATTGAAAGTCCCTAATCAATGCAAGAAACCCTAATCTTAACTTAATCAACACAAGGTATTACTTTTCAAACGTAATCTTATTATTGTATAATAAAGAATTACAAGTGTTATTGATAACACCGTTTGATGACAATGTGTTGTGCACACTTTGAACAACAATAAACCTTAACTTATGAATACAGTCGTAGCTGTTTGATTCACTAAGTTATACGCACTAATGTTCTTAATATCTCAAAGTGTTAAATATTAATGCAAGGATACACATCCTATTTATAGTGTTACGAGTTTGACTTGAACAGTACTTGATGTCGACTACACAAGCTTTTACAAGTTCCCACATCAGTCACATGATGTCCTTCTATTCTTGGTAGTCTTCCATTATGCTTTAAGGAACAGTTGTCAAAAACAGTTTCCTTATTCTTCATATTCTCGAACACACAAATGGCATGTCCAAAGTGTGCTGAGAGTTATCAGGGTATTGCCACCCCTGTTAACTCTCAACCCCTCAGAGTCCCTAATACATCTTGGCTGTTATCCATCACAGCCAAGGAGTATGTCTTCAGGTAATCTTCGACTTCCCTGACAATGTCTCTGACATGGACTCCTCTGAGGTTGCTCACAGAGACTCGGATCTCTGTGAGTCTTGCGAAACTTGCCTGCCTCCTAGGCACAGGCAATGGACTATCTATCAGCCTAATTATGTTTAAATCAATGAACAGGGAATCTAACAAGTTTAGATTCCCAACAATCTCCCCCTATTTAAACATAAATAGTGCTAGATCTAACTAAGTTAAGGTAAGTGAGTTTAACAGCTTCTTCTTACACATAACAGATCTAAACAAACATACCTCATGATTTTATTAAGACTTAAAGAAAAATTACAAGTTCATTACATAAGTTAAATAAAAGATGAAGGTAAAAGGGCTGATACTATCTTCAATAGTCATCATTTTTGATTCTTTCTTCAGCTTCGGCCACATCTAATCTGTTATCAATTTCATCCTGCAAAGTCTTTGCAAACTTCTTGGAATACTCTGAGTTGATCTTGAGACACTTCTTGTGACAGAGTAGCTGAATAGTTGAAGCCAGGCAAAGCTCATCTTCCCTCTGAAAAGCATATTGGCAGGCTTTGTTCATAAACGCCATTCCTCTTTCAGGCACTGAGTATGTCTGACCATCAACAGGGCCAACTATACCATTAGGAAGGATCAGATCCCTGTGCATGCCATCCACACGAACATCTTCAGTAACAAAAGTTTCATCAATGATTTGGGAAATTCTTCTTCTTTTGTTGCCTGTCTTTGGGGGTCCTTGTTCGAAAAGCTGTGGTGGAGGATCTATCTTGAGTTTGGCAGCTGTTTCCTTGATCCAGTTAAACTTAGCCTTAAGAGTTTTAAGCAGAAGGAAATTTGCCTGTCCAGACTTTTTGGCAGCTAAGGCTTCAAGTTCAAACCATTCTGATAATCCAAGTGTTTTTAACCTGAAGTTGTCAAACACATCCATATTCCTCTGTTGATTATCCCTCCATAAGATCATCTGTGGGGTGTTTGTGGACTTGTGAATGGTGTATCTAAACTTGGTTATCTTGCCAGCAGCATACCTGTTGTTCACGCAGGCATCATAGTCAGCTTTGACTTTCTTTAAGGCCTCAGCGCGTTTAAGTTCCATTTCCCTCAACCTTTGTTTTTGTTTTTCTTTTTCAGGTGGTGTCATCTTCCTCAGAGTAGCCTCATTTAATTCTTTGGCTGCCTTGAGCTCACTTAGTCTTTTGAATTCTTCAGCCTGTTGCTCTATTTCTTCAGGCGTTAAAGGACTCTCATCGGAAGGTGTAAAGGTTGAAAAGTGGGAAAGGTCTGTTGTGGATCCTCCTGTCTCTAGCATCGCAGCTATCTTCTTAAGTTTGGTGTCAGTATCAACCAACACTATCTCTTTACCTTTCTTTGAGACAGAGGACTCCACACTTATGTTTTTCAAATCATCAGCTCTTTTGAGGAACGCTGTCTGAGCCTGATTTTGAATAGATTTTGGTAGGGAGCTCACAGTAAATTTAAGTTTCTTGGTTGCTGGTTCATCATCATCCTCAGGCTTGCTGATGTTAACTAAGATCATGGATTTAGATGAGTCAGCTCCATCTTGTGTTTGTTGCTCCCCCTGAGTCTGATCCTCATCATCAGGTACTATAACTGGTGTGATGACTTGAAGAGGAACAGGTGTTGTTGAAGGATTGGCTGAAGATGAGCCTTGTTCAGCAGATGCAAGGCTGAGTGTAGTATTCTTCTCCCCCTCACGTTCATCCTTACTTCTCTTATGCTTGGATGAACGTGCCTGAAATCTTCTTGCAATCTGCTCCACAGAGGCAGCCATGGCACGCTGTCTTTTTCTTGATGCCCTGGCAATCTTCAGCAATAGGTTGGCATTGGCATTGGTATTTGCCTGAACACGCCTGACAATAAAACCAGCATGGTTGTATTGCCTGTTGCGCACTGCATTGAAGTGCCTGTTCATGTTGTTTTCTTGTTCATGGAACAATGCAGGGACAACTGAGTCAATTGCATTCTTGATTCGTGTCGAGAGATGACTTAGTCCCTGGGCCACACCTTTTCTTGCACCCTCCTGAATAGGCTCAGTGACAGCCTCAGTCACAGCCTTCTTTATAATGCCTGGAAAAGTGACAGTAAAATTGTGCATCTCTGACTTGATCACGTCCAGCTTCCTTGATAAGCGCTCAATATCAGACTGATGGTGTACAGGCTGAAGATTCTTGATATTGAGGCTTTGTTGAGCAAAATCATCCTCCCTTGGAATCAAGTCGAAGTTAGTCTGGGTAGGATGATCAAACAAGAGGAATTCAGCTGTTGGATCATATATTGGTCTTTGGAAGACTGTTGTTGCAGATGTAGCAGAGTTTTGTGTGTCAACAGCTTCCTTGAGAGGAGAAGTCTTGTCATCTTCTTTAGGAGGAGAGGCTGACAGCTGGTCATCCTCATCCTCTTCCTCCTCTTCATCAAACATTCCCTCAGGGAATTCATCCTCAGGCATGGGTTCAAACTCAGCGACATAATCTTCTATAGAAAGCATTTCTTCATCAGCATTGAGCACAAGTTCTTCTTCATTCGGAATGTCCTGAGTTATTGTTTCAGCCTCTTTTTCATGTACCTGAGGTTCTTGGACTGGCTGTACAATTTCAGCCTGCAAGTTTGTTGTAATTAGTAACAGGGAAAAATATAAAGTGAATGGTCGCCATTTCGCTGTCCCAGAGAGGCTGAGGGTGATTACTCAGCCACTCCAAAGGATAAATCCTTGGGATTCTTTTAAGTGTGAATGAAGTGTGGTTAATGGTCGCCATTCGCTGCCCCTAGGAAAGCTGAGTGTGATTATTCAGCCCCCCAAAAGGTAAAAACCTTTGGGTCTCTTTTGATTGTGAAACATATGTTGTTTAATGATCGCCATTCGCTGCCCCTAGGAAAGCTGAGTGTGATTATTCAGCCCCCCCAAAAGGTAAAACCTTTGGGACTCTTTTAAGAGTGAAACATATGTTGTTGTAGGTCGCCTGTTACGCTGCCCCTAGGAAAGCTGAGGGTGATGATTCAGCTCCCCCTGAAAGGATAAATCCTTTGGGGCTCTTTTAATGAGGGAACCAAGAGGCTGTGTGAAGTACAGCCATCAAGGTTGAGACATTAATGTATTCAGGTTGTTGTTAGCCTGAATACTGTCTAGAAGGTTCAGGGTCATCGGGGTGCTTTATAAACACAAATGAATCACTCCCTGGTGCAAAGACAGAGTGTACAGAAGTCTTAAAGTATTCTAAGTGAAATGACAGACTTCTATGGGTCGAGGATTACCCTAACTTCACCACTCTCTCCTACAGATAAATGAGAGTGGTTGATTGTGAACCTCTAAAAATGTACACTGATTACCTGTGAGATATCAGCTAGGTTTGGCTGGTTTCCTGTAGTCTCTGCTGACCTAGAGACACTAGACGCCTGTTGTTTGTCAGCCAAAGATTCTGTATCCACAAGAGTATCTGGACCAGAGGCGGTGTCAATCTTCTTTTCCTTGGCCTTACTAACAGCTTTAGGTTGGGAAGAAGAGGGGATTTTCTTCTTCTTTGGCTGTTGGCCAGATGAAGCCTTGGACTTAGTAGTGTGCTGCCCAGAGGTCAAAGACGTAGACTTGCCAGCGACACTAGAAGTATTCACCTTCACAGAGGAAGGGAGCAAGGGCTTCTCAGCGTTGGGTACCTGGTTGGCAATGTTCAGCATGTGTGCAGTCACAGGGATATCCTCAGCTCCTATCTCCTTGTAGATGGCGCCTGTGATGCGATAGGGCTTTAGAGCTGTCAAGGCCTTGTTATGGTAATTCTCTCCCAACAAACTCTCAAAGATCAGGGACAGATAACGCACATAACAGATGTTCTTTTCCCTGACCTGATTCCGTCCTTTCAGTTGTTCTACCAGGTTTGAGAAAAGGATGCTTCCAAAATCAACATCAGCTCCCAGATAAGTCCATATGCAATAGCCTGATGATTGGACGACATCTGATCCTGTGATCCCTGCATTCCTCCCAGGGACTTCACAATGTGGGTGAAGAGGACACGCCACATAGGAGTAAAGTACTTTATCTTCAGAGGGGCTTTGGCGAGGACCTCAGCTGGCGTAAGTGCAGGGTTAACATCATGGCAGGGTTTTAGTGTGGCTAAGGCTTCCTTGACAGCCTTTTTGTCAACCGTCTTCAAGCATTCATCTCCATGTTTGAGTCCGGCCACACTAGAAAAATCATTGAGGGAAAAGGCAAAAGGATGTTCATTGCAAGAAAGGCTAAAGGTAATGGTGTCTTCAACTACTTCAGCAGAATACCAGAATTCCCTAAGGTATTCTTGGTAAAAGGTGGATGGAGATTTTGTGAAGGCTTTGTTTAGGTCACAATTCTGCATGAAATTTACCAGATCTGAGTAGGTGTTGTTTGGTGCCTTGATCCATCCAATGGCGTTATTGGAGGCGATGATGCTCTCGTTGATCTCGAAGTTCACATTGGAGGCTTTTGGTACGGGAAACGCCATTGATTTAAGGTTGAAGGAGAATGAAAATGGCGGATGGTTGAGAGAGATAAGAGTTTAGAGAGAGAAGATGATTTTTTTTAGAATGGTGGTGGGTGTGAAGAGAAAGAAGACAATATATATATATTCAAACTTGAGTGAACAGTTATTCAACGGTATTAAATGCAAGTGCGAAAATGACTGCTCAAGTGGGTCCCTTTGACCTTTCAAAAAGTTTGTCTCCTCGTTATCCGAAACTTAAATAATTAAAAAATGTGAGAATGTTTTTCGCATTTACTTGGAACGTAACTACCTAGTTTCATGTGAAAAACATTTAATAAAACATTTAATATAGAATCAATCATTTAATGAACACATTTAATATCAAGCCACAGGCTTTGAGATATTGAGCATCCCTAGCTCAACAACTAGCCTGTTGAACGTAGGTTCAGCCAAAGGCTTTGTAAAGATATAAGCTAGTTGCAGCTCTGTGGGAACAAAATGCAGCTCAATATCTCCCTTCATAATATGATCCCTGATAAAATGATACCTGATATCAATGTGTTTGGTACGAGAGTGAAGCACAGGGTTGTTGGATATGGCAATGGCACTGGTGTTGTCACAAAAGATTGGAACTTTGTCATACAAGATTTCATAGTCAGCCAATTGACTTTTCATCCAGAGTACCTGAGCACAACAGCTGGCTGCAGCGACATATTCAGCTTCAGCTGAAGACATAGCCACAGAGTTTTGCTTCTTAGCACTCCATCCAACCAATTTTCCTCCTAGGATTTGACAGCTGCCTGAAGTACTTTTCCTGTCAATACAGCATCCAGCATAATCTGAATCTGAATAAGCCTTGAGATTAAAGCCTGATTCCTTTGGATACCATAGTCCTAGGGATGGTGTTCCTTTGAGATACCTGAAAATTCTCTTAACAGCCACTAGATGGGATTCTTTTGGGTTAGCTTGGTACCTTGCACAGAGACATGTGGAGAATTGGATATCTGGACGACTGGCTGTTAGATACATCAGTGACCCAATCATGCCTCTATATAAAGTCTCATTGACAGAGACCCCTGACTCATCAGGGCCCAAGTCGTTGGGTGGAAGCATGGGGCATTTCACTGATGCACAATCAGCTAAGTCATATTTTTTAAGTAAATCCTTAACATACTTTTCTTGACAAATAGAAATTCCCTTAGGACATTGTTTAATTTGAAAACCCAAAAAGTAAGTTAATTCACCCATCATACTCATCTCATATTTCTTGGTCATTAATTTAGCAAAACGTTTACTAAGATTGACATTTGTTGACCCAAAGATGATATCATCCACATATATCTGCACAATGATGAAATCACTCTTGTCCTTGAAGGTAAAGAGTGTTTTATCAATAGAACCCCTGATAAATTTGTTTTCAGATAGGAAATTTGAAAGAGTTTCATACCATGCTCTTGGAGCTTGTTTCAGACCATACATTGCCTTGTGGAGTCTGTACACATGGTTGGGAAACTCGCTGTTCTCAAATCCTTCAGATTGAGCAACATAGACTTCCTCAGCCAAATCACCATTGAGGAAGGCACTCTTTACATCCATCTGATAGACAGTGATGTTCATATAGGCAGCATAAGCAAGAAAGATTCTGATGGCTTCAAGTCTAGCAACAGGTGCAAAAGTTTCATCATAATCAATTCCTTCAGTCTGAGAGTATCCCTGTGCTACCAATCTTGCCTTGTTCCTGATGATGTTCCCAATTTCATCCATCTTGTTTCTATAGATCCATCTAGTGCCTGTGATATTCTTTCCAGGTGGAGCTGGCACTAGTGTCCATACTTTGTTCCTTTTGAACTGATTGATTTCTTCTTGCATAGCAGCTACCCATCCATCTTCTACCAGAGCCTCAGCAACTCTTTTCGGTTCAATTTGAGAAAGAAATTCAGCAAATAGACATTCATTGGCTGAGGCAGACTCTGAGTCTTGGATTCGCTGTCTGGTTGTGACCCCTGCAATTGGTTCCCCAATAATGTTGACAAGAAGAATGTGTTGATCTCTTGACCACTTATTTTGAGGAGCCGGAGTTTCAAGAACAGGGGTACTTGAGGGCACAGCTGGTACAATTTGAGTTTCATCCTGCTGACTAGGAGGGCTTTCTTCAAAGACTACTTCAGTGTCTGAGTCTTCTTCAGCCACATCAAGGGAAGCAATTTCATTATCAGCAGGAGAAACTTCAGAGGTTTGAAGAATTGGTGAGTCATCAATATCATGAGAAGGACCATCAGAGATTTGAGGTTCTTCTTCATCAAGTTCCTGAGAGGTAGGAACTTCTATGTTGTGAGTAGACAGAGGGTCAAAAGCAGGAACATAAGGAGTGAGAGTGTTGGAGTGGTGATGACTGATAGGTCTGGGTTCTGTGAACTCATCACTTGGAAAAGAAATATTTTCATTAAAATCTACTTCATCACCCTCTGTTCCTGTCCTCTGTATGACTTCATCATCTTCATTAAATCTGACATGGAAAGTTTCTTCTACTTCTTGTCTTCTGATGTTGAATACTCTGAAGGCTTTGGCTGTTGGAGAGTATCCCAAAAAGAATCCATCATCAGCCTTTTCATCAAACTTTCCAAGTTTATCCCTGTAGTTATAAATAAACACAGGGCAACCAAACACATGAAAATAGCTGACGTCTGGAGATCTTTTTCTGAAAACTTCATAGGAGGTTTTGCCATGTCTTTTGACAATGATTGATCTGTTTTGAGTATAGCAGGCAGTGTGTACAGCTTCTCCCCAAAATTGCTTTGGTAAGGCTGCACCATTTAACATAGTTCTTGCTGCTTCAATCAGAGTCCTGTTTCTTCTCTCAGCCACACCATTTTGTTCAGGAGTGCCAGCTGAAGAGAAGTTCTGTGAAATCCCTTTTTCATCACAAAATGATTCAAGTTGATGATTCTTGAATTCTGTACCATTATCACTTCTTAGAGCTTTGACTCTAACATCATTCATATTTTCGACCTGTCTGATGAAGGACATGATGGTATCAGCTGCATCACTTTTCCTTCTGAGGAAGAACACCCATGTATATCTTGAAAATTCATCAACTATGACCAAGGTGTATTTGTTGTGATTAATGGTTTGAGGTTTGACAGGCCCAAACAAGTCCATGTGAAGGAGATGTAAGCACTTGTCAATAGAGAATGATTGCCTAGTCTTGAATGAAGACCTGTGATGTTTTCCTTTGACACAGGCAGAACAAGTTTTGTCTTTGGAAAACATTACTGAAGGTAGACCAGCAACCAAGTTTTGAGTGGCTATCTTATTGATGTTCTTGAAGTTGAGATGAGACAGTCTCTTGTGCCACAGCCAGTTGACACTTTCAGAGGCTTTGGCAAGAAAACAATTTGAGCTGTCTTCAGAGCACACAGCCATGTTGATGACATAAACATCTCTCCTTCTAGGTGCAACCAGCACAACATCATTATTTTTGTTGAATATGGTTCCCTGAGTCTTAGTAAACAAAACCTTATAATCAGCATCACATAATTGGCTGATGCTAATAAGATTGTGTTTAAGACCATTCACATATGCAACCCTGGTAAATGTGATCCCATTGCAATTCACTGAGCCATATCCTTCTGTGTCACCTGAAGAGTTATCTCCAAATACCACTTTGGGACCTAGCTCCTTTGAGTATCTGTGCAGGTATTGTTGAATCCCTGTCATGTGTCTAGAACAGCCACTATCTAGATACCATACCGATTCCTTGAGATATTTCTGCACAGATACATAGAAACAGATTAGTTCCTATGGTGAACCCACTTTCCAGTGGGTTCCCTGAATTTCTTGTTAGCAACTCTTGTGTTCCTGAAAAACTTTTGGCGTTGGGATGGACAGTTCATAGTTTCATGGTTATAACTCCCACAGATATCACACCCAGGGAAGTCACCACACTCGTCTGAGTGATGGTCTGTGAACCCACAGAATTTACAGGGAGGATAAGAATTGTAATTTCCCTGTTGTCTTTTGGAACTCTGTGGTCTGTCCCTAGAGGGTGTCTGAGCTCTTTTAGCTGCCATGTGTCTGTCATGATCTAAGGTCGAGTGGTGAGAATTCTTACAAACATTGCAATAAGGTTTGATTAACCTTTCCCCTTTGGGTTCACCTAGGACAGACTTAGGTTCATGAGAAGTAGAGCATTCAGCGGAAGGCTTAATGTGTTGTTTCAAGAGTTCTACTTCTTTCATAAGAGACAACAGGCGATCTTCAGTGGTGGGGTCAACCTTATTCACAGCTTTAGTAGAAACAGGCTTAAAAGCTACTTGTTTACCAGTTGGTTTAGCAGGCACACGAAAAACTTTGGCTGGAGGATTCTCAATATCTGTCTTAAGTTCATCCTTAGCAGATCTAGAAGAACTGCTAGGTTCAACTCCAGAGAGTTTGGGCAATGGTGGTAGCTCAGCCACATCTTCAGAGACAGGGTCATTAGTCAAAGAAGTATCTGACATATGAATAGTCTCTGTAGATTTAAAGACAATGTCTTTGGGTTTGGTGAGAATCCTCAGCTTTTTATTCTTAGCAGTTATATCCCTGTTTAAGTCAGCAGGCACTTCATCCCTAAGCAATTCATCAATAGTAAACCTAGCACACAACCATTTTTCAATAATCTTGTTCAATTCAGTGACTTGATCATTTAAAGCTATGTTTTTCAAGGTTAATCTAGCTACTTCATTTTGCAGGGATATTTTCTCTAAGTTAACCCGCCTGAGAGTTTCACATTCAGCCTTAGTATTTATCATTTCAGTTTTAACAGAGTGAAACTTATCAAGTAGGTTCTTTCTTTGTTCCTCAACAAAGTGCAAATCAACAATGGTGTAATCAAGGACATGCTTTCGTTCATCACTATCAGACATAGATAGAAGCCTGTGTACCTTTTTCATTGTGATGTCAACCCATTGTCCTGATCTTGCATCACCTTTTCCAACAGCTGGTTCATCCTCAGCTATCGCCATAAAAGCCCTGACTCTTGTGGTATCTTCTTCATCTGAAGTTAATGGTTCATCATTCCAATCATAGGTTTCAGCAACCAACCCTTTCTCAGCCTTTTTCTCACCACCTTTCTTTTTGGACATAGCCTCAATCTTCAAGTTCATCTGTTCTAACTCAGCTTTAAGTGCCTTGTACTTATTTTTGTAATCTTTCTTCTCAGTGTCTGAAGAATTGGATTGAGATGAGTTGTTATGTTGTTTGAACTTGTAGGGTTTGGATGAAGATGATGGATAAGAGGGTGAGGATGTTTTGGTGGAAGGACATTCTTTTTGAAAATGTCCAAGCTTTCCACAGGCAAAACATGTTTCTTTTGACCTGTCAGTTGGTTTGCTAACTGATCCTACTCTTCCAGATCTTTTGTAGTATCTTCTTTGGTTGGCTAGCAGTGCTCTTTCATGAAATTCTGCATTGAGGTCTGACAAGAACTCTTGGCTGCTACGGGTATCTTCTTCAATATCAGAATCGCTGTCAAGAGGGTGTGTTGCAGATATCAAAGCTTTGGAAGATGCTCCTTGGACTACAAATCTTTCAGTCTCTGATTTGTAGATAGTATCGATCAGCCCTTCTTCATAATTGTACTTACCATAGAGTTGAGCAAGGGTATCATTTTTGATTGAGTTGTTAGCTCTCTGAGTCTGATTCATGCTCAGCCACTTTCTTGGAAGGCTGTTGACAAAAGTGGCATTGATCTCAGCTTGACCAATAGTGACATCATTCATAGCGAGGTCATTTAGAAGAATCTTCAGCCTAGTATAGGTTTGCTGAACCTTTTCACCTTCAAGAGACTTAAAGGCATTAAACTGAAGTCTGAGTGCCTGAATCTTTGTCTCTCTTGTTTCAGAGGGTCCTTCATGGCCAAGAATAAGGTCTGTCCACATTTGTTTAGCTGTGGGACACTGAATGACAGACTTCATGATATGCTTTGGAAGACAGGAAATTATGATGCTTTTGAGACGTTTATCTTGGTTTGCTAATTTCCTATCAGCTGCGGTCCATTGTTTGACAGGCTTGGGAAGAGGGTTTTCTTCAGTAGAGGTAAGCGCCATGGGGATATATGGACCATTTTCTAAAATTTCTAAGAGAAAAGGTTCAAGTCCATCAAGGTATACAAGAAATTGACTCTTCCAACTGGCAAAGTCTTCTTCATCAAAGACTGGTACACTGGTTACGTGTGATCCACCTCTTGAGTCAAGAAGTTGGGGTAGATCATCGTCATTTGCTGGGGGGTTAAGTCTTGGTGAAGATGGGTTTGTGGAAGGTGAGTGTGGGCTAGAGGTTTCCGGCATGGTGGATCTTGATTATAAAACGGAGAACGATGTTTCTTGAAGGTTTTAATATCAAACACCGCTCTGATACCAATTGAAAGTCCCTAATCAATGCAAGAAACCCTAATCTTAACTTAATCAACACAAGGTATTACTTTTCAAACGTAATCGTATTATTGTATAATAAAGAATTACAAGTGTTATGGATAACACCGTTTGATGACAATGTGTTGTGCACACTTTGAACAACAATAAACCTTAACTTATGAATACAGTCGTAGCTGTTTGATTCACTAAGTTATACGCACTAATGTTCTTAATATCTCAAAGTGTTAAACATTAATGCAAGGATACACATCCTATTTATAGTGTTACGAGTTTGACTTGAACAGTACTTGATGTCGACTACACAAGTTTTTACAAGTTCCCACATCAGTCACATGATGTCCTTCTATTCTTGGTAGTCTTCCATTATGCTTTAAGGAACAGTTGTCAAAAACAGTTTCCTTATTCTTCATATTCTCGAACACACAAATGGCATGTCCAAAGTGTGCTGAGAGTTATCAGGGTATTGCCACCCCTGTTAACTCTCAACCCCTCAGAGTCCCTAATACATCTTGGCTGTTATCCATCACAGCCAAGGAGTATGTCTTCAGGTAATCTTCGACTTCCCGGACAATGTCTCTGACATGGACTCCTCTGAGGTTGCTCACAGAGACTCGGATCTCTGTGAGTCTTGCGAAACTTGCCTGCCTCCTAGGCACAGGCAAGGGACTATCTATCAGCCTAATTATGTTTAAATCAATGAACAGGGAATCTAACAAGTTTAGATTCCCAACAGTTATATTGTAAATGGAAAGTTTAAATTTATCGTATTTCTGTATGTTCACTGTTCATGTGTACTGTTCATGGTATTTAAATGCGGGTTTTACAACTCTTCCCCTCTAAAAGAACAATTCGTCCTCGAATTGGAGAAAACATAAATTGAAAGAAACATACCCGAATCAGAACTGGAAATGAGGGTAAGAAGTCCGTATAGACTCCTCTGTCTCCCAAGTGGCTTCCCGCTCAGGATGAAGGGATCGTCTTCCTCCGCATGACACGATCTTGTCGTTCAAGAACTCTCTCGGGTTCTTCGACATATGAAGGATCCTCTCGAATCAGATCAAGCGGATACTGGACAACATGAACTGGATGATAGTTGTATCCTCTGAGTAAGGACACATGGAACACGTTGTGAACGTGTGATAGCTAAGGCGGTAACGCTAAACGATATGACACTTCACCAACGCGTTCTATGATTTTGAACAGTCCGATGAAGCGAGGACTGATCTTCCCTCTGATTCCAAAATGTTTAACTCCTCGTGCAGGTTATACCTTGAGGAAAACGTGACCACCTACGTTGAAAGATACATCTCTACGACGTTTATCAGCATAGCTCTTCTGACGAGCACGAGCTTCCTGACGCTTCGCCTTGGCGACGGCTACCTTCTCATTAGTCACCTCAATCATCTATGGACCCTCAAGAAGTCGTTCGCCCACCTAATCCCAGCAGATTGGGTCGCGACACTTCCTATCGTACAACATCTCAAAAGGAGCACACTTGATGCTAGCGTGCCAGCTGTTGTTGTATGCAAACTCCACTAGAAATATATAATCATCCCAGATTCCTGACCACTCTAGAGCACACGCCCGCAACATGTCCTCCAGTGTCTGAATGGTACGTTTCGACTGTCCGTCGGTCTGAAGATGAGAGGCAGTGCTGAGCTTAAGTCTGGCGCCCCAAGCTTTCTGCAAACTCTGTCAGAAACGTGATGTGAAACGGGGATCTCTGTCAGAGATGATTTCTGATGGAGTACCATGCAGTCTCATGATCTCCTTCTGAAAAGTGTCTGCTAATTTGCTGACCGAATGCTCCTTGTGGATCGGTAGAAAATGAACAGATTTAGTCAACCTATCAACAATAACCCAGATAGCGTCATTATTCCTCTGAGTCACAGGAAGACTAGTAACAAAATCCATGGCGATTTTGTCCCACTTCCAAGCTGGAATATCTAGTGGTTGTAGTAAACCACTAGCTCGCTGGTGTTCGATCTTAACCTGTTGGCAGATCATACATTTAGAAACGAAGGTGGTGAAATCCTGCTTCATACCACTCCACCAAAAGTGTTGCTTGATGTCGTGGTACATCTTGGTAGAACCAGGATGTATAGTAAATGGAGAGCTGTGAGCTTCAGTTAGCACAGCTTCCCTGAGTGTAGAGTCATCAGGAACCACTAGTCTAGTGCCCTGCCATAAGATACCGTCGTTGTCAACACGAAACTCCGTATGTTGATCAAGGTTCTGAATGATATCCCAAATCTCCATCGTCCTTCTGAGCTTCCTTGATCCTAGAATATAATTCTGGTTCCACTCTAAGATTAGCCCAGTAATCGTGATGTCCTCGTACACAAAACTCAATATCAGTCATCTCTAGGTCACGGATGATCTCCTTTGCAATCGAGATGCCAGCAATCATACCCGAGCTTCTGCTTAGAGCATCTGCCACCACATTCGCATTACAAGGATGGTACTAAATTTTGGTGTTGTATTCTTTCAATAACTCTAACCATCTCCTCTGTCTCATGTTTAGTTCCTTCTGAGTGAAGATGTACTTGAGACTCTTATGGTCGGTGAATATGTCACATGATTCACCATAAAAATAATGTCTCCAGATCTTCAATGCGAAGACAACTGCTGCAAGCTCCAAATCATGAGTATGATAGTTTTCTTCATAAGGTTTCAACTGTCGTGATGCGTATGCAATAACCTTCCCATGTTGCATGAGAACACAGCCTAAACCCTTTTCCTGAAGCGTCACTATAGAACTAAAATCCACCTGAGCCAGATGAGAGAGTAAGAATAGGTGCAGTCACTAACTTTTTCTTAAGATCTTCAAACCTCTTCTCTCGTTCTTCCGTCCAGCCAAATTTCTCTCCTTTCCTCATCAGCTTAGTCAAAGGTAAGGCTAACCGTGAAAAGTTCTCTACAAACCTGCGGTAGTAGACAGCTAAACCCAGAAAACTTCTAACTTCTGTTGCAGATGCAGGTCTCGGCCATTTGGTGATAGCTTCGACCTTAGTAGGATCCATGGTGATCCCTTCTGCAGATAATATATGGCCCAAAAATGCCACCTTGCTTAACCAGAACTCACACTTGGGGAACTTGGCATACAGCTGCTTCTGACGAAGAATCTACAAGACTGTACGAAGGTGTTCCTCATGTTCCTCCTTGGATTTGGAGAAAATCAGGATGTCATCAATGAACACGATAATGAACTTATCCAGAAACTCATGGAAAACACGGTTCATCAAATCCATGAAGACAACTAGAGCATTAGTGAGTCCGAAGGGCATGACTACGAACTCGTAGTGCCCATAACGTGTACGGAAAGCAGTCTTAGAGATATCCTGCTCTTTAACCCGTAATTGATGGTAGCCGGACCTCAGATCAATCTTGGAGAAATATATGGCGCCCTGAAGTTGATCGAAAAGGTCGTCAATTCGCGGCAAAGGATAACGATTCCTGATCGTGATCTTGTTTAGTTCACGATAGTCTATACAGAAACGCATGCTGCCGTCTATCTTCTTCACGAACAGTACCGGTGCACCCCATGGCGATGCACTGGGACGGATGAAACCTTGTTCCAGAAGTTCCTGCAGCTGATCTTTTAGTTCCTTAAGCTCTATAGGAGCCATGAGATAAGGAGCCTTGAAAATTGGCTCTGCACCTGGAATGAGCTCAATTTCAAACTCTACTTCACGAACAAGTGGTATGCCCGGAAGTTCATCAGGAAAAACGTCAGGAAATTCTGACACAATAGGGTGATCTTGGATCGATGGAGACTCGGTAATGTATAGATTTTGCTATGTTGAAAAAGTTCGTTTCTCGGTATCTTCTCGAATTGATTTCCGGTTCAATGTGCGACTCAGTTGTTCTTGGTAGAAAATAAATAGAATGGTTGTCGTTGTAAACTAATTAAAAATAAAGACTTGGAACAAATAAAAATAAAATAAAGACGGTAAAAAGAAATACTGAAAGATAAAAACTTGGCAAAAAGTAAATGACGAGAAATTAAAAGGGAAATAAAGTAAATGACACAAACTAAAACTTAAACCAAAAGGGAAGGCTAGTAAAAGTGCAAGTAAGGAAAAAGGCGGGAAAAGTAAAGCTTAAAACTAAAAAGTAAAAATTACAAAACTAAGAAAAACTGCTCATTCGGAATAATACCCTCATTCGGAATAACCCTTCGTTCGGAATGTCACCTTCATTCGGAAAGATCACCTTCATTCGGAATATCTTCTTCATGCGGAATAAATAAGCTCATGCGGAATAAATAAATAAAATAAACCTTCATTCGGAATAACAGTTCATCCGTAATAACACATTCGTTCGGAAAAACTCTTCATCCGGAATAAATAGCTTCATCCGGAATAATGTGCTTCATCCGGAATAATGTGCTTCATCCGGAATGTTAGCTTCATTCGGAACATTTAAAGAAACTGATTCGGAACATTAATACAAAAAAGCTTCATTCGGAATATTTAAAGAAACTGATTCGGAACATTTATACTCATCCGGAATATTAATTATTCCGGATGAACAAGCTGATCCGGAATAATCTGGGTAACTGAAACACGAAGAACAGGGAAGAACAATAGGTCACGAATTTAATCAAAACTAACCAAATCAATCCAAGAGATTAAACCAAAACAACCACTAAACATCAACTAACAATAACCAATCAAACCAAATCAATAGAACTAACAAATTTGATCAAATCAATCAAAACCCACTTGATTGAAAACCATAAAAACAGAAGAACATAAACATGAATCATAAAGAAAGATTATGCAAGAAAGGAAGATGAGAGATTAAAAATGAAATTAAAGATTAACAACAATTAAAAGTGAACTTACTTGAATTTAAAGGAATTTAAAGGTGCATGACAATTAAGGAAAAATGACATGAAATTAAGAAGCAATTAATTAAAATGGTGGAAGGGCATAGTTTGTGAAACTAGCCAACAAGTACAAATGAAGGAAAATGGATCTATTTATAGTGGATTAGGGAGGTGCTTAGTGGAAGCTTCCTCCCTCTTTCTTCTTTCTCTAATTGCATCATTAAGTCCTTAATCTTCCAAAGTCTTCGACTTTTGTCTCGGGATTAATAAACTCGTCTTGTAATCTTCAATAAATTAGACTTGAGTTCTTCGGCTTTGAGTAAACATCCGTCTTTTGACTTTTTCTTCGATAAATCTTCCGAATTGGTCTTGGACTTCCGTTCTTTTTGCACTCTTGATTTCTTGACTTCGTCTTTTGTCTTTTTCTTCGATAAAAGCCCGTGAAAGCCGTTGATACAAGTGTTTTAACTATGGTTCAGATTAAGTTCTCGGTATCTCCTCGAATTGATCACAGCTAAAAGTGGAATGATTTGTTCTTGGTGACAAAAAGTGGTTTAGGTTTTCGATTCTAAGAAAATAAACATTTAAATTAACCACTTACTTAACTAGAACTTGAAGTTAAATTAAACAGATAAATGATAAAACAATCAAATAAACTTACTGAAAATGTGCTCTATTCGGAATATTAAATGTACGACCATGCGGAAAAATTAAGCTTACTCGGAATAAAGGGTTATGCGGAATAATCAAGCTTACTCAGAATGCTAATATTATACGGAATAACTGGAAAATTCCGAATAAAGGAAAAATCTAGGAAAGCTATTCGAAATAAATTATATTCCGAATAAGAGAAAAAAGAATTGGCAATTCGGAATAATGGGGCTCTATGCGGAATATTAAATGTTCCGAATAAGGGACATAACAGGTAAGCCTACTCGGAATATATATAATTCCGAATAAGAGACAGGATAAGCCGGCTATTCGGAATATAGAAATATTCCGAATAAGGGAAAAAGAAAAAGACTATGCGGAATAATAAGAAAGTTCCGAATAAAGGAAAAATTAAGATGACTACTCGGAATATCTGGAATGAAGAACAGTAGCAGTAATTTAAAACAGAGGACACGAATTTTAAGCCAAATCAAGCTAAATAATCAAAACGGTTTAACCAAATTAACCACAAATCATCTACTAACTACAAGGATCAAATCCCAATCATAAAAACACAAATTCAACAACTTTTTAAGATCAAACTTGAACTAAATAAAAAACTTAAGAACTTTGAATAAAAGATGATGATGAACAAGAGGAATGAAAAGATTAAATGAACACTTGTATTGATGATTAAGATTCAGTAAACAAAAGGAAAGGATCAAACTTACAAGATTAAAAGAAGAAATCAAAGAGATGAAAACCACTCCTTAAGGGAGATGGTTTCCTACGAACTAGGAAAAAAATAACTGAAACTAAAAACTAGATGCCAAAATTTTGTGAGGGATTTCCTTTTATAGGCTAAGTGGTTGGTTGGTGAGTGGGCTTTCTCCCTTTCTTCTTGTCTTCTCGTCTTTTCAGAAAAGTTGACGTTTTCGATTCTGATTCGGGATTTGTCGACGATTAAATTCAACTCGTCTTTTAATTTCTTCGTTTAATAGACTTGAGTTTCTTCGACATATGTAAATCTTCCATCTTTGGTCCTTTTCTTCGATAAATCTTCAAATAGGCCCATTGACTTCAAATCTTTTGCATCTCTTGGACAATAGACTTCGTCTTTAGTCTTTTTCCTTGATACCCATGTTTTCTTCAATATTCATCCGGTTGGCTCTGAAAACACATTAAACACAAAAACCACGCATAATTCCAAACAAATGATATTAAATACGTGTTTTGGTCTTGTTTTAGTAAGAAATAAGTGGTAAAAGGATGGGTGTTTTCACACCTATCAAATCCCCTACACTTAACCATTGCCATGCCCTCATGCAATGCTTAGCGTTAAAGCAAGTTTACACTTATCTCATAATCAATCAACCTTGGCCTTATTAAAATACTACTAGACAAAAATCAAAGTACTAAGAGAAATTAAAACTTTAATATAAACAAAAGGATGGAAATAACTTGCAAAG
Source organism: Glebionis coronaria (assembly GCA_025667525.1). Classification (NCBI taxonomy): domain Eukaryota; kingdom Viridiplantae; phylum Streptophyta; class Magnoliopsida; order Asterales; family Asteraceae; genus Glebionis; species Glebionis coronaria. Next base: position 217,346,296 of record CM046877.1, read on the forward strand.
AGATCAAGGACTTACATTAGGGCTTTGGTGCTGCGAAGATTTATCACCCTCAAGTTTCACGTTCCCCAAACTAAGCTTAAAAACGAGATCATTGTTATTATAAGTTAGCAAATCAAACACTTACACACATGGCTTAATTATATGCTTAAACTCCCTTATTCCTAGGTGTATCTCTTATATTTTATTTTTGTATTAGAATGATCACGAAGATGCATTTTTGGACTTATTTCGATAGTTATTTAGGCTGAAAGCAAAGTAGGACGATTTGATCAATATTTAGCTAAAGGACAAAATCTCTTAAAACTGCTTCTCGGGATATCAAAAAGTTCATATCTTGGCATAACTCGGTTCACGATTTGAGACCTTTCTCGGGCCGATATTTGGCATGTACTTCATACTTCATATCTTGAGAGACGTTCTTGAGATAATGGTCTTCTCATCGTAATAGAGTTCCTTCACTTGGAGACTTTTGAGGGGTACTCCAACTTTTGTTGACCACGACTTCATGATTATTTCTTCAATCTCTAATTGGGATTTTGAGATACAACGATCCGCCTCCTTTTCGGACTTGGATCTATTTATCCTCATACCTTGTTAGGGTCTTTTCAGATAGACTTCTCCATGATCTTTATGGGAGTTGATTGCTTTTCGTCGTGAGTCTTGATCCTTCATATTGATTTTAGGAATAATGCTTTTCACATCACTTTGGATCTTCAACATTATAATGGAATCCTCATGCCTTGTTAGGGCCTTTTCGGACTCGCCAATCTTAGCGCCCCGCTTCATAAGTTATGCCTTGGCTATGAACTCTTATCATTACCGAGCAACTTTTAAACGATCTTGGGCTAGAAGCTAAGTAACTTTTCAAATCGTACGACCTTACTTATTGCAGATAAATTATTAGCAAGTGATGGGAGAATAGGCAAATCATTACACCAAGTGAGCTTGCGCAAGAATACCGACTTATAATTGACTCTATCATTTCTCGTTCTCCATAATTTAAAATCTCAAGTAATAAGACTCGTGGACACTTAGCCTGATAAACCAATTAAGGTCTACATGGTTAAGGATACTAGCTAGAATAAACTTGGATAAGTCTATTCGGGTTGAGTCAAAATAAACGCAACGGGCCTAATATGTCAAAGATTTCTAAACTAGCTACACCACTTTATTAATATTTTTGACTTCATTTGCGGGATATATACATATGAAAGCAACGAGAAAAATTTAAAAATTACAACTAAATGGCCAAAGTTAATTAAAAATTTGAAAAATGTTGAAAAATACGATTTTCCGGTTAAATGAAGGCATTTTCATGGAAAAGTCCACTTAAAACTTCGATAGAAGTCCCCCCTACACTTAAGATAAACATTGTCCTCAATGTTTAAGCATGTGGGAAAAGTCTCCCCTACACTTATGACATTGTGCACGTTGGTTAATTCAAGTTAAGGAAGAGACGACTAACGTGATCAATTTCAAATGTGAGTATGAAGAAAATTAAATCACGATAGTTGAGAGATAGAACCGGATTTCGGATAACACGGGAGCACGGTTCTTCAAAGGTTCCAAGAGTGCATTCATCCCTGTAATCACATCACCACACAAATACAAACACCTATATAGGTCCCCCTACACTTAGGAGGTTAAACGGAAAAGGATAGATACTCGGGCTGCCTCCCGAGGAGCGCTTGTTTTTGATAACCGAGTCACGAGCCTGACTCGACCCAAAATTAGTTCATGGGGAACGTGGTGAGGGATGGAATCATCTCGTGAGAGATGTCTTCACCAAAGTACAACTTCACTCGTTGGCCATTCACCTTAAAATTTGGTCCATTAGGTTGAGCGAGCTCGAGAGTACCATATGGAAAAATTTGGGCAATGGTGAATGGGCCGGACCAACGAGATTTCAGCTTGCCCGAAAAGATTTTCAACCGAGAGTTAAAAAGTAAGACTTGATCACCAACGTGGAACTCTCGGTTCTTGATTTTTGTGTCATGAAGGATCTTCGTCTTCTCCTTGTAGATCAGCGAGTTCTCATAAGCTTCATTGCTTAGTTCGTTGAGCTTGTTGAGTTGAATCTTGCGATGATCACCGGGTTTGTTGATGTCGAGGTTAGCCCACTTCAAGGCCCAGTGCGCCTTATGTTCCAGCTCGATGGGAAGGTGGCACGCTTTCCCGTACACAAGACGATAAGGTGTACAACCGATCGGGGTCTTATAAGCAGTACGGAAAGCCCACAGAGCATCATCTAACTTATCGGCCCACGCGGCATGATGCTCTCCCACAGTACGCTCCAGAATTCGCTTCAATCCACGGTTGGATATCTCGGCTTGCCCATTGGTTTGGGGATGATAGGCGGTGGAAAGACGATGATTGACACCATACTTAGCCATGACTCTTGCAAATTGATCGTTGCAAAAATGAGTCCCGCGGTCACTGATAATAGCGCGAGGAACACCGAATCTAGCGAACAGCGATTTCAAAAAGTTACAAACCACCCTTGCATCATTAGTAGGGAAAGCTTTGGCTTCAACCCACTTTGAAACGTAGTCAACGGCTACAAGGATGTATTTGTTTCCTTTAGAGGAAGGGAATGGCCCCATAAAGTCGATACCCCAAACATCAAAGATTTCACATTCTTGTATGAAATTTTGAGGCATCTCATCTTTATGTGTGATCTTGCCTTCTTTTTGGCAAGCATCACATCGTTTAACCATCTCGTGAGCATCACGATAGATGGTGGGCCAATAAAATCCCGAGTCAAACACTTTTTTGGCGGTGTAGTTGGGACCAAAGTGACCACCGGTGGGTCCTTTGTGGCAAGCGTCAAGGATTTCTAAAGCTGCCGGTCCATCAACACATCGACGAATAATCAAGTCAACACATTGTTTGAAAAGATACGGGTCATCCCAAAAGTAAGTCTTAATGTCTTTGAAGAACTTTTTCTTTTGCTGGGATGTTAGCCCGTCAACGAGAATTCCACCCGCTAAGTAGTTTGCAATGTCCGCAAACCACGGGGTTTCATCAGCAGTCGAGTTGATAGAAATTAAGGTCTCCAGGGGGAAAGAATCATTGATTTCTTTGTTCGGATGATCCCCTTGGTAAGGATCCTCAAGTCTACTGAGATGATCCGCGGCTAGGTTTTCAGCTCCTTTTTTATCGCGAATTTCGATTTTAAATTTTTGGAGTAGCAAAAACCAGCGAAGAAGTCTTGGTTTGGAATCTTGCTTTGTCAACAAGTACTTCAACGCGGAATGATCGGTGTAAACGATTGTGGTGGAAAGGACAAGATAGGGGCGGAACTTTTCAAAAGCATAGACAACAGCTAAAAGCTCTTTTTTGGTTGTCGTATAATGCAATTGGGCCCCCGTCATTGTCTTGCTAGCGTAATGGATTGGTTGGAAGTGTTTGTTCACTCTTTGTCCCAGAACCGCTCCAATAGCAAAGTCACTAGCATCGCACATCAACTCAAAGGGAAGCTCCCAATTAGGGGTAACCAAGACGGGTGCCTTAGTTAGCTTATCCTTAAGTGAGTTGAAGGCTTCAAGACACTCTTTGGAAAAGATAAAAGGAGTATCTTTTTCCAAGAGGTGGGTCATCGGGCGAGCGATTTGAGAAAAATCTTTGATGAATCGACGGTAGAAGCCCGCATGACCAAGGAAACTTCTCACACCCTTCACGGTTGAAGGTGGAGGCAACTTAGCGATAACATCGACTTTAGCACGGTCCACTTCAAGACCGGCTTTGGAAATTTTGTGTCCTAGCACGATGCCCTCTTTTACCATGAAATGGAATTTTTCCCAATTAAGAACAAGGCGAGTGTCTTCACACCGCTTCAGCATACGTTCTAAATTGGCAAGGCAAGCAGAGAAAGAATTGCCATAAACCGAGAAATCATCCATGAATACTTCCGTAGTGTCTTCCACCATGTCATGGAAGATAGCCAGCATACACCTTTGGAACGTCCCAGGAGCATTACATAAACCAAAAGGCATGCGTTTGTAAGCAAATGTTCCATAGGGACAAGTGAATGTGGTCTTTTCTTGGTCCTTGGGATCGATGGGAATTTGAAAATACCCAGAGAAACCGTCTAAGAAGCAGTAATAGTCATTACCAGCTAGACGCTCGAGCATTTGATCCATGAAGGGAAGAGGAAAGTGGTCTTTTCTCGTGGCATCATTGAGCTTGCGATAATCAATACAAGCTCTCCACCCAGTAACGAGACGAGTGGTAATCAACTCGTTGTGTTCATTGGAAACAACGGTTATTCCGCCCTTCTTGGGCACACAATGGACGGGACTTACCCACGGCGAATCCGAAATAGGGTAAATCAAGCCGGCATCAAGAAGTTTGATAACCTCTTGTTTGATGACGTCATGAATTTTAGGATTAACCCTTCTTTGGCTCTGGATTGCGGGTTTAAAGTCATCTTCCATGAGAATCTTGTGAGTACAAAAGTTCGGATCAATTCCGCGGATATCGGAAATTTTCCAAGCAATTGCCTTCTTATGATCTTTAAGCACGGCGACGAGGCGAGTTTTCTCTTCTTCTTTCAAGTCCTTCGCGATAATGACGGGCGAATTCTTCTCTTCTTCAAGGAACACGTACTCGAGATGAGGCGGCAACTCTTTAAGTTCTAAATCCGGAGGATTTTCGATGGGAGGCGTTTTCAAAGTCGGAGTATCGATAGCAATAACCGTGGGAGATGGTGGAGAAAGATTGTCTTCGTTGAGAAGGTTTTCAAAGAAATGCATGTCTTCATCCCCATCGGTGGGAGAATCATCATTAGCTAAGTTCACATCTCCCATGGTGGCTTCAAGATCTTTCCAAAACAAATCACTATCTCCAAATAGAGACAATGATGAATCAATAGAGGAAACGGTCTCAACATTGGGAAGAGAAGTAGGAATACTTTTGCAAGCATTTTGGAAGTGTTCTTCACAAGCCTCATCAAGAACGTCAATACAATTAACACTCTCGTATGAATAAGGTTGTTTAGACAACTTTCCCATGTTGAAGACGATTTTATCGTCACCCACTCTCATGATAAGCTCACCGGCTTCAACATCGATGAGAGTGCGACCGGTCCTCAAGAATGGACGACCAAAAATTAATGGCACACGAGGGTCCATCTCGTAGTCGACGACGACGAAATCGGCAAGAAAAGTGAATTTCTCGACTCCTACAAAGACGTCTTCGGCTATCCCCACTGGATAAGCAACCGTACGGTTAGCTAATTCCAAAGTCATTTTGGTGGGGACTAGCTCGGGGAAAGATAATTGCTTCCAAACGCTTAGAGGCATTAGATTAATACTAGCACCTAGATCGGCTAGGGCCATGCAATTCTCTACTCCCGGGAAATTGCAAGGGATTAAGAAACGACCCGGATCACCAAGCTTGGTTGGCAATTTCCTTAAGAGCATTGCAGAACAATTCTCATTAAGTTGGGTGTTGGCAATATCAAGAAGCTTTTCCTTGTCACTCAGAAGATCTTTAAACATTTTCGCGTACTTAGGCATGTGAGCGAGAGCCTCAGCGAAGGAGATGTTGAAATTTAATTGTTTAAACATTTTAAGAAAGTTCGAAACCTGAATATCATCCTTGCTTTTGAGCTTCTCTTTCCTCAACCTAGATGGATAAGGTATATCGGAAGAAGAGGAAGGCTTTGGGATCGAAGGATCACTCACATCCTTGGGTGGAGGAGGGGTAGAAGTAAGAGGCGGAGAAATTGGGGAAGGAGAAGGATGAGGAATAGGAGCAGGTGACTCGTTCTCCTTAGTCACAACCACCGGTGGAGGTATAGGAAGCTCGGGTTCCTTAGTACCTTTGCCACTGCGAGTGGTGATTGCTTTCATCTCCCCTCTTGGATTCGCAACGGTGTTACTCGGAAGAGTACCCGAAGAAGAGGGTTGATTACCTTGGAAGAAACTAGCCATCATGTTCTTTAAGTCATTCGTTTGACTATCCAAAGTGTTTCTCATGTCAGCTCTCAGATCGTTCCCTTGTTTCACCAGATCTGCTTTCAAGTTGAGCACTTCGCACTGAAGATTTCCCACGATCACATCGTTAGTCCTCATATAGGTTTCCACTTCTTGGTGTAAAGCGGTGGGTTGGTTGGGAGGAGCATTGTATGCGGGTGGTTGATAAGCAGGTTGCTGGTAAACTTGGTTGTTTCTTTGAGGTGGTTGTTGTTGTTTGTGAGGTGGTATGTATGGTGTACGAGGTTGTTGTTGTTGTTGAGGAGGGCGATTGAGGTTTTGTTGTTGGTTCGGGTTGCTAGGAGGAAAACCGGGTGGGGAAAGATAGTTGTTAGAGCGGTAGCTAAGCAAGTTGCGGTCACCTTGAGGACGAGCTTGATAAGCGTGTTGACGATATGTTCCATAAGCTGCATTCACATTTTCAGAAAGGTAGGCTTGGATGGCAGTACAAGTGGTGTAAGAGTGAGGACCCCCGCATATCTCGCATGGTTGGCTAACAGCATTGACTTGAGCGTCTTTAGCGTTTCTAGCGTTGATGCTGTTGGTGTTGCTGGCGGTTTGGGTAGCAAGCGATTCAAGAAGCGTAGTGACTTTGTCAAGTCGCTTATCGCTGTCACTAGTACTAGCACTAGCGACATTGGTCTGAACACTCTTGGTTTGCACACGAGACTTATTCTCAATGATATCCCAAGCAGCATTGGAAGTCTTAGCCAAAAGATTACCCCCCGAGGCACTGTTTAGTGAATCTTGGTCATTCATGCTTAAACCATTATAAAAAGTATTAATTTGGTGCACTTTGGTAAAACCATGTTGTGGGCATTTTCTCAAAAGGTCTTTGAAACGGTCCCAAGATTCACTGAACGACTCATCGTACTTTTGTTCAAAATTGATAATTTCATTCCGCAAAGCGGTAGTACGAGAGGGTGGGAAAAAGTAATTGATAAATTTGGTCTCCAAATCCGTCCACGAAAGAATACTCTGTGGCGGTTCCTTAGCAAGCCAATGCCGGGCTTGTCCCTCTAAAGAAAAGGGAAAAAGTTGTAAACGGATTGCCTCTTGTGGAACACCATTGAATTTGACCGTATTGGTGAGTTGCAAGAATCTCTTGATGTGGTCATGTGGATCATCAATGGTACGCCCCAAGAATGGTTGAGCAGAGACCATCTGGATAAAGCCGGATTTGAGCTCAAAATTGTTGGCTCCAATCGCGGGTATAACAATTGGATCAGTGTTGCCATCTACACGAGCTTGCAGAAGTTCAATCATCGGGCGATTATCCGGTAGAGGCTCATTGTTGTTGTTATTATTGTTGTTGAAAGGTGGGTTATTGTTGTTGTTTTGTACACCGGCCATGTGTAGGTTATCGAGAGGCTCGGGCTCTTGATAAGACGTTGATTGAGTGCGCATACACCTGCAAAAGAACTAACAAGGCAAAAACAAAGCAAAAATATTTTTGGTTTTTATGTTTTTTAATTTTTAGGATTTTTGAAAATTTTATATTTTTTTGTGTTTTTGAAAATTTTTATGAAAAAGTAACGTTCACGGGGAATGGATCCCAAAATCCAAGTTCTCACAAAAAACTATTGATCTTAACGAGAAGAGCCGGCAGCGGCGCCATTTGATACAAGTGTTTTTAACAATGGTTCAGATTAAGTTCTCGGTATCTCCTCGAATTGATCACAGCTAAAAGTGGAATGATTTGTTCTTGGTGACAAAAAGTGGTTTAGGTTTTCTATTCTAAGAAAATAAACATTTAAATTAACCACTTACTTAACTAGAACTTGAAGTTAAATTAAACAGATAAATGATAAAACAATCAAATAAACTTACTGAAAATGTGCTCTATTCGGAATATTAAATGTACGACCATGCGGAAAAATTAAGCTTACTCGGAATAAAGAGTTATGCGGAATAATCAAGATTACTCGGAATGCTAATATTATACGGAATAACTGGAAAATTCTGAATAAAGGAAAAATCTAGGAAAGCTATTCGGAATAAATTATATTCCGAATAAGAGAAAAAAGAATTGGCAATTCGGAATAATGGGGCTCTATGCGGAATATTAAATGTTCCGAATAAGGAACATAACAGGTAAGCCTACTCGGAATATATATAATTCCGAATAAGAGACAGGATAAGCCGGCTATTCGGAATATAGAAATATTCCGAATAAGGGAAAAAGAAAGAGACTATGCGGAATAATAAGAAAGTTCCGAATAAAGGAAAAGTTAAGATGACTACTCGGAATATCTGGAATGAAGAACAGTAGCAGTAATTTAAAACAGAGGACACGAATTTTAAGCCAAATCAAGCTAAATAATCAAAAAGGTTTAACCAAATTAACCACAAATCATCTACTAACTACAAGGATCAAATCCCAATCATAAAAACACAAATTCAACAACTTTTTAAGATCAAACTTGAACTAAATAAAAAACTTAAGAACTTTGAATAAAAGATGATGATGAACAAGAGGAATGAAAAGATTAAATGAACACTTGTATTGATGATTAAGATTCAGTAAACAAAAGGAAAGGATCAAACTTACAAGATTAAAAGAAGAAATCAAAGAGATGAAAACCACTCCTTAAGGGAGAGGGTTTCCTACGAACTAGGAAAAAAATAAATGAAACTAAAAACTAGATGCCAAAATTTTGTGAGGGATTTCCTTTTATAGGCTAAGTGGTTGGTTGGTGAGTGGGCTTTCTCCCTTTCTTCTTGTCTTCTCGTCTTTTCAGAAAACTTGACGTTTTCGATTCTGATTCGGGATTTGTCGACGATTAAATTCAACTCGTCTTTTAATTTCTTCGTTTAATAGACTTGAGTTTCTTCGACATATGTAAATCTTCCATCTTTGGTCCTTTTCTTTGATAAATCTTCAAATAGGCCCATTGACTTCAAATCTTTTGCATCTCTTGGACAACAGACTTCGTCTTTAGTCTTTTTCCTTGATAAAACCCGTGCAATCCCATGTTTTCTTCAATATTCATCCGGTTGGCTCTGAAAACACATTAAACACAAAAACCACGCATAATTCCAAACAAATGATATTAAATACGTGTTTTGGTCTTGTTTTAGTAAGAAATAAGTGGTAAAAGGATGGGTGTTTTCACACCTATCAGCCGTGTTTTCTTCCCTTTTAACATTTTGATCCTAAATCACAACAAAAACACAAACCACGCATAATTCTGACATTTACGACATAAAATACACGTTTTGGCTCGGTTATTATTGTAGTTAAGTGGTAAAAAGGATGGGTGTTTACACACCTATCAAATCTCATACACTTGACCATTGCAATGTCCTCATGCAATGCATTAGTTACAAAGCAAGATTACATTTCCCATCATAATCAATCCATATTGGCCTTTATTAAAGAGATAGAAAATTATAAACATTCAAAGTAAAGAAATCAAAAACATACCTTAGATTTTGGAAATGTCATGAATAATCATCATCCTCAAGTTTTCACTTTCTCCAAACCAAGCTTAAAAAGGAGATCATTGTTATTATAAGTTAGCAAAATAACACGAACTCATGTGGGCCAATTATTCACTTAGACTCCCTTATTCCTAGGTGTATATCTTATATTTTATGATTGTCTTGAATGATCACAAGGATACATTGTTGACTTATTTTGATAGTTTATTAGGCTGAAAACAAAGTGGGACGATTTAATCAATAGTTAGCTAAAGGACAAAATCTTTTAAAACTGCTTATCGGGACCTCAAAAAGTTCATATCTTGGCATAACCCGCTTCACGATTTGAGACCTTTCTCGGACCGATATTTGGCAGCGACTTCATACTTCAAACCTTGAGAGACGTTCATGAAATAATGGTCTTCTCTTCATAATGGGAATTTCTTCACTTGAAGTTTTGAGAGATTCTTCATATTTGGACCACGACTTCTTCATTTTTCTCCAATCTTTATTTGGGATTTTGATATACAACGATCCGCCTCCTTTTAGGACTTGGATCTATTTATCCTCATACCTTGCTAGGGTCTTTTCGGATAGACTTCTCCATGATCTTTAGGGAGTATTTGCTTTTCGTCGTGTGTCTCGATCCTTCATATTGATTTTTGATAAATGACTCTTCACATCACTTGGGATCTTTAGCAACAAAATGTAGTCCTCATGCCTTGTTAGGACCTTTTTGGACTCGCAAATCTTCGCATCCCGCTTCAATAAGTTATGCCTTGGCTATGAACTCTAATCCATACCGAGCAACTTTTAAACGATCTTGGGCTAGAAGCTAAGTAACTTTTCAAATCGTACAACCTTATTTATTGCAGATAAAATTTATTAGCAAGCGATGGGAGAATAGGCTTATAATTAACTCACATAAATTCACGAAAGAATACCAAACTTATAATTGACTCTATCATCTCTCGTTCTCCACAGTTTAAAATCTCAAAGAATGAGACTCGTGGATGCTTAGCCTATTAAATCAAAGTTTTGGGTTTTCGAGTCATCTATGGGATCTTGCAAACTCTTAGACTTTTTCAAGTTTAGAAATCGCATTTTATAGTTCCCTTGATAAACAACTCTCTAGGATCAATTATAGGAACTTGCGAAAAGTTCTTGTTCTTAACCCGTGAGAGTTAAGACTTTCACGTTTTATAGATCCCTATATAAAAGCCTAGCAAAACTTGACTTAAACACGTTAAGGATACTAGCTAGAGTAAACTTAGATAAGTAATCTCGGGTTGAGTCAAAAGATTCACCACGTTTGAAAATTAAAACCACTTTATTAAAATTTATTCTAGCAAAGAAAGAAAATAACTATACAAAAGGAAAAACTAATAGGCCAAAATAGATCAAAAATTTTGAAAAATGTCGAAAAATTGACTTTCGGTTAAAATGAGGACAAATACAAGGAAAAGACCACTTAACTTCGATAGAAGTCCCCCTTACACTTAATATAAACATTGTCCTCAATGTTTAAGCATGTGGGAGTAAACTCCCCTATACTTAGGACATTGTGCACGTTGTTTAAATCTTGCTAAGGAAAGGACAACTAAAGAGATTCCTATTTTAATATTGGAAAATATAAAATAGTGAATCGAAAAGAGTTTAGGATAGAACCGGGAAGAAGGGAACACGGAATCACGGTCGTCAAAATTCATCAAGAGTGTGTCTTTGAAGCTCTAATCCCTGTACATGATAAGAAAGAAAGACAAAAAACACCACGGGGCTCCCCCTATACTTATGCTGAAAACAGAGAAAGATAGATAGATAATTGGGTTGCCTCCCAAAAAGCGCTTGTTTATATTAACCGAGTCACGAGCCTGACTCGTCCCCGAATTAAATGGTCCATGGGGAAGCCTCGAATGTAATACCGGGATCAAAGACCTTGTCCTCGTTCCCGGAGGACATTAACAAAGGAGATGCGGGGGGATAAGTCTTGAATGGGAGAAAGGTTCTTTCAACATACGAAAAGTATGTGAAATCAAGATCCACGGGAGGTGGGGTGGGTAAAGTAAGCACATTGTCATCCCCCAAAGACAATGGATGCTGAGCACTCGGCAAAGCCGTAATGTTATCAATCATAGCATAATCAATGTCATCTCCCGGGTCAAAGCACTCATCCTCTGTGATAGTGGCTAAAGGGGAGGATGAAAGGTGCTCGGGAGGGGGACTTGGGACAATACCTTCCTGCAACAAATTATCAAAAATAATATCCCCCTCCGTGTCATCATCATCAATACCTGGAGGTATGGAGTGAATGTCGATTTCTTCCAGCAATAGGTCATTATCTTCAACGGGAGGAATAGATGGAGGTAAAGACTCGGAGAGAGGAGGAGAAGTCAACTCTTCGATTTGAGCAATAAGAAGATGCACTTTCCGTAATCTGTCGCGGAGAATCACGTCTTCCGCCTCATCTTCAAGAGCAAATTCATCGGTGAACTTCTCGTAAGCCGGAGAGAATAAATCGTCATTGCCCGCATCTCCCGGTGGAGATTGAGAAATTTCAAAAGTGAAATTCTCATAGCGAGGAGAAAAATCGTCATCATTAGGATCGACCTCGTCCGTAAGAGCAACGTCGTCCTCAGACTCCATAGCAGTCGGTATGTCACACACCTCATCATCAAAGAATTTGTCGAGACCAAACTCACTAAGCTCACTTAATGAATCATCATCCTTAGACGCATTAGGAATATCGAGAATAGGAGTAGCAACTTCAGTAGATGGGTCGAGAGCGTAGACATCATCGTCGTCATCATCATCATAATAGACGGGGCCATTCCAATTAGGAGTGACATAGTTGGCTAACTCTTCCTTGATAACCTCCACATCTTTAAGAAGCTCATGAAGCAATTTTTGTTGTTCATCTCCCCGAGTATGTTCAATTAGACCAATTCTATCCCACGCTGTAATTAAACATTTTGGTGTAGAAAAGAAGGGAAAACGACCAAATTGGCTCAAAAAGGTGTTGGTGGTTTTCAAGGTTTCGTCCACATCAAGCAAAGGTTGCCTTTCCTGATGCAAGTCAGCTCGGATTTGAGCTAAACTTTCTAGAACATGGTTCAAAGAAGTGAGTTGTTGGTCAAGACTAATTTGCTGAGAGGATTGATGATTGAGGGTATGATGTGGGGGCTCAAAGTTATAGACACTGGGATGATAGCACGAAACTTTCTCAAAGACCATCGACGGATCACAAGAAGAAGCATCGTGTGGGCCCCCACAAATATAGCGCCACGGGTATGGAGAGAAACTGGGTGTGTCATGTGGATAGCTATTACCATTGTCATAATTGTAACCTGGTTCTTGCCCGTGATCATACGGGTATCAAACCGGACACGAAACATGCCAATGAGAATCGCTTTCACAATAGATGCACGGGGGAACAGGAGGTGGATTAGAAAAGGACGAATTAGTCGAGTTGCACCATGGACAAAATCCGAATTGTGTGTTGTCGATGTCGTTTCCGCACCGCTCACATGTACACCATTGACATGAGTCGTTCCCATATAATCGTCTCCCACACCCGATGCAATGGACATAAGAATCCATAAAGAAAAATAGATAAGCAAGAAGAATATTTTTGGTGCAAAACTTTGAAAAAGAAATGCTTTTTATGATTTTTTAAATGTTTTTTAGGATTTTTGAAAATTTTTTACACGAAAAATAACGTTCACGAGTGAACGGATCCCAAAAGCCAACGCGTCTCTCACAAAAAACCGTTAATCTTCACGAAAAGAGCCGGCAGCGGCGCCATTTTAATGTATAGATTTTGCTATGTTGAAAAAGTTCGTTTCTCGGTATCTTCTCGAATTGATTTCCGGTTCAATGTGCGACTCAGTTGTTCTTGGTAGAAAAGAAATAGAATGGTTGTCGTTGTAAACTAATTAAAAATAAAGACTTGAAACAAATAAAAATAAAATAAAGACGGTAAAAAGAAATACTGAAAGATAAAAACTTGGCGAAAAGTAAATGACGAGAAATTAAAAGGGAAATAACGTAAATGACGCAAACTAAAACTTAAACTAAAAGGGAAGGCAAGTAAAAGTTCAAGTAAGGAAAAAGGCGGGAAAAGTAAAGCTTAAAACTAAAAAGTAAAAATTACAAAACTAAGAAAAACTGCTCATTCGGAATAATACCCTCATTCGGAATAACCCTTCGTTCGGAATGTCACCTTCATTCGGAAAGATCACCTTCATTCGGAATATCTTCTTCATGCGGAATAAATAAGCTCATGCGGAATAAATAAATAAAATAAACCTTCATTCGGAATAACAGTTCATCCGGAATAACACATTCGTCCGGAAAAACTCTTCATCCGGAATAAATGCTCATCCGGAATAAATTGCTTTATTCGGAATAACATCTCATCCTGAATAAATAGCTTCATCCGGAATAATGTGCTTCATCCGGAATAATGTGCTTCATTCGGAATGTTAGCTTCATTCGGAACATTTAAAGAAACTGATTCGGAACATTAATACAAAAAAGCTTCATTCGGAATATTTAAAGAAACTGATTCGGAACATTTATACTCATCCGGAATATTAATTATTCCGGATGAACAAGCTGATCCGAAATAATCTGGGTAACTGAAACGCGAAGAACAGGGAAGAACAATAGGTCACGAATTTAATCAAAACTAACCAAATCAAACCAAGAGATTAAACCAAAACAACCACTAAACATCAACTAACAATAATCAATCAAACCAAATCAATAGAACTAACAAATTTGATCAAATCAATCAAAACCCACTTGATTGAAAACCATAAAAACAGAAGAACATAAACATGAATCATAAAGAAAGATTAAGCAAGAAAGGAAGATGAGAGATTAACAATGAAAGTAAAGATTAACAACAATTAAAAGTGAACTTACTTGAATTTAAAGGAATTTAAAGGTGCATGACAATTAAGGAAAAATGAAATGAAATTAAGAAGCAATTAATTAAAATGGTGGAAGGGCATAGTTTGTGACACTAGCCAACAAGTACAAATGAAGGAAAATGGATCTATTTATAGTGGATTAGGCAGGTGCTTAGTGGAAGCTTCCTCCCTCTTTCTTCTTTCTCTAATTGCATCATTAAGTCCTTAATCTTCCAAAGTCTTCGACTTTTGTCTCGGGATTAATAAACTCGTCTTGTAATCTTCAATAAATTAGACTTGAGTTCTTCGGCTTTGAGTAAACTTCCGTCTTTTGACTTTTTCTTCGATAAATCTTCCGAATTGGTCTTGGACTTCCGTTCTTTTTGCGCTCTTGATTTCTTGACTTCGTCTTTTGTCTTTTTCTTCGATAAAAGCCCGTGAAAGCCGTGTTTTCTTCCCTTTTAACATTTTGATCCTAAATCACAACAAAAACGCAAACCATGCATAATTCCGACATTTACGACATAAAATACACGTTTTGGCTCGGTTATTATTGTAGTTAAGTGGTAAAAAGGATGGGTGTTTACACACCTATCACTCGGCAGTAATGTCATGAATATTGGCTATGAAGCTCTGACAGTCGTGTGATAGTAGTGCACGCGCCTCCATGGATGAAATAATTTGTATTGACCTCCCTGACAGAAAACCATGGTGTATGTAATCTGGGGATTTAACATCACCGAAGATAACCCGATAAGTGTGGCAGTCAATCGTGGCCTGGTGTTTGGATAACCAGTCCATGCCCAAAATCAAGTCAAAGTCGCACATGTCCAAAGGAAGTGCGTCAACTCTGCGGATCTTATCGTCAAATTCCAGGGGAAGATCTTTGTACACCTGAGTGATTCGTACAGAGTCCCTAAGTGGCGTGGAAATGCATAAGGCATTATCTAATGGCATAGGGGAAATCCTAACACGTACAACAAAAGTAGTGGATATGACTGAATGAGTCGCTCCAGTATCAAATAGAACACATGTTGCCAAACCATTTATAAAGAGATTTCTGGTGATGGTACCTGAAGTCTTGTTCGCCTGAACTCTAGTAGTAGTGAACACGTGACCAGAAGTAGGAGGTGGCTTGGTGTCAGCATGTCCAGAGTTGCCTTCTATCTCACCCTGGCGACAGTCCTTCTATTGATGGGCTTGTTGGACACACTTGAAACAACCACCAGTACCTCGGCGAGAAATACCAAAATGTTTGCGCGAACAAGTAGGACATATAGGATGCTTGAATCCTCCAGCAGACGTCATGGTTATCTGAGAGCCTGTTTCAGGATTACATGCATGAGACATGATCGTGGAACATAAACATGATTGTATAGAAGGTTTGAAAATTACCAGATGAGGTAGAACGGTTAGGCTGTGAAACTCTACGGTCCTGATCCCTACCGTTGTTGTTGTTCCTGAATTAAAATCGTTGGAGTGTCAGAATACCATAACATAAGATAGTTTACCATGAAAGAAGGTTTATGTAGGGACCTGCTGTTTTTCGAGTTATTAGCGTTGTTACGGTAATTATCATTACCACCACGCCTCTTAGAACCAGAACGGTCGTTGGTCTGACCGTTTCCCTTAAATGCTGGCTACTAAACGGCCGCAGGCTTACGGTCGTCAGTCTTCTGCCTGGAACATAAAGTTGAACAGAGGATGATATGAAAATGAAAATACTGATGGAAATGAACGGTTTACAATTGGTGATTGAAGATACCTCTTCACGGATCTGTCATCACCAAACTCCTCTCGCTTCTGAAGCATCTCAAGCTTACGGGCTGCATCGGCCACCTGTGCTACTGTAGTGAACGTAGCACAAACCAAACTGTTGGCAACCGATGTGCGAAGAGCCCAACGAAACTTCTCAGCTTGCTCCTCAGCAGTACCAGCTGCTGTTCCCAAGAAACCAGCCAAACGGAGAAACCTCCGCATGAATTTGTTGCTATTCTCCCCAGCAACCTGTCGGATATTATGATAATCTCGCTTAAGCTTCTCCTGTTCAGCATGTGGAAAGTACTGGTTAAAGAAGATCTCCTTAAACTGGTCCCATGTCAAAAGTGTAACCCAGTTATCCCCACCATTGAACTGCTTGACAGACTTCCACCACTACATCATATCACCTTCAAACTAATAGCAAGCCATTCTTACCTTGAAAACGCCGTCACAACCCATCGCATCGAATATCTTCTCGATGTGAGAAATCCAAGCCTCAGCCTCGTTGGGGCTGTCAGTCTGCTCAAACGAACGGGTCGCTGTTTGTTGAATCGCTCCAACCAGGTCATAAGAGTAATAGGTGGTGGTGGTGAAGGATTGTTGTTGTAGTGGTTTTCAAGATGAGGGCCATACTGAACGTCCTGAGCTTGAATTTCAGCATGAACTTCGTCCCTGATTTCATTGCGAAGTTGGGGAAGGATGGCTTGCAAAGCTGCATTGACAGCTGCAGCCAACTCTTGAGCATTGCGTGTGGTCACCATCTAACAGTTTAAAAATAAAATGAAACATAAATGATAAATCTAAAATGGGATTAACTTAAAAATGCATGAACAATGTATAAATCAATGGAGCAGTTTATAATGCATGAAACAATATAGAATGCATGATGCAGTTTATAAAAACTTTTATATGCGCGAGGGTAAACGCCTATGGTCAGTTCACCCAAAACAAAAGACATAGCGAGGGGACGCCTATGGGTCGGTCCCAAAGCTAAGAGTTTCGATAAAAGCACATGCGACTAAATAGGGTCAGTCCTGTACCAACCATTACTTAGTCATAAATCCGCGACAATGATATGGATGCATGAAAATAAAAATTAAAATAAATGAATACATGAAAACCAACTGTCAGTTTTAGGAAGACGCTGGTGACTACCCGTAAGTCACAGGTCATGTTTTACAGAGCTACAGGTCAAAACCTAGCTCTAATACCATAATTGTAACACCCCATTTGTTAAGATGGAATGCTACAGTAAAATATGGCGTGTCGTCAAAGCATGCAAGGTAAATGTCTAAACATTCATGACCATAAATAGAAATACCGGAAACAAACATCGGTAGTCTAAGTAACTCACACACAAGCAATATTAAGTACTTTAAATGAAAGGACTAAACAATGTCCAAAAGAAGTAAAGTATGAAAAGTAGGAATAAATACATAAGGTAAAAGAGGCCGGATAGCTTCCATCTGAATGCACATACTCTGGAGTTCCTACTTGCGACCTTGGGTACCTGTCGTTTGGGAACATGGAAATGGAAAACGACTGAGCATAACGCTCAGTGCACGGATATGTAGCATAACGTAAAGACACAAAGGAATGATAGCATATAAGGCATATAAAGCATGAATTGCAGCAGAAATGAATAAGTCATGGGAAAAACCAAGATATATGTCATGTTTACTGGTTTTAGTTCTAAAAATATAGCTTATGTTACTTACGAAAAATCTGTATTAGTTTAATATACCAAAAGCCAATATAGGTCATGAGGTCAACAAAGTATATGAATACTTGGAGGGGTGACCTCGTCATGCAAATTAGAGGTGATGCCTCTAATTAATTGGTAATGGGTAGGAGGGATCAACTCCTTGTGAAGGATGCAAGGCACACACCATATTCAGCATGAAATCCTGACTAAAACTGAACCTCGGATGCACCCATACGCCCCACATGATAATAATGATATAATAATGGCCGAATAACTGAAAGGGACGTCACGAGCTATCACTCCGCCGTGGTGAAGTCATAACACTAGTGCCTCTAGTGTTATGGTTATGGTACCTCCATAACTAGGTGAAACTGGTCATGAATGTATATGGCTAAGGTAACTAATAAAACATAAGCATTTAATCTGTAACTACTGGGGAAAACAGTTGGTTGCATACGGGAAATCCTAATAAAGGAAGAGATTGTCCTTACTGAAGGACGGGAAATCTGTATCTTATGTCCGGTAGAAGCTAATGGAAACGCTGAAGAAACTACTCCGCCTTGAAGGATAATACTACATAAGAATGGGAACGTGTATGAGTTGTTGAATTACATGTGTTTTACTGGTTCTGTGTGTTGTTAACTTGTTATACTTATTATGTCATGTTTTAGTGTGTTACTGTGTTATCTGTAGTTATACTGATGTTGTGTAGTATATTATTCATGTAATAGTGTATTATAATACTTGTATTATAATACTAAGTAACTTTCTAAAATAACAGGTTTCCATAAATAGTAAGTTTCTAAAAATAGAAAGTTTCCAAAAATAGTAAGTTTCCATAATTAGAAATAAGCTGGATTATTAATAATAAGTAACATTGAATTAGTATAATACAAGTCATGGTTTAAAGGTAATAGCTTAATAATTAAATAACTTGGTTTATTAATTAAACTATACGTTATAAGAATTTAATTAAAAATATATGTTTTAATTAAATTAACCTAAGTAATATACTTTACGTTATACATGAAATATTAATTTTAATATTTAACCTAAGTCATGAATTTAATTAAATTAAATAGCCAAAGAAATAATTTAATTAAATATATTTATGATTTTTAATATTTTTCCTGAAATCCGAACCCGTGTTTTAAAATTAACCCGAGCCTGTACCCTTGTTTCTTAAATAAGCCGAGCCAAATTCCCCTTTGACAGTGGCTAACCGGCTAAGGCGGTTGCCACTCTCCCATCTTTTCCCCACTGCCCGAGCCACAGCTAGCCGCTGCCAGACTTGGTTCCTACAAGTTCACACCCGGTTCATACCGGTAGTGACCGGTTCCCACTGCTATGTTATTCGGTTCCCACTGTTAGCACAAAAGCCCCACCGAGACCCTATTGGTCTCGGTTGGCACTCGGTCCAAAACAAAACCACACATCGACCTCGAGTCGGGGTCCCCCTTGCTGCGTCCGAGCCTAAACCAACCAAGCCGAGCCTTTTGAGGGTCTCGGTGGTGGTGATGAAGACAAGCCGAGAGCCACATGGCTCTCGGTGGTGTCTCGGCCGAACCAAAACGCAAACCAAACACCCCCCTTTTCCATGTTTTAATTAATCCCCGTGTTTTATAATCTTGTTTTTATGATTAATTAAATAAGAACATGAATTCATTAAGAATTAAAAGAAAAAGAAAAGGTTTTTGATTTACCGAACACGTGGAAGAAAGGATTAAGATCACGGTCACGTACACAAAATTAATAAGCAAAAATCGTCTGGTTCCTCCTTGTGGTTTGATGTGGCCGGCGGCAAGAGAGGCAAAAGGGAGGCAAGGAGAACTTTTTTTCCGTAAACCTAAATTATGTTTAATGTTTCCTGTGTTTGTTTATTATGGTTTTAAGTTGGGTCATGGGCCAAAGCCCATCTTTTTCTTTCTCTCTTGTCTTAGCCGCGTCCTAAAGGGAGCCCACGGGGAAACCCGTAGTTTTCCCGAGTTAAATTAATTACGTGTACGTTCATGTTTAATTATCGTGATTTTTATATGTCGTGTACTTAACACATTTATAATATATACGTAATTACATGTTATTAAATATCGTGACACGTGAGTTCTATTATAAATGGAAAGTTTACATTTATCATATTTTTGTATGTTCACTGTTCATGTGTACTGTTCATGGTATTTAAATGCGGGTTTTACATTAATAGTAGCAATTGTTATTTTGTCTCTTTAAATATATTTTTATCTGACACAAGTTTTTGTGTTTACCTTTTTTTATTCCATGGCAATTTTTACGTGTCTAAACGTTTACACTTGATAATTATTGAGCTGCGAAAATTAATCCGTAATTTAGAAAATAAAAAAGTTTGAAACTTAAAAAGAAAACTAATAAAAATATTTCGAAAATTAAAAACAAAAAATAAAGGGGATGCTTAGTTGTGGGAAACTTTTCGTAATTTTTTGCTTCTAAATTTCAAGAGAAGGAAAGAGTGTGCTTTGTTAGAGTAGAGTTGAAAATTTTGAACCCTTGTTTAGATGATATTTTCAATTTTCTAAAAAAAATGTACAATGTTTAGACGAAATCATTTTCAATTGTTTTTTTTCATGAGCAATTTTTTTCACGTTTTTGCTAGTTTTTTTTTACATTTTCATCTGTTCTTTTCCCGTGTTTTTTTTTTCACGTTTTCGTAAGTTCTTTTACGTTTTCATCAGCTTTTTTATGTTTTCATAAGTTTTTTATGTTTTCATCAGTATTATTACGTTTTCGTCCGACTCATTAGGGTTTCATCAAGTTTTCGTCCGATTTTTGGGTTTCGTCAGCGTTTTTACGTTTTTGTCAGCGTTTTTACGTTTTCGCCAACATTTTTATGCTTTTATCAGTAATTTTACGTGTTCGTCAGTAATTTTACGTTTTCGTTAGTGTTTTTACGTTTCCTCGGTATTTATACGTTTTCGTCAGTATTTTACATTTTCGTTAGTATTTTTATACTTTTGTCTGTATACTTACGTTTTCGTTCGTTTTTAATGTTTTTATTAGTGTTTTTACGTTTTGCTCAGATTTTTTTACACATTTCGGACGAAAACGTAGAAATACTGATGAAAAACGTATAAACGCTTATGGAAACGTAAAAAATTAGACTAAAACGTAACGGACGAAAACGTAAAAAACCTGACTTAAACGTAAAAAATCGGATAAAGACATAAAAAAGCTGAAGAAAACATAAAAAATCGGAAAGAGCGTAAAAAATCGGACGATAATTTAAAAATTAAGACAAAAACGTAAAAACTCGGACAAAAACGTAAAAATACTAACGAAAACGTAAAAAATCGGAAGAAAAAGTAAAAGATCAGACGAAAACGTAATAATTTGGATGAAGACGTAAATATTTTGACGAAAGCGCAAACAATTTGACGGAAACGTATAAATAATAACGAAAACGTAAAATTACTGATGAAAACGTAAAAATACTGAGGAAAACTGACTAAATCGAAAAAAACTTGAAATACAGAAGAAAACGTAAATATACTGACGAAAACGTAAACATATTGACGAAAACGTAAACAACACATAAGAAACTGACAAAAACATTAAAAAATGGCGAAAACGTGAAAAATGAAGAAACATAAAGAAAACTGACAAAAACATGAGAAACTGTCGAAAATTAAAAAAAAATGGAAAAAACGATAAAAAAAGTGACGAAAACTTAAAATAGTGTTAGAAATAGATATGTGAATTATTTTTATTTTGGAAAAGTAATAGAAAGGGTAATATGGGGTTTGCTTGTTTCAATTTAATATTAGAATATGAAAATTTCATGACTTTTGGAAAATATTAAAAAAAATTGAAATAAACATGTTTTTAATCCGAAAGTGAGAAAATGAAAAAAGTTTGAAACTTAAAAAGAAAACTAATAAAAATATTTCGAAAATTAAAAAAAATTAAAGGTATTCAATTTTAATGAGTTTAAATATGGGTTAGTAACTTTTAAACAAAAACCTTACAATAGCAAGTTGGTAAGTTTGATTAACCCTAAAAGAAAGGTCGCATGTTCAATTCTTGCAAATGGCATATTTTTTTAAAAAAGTATGATTTCAAATCATAATTATACCTATATATAATATAAAGATATATATATTTATATATCTACATATATATATATATATATATATATATATATATATATATATATATATATATATATATATATATATATATATATATATATATATATATATATATATATATATATATATATATATATATATATATATATATATATATATATATATATATATATATATATATATATATATATATATATATATATATATATATATATATATATACTAGCGTCGTAACCCGCCCAACGGGCGGGGTCGTTTATTTTCTTGTTGCAGGGGGTTTATGGTTCGTGCGTTTTTAGTTTCTTAAATTTGTAATTTAACCTTTAGTATATTTTAGTTATAATTTGCGTTTAAGTAACGTTTATTTGTGGTGAACGGGCGTAGTTGTCTTTTTGGCCTTTTAAATACCTAATCTCAAGCTCTAACGATCAACTTCTGCAGCTAACAATTTATTATATTTCTAGCAAAGCCAACACTATTTCTCGCAATGCCATCCATGTTCCTTACAAAGCCATCCATGTTCCTAACGAAGTCTTCCCTATAACTCCCAAAGAATTATTCCGTGCAAAGCCCTCACCGTACCGTAGGTTTGTTTTGTAAATCTTTCTAAAAGTACGTTTATGTATTAGTTACTGATAGGTGTGAAAACACCCATCCTTTTACCACTTATTTCTGGCTAAAACAAGACCAAAACACGTATTTAATATCATTTGTTTGGAATTATGCGTGGTTTTTGTGTTTATTGTGTTTTCAGAGTCAACCGGATGAATATTGAAGAAAACATGGGATTTCACGAGTTCTATCGAAGAAAAAGACTCAAGACGAAGTCTATTGTCCAAGAGATGCAAAAGATTTGAAGTCGTTGTGCCTACTTGAAGATTTATCGAAGAAAATGACCAAAGATGGAAGATTTACAAATGTCGAAGGAACTCGAGTCTAAATAAATGAAGAAATATTAAGACGAGTTTAATTAATCCCGAGACAACATCGAGAAAGAGAAATGAATTAAATCGAGTCGAGAAGAAAAAGAAAGAATGAAGCACCACACATGCACTTCCCAACTCCCTATAAATACCCTCCTAATCACATTAGGAGGAGAGTTAGCTAGTTTTTCATTTTTTCATTTTTCTAGTTTTAGAGAGAGAAAGTTCTCAACTTTCTCTCACTAAGATTTTTCTTTTCTCCATTTTTACCTTTCAAGTTTTAAGCTTTTTGTATTTTAGATTTCATTAATCTAATTCAAGTTAAGCTTTTAAGTTCTTTAATCTCCTTCTACATTTCTTAGTTTACCTTAATCTTTGATCCGATTGTTTCATTTCATACGGTTTGGGTGATTGGATGAGTTCGTGATTAAAGGTTAATCTTTCTTGTTCCTATTTAAGCTCATACACGTATAAGCTATAAGCTCTTAATGCTTATTGGCTTATTTCAAGTTTTAGCTTATTGATTTTCGGATTTCACAAAGGTTTTAGTCATTTTTAAGTTCATTTCATAAAGTTTATAATCGTTTACGTTTTACAAGTTGTCGAATTTAAGGTTTTTGAGTTGTTTAAGTATCGGACGAGTTAGCTTATTGATTGTGCTTATTGAGTTTTAAAGTTGCCACCAATTTCGGATCAACATTGCTTCCATCGCAATCTTTGGGATTCTACACATTCCGACGGTTCCTTGTTTTGATCGCAATAACCCATTAGGGTTCTACTTTGCGATCGGTTGGTCATTTCCCCCTTATTCCGATCTGGATTGAGATCGCGTATTGCGATCGCATATTCCGACGGGATTTAAGGTTACCTTAATTCGAAACGCTGCCAAAATTTTGTTTGCTACATTCCGATCAGAACAACATTGCGATAGAGGTGTTTGGATTTCATACATTCCGATCAGGTACATTCCGATCTAGAACTTTCCGATAGGGAAACATTGCGACATAATGGACTTTGGTATTCCGATGACCATTAAGATGAATTATTCCGATGGCTTGTTTTTAATAAACATTCCGATGGTTTTAAATTTAGTACATTCCGATAGAATTCAGTTTTGCATTTCAATTATCTAAGTTTTATAGTTTACAAAGTTTTAAGTTTTAAGTTCATTTCGTTTTTAGTTCAATCTTACCTCGCTTAGTTTTCATTTTAATTACTCTACGACTCTTTACCTTTTATTAGATAACCAAAACCAAACCCCCTATTTGTCACCAAGAACAACTATTCCACCTTGAGCTGTGATCAATTCGAGAAGATACCGAGAACATAATCTGAACCCATAGCAAAACCTGTGTATCAAATGGCGCCGCTGCCGGCTCTTCTCGTTAAGATTAACAGTTTTTTTTGTGAGAACTTGGATTTTGGGATCCGTTCGCCGTGAACGTTACTTTTTCATAAAAATTTTCAAAAAACCCTAAAAAATATAAAATTTTCAAAAATACAAAAAAATTAAAAAACCATAAAAACCAAAAATATTTCTTGCTTGCTTTGTTAGTTCTTTTGCAGGTGCATGCGTACACGATCAACGTCTTATCAAGAGCCCGAACCTCTCGAAGACTTAGACATTGCCGGTGTACAAAACAACAACAATAACCCACCTCAAAACAATAACAACAATAACAATCCACCTCTCAACAACAATAATAACAACAACAATGAGCCTCTACCAGACAATCGCCCGATGATTGAACTTCTGCAAGCACATGTAGATGGCAACAATGATCCAATTGTCATACCCGCGATTGCAGCCAACAACTTTGAGCTAAAATCCGGCTTTATCCAGATGGTCTCCGCTCAACCATTCTTGGGGTGTACCATTGATGATCCACATGACCACATCAAAAGGTTCTTGCAACTAACGAATACGGTCAAATTCAATGGTGTTCCACAAGAGGTAATCCGTTTGCAACTTTTTCCTTTCTCCCTAGAGGGACAAGCCCGGCATTGGCTTGCAAAGGAACCGCCACAAAGTATTCTGACGTGGACGGATTTGGAGACCAAATTTATCAACTACTTTTTCCCACCCTCTCGTACTACCGCTTTGCGGAATGAAATCATTAATTTTGAACAAAAGTATGATGAGTCTTTTAGTGAATCTTGGGACCGTTTTAAAGATCTTTTAAGAAAGTGCCCACAACATGGTTTTACCAAAGTGCACCAAATTAATACTTTTTATAATGGTTTAAGCATGAATGACCAAGATTCACTAAATAGTGCCTCGGGGGGTAATATTTTGGTTAAGACTTCTAATGCCGCTTGGGATATCATTGAGAATAAGTCTCGTGTGCAAACCAAGAGTGTGCGGACCAATGCCGCTAGTGCTAGTACTAGTGACAACGACAAGCGACTTGAAAAAATTACTACGCTTCTTGAATCGCTTGCCGCCCAAACCGCTAGCAACACCAACAACATCAATGCTAAAAACGCTCACGACGCTCAAGTCAATGCTGTTAGCCAACCATGTGAAATATGCGGGGGTCCTCACTCTTACACAACTTGTAGCGCCACCCAAGACTATCCTTCTGAGAATGTTAATGCCGCATACGGTACCTATCCTCCGGCCGCTTATCAAGCTCGTCCTCAAGGAGACCGCAACTTGCTTAGCTACCGCTCAAACAACTTTCTTTCCCCGCCCGGTTTTCCCCCACCCAATCCAAACCAACAACAAAACCTTAATCGCCTTCCTCAACAACAACCTCGTGCACCATACCAACCACCTCACAAACAACCATATCCTCCTCAAAGAAACAACCAAGTTTACCAACAACCTGCTTATCAACCACCCGCCTACAATGCTCCTCCCAACCAACCCACCGCATTACCCCAAGATATTGGAACCTACATGAGGACTAATGATGTGATTGTGGACAATCTCCAGCGGGAAGTGCTCAACTTGAAAGTAGACATGGTGAAACAAGGAAACGATCTGAGAGCTGATATGAGAAACACTTTGGCAAGTCAAACGAATGACTTAAGGAACATGATGGCTAGTTTCTTCCAAGGTAATCAATCCTCTTCTTCGGGTACTCTTCCGAGTAACACCGTTGCGAATCCAAGAGGGGAGATGAAAGCAATCACCACTCGCAGTGGCAAAGGTACCAAGGAACCCGAGCTTCCTATACCTCCACCGGTGATTGTGACTAAGGAAAACGAGTCACCTGCTCCTATTCCTCATCTTTCTACTTCCCCAATTTCTCCACCTCTTACTTCTACCCCTCCTCCACCCAAGGATGTGAGTGATCCTATTCTCCCAAAGCCTTCCTCTTCTTCCGATATACCTTATCCCTCAAGGTTGAGGAAAGAGAAGCTCAAAAGCAAGGACGATATTCAGGTTTCGAACTTCCTCAAAATGTTTAAACAATTGAATTTCAACATCTCCTTCGCTGAGGCTCTCGCTCACATGCCCAAATACGCAAAAAATGTTCAAAGATCTTCTTAGCGACAAGGAGAAGCTTCTTGATATCGCTAACACCCAACTTAATGAGAATTGCTCTGCAGTGCTCTTAAGGAAATTGCCAACTAAACTTGGTGATCCGAGTCGTTTCTTAATCCCTTGCAACTTCCTGGGAGTAGAGAATTGCATGGCCCTAGCCGATCTAGGTGCCAGTATTAATCTAATGCCTCTAAGCGTTTGGAAGCAATTATCTCTCCCTGAGCTAGTCCCCACCAAATGACTTTGGAATTAGCTAGCCGTACGGTTGCTTATCCAGTGGGGATAGCCGAAGACGTCTTTGTAGGAGTCGACAAATTCACTTTTCCTGCCGATTTCGTTGTTGTTGACTACGATATGGACCCTCGTGTGTCATTGATCGTTGGTTGTCCATTCTTGAGGACCGGTCGCACTCTCATCGATGTTGAAGCCGGTGAGCTTATCATGAGAGTGGGTGACGATAAAATCGTTTTCAACATGGGAAAGCTTTCTAAACAACCTTATTCATACGAGAGTGTTAATTGTATTGACGTTCTTGATGAGGCTTGTGAAGAACACTTCAAAGATGCTTGTAAAAGTATTCCTACCTCTCTTCCCAATGTTGAGACCGTTTCCTCTATTGATTCATCATTATCTCTATTTGGAGAAAGTGATTTCCTTTGGAAATATTTGGAAGCCACCATGGGAGATGTGAACTTAGCTAATGACGATTCTCCCACCGATTGGGATGAAGACATGCGTCTCATTGAGAACCTTCTCAAAGAGGACCACATTTCTCTACCATCTCCCAAAGCTATTGCTATCGATGCGCCGACTTTGAATACGCCTCCCATCGAAAATCCTCCGGATTTAGAACTTAAGGAGTTGCCGCCCCATCTCGAGTATGTGTTCCTTGAAGATAAGAAGAAGTCGCCCGTCATCATTGCGAAGGACTTGAAAGAAGAAGAGAAAACTCGCCTCATCGCCGTGCTTAAAGCTCATAAGAAGGCAATTGCTTGGAAAATTTCCGATATCCGTGGAATTGATCCGAACTTTTGTACTCATAAGATTCTCATGGAAGATGACTTTAAACCCGTAATCCAGAGCCAAAGAAGGGTTAATCCTCGCATTCATGACGTCATCAAACAAGAGGTTATCAAACTTCTAGATGCCGGCTTGATTTACCCTATTTCGGATTCGCCTTGGGTAAGTCCCGTCCATTGTGTGCCCAAGAAGGGCGGAATAACCGTTGTTCCCAATGAACACAACCAGTTGATTCCCACTCGTCTCGTTACTGGGTGGAGAGTTTGTATCGACTACCACAAGCTCAATGATGCCACGAGAAAATATCATTTTCCTCTTCCTTTCATGGATCAAATGCTCGAGCGTCTAGCGGGTAATGACTATTACTGCTTCTTAGACGGTTTCTCCGGGTATTTTCAAATTCCCATCGATCCCAAAGACCAAGAGAAGACCACATTCACTTGTCCCTACGGAACATTTGCTTACAAACGCATGCCTTTCGGTTTATGCAATGCTCCTGGGATGTTCCAAAGGTGTATGATGGCGATATTCCATGACATGGTTGAAGAAACTATGGAACTCTTCATGGATGATTTCTTGGTTTATGGTGATTCATTCTCTGTTTGCCTTGCCAATTTAGAACGTATGCTTAAGCGGTGTGAAGACACTCGCCTTGTTCTTAATTGGGAAAAATGCCATTTCATTGTAAAAGAGGGCATCGTGCTAGGACACAAAATTTCCAAAGCCGGTCTTGAAGTGGACCGTGCTAAAGTCGATGTTATTGCTAAGTTGCCTCCACCTTCAACCGTGAAGGGTGTGAGAAGTTTCCTCGGTCATGCGGGCTTTTACCGTCGATTCATCAAATATTTTTCTAAAATCGCTCGCCCGATGACCCACCTCTTGGAAAAAGATACTCCTTTGATATTTTCCAAAGAGTGTATTGAAGCCTTCAACTTGCTTAAGGATAATTTAACTAAGGCACCCGTCTTGGTTACCCCTAATTGGGAGCTGCCTTTCGAGTTGATGTGCGATGCTAGCGACTTTGCTATTGGTGCGGTTTTGGGCCAAAGAGTGAACAAACACTTCCAACCGATCCATTACGCTAGCAAGACAATGACAGGGGCTCAATTGCATTACACGACAACCGAAAAAGAGCTTTTAGCTGTTGTCTATGCCTTTGAAAAGTTCTGCCCCTCTCTTGTCCTTTCTACCACCATCGTGTATACCGATCCTTCCGCGTTGAAGTACTTGTTGACCAAGCAAGATTCCAAACCAAGACTTCTTCGCTGGGTTTTGCTACTCCAAGAATTTAAAATCGAAATTCGCGATAAGAAAGGAGCTGAAAACCTAGCCGCGGATCATCTCAGTAGACTTGAGGATCCTTACCAAGGGGATCATCCGAACAAAGAGATCAATGACTCTTTTCCCCTGGAGACCTTAATGTCTATCAACTCGACTTCTGATGAAACCCCGTGGTTTGCGGACATTGCAAACTACTTGGCGGGTGGAATTCTTGTTGACGGGCTAACATCCCAACAAAAGAAGAAGTTCTTCAAAGACATTAAGACTTACTTTTAGGATGACCCGTAATTATTCAAACAATGTGCTGATTTGATTATTCGCCGATGTGTTGATGGACCGACAGCTTTAGAAATCCTTGACGCTTGCCACAAAGGACCCACCGGTGGTCACTTTGGTCCCAACTACACCGCCAAAAAAGTGTTTGACTCGGGATTTTATTGGCCCACCATCTATCGTAATGCTCACGAGATGGTTAAACGTTGTGATGCTTGCCAAAAACAAGGCAAGATCACACATAAAGATGAGATGCCTCAAAATTTCATACAAGAATGTGAAATCTTTGATGTTTGGGGTATCGACTTTATGGGGCCATTCCCTTCCTCTAAAGGAAACAAATACATCCTTGTAGCCGTTGACTACGTCTCAAAATGGGTTGAAGCCAAAGCTTTACCTACTAATGACGCAAGGGTGGTTTGTAACTTTTTGAAGTCGCTATTCGCTAGATTCGGTGTGCCTCGTGCCATTATTAGTGATCGCGGGACTCATTTTTGCAATGACCAATTCGCAAGAGTCATGGCTAAGTATGGTGTAAATCATCGTCTTTCCACCGCCTACCACCCACAAACTAATGGCCAGGCTGAAATCTCTAACCGAGGATTAAAGCGAATTCTTGAAAGAACCGTGGGAGAGCATCGTGCCTCATGGGCCGATAAACTTGATGATGCTTTGTGGGCTTTTCGTACCGCATACAAGACTCCGATTAGTTGTACGCCATATCGTCTCGTGTACGGGAAAGCATGCCACCTCCCCATTGAGTTGGAGCACAAGGCTTACTGGGCCTTGAAGTGGGCTAATTTTGATATCAACAAAGCCGGTGACCTACGCAAGATCCAACTCAATGAGCTCAATGAACTCCGTAATGAGGCTTATGAAAATTCTTTGATCTATAAGGAAAAGACTAAGCTCATTCATGACTCTAAGATTAAGAACCGAGAGTTCCAAGTTGGAGACAAAGTTTTACTCTTTAACTCTCGGTTGAAAATCTTTTCGGGCAAGCTGAAATCTCGTTGGTCCGGCCCATTCACCATTGCCCAAATTTTTCCATATGGTACTCTCGAGCTCGCTCAACCTAATGGACCCAATTTTAAGGTAAATGGCCAACGAGTGAAGTTGTACTTTGGTGAGGACATCTCTCATGAGATGATTCCATTCCTCACCACGTTTCCCATGAACTAATTTTGGGTCGAGTCAGGCTCGTGACTCGGTTATCAAAAACAAGCGCTCCTCGGGAGGCAACCCGAGTATCTATCCTTTTCTGTTTTAACCTCCTAAGTGTAGGGGGACCTCTATAGGTTGCTTGTGTTTGTGTGGTGATGTGATTACATGGATGAATGCACTTTTGGGAATCTTTGAAGAACCGTGCTCCCGTGTTATCCGAAATCCGGTTCTATCTCTCAACTATCGTGATTCAATTTTCTTCATACTCACATCTGAAATTGATCGCGTTAGTCGTCTCTTCCTTAGCTTGATTTATCCAACGTGCACAATGTCATAAGTGTAGGGGAGACTTTTCCTCCATGCTTAAACATTGAGGACAATGTTTATCTTAAGTGTAGGGGGACTTCTATCGAAGTTTTAAGTGGACTTTTCCATGAAGATGCCTTCATTTAACCGGAAAATTATTTTTTTCAACATTTTTCAAATTTTTAATTAACTTTGGCCATATAGTTGTAATTTTTAAATTTTTATCGTTGCTTTCATATGTATATATCCCGCAATAAAGTCAAAAATATTAATAAGTGGTGTAGCTAGTTGTGAAATCTTTGACATATTAGGCCCGTTGCGATTATTTTGACTCAACCCGAATAGACTTATCCAAGTTTATTCTAGCTAGTATCCTTAACCATGTAGACCTTAATTGGTTTATTAGGCTAAGCATCCACGAGTCTCATTACTTGAGATTTTAAATTGTGGAGAACGAGAAATGATAGAGTCAATTATAAGTCGGTATTATTGCGCAAGCTCACTTGGTGTAATTATCTGCCTATTCTCCCATCACTTGCTAAAAATTTATCTGCAATAAGTAAGGTCGTACGATTTGAAAAGTTACTTAGCTTCTAGCCCAAGATCGTTTAAAAGTTGCTCGGTAATGATAAGAGTTCATAGCCAAGGCATAACTTATGAAGCGGGGCGCGAAGATTGGCGAGTCCGAAAAGGCCCTAACAAGGCATGAGGATTCAATCTTATTGCTAAAGATCCAAGGTGATGTGAAAAGCATTATTCCTAAAATCAATATGAAGGATCAAGACTCACGACGAAAAGCAATCAACTCCCATAAAGATCATGGAGAAGTCTATCCGAAAAGACCCTAACAAGGTATGAGGATAAATAGATCCAAGTCCGAAAAGGAGGCGGATCGTTGTATCTCAAAATCCCAAATAACGATTGAAGAAACAATCATGAAGTCGTGGTCAACAAAGTTGGAGTACCCCTCAAAAGTCTCCAAGTGAAGAAACTCTATTAACGAAGAGAAGACCATTATCTCAAGAACGTCTCTCGAAGATATGAAGTATGAAGTACATGCCAAATATCGGCCCGAGAAAGGTCTCAAATCGTGAAGCGAGTTATGCCAAGATATGAACTTTTTGATATCCCGAGAAGCAGTTTTAAGAGATTTTGTCCTTTAGCTAACTATTGATCAAATCGTCCTACTTTGCTTTCAGCCTAAACAAACTATCGAAATAAGTCCAAAAATGCATCTTCATGATCATTCTAAGACAAAAATAAAATATAAGAGATACCTCTAGGAATAAGGGAGTTTAAGCATATAATTAAGCCATGTGTGTAAGTGTTTGATTTGCTAACTTATAATAACAATGATCTCATTTTTAAGCTTAGTTTGGGGAACGTGAAACTTGAGGGTGATAAATCTTCGCAGCACCAAAGCCCTAATGTAAGTCCTTGATCTCTTTGCAAGTTATTTCCATATAGCTATTTTCAAGTGAAAATGGTTTTCTATCCTTTTGTTTACTTTAAAGTTTTAATTTCTCTTAGCACTTTAATTTTTGTTTAGTAGTATTTTAATAAGGCCAAGGTTGATTGATTATGAGAGGAGTGTAAAATTGCTTTATCACTAAGCATTGCATGAGGGCATGGCAATGGTTAAGTGTAGGGGATTTGATAGGTGTGAAAACACCCATCCTTTTACCGCTTATTTCTGGCTAAAACAAGACCAAAACACGTATTTAATATCATTTGTTTGGAATTATGCGTGGTTTTTGTGTTTATTGTGTTTTCAGAGTCAACCGGATGAATATTGAAGAAAACATGGGATTGCATGGGTTTTATCGAAGAAAAAGACTCAAGACGACGTCTATTGTCCAAGAGATGCAAAAGATTTGAAGTCATTGTGCCTACTTGAAGATTTATCGAAGAAAAGGACCAAAGATGGAAGATTTACAAATGTCGAAGGAACTCGAGTCTAAATAAATGAAGAAATATTAAGACGAGTTTAATTAATCCCGAGACGACATCGAGAAAGATAAATGAATTAAATCGAGTCGAGAAGAAAAAGAAAGAAGGAAGCACCACACATGCACTTCCCAACTCCCTATAAATACCCTCCTAATCACATTAGGAGGGGAGTTAGCTAGTTTTTCATTTTTTCATTTTTCTAGTTTTAGAGAGAGAAAGTTCTCAACTTTCTCTCACTAAGATTTTTCTTTTCTCCATTTTTATCTTTCAAGTTTTAAGCTTTTTGTATTTTGGATTTCATTAATCTAATTCAAGTTAAGCTTTTAAGTTCTTTAATCTCCTTCTACATTTCTTAGTTTACCTTAATCTTTGATCCGATTGTTTCATTTCATACGGTTTGGGTGATTGGATGAGTTCGTGATTAAAGGTTAATCTTTCTTGTTCCTATTTAAGCTCATACACGTATAAGCTATAAGCTCTTAATGCTTATTGGCTTATTTCAAGTTTTAGCTTATTAATTTTCGGATTTCACAAAGGTTTTAGTCATTTTTAAGTTCATTTCATAAAGTTTATAATCGTTTACGTTTTACAAGTTATCGAATTTAAGGTTTTTGAGTTGTTTAAGTTTCGGATGAGTTAGCTTATTGATTGTGCTTATTGAGTTTTAAAGTTGCCACCAATTTCGGATCAACATTGCTTCCATCGCAATCTTGGGGATTCTACACATTCCGACGGTTCCTTGTTTTGATCGCAATAACCCATTAGGGTTCTACTTTGCGATCGGTTGTTCATTTCCCCCTTATTCCGATCTGGATTGCGATCGCGTATTGCGATCGCATATTCCGACGGGATTTAAGGTTACCTTAAGTCGAAACTCTGCCAAAATTTTGTTTGCTACATTCCGATCAGAACAACATTGCGATAGAGGTGTTTGGATTTCATACATTCCGATCGGGTACATTCCGATCTAGAACTTTCCGATAGGGCAACATTGCGACAGAATGGACTTTGGTATTCTGATGACCATTAAGATGAATTATTCCGATGGCTTGGTTTTAATAAACATTCCGATGGTTTTAAATTTAGTACATTCCGATAGAATTCAGTTTTGCATTTCAATTATCTAAGTTTTATAGTTTACAAAGTTTTAAGTTTTAAGTTCATTTCGTTTTTAGTTCAATCTTGCCTCGCTTAGTTTTCATATTAATTACTCTACAACTCTTTACCTTTTATTAGATAACCAAAACCAAACCCCCTATTTGTCACCAAGAACAACTATTCCACCTTGAGCTGTGATCAATTCGAGAAGATACCGAGAACATAATCTGAACCCATAGCAAAACCTGTGTATCAGTTACATGTGTTGGTAGTGGGATTTGTTCTTTGTCAAAATGAAACTAAAAAGAAACTAAATTTAGGCCTTGACCAACCCAACAGACGTGTTTTATCCCATATGAATCTTTGGTTATGCACATAATTGTTTGTGTTTTTATTTTATTTTTTTGTTAAACATAAACCCTTGTTTTAAAGAGTTTGTCACGCTTTTTGATTCTCGGTTGAAAAATGTGTCAAAAAGTTTATTCTTCCGTCGTGCTCTATAAAAGCTGATTGTTTCACCTTTTTAAGAAAGTTTTTTTTTTCTCAAACCAATCCGATTGCTCACTTAAATGTTATAAGCAAAAAAATTTGTTTAAGTTCTAAGTTTTAACCTTTCGTCACTCACTCTGATTTTTTTGGTTTTTTTAACTATAAGTTTTCTTACTTGTTACAAACTTCTATGTTTTAGTTATTTTCCAGTCATGTGATATCTTTTTTTTACTTTGCTTTTGTTACAATTTGTTTTTGCCCGAGCTATTCTCATGTTCCGATCTTTATCTTTTTTATACCTATTCATTAGGTTAAGTCTCCTAACTATATTTGGAAATGAATTAGTTATCCATAATGATAAATATAGTGGCTTTGTGCCTATTTGCTCCTTCGGAATTTTAGAGAACTTTACATTTTGGATGCAGATCCTAATCTGCAATCGGATATTGATTCATTAGAAACTTTCAAAAAAAAATCTAGGTAACTTGTTCACAAGACCAAATACAAATTCAGTCTAAATAATATCAATCTTAAATTGTCACTTTAAACTCGTAATACAAAATAACTAACATTTTAAATTGATACATATAGACAAGTATTAGAGCTTTAAAATAAATTATAACCATAGCATTAACGTTATGAAAGAAGTGGTTTTAGGACTAGAAATAAAGATACCCTAAAACCCATTGTGGTTAACACGATAGTATTAACTATTAAGATATATGTGGGTACAAATAATATTAAATGATTAAGATATGATGGTAAAAGAGCATCATTACTTAATTATTATGGACATTCGATTCGGTAAAGTAATCATTGATCTTTGATTTTTATAGAATGTAATTTATTGATATTTACCTATATGTGGACTTGTGTGGTTTATTATAGAAATACGTTGGTCGTGATTCATTGTGGATTTATTTACCGTTTTTGTACGCGGTGATGTTTTTTTATTGTTAACATTGCGTTGGGCGGGTTATTATTAATTGACGTTATTGGTGGGTTTGTTTCTTTATTTACTTTTAAAGTACGTTTGTCTATTATTTTTCTTGTCGGATTTTTTTTTGTTAAAAGTAAATTTAAATGTTTTTTCTTTTTATATTTTTAGGGATTTTTCAACTCAATGAACTTGTTTGGTGCTGTTAATGTTTTGTTTATAGATTCCATATTGATGAAGGTAATAACTAAGAACAAATATCTCAACAAACTTTAATTTTACCAACTTCATTTTTTTTTCCTGAAAAGCAAGGTTTATGATATAAGGCCAACAATTTATATTGACCGAGTCTAAGTTTACATATTTTTATATTTTTGTACACTCCCATCAGCAATGTTGATATTTTGTCTTGAGAGCCCATTTCAACGGATTGGGAGATGAACATATGAAATATGTTTTTTCTGGAGTTGAAGTTTGCAACACAAAGGCCCGTATCTTCCAAAATTCCAATATGAAAACTAAAAAAAAGACATTTCGACTAACAATAATTTTCTTACTCACCGGATCATATAGGTGATAGGTTTTTGAGTTAGGAGTTAGGAAAATGAGCAATAAAAAAATTACTTTTGCGACACACTCAGATTATCTAAATGATTTGGTCAGAACTACATACGAGGTATTGCAATTTGTGGATTACCAAAGCATTTGATGGGGCATTTTAGAAGTCGGTGGAACTATAGTAGGTCCATGACAGCAACTCGAAGTATATTCACGTGGTTCACATAATCCGTGGAACTATCCAAGGTCCGCCATTGGGTGTGTCCATATAACTATTTGCATTAAGAATAGCAACAGAAGACACAATTTTTATATATCCTTGGATTGGAGTAAACAATATTGATAACATATGATATATTTAATCACATCTAACCAAACATCCTCATCTCCTTTACATGAATTAAGCCATTCTAGCAAGATTTGTAATCGATAAAGTCCCTTGAAGAAGATTAAGAAGCAACATGCTCGTTCTTAGTTATGTTTCTTCCATGTCTTGTCGATTAATGATTTTACATTTTGGACTGACCTGCATTACTTCCTGCGGCTTTTTGGACTGTAAATTCATGTGCTATTATTCCGCCACTATGCTGATGTGCAACACCAAATTTCATAGCCGAACTCGTTTATTTTTCCCCTTTTCATCAGACATAAGCTGAAAGAATATATATTTTAATAAGTTAAAATTTTGTTTTCTTGGAACGACAGCCGCTTTTAATCTGATTTGGCTTGGTTGATGTTCGAAAATGAAATCTTGGAACTGAATCAACCTCATATTTCATATCGATATATTCTCCTTCCAATGTTAATCAACTTGACACCTACTTTACGTGTGTCCATCTAAATTGCACATAGCAAATTCTCAATGGCATATATATGTTTCGGCATCACAATGGTTGAATGTAATGACACGTTTATAAGCAGTTTTGTATCCTGTTGATGAGGTTGCTGTTGTAAATGTCGTGGCTGCTGCATAAAAACAGGTGAGAAAAAGAAACAAAATGCAAGTTTTAGGGGCTAAAGTGATATAAAAAGTCCTAACCTTGATGCCTTTGGCGGACTCTCGGATCCGTTATCATTAGATATAGGATCAAATAGGCTCAAATTATTTGTTCCCCTAGGACTGGCCATATTTGTTCCCCTAAAAGCTTTATCAACGTAAATTTGTATAAAAATAAATCATTAAAATGCCTTTGCAAAAACATGATGTGAATTCCTGTTCCAAATTTTAGTTTTATAACAGCAAATCTCTTAGCAGTCGCATAGTGCAAATCTCCTAGCTTTTGTAAGAATTAGTATATTCCATATTCTTCTTGCCAATACGAAGCTTAATGAATTACCTTGATACTTGGTTCCTTTGGTGCAGCAGGGTCAAAGTTCATTGACACACACACCTGCAAGCAACTTCATATTTTGAATGATTCCTAAAATCTACAAAAAAAACAGCTTAATTCAAAATGGTTATTATAACACGCAACTAACATCACCAATAAACATATATTTGTGTCTTGAATCATTTTCAATAAGCAAATCAATTGATAACTGGCAGCATACCTAATTTGTATGTCATTCGGTTGCCCTTTTTGTTCCTTGCACTCTCTTCTTAGACCACAGATATCGTCATATTCCCATCCTCCTAAGTAAGTCTCCATGCGCCTCCTCAAACCCCATATCAATAGTGTGTGCTCACATTTTTTTTCCTAATTTGTATTTAGCAAGTTCATAAAGACCCCTCAATGCACCTTCACGTACTTCTGGATCTTCATTACTAACAAGATGGGTCAAGATGCGTGGAACCCCGAGCTTTGTAACAATAGTGCAGTCACTTGGGTTTTCTTGCATCAGGTATTGGATCTGATGGTGATGTGAGTGTAAAATGGGGTGCGCGTGATCTAAAAAATTAATCCAGTTGACAACGGTTAAAATAACACAATGTTCCATTAACAGGAACGCATTAGAAGATCCTAAAAAATTTCAGATAAACTTACAATAACAGAATAACACAGTGAGGTAAAGAGAAAATTCAGACTCACCAACAAAATTTCTCTTAACCAAGCTCCCTGAACCTAAACTTTTTAGTAAATTCCCAAGCAGCGTCTGTCTGGAAAAAAATGCATAGAATACTGCTTCATTTGCCATTACAGTAAAACGATCACATGATCATGAATGTATAGTTTCTTAAACATGACAAATATATGTGTACCTTATACCCCAGCCACTCAGTCAACATGGGTCAGAAAGGTAACTAACTGCACGGTCATGCTTTCCTGCAAAGGATTCACATGAACCTTTCGCATCAGAAAGTGTTTTAACTATTTGGAATCTTATGAAAGCCAAATGACATTCAAGAACACGATTATTGTAGTTTTTGCAACAGTTAGTACCTTCTGTGATTCAACCAAGAATGGGTTATCATAAAAGTACCGACAGTTGGAAGTTGCACATTAGTTGCACAAATTGGGTTGAAATCTAACAACGAAAAACCTATAAGGTAAACTATTCAAATACTTGTTCCTTTCATGAAGAGAAAGAAATGTGGTCCACATTTCACTCCTTGGACGGAGTGGAAGGAAAAAGTCACAATAATCTTCATCGACCATAGCATCCGAACCATGTGGTTCCACCTGTATTCAGTAGATCAAGCAAAAATGTTGCAAGTACTAACCTTTAACACAGGACCATAAATTTAGGAAGAAAACAAAACCAAAGGTCAGCCTGCGGTAACCACACGCTCCATGGAAATCCAAGTCTGCAAGTAGAATGTAATATTTGGTAAGTTTTTAGAAAGTTCGGAAAATGGATATAATAACATATTCTACTTAGTTGGCTCGTTAACGGTTATATAGGAGTTACTATGTAAACATTTTTCGAGTAACCTTGGTGGTTGCTAATCGATGTTCAGGATATGTATTTTATGAAATTCGCTCCTAAAGGGACTATTTTGGGGTTTCTTTGAAACCACGTGGTCCGGAATATTATCTGCAACAACAGGAAACCAGGTTATTGATTCTCTGCAAGTTTTTTTTTATCCTCTCTTGTTTTTGCTACTCTATTTTATTTACCATTAGGAGACCAGGTTACTTAGAAACCATGTGGTCCTAAAAGCTTTATGTTCACTTATAAAATTTACAAATAAAAGTTTAATTTCAAACTTTTTTTCTTACAGATTATTGTTGCTGATAAGTGAAACTTTTAGTTGGTGTATTACTTTTGAAATATAAACACATCACCCCATATACAATCAAGTAAGTTTTATTCACTTTATTCTAATTATATGATGAGTAAGAAGAAGGGGGAAATCCGTAAGTATGATGTGAGCTAATCACTGATTAGATGCTGCCACACCAGAAGACTACATGTTTGACTCTGTTCGTACTACAAAACAACTGAACATTGGAGGGCCTAGTCTACGCAAAAAGGCTACAGGAGTCAGACGATGGCTACTTATTAATTCTACCGTTCAAGTTCAAATTATCGAGACCAGTAAGCACGCTATCATGCATCGCACGGGACTACAGATGACTCGATCGAACACAAACATGACCTCGAGCAACCATATCATTGATTATGATGTGAGCTAATCACTAATTAGATGCTGCCACACCAGAAGACTACATGTTTGACTCTGTTCGTACTACAACAAACTGAACATTGGAGGGCCTAGTCTGCGCAAAAAGGCTACAGGAGTCAGACGATGGCTACTTATTAATTCTACCGTTCAAGTTCAAATTATCGATACCAGTAAGCACGCTATCATGCATCGCACGGGACTACAAATGACTTGATCCTACCATATTCATCTAATGTGTTGGGTAGAGAACATACCATTTTCATTAACCTTGAGCATATTAAGGCTATAATTACTGCACAAGAAGTGTTGTTGCTTAATTCAAAGGACCCATGTGTTAACCCCTTTGTTGATAAACTTCAACGCCGTATACTTGCGTCGTCATCATGCAACTTCTCTGGTATCTATTCTCTTGTATCTCTTTATATCTATAGTTGACAATGGCAAAACCCCTAAACCTGTAACATTTTGATGGTTTACGCCCTAATGTTTTTTCATAGTGATCCATTATGTCAAGCTAGATTTAACCAACCAAAATACATAATATTTTAAATCCCTTAGTTTTGTTTTATGTCTTGCGTAATTCCCAAAAAATTTCCTTCTGTTCACAGATTAGTTGCAAAAAATGACCCGCAAAACTAAAACTCCGAGGGAAAAAATCTTAAGGGTTAAACTACAATCATAATATGGCACCAAGCGTTCCAGTTCTGTTTTAACTTTGACGTATAATGTGTATGATAACTTTTTTGTAATTCTGTTTAAGTCCCAAACTTCCAATAAAATGAAGTGAAAAGCTATGGCTACTCTGACTACAATGTGTATAATGTGTACGATTTGACGTATAATGTGTACAATGTGTATGAAATATCATTAGATTACCATAAATATAAACACGTAACAGTTGTATGTTAATTAAATAAAACAATCTGTAAATGACCAAACATATGAAGCCAATTTCGTACCTATTTCTACTTCCTACAAATCAAGAAAATCATGGTTAATCTATTTCGGTTACAGAAATGGCCAGCGATGATTTGAACAGACATGGAAAGGGCTGGTTCCCACCATTTTTTTAAAATAGATTCACTCCTGAAACAACTATGGATCATTCTTCATTTTTTTTTTTCAAAAACATAATCATTTTTTCAAAAAATAATTTAAAGTTTTAAAGGTAAAAAAAATATTAAAGAGGCTAAAGTTGCAAATCTTTGTCTTTGTTAAATGGACTAACCTTACAAATCTAAATTTACTTTTTATGTTTGACCGATAAGTAGAATGAATATAAATAGTTCATGAAGCATAATGGTTCTTTTTTTAAATTATATAAGGTATAAATGGGTTTTACCCAAAATGTTATTATTTTAAAGAAAATTTAATTGATTAGCTAATAGTAAACCTATAATATGCTAAAAAAGTAAGAGGAGGAAAACTATAGTAAATGTATTTTTTTGTCGAGGGATAATAATTTTAAAATGGTAGGAGTATATTATTTTCCAATTAGAGTTTATATTTTATGCTTACAGGTTGTTATTTCTAATCTTAAAGTTCACATGGCCAATAATGATGTATCTTCTTACTTCACAAGTTTTTTTTTAACTTTTGATATTTGGGAAATAAGAGAGCAATGTGGTGATTTTTAATTTTGCTAAACTATTATTTTGTTGCAATATGGCAATCTTATTTATCACAATTGTTGGCATTGGAGTTGCTATTTGCAAGTGACTTTTTGGTGTATCATAGTATAAGACTCGGTTGTTTTAAACAATTCTTTAATCAAACCTGGAAGTGCTCTAATAAAACTTCAAAATCATATCATAATTTTATTCATCCATTATCCAAGATAATTACGGGTTTCATCAAAGATCCAGGAATCCATTATATATTTTGGATTTTTCCGCCACTATGAATAACTAGTTACATTAACTGACATAGTTCTTTACTTTTATTTTGTTGGATAATAAATAGTACTCATAATGCATTTTGCATACCAACAGATGTATTGTTTCTGAATGACTTGATCTTGAAGTTTAATGTTTCAGATGCAGTTGAGATTTCTCAAATACAGCATGCCATCATGGTTAATTGGTTATGCATATTATTATAGTTCACAATGAATTATAAACATAAAACATGCAACACGAATAAAAACTTATAAACTTGTAGAGTGAAGGTTGCGGACATTGAAACATCTTATAGTTGGAAGGAGTCTCTCCATATATTTGCAGATAAAACGAAGGTATAGTTGAGACTACTACTGCCATTACCTATCTATATAAAAAATAATTATACTCCGGTTGAGCTACACAAAGCTCCCAGGGTTGTTGCCCTTTTAGCTTGATTTTTTCATTTTACTTGTTTGAGGCGTAACACAATCTGAGGCGACCCATTCATAGAAGTAAAATAAGAAAATTATTATACCATAAAGGTGAGTGGGGTCTTGAGTAACTCAAGAGGGTAGGTTATCAGCAGACAGAATGGCTCACAAGAAGACCACAACCTAGTCCTTAACAACTCCAGCCACTCGAAATGTCAGGTCACTGTCGTCACCCTCTAGCATTTATTTTTACAAAGCGTTTGAGTCCTTGAACCCAAATTCTCGTGCTTAGAACTGAGTATGCGCCTATTACCGTTTTTATTCCCCATTCAAGAAAAACATGCCTAACAAGATCTTTATCATCAATGCCTATAGCAGGAGATTGCTGCAAGCACGAAATCTCTTATCCCCGTCACCATTCTGAAGTAGGCACATGCATTTTCCACTCAGGTGGTTATTGCAAGTTTTGATTCAAGTGTTTCAGCAAAACCCACACTTAAACCATCCAAAACCCATCACGACCATCAGTAAGCATGTGAACAGGGATCTTCTTGGCACCACGCTCGCAAGCTCCATTAAGCAACAACTACAACCGAATAAAACACATGAAATAGAAAGGATACAAAACCAAAAGTAAAATATGGTGGGATTTAAGCTAGATCATAATTAAAAGAGAGAAATTGGTTGGTTTCTATAAGAAAGGTGTTTGGATGGTCGATTCGGGAGTAATTATGAGATTCGTAGCAGTTCATATAGGAACTGATCGGGTTTCGATCTGCTTTGTTTGTGTGAAGTTATAATAAGTTACTTAAAAAATAGATAAAACGGACAAATATTATATTCTCACCTTGAACCTACACCACCAACACCAATTACAGCTACAGCATCACCAGGACGAACCTGGGTTGCATGAGTCATAGCATCGTAAGAGGTAAAAACTGCACAGCCTATTGCCGCAGACTCCGAATAAGTCAGCGTTTGAGGTAGGATAGCCAATCCATGTGCTGGCACAACAGAATATTCTGCAAGCCCTCCCATACTGTACATATACACTGATTTTCTGCAAAAGTAACATATACAATCAACTCGTTTGACCGTAAGTTAAGTATTTAGTAGGCATTGACCGAAATGAATAGAATTATATTGGGAAAACAAATAAATCATTTTGAATGTATAAAATAAACAACATATTTTGATAGATAATAATAGATATACAGAACATATATGAATTGCAATCAGAAAATATTAACAGTAAAGCGGTATATTTCTAATCAACTAAGAGTGAATTTATTTCGGGTGTGCCTCATCTCAAACGGGTCATATCAAGTAGCATGCTTTCTTTTGAGAATACAAATTTTGAATCTGATGCATTTAAATTTTTGGTGAGGTATTCAAGAAACATTGAACTGACCGAGGGGGTTGGAAAAGTTTAACTTTTTTCTGATGGAGGTAATGATCGTTGTTTTGAGACTATGCCACGTTTCGTGTTGCCTCTTTAATAAATCCTGTTAGAAACAAACCATCTTCAACACCTATGAGATTACTTAATAATCCGTGAACCTCCACTGCAACAAACAGAGACCCAAGTTAGTATGAAATGGGGTGCGCATGATCTAAAAAATTAATCCAGTTGACAAAGGTTAAAATAACACAGTGTTCCATTAACAGGAACGCATTAGAAGATCCTAGAAAATTTCAGATAACGCTACAATGACAGAATAACACAGTGAGGTAAAGAGAATATTCAGACTCGCCAATAAAATTTCTCATAACCAAGCTCCCTGAACCCAAACTTTTTAGTAAATTCCCAAGCAACGTCTGGCTGAAAAAATGCATAGAATATACTGCTTCATTTACCATTACAGTAAAACAATCACATGATCATGAATGTATAGTTTCTAAAACATGACAAATATATGTGTACCTTATACCCCAGCCACTCGGTCAACATG
The DNA here is from genome assembly GCA_025667525.1 of Glebionis coronaria. Lineage (NCBI taxonomy): Eukaryota > Viridiplantae > Streptophyta > Magnoliopsida > Asterales > Asteraceae > Glebionis > Glebionis coronaria. Next base: position 217,389,517 of record CM046877.1, read on the forward strand.
GGTCAGAAAGGTAACTAACTGCACGGTCATGCGCACATATGAAAAGCATGAGAAAGCATTTCTTTTGGCTGCTTTCCTGCAAAGATTCACATGAACCTTCCGCATCGAAAGGTGTTTTAACTATTTGGGATCTTATGAAAGTCAAACGACATTCATGAATACAATTATTGTAGTTTCTTGCAACAATTAGTACCTTCTATGATTCAACCAATGAATGGGTTATCACAAAGGTACGGACATTTGGAAGTTGCACATTAGTTGCACAAATTAGTTTAAATCTAACAACGAAAAACCTATAAGGTAAACTATTCAAATACTTGTTCCTTTCATGAAGAGAAAGAACGTGGTCCACATTTCACTCCTTGGACGGTGTGGAAGGAAAAAGTCACAATTATCTTCATCGACCATAGCATATGAACCATGTGGTTCCACGTGTATTCAGTAGATCAAGCAAAAACGCTACAAGTACTAACCTCTAATACAGTTTCATAAATTTTGGAAGAAAAGAAAACCAAAGGTCAGCCTGCGGTAACCACAAACTCCACATATAAAAAAATTCAACCAATATACGCAAGTAGCACATAGGTCAGCAAGTACAACTAACATACACAGCCAGTTGGAGTTTGCATTACACCTCGGCATTACACCAAACCTTGAGGAACTGAGCCTCGGAGATTGTCATATCTGGTCGATCTTCTGATGCCTGCTGAAAGTCTAATGCTCAAGTGTCTCGGTCTCAGCTATTCAAAGTTGAGGACCCTTTACCTTAATTGGTTGCTTGCCGATTGTATGCTCTTTTCACTCAACAATATTCCTTACCAGTATCTCTAAAGAAATAAAATTACCTTTGAAATAGAGGGCGTGTTTGGATATCTGGGGAAGATCTGTAGCCTAATGCTTGTTCTAAAGCACCACGAACACAAACTTGATCTTACAACCTTTTCTCGAGCTGCACTATCTGAAAGAAAAAAAAGTTCAGATCTTTTTAAAAATAACCTAATAGATGTGAAAGTTGTTGTCTTGAATGGTTATAACTTGATACCCATGTAGATCTTAAGTGTTAGCATTAGAGTATCGGATTCGAATTGGTTGTGAAACTGTGATGAATCTTAATGGGTTAGGCTAATCCAGCAAGCATTCCCTTTGTGAATGACATTATTGAGACTTTGGTTACCTCACCTTTCACTCCACCAAATTCACCTTTTCAGCCTCTACATGTTTTGGCCAGTTTCACAACCACCAATCTTACCACCTCGAATATGAGTAGTATTTTAAGGCCATACAGTATTACTTTGTGTGTTTTCCTTGATTTGATTAATATCTTTCTCTTTTCAATTTTCCTCTCAGGATTGCAGCCTCCCTTTGTTTGAATGCCTTGATTTCCGATGCTTGACAGAAGGGCTGGTGGAAGTGGCACTCTTAGAAGACCCGCTGCATAAAATATAGGCAGTTTTAGTAAGCTATTTAGCAACATAACAATCCATAGAATAGTGGATGTAGCAATATTAGAGCTTATCGAATCAACATAACATTTCGGAATATACCGGTAGCAACATACCATCGTCACATGACCCTTGCTAAAAACTAAAATCATTGAAACCCTAAAATTCGTCATTACCTCGGTTCTTTAAGCTTCTTGGTGACGTGACCCTTACTAACATGGACCCAATTTGTATATGAAAAGCATCAATATCATCAAATAATACCTAATCTAATAAGACTCAAAACAAACTTTAATTAAAAAGATGTGTAAAATTCATCATTATATCTCACTCAGATCTTACCTTCAGGATGTGAAGCGTGGAGTAAATTTAATCAAGGTTCTGCCCATCTCATTTGATCCCATCTACTAATCCAGTTAATAAAGAATGTTAGCTCTTGGAGAACACTTAGGTATTTAAAGAAAAGATATTATGGAAGTGCGTGTATTTCTGACTAAATCAAAAGGAAAGAATAATCATATCATGGATTCTGCAAAACAATTTATGACCCACTTGATACGATATAAGGGTTTACAGATGAATGATACTTCGTATTAGTGTATAGAGAAAGAACAACTGTATGGTGTATATGAATAGAATTGTTTTTTTAGAATTTATTAATGTTGTTTTAGATAGAAAATCATCAAAAGTGGTCTAGCTTAGTGGTAAACATAGTTACTTGTTAACCAGAGGTCATGAGGTCAAATCTTGCATTCTACCCTTTTTTTACATAATTTATGAAAATCTTTATCAAAACTTCGTTCCAAAACAGGAATTTCATAACTGCGTTTTCAAATCGCGATTTTCAAAAATTAGCGATTTCAAATCGCCAATAACGTGGAAAATTGAGAGTTTTTAGGGATTTCTGAAATACTATTGGCTAATATGTGCCATGTCACATATGACAGGGATTAGAGGTGTGATATCAAGTCATATTTATACCTATATATAATACTAGTGTCGTAACCCGCCCAACGGGCGGGGTCGCTTTTTTTCTTGTTCCAGATGGTTTATTGTTGTGCGTTTTTTATTTTTGAATTTGTAATTTAACTTTTAGTTGTGGAAAACTTTTCATAATTTTATGCTTCCAAATTTCTAGAGAAGAAAATAGTTTTGTTTTTTAGAGTAGAGTTGAAAATCATGAACACCTGTTTAGATAGTATTTTTCATTTTCTAAAAAAAATGAACAGTGTTTAACGAAACTATTTTCAATTATCTTTTTTCATGATCAACCTTCTTTCACGTTTTTGCTAGTTTTAAACATTTTGATATGTTTTTTCCGTCTTCTTTTTTCCGTTTTCATAAGTTATTTTACGTTTTCATCGGCTTTTTTATGTTTTCATCGTCCGATTTTTTAGGGTTTCATCAGGTTTTTTACGTTTTCGCCCGATTTTTACGTTTTCGTCCGATTTTCAACGATTTATTCAACGTTTTTACGTTTTCGTCAACGTTTTTACGTTTTCATCAACATTTTTATGTTTTCATCAGTAATTTTATGTTTTAGTCAGTAATTTTACGTTTTCGTCAGTATTTTTACGTCTTCCTCAATATTTATACGTATTCGTCAGTAGTTTTACGTTTTTGTCCAAATTTTTACGTTCTCGTCAGTATTTTTTAGAATTTTGTCTTATTTTAACGTTTTCGTCCATTTTTTACGTTTTCTTGTGCGTTTTTAGTTTCTTGAATTTCTAATTTAACCTTTAGTATATTTTAGTTATAGTTTACACTTAAGAAGCGTTTATTTATGGTCAAACCAGCGGGATTGTTTTTTTTATTCTTAATATGAACGAACCATTGATGATGAACCCGTGACTCGGTGACTCGATTGGGTTGACCAATTGATCGATCTAGTTACTCGGTGACTTGACTGGGTTGACCCGGTAGTGAAACCGTAACCTGATATATATTGCATAATATGATTCTTAAATTTACGTAAAAATAGGTATTTTTAATAGATATAAAATTCAATCCGAATGTTAAAAAAAATTATTTCAAAAATAATAAAAAATTTCATGTCTTAACCTCACAAACACGCATTAACAAAAACAAAACCTTTACACTCGGATAAACCTTAAAAAGAATACCAAATTTCACAAAACAACGTTATGTTATTTTCGTATACTGGAATGACGCAATTTAATAGTAGTAATCGTTATTTTGGGTCATTAAATATATTTTTATCCGCCGCAAGTTTTTGTGTTTAATTTTTATTATTCCATGGCAATTTTTACATGTCTAAACCTTTGCACTCGGATTATTGAGCTGCGAAAATTAATCGAAAATTTAGAAAATAAAAAAGTTTGAAACTTAAAAAGAAAACTAACAAAAATATTCTGAAAATTAACAACAAAAAAATAAAAGGGTTGTTTAGTTGTGGAAAACTTTTCATAATTTTCTGCTTCTAAATTTCCTAGAGAAAGAAAGAGTTTTCGATTCTAGGGTAGAGTTGAAAATTTTGAACATCTGATTAGATGGTATTTTTCATTTTCTGAAAAAATGAACAATGTTTAGACGAAACTATTTTCAATCATTCTTTTTCATGATCAATTTTTTCACGTTTTTGCTAATTTTTTTACATTTTCATCTATTTTTTCCCATATTATTTTTTCACATTTTCGTAAGCTCTTTTACGTTTTCATCAGTTTTTTTATGTTTCATTAGATTTATTATGTTTTCATCAGTATTATTACGTTTTCGTCTGATTTTCTACGGTTTCATCAAGTTTTTTACGTTTTCGCCCGATTTTTTTTATGTTTTCGTCCTATTTTTTAGGGTTTCATCAACGTTTTCGTCAGCGTTTTTTATGTTTTCGTCAACATTTTCATGTTTTCATCAGTAATTTTACGTTTTCATCAGTAATTTTACGTATTCGTCAGTATTTTTACATTTTCCTCTGTCTTTAAACGTTTTCGTCAGTATTTTTACGTTTTCGTCCAAATTTTTACGTTTTCGTCAGTATATTTATATTTTTGTCTGTATTTTTACGTTTTCGTCCGTTTTTACGTGTTTATTAGTGTTTTTACGTTTTGCTCAGTTTTTTGCACATTTTGGACGAAAACGTAAAAATACTAACGAAAACATAAAAATACAGATGAAAACAAAAAATTACAGACGAAAGCGTAAAAATACAGATGAAAACGTAAAAACGCTGGTGAAAACGGAAAAATTAGACAAAAACGTAAAAAATCGAACGAAAACGTAAAGCAACTGACTTAAATGTAAAAGTCGGATGAAAACATAAAAAAGCTGAAAAACGTTAAAAATCAGACAAAAAAGTAAAAAAAATCAGAAGATAAAATAAAAATTTAGACAAAAACGTAAAAAAGGACAAAAACTAAAAATACTGACAAAAACGTAAAAAAATAGAAAGAAAAAGTAAAAAATCAGACGAAAACTTAAAAATTCGGACGAAAACGTAAATATTCTAACGAAAGCGTAAAAATATGACGAAACGAAAAAATACTGACTAAAACGTGAAAATATTAACGAAAACGTAAAAATTCGGACGAAAAAGTAAAAATACTGACGAAAACTTTAAATTACTGACTAAAACGTAAAAATACTAACATCAACGGACTAAATCGAAGAAAAAACTTAAAAATACTGACGAAAACGTAAATATACTGACGAAAACGTAAAGATACTAACGAAAACGTAAACAACTGACAAGAACGTGAATAACTAACTAAAACGTAAAATAACTGACGAACACATAAAAAACTGACAAAAACATTAAAAAATTTGCGAAAACGTGAAAAATAAAGAGACATAAAGAAAACTAACAAAAACATGAGAAACTGTCGAAACATTAAAAATTTGAAAAAAAAAATAAAAAGGTGAAGAAATCTTAAAATAGGGTTAGAAATAGATATGTGAACATGTTTTATTTTTAATTGGAAAAAGAAATAGAAAAGGGTAATATGAGATATTCTATTTTCTATTTAAAATTAGAATATGAAAATGTCATGATTTTTTAAAAATATTGAAAAAAAGTTGAAATAAACATGTTTTTAATCCAAAATTAGAAAATAAATAAATTTGAAACTTAATAAGAAAACTATTAAAAATATTTCGAAAAATAAATAAATAAAGGTGTTCAATTTTAGTGAGTTTAAGTATATGAGTTAGTAACGATTAAACAAAACCTTACAATAGCCAGTTGTAAGTTTGATTACCCATAAATGAAAGGTCCCATGTTCAATTCTTGCAAATGGCATATTTTTTAAAGAAAACGAAAAAAATCAAAAACTGCGTTTCGAAAACGTACTTTTCAAAACTGCGTTTCGAAAAAGCAGGTTTCGAAACTGCCTTGTCTCGAAACGCAATTTCCAAAAAAGCGTTTCCAAAACGCAGTTTCAGAAAGGTTCCAAAACAACGTTTGCAAAACGCAGTTTCTGAAATGTGCGATATTTTTTAGGAATTTCTCAAATCCTATTGGTTTAAAGATGTGACTGGGATATGACTGGATTAAAAAGTGTGGTTTCAAATCATAATTATACCTATATATAATATAAAGATATATATATATATATATATATATATATATATATATATATATATATATATATATATATATATATATATATATATATATATATATATATATATATATATATATATATATATATATATATATATATATATATATATATATATATATATATATATATATATATATATATATATATATATATATATATATATATATATATATATATATATATACACTAGGCGAGTACCCGCGCATAGCGGCGGAAATGCCTAGTGGTAGATAATACGATATGCAGTTTGTGGTAAGTGCTTCGCGAAAAAGAAAGTGAAATTGTAAAATGAAAATGAAAACGCTCGTAGCATCTAAATTTTTAACATGTACCAAACATATGCAAACATTTACTGAAACTAAATTTGTAACATTACATCATCAGATATGAGGTAAAATCTAACACCCATGTTACTCGTCGCGTAAAACTTCTGAATACACGACATTTGAGGCGTAGATTTCTCCTTGACATAAATCTTTTATAGGTTTCGCTAATACGTTGGTAGTTATTATGCGAGAACAAAGTCTGAAAAATAGACACGCACATTCGAAATTGTTTAGCCTTGAACTTTATTGATAATCATCATAAAAATATTACGCACATGAAAGTGTGTTCTCTCTGGTTTGAAATGTGACATGTCGTCTTTAGATGGAACATAAGAAATTCTTGGCGGGTATTCTAACTCCGATGTGTTATTCGAAATCAATCTTAACATTGATGCCATTAGAATCAAAACCTATATAGCAACCTCATGTCATTACATAAAGCATTTTTCTTCGAAATTCCTCAAAAGAATAATCAAGCATCCAATTTTCAAAATGTAAGTAATAAGCGGTCAATATGCTCACGTTGAGCTAGCAAAAGGGAAAAAAACATTTAAGTGCAAATAATGGGAGGCGTCCAGTTGTAGTATACACGGTTTGAATTTTATATAATCATTTCTTTAATTATCATAACTGCATATAACACAACTCAAAATTTAAATATGGTTGACGGATTTTCAATATCAATTCGGTTTATGTTATAAACGTTAAGAAATGTGTGTGATCCTTCTTGATATATAATATTAATAACATAAAATGTTACCCAATATTTTTATCCCGAAAATACACGTAATACAAAAAATATAAAAGAAATTTTCAGCTATACTTGAAGGTTGTCATTTGGAAAAATTATATAACAATTATATGTCTTTGTTTAATTTTCAAAAATCATAAAACTTAGTCAAACAAAATCAATAAAAACAAAACCTAGAATTTATCGAGTAAACCTATCTAATGACGTAAATAATACTGAAAAAAGGACACGTGCCTTTCATTTGGTTGAGTTGCGCCGGAAAATTTATATGTACTTAAATTTTTTCAGTAAAGTTCATATTAGGTGAAAAATATACATCTCTCGGCCTCTTTAAGGTATCTCTTTTTTAATAAATTAAATATTGTCATATCTTCATAGAAATACTCATTAATGACGTATTTAATTTTATTTTTAAACGCGACTATATATGATTAACCTAAGCTTTTGATAAGGCAAACATAACCGAAAACAATGTGCAAGTTTAAATATAAAAAGACTATGTATGAATATGCGTAATAAATGTACTTAAAAAATATGGCTCCGGCTATTTCCTGCTCAAACCTTCAACATATCATTTGAATCACTTTCTATTGGATTTTTCTTGTCTATTATCTCCAAAGAAAAGTTGATTTCTTTAGGAACCAATTCCAACCATATCCGTCTCTGTTTAGATGTTGTAGCCCCGCGAGTTATTCGACATTAAGCTGAACATTAATCCTATTAGAGTTTATCTTTGTTTCTAAATTTGCCGATAACAGCATGATTAAACGACACTCAAATAAAAAAACATATTTATATAAAGTGTAAAGTTATCAACTATTTTAGCATGTTATTCGACACAATGAAGCGATAATATGCTTTAATTGCTCAAAGAATCAATCTATATTTATTTTTACGTATGATTTCTAGTTGTAAGTCACTATTTTACATTAACGGATCATAAGTATTTCAATTTCATATCACACAACTATCCATTCTGAAAAAATAACAACCACCAGATAACAAGGTTTAATGCATTAAAAAGTATACTTCTAGTGACTTCAAAACCATTTAACTTGACCATGTTTGAAGCTCAATGGTGGCCTAGACCAATTTCTGGTCTTCACAAATTCCATTTTGCTGGCCCTGATTAGTACAGTACTCTGACGCGTATCTGATTTATTTGGTTTAAAAAGGAGACCTCATTGGTAACCTTAACTATCCTTCAAAAAAAGATTGGTAACCTTAACTTAAAACAGTATTTATAAAAACTGTATAAAATCACAAAGAGTTAAGATAAACATTATTTATCATATCACATACTATATGTTAATATCACATAAAATGCAATATCATATGAAAAATGTTAGATTTCATAGGCTTGACATGCAACAAAATATGTTTTCTTATCTTATGAACTCTCTTTGGGATATCTTTCTCCGGAACAAAAAATTTAAACGACTCTCACTTCAAGATCTCAAAGAAATGAGCAACGTAATTATCGGATGCAATCACTTGAACACATTGATGAAAAATGGCCTCAAGCACCCTAGGACTACTGACTTTATAATCTTTAGCACAATAAAGGGTTTTCTTTTGAACATTAACCGCAAACGACCCCCACCTCATAATCTTTAGCACCCTAGTGTAACTTGAGTTGTTTTTGTAATCTTTTCTGAAATTTTCATGTCCTGTTTTTTTCAGTGTTTCAAAAGAACTGGGCGCATGTAAAGTTATGTGTAGCTGTGTTTCTGAGTCATATTGTTGGTATGGAACCACCATAGTAAATTTTCATTATATCTTTTGCATGTTGACTATGACCAGTGTCTTGAAAATCTTTTGTTACATATGTTTCTGTAATATCATAAATAGAAAATATTTCAAATAAATCAATGGTATACTTAGATGCGTCGAGATTATTGAATTGTGTCTTACCGGTTACGAGTAGAAGGATGTCGCCACCAAGATGGTCATCATTTGCAGATTCCTAGATATACATGAATAAAAATAAAAATAAATGAGAATCAATATCAAGTATCTAATATACAAAAAGAATTATTATTACATTACAATAAACATTAATAAAATTAAAATCATAAAACACATATACCTTCGGTTTTATTATCAGAATGAAAAATCAGAAAGGAAGAAAATAATAAGATGTGTGATGTTAGGTTATTGATCAAACATATTTATAGAGGGAGAATTAGGTTAAAATGGTTTTCAAAGTGTAGAAATTTTCAGTTCTTAAGTAAGGTGAAGATTAAATGAAATTCAAAACGTAGTTTTAGTCATGGGAATTCGTTTAAAAAATTACTTAGGAGCGATTTTGTCTCAAAACAATTTCAAACATTCCTATAATATCACTAAATCATCGAACCTTCAATAGTTACCATTTTCAACTTTACATATAGCTTGTTTGAAACTTTCGACCATTACCCAAAATATCACAGGTTTTCATAATTAAAAAGTGCACTTTAAGTGTATATCATCCTTGCTAAAAGAAAATATATATCATCTATATTTAAGTGAGTTCGTGTATATCAACATTTCTATTAAAATGGTGTTTTTCAACATTTAACTTTTGAGAGTTTGCATAATTAGGTAGTATAGATATAGGCTGGAAATTAGAATGAAAGAATTCAAACGTAATATGACATTCCAAATTTACAAATATGGGCTGGTCATGAGTCGAAACGTGCAATGTCATATTTTCATACTGTGTAATTGCTTTCAACATTTCCATAGTTAACCAAGTTTTCAACAATTCCAAAATTAACTTAGTTTTCAACATTCAAGAAAATGTTGTAAATGCTTTATATGTAGTATATATATATATATATATATATATATATATATATATATATATATATATATATATATATATATATATATATATATATATATATATATATATATATATATATATATATATCTTTACATTATATATAAGAGGAGGGATTTGCCACGTCATCAATCAAGGCACTAATCCCAGTCAGCAGTCGGGCTTAAATTTTGGGCTTAATGTTTCGGGCTTAAACGTTTTCTCTCCGACTCCCACCCCATATAAATCTTTAATCCTAATATTTTTCTCTTCTGCTAAAAAAAGTGATACCAATCGGTTCTGCTAACAAAGCAATACCAAAAACCCTAATTCTTTATCAATCAACGCTGAAAAATCTAAGGTACAATCGATTTTCTTTTTTATTCTTTGTTATTATTGATTAATCTTTGTTGCATTTTTTTTAGCTAATTTTGCAGTAGCTGGATGAAAACAACCGAATGCTTTAATGATTTCTTTGAGGTATTACAATGATTTTATGATCTATTCATTACAATGATCTTTTTTGGCATTATAATTATCAGGGTGTTTGGGTACAGGTTTTAATTTGCAAGTTCTATCCCTTTTGATTGCTTCTATATAATAGAGGCTGGTGTAAGAAGTATGGCTCCACATGATTGCTTAATAATTGCTTATAAAGTAGTTTTTTTTCTTTGTACTTAGATGTGTTATGAACCAACAAGTTAATATTAACCCCAAGCTCCAAGCTCTAAAACTGAATATGCACTTTCAGAGGTTCTATATCCTCTTTTCACCTAAATATTATAGAGTTAGCAATCTCATGTATTCAAAGGCCAAGAGTCGGCTAACATGGAACTTGCCAAGGGTCAAGAGTCGGCTAACATGCATTAAAAGAGAATACTGTTTAACTGATTATTTGAATCTTAAATAATAAAAATCAGTTATGCTAATCGTTATACTAGACACTAGAAACAGTTATATGCAACATCATACTGCAATGTGCCAAATAGATGTATATGTTGATGAATATTTGGGATTACTTTTTGTAGGTTAGAAACGGTTAAACCTTTGGTTTGTGGAATGGAAACAACATGGAAGCGGTCAATCAAAGGGGAAAGTGGTAAGATCTTTATTTATCGAAGACCATAAGATGAGTGAATTTGAGAAAGACACTTAACCATTGAGCAGATGATCAGTTAACTTCAAAATTTGTTTGCTAATCATTCATCCAAATTGTGTTTTTAAGATGTGTTTACAGTTTGATCTCTTTTTCTACAAGGAGCCTAGAAGAGGCAAAGGAACAAGAAGAAGAGGACGTTGATGTCGCAGATTCTGTAGGTTATACAGATTATGCAGCTGGTATGTGTGACAGATGGTCTGCCACAATTACTATATCAGTGTTTTAGTCCACCTTTATTTGCATACTTTAGAAAATGTTATATACACAGACTCAAAACATGTGTCAAATATGTCGTGGCCTCTTAAAATCGATGATTATTAACGTTTTCATTTTGTAAAACCTTATCTTATGACAAATTAGGCAGCAAGGCAGCTGGAGTTTCTTGAAGGAAAGTAACTTAGAGATCCTGACACTTACAGTCTTGGAGATGCTTTAGGAATTCCACAACATCCTGATGCCATTAATGGTACTTTTAACAACACACAACAATGACTGTGAAAAACACTTAGGAACTCCAGTTCTCGAGGTACAACTCTAATCCATTTTCAACCAAAGACCCTTTATTCAATTAAGTTACTATATATTGGTGTTTTGGGATCAACAAATTACACTCCTCCATTCTGGTGAAGCTATGGTGTTGAATTTTGAAAAAACTATGGACATTGTTCAAGCAAGTCAAGCGAATGGTGATGTTACTGTAATAGATAGCAAAGAGGTGGTAGAGATGCATTGTGGAGTTAGTTGTAGAGGCGTCTGACGGAGTGATTGCACCAAAGGGAATAATTATTTTTTCTGGTTTTATTGCTTTTGAATATTTACATTTGGTATTTAAAGTGTCTAATGAATAGAATTTAGAAAGCTACTATTATGAATTTAAAAAGCTACTGTTACATAAGAATTTGTATTACAAAGTGATTCATAATTTCTAGATGATTTATGCCTATTATGCGCGTAATCAAGCTATTAAATATATATAAGCTAACGTGAAAGTGAGGCATATATGTATTCTTTATTATTTTGAGAGAATTCATTCAAGTATGCTGATAGGAAATGTCTCATTAGAGAGGAAAGTGCTCACGGTTGATCAAACTATTAAATATATTCCCTACCCAAGGCTGAATCTTAGAGTTAATCAGTCGTCCCCCATGCCCATTTGAGGTATGGCCCAAAATATCCGTCTCCTTTACGTAATGCAAAGTTAAAGTTTGCTGGAACTATGGACCAAGGTGTCGGGTGTCTCATCATTTTTGAGGATCCAAAGACTGATGTAATCTTCCCTGCAACTCTTGAGACCATTTAAAACATGGGCAACTCAGTTCAAGAATGGCGCTCTTCACTGTATATCATTGTCACAAGGTTATCTTCCTTTCTTTTTAACTTTACTTATAAATGAGGTAATTCATGTTTTGTTTTGTGTCTCGAGAGTCAAGAAGGTATATAAATGTTGACGAGTAAATAAGTCATATGGTTGTACTGTAAATAAGCCATATGGGTAAAATACATTTACGTCCCCAATATCATCATGAAAGAAACTCATGATATATATTTGATACAAAATTTCCTTTTTGGTGTTTGACACTTTCTAAAACTATGTGCTTAAACACTACAATATCCTTCATAGGAGTAGTGTAGTACTTGATTTGTTTCAGTTAGCAGCTTTAATCCAAAGTCATTCCATTAGTCCATATATTACTTTTCTGTGACAAAATAACTAATTTCCAACTTTGAGAAATCTTGGTCTTAGAAAATTGTAAACTATATCAAAAGCTATACACCTATACAACATGTAGACAGTTTTAACAATCGATAATCTTGGAGTAAAAGCTCAGAATATCTATCTGAACTATTGAAGTAATAGCAAATTTTCAAGCCTAAGTAATGGTCAACTTCATACTTTTTTGTCTGATTGCAGTTAGGGAAACAAAGGGTAAAAATCTTGCTGAAAATATAGTTGTATACCATCACCTAAATAAGGAGGTAATGTTCTGCAACTTTCTTGAGAGACTTTATTTCTTCAACCAAATGTAACTTCATGGCAAAGTTGCTAGCCAAATACTAATGATGATATATAAATGTATACGGCCTATAAATGTTTACTGGTAATTAATGTATCTAGATGTGACTATATCATTTTGCTTTTAGAAATACACCCCTATGGTAGAAAATCATGTATTGAAACTGGAATAAGGTTGTAGCTGAAATTTTTTAAAAATGCAAATCTATTCAACCAGAAGACATTGGGTATTTGCACACCGGGTAACTAAAAAGATAAGTTTTTACGAACTCACATAGCCACCGTACTGATATTTGATATGACTGAATTGTATGTAGGCATTTGTTAATTTCGTTTAGTGAACTTAGCCAATATTTGTATATCCATGATCACAAAATAAAGCTGGATATATGTTTGTTTGGTAAAATTGAAATGATAGAGTGTTATGTGTATGCACAGTAATGTCTCATTACAGAGATGCCTAAGCACAATGTTTTTCTTGATAGTTACTACTGACTTACTCCTTTTTATGGCCAAGTGGGCTGTTTGGGTAATGGGTCAAAACAGATAATTTTGTACGGGTCAAACTGGTCTACATTATATTGACGTCTCAATAAAAGGAAATTGTGGTTGCATATAGTCAGGTATTACTAGGATAGCTTCGAGTTTCTTCTGAATATTAGAACCACTAATATGCTAAATGCAGTTATTTTATCTATTACTTATTCCCGGAAAAATATAGATGGCACAAGATGAGTGAGTTGGTGGGTTGGTTACTGGGCCATAACAGGTTTGGGTCAAAAGTAGTTTACGACGTTGAATTCTTAAAAGTTTTAATGTTGGGCGGCTTTTAACATGTTTGACCCACTCCTATTTGGTACTTTATTTTTACTATTTAAGACCAAATCGCGATCTCGATGAGATTTCAATTGAACTGCGAGAACTACTCTTAGCGAATAATTTAATTGTAAATTGAACTAAATTTAAAAGTAATTAAAAGGGGACATTGGGGGCTTAACCAGAATCTGGTCTGCTAATGGGCAGTTATTTTTTATTTATCGCACACACCCTGTTGGATATTATGGTTGCATAAAGCATGTTGTGATACATCAATAAGCAAGAAAATGGAAATTTGTTTGAGCTTTTAAGTCTTTTTCTTTGTCATTTAGGTCCTGATATTGGAAAAATAAAAGACAGTAATGCGCAAAACCATACTTCCTATACATTTTTGTATGATACATATATTCTCTTTGAGATAATCATACAGGGCGTGCAACTTCATGCTTAATTTAGCGAATTACTATGTACAAAAACATATAATTTATATCTCTGTGCTACCCTCGGATGTTAAAAAGCACACAAAAACATATAATTTGTATCTCTGTGCTACCCGCGAGAGAGGAAGTATGTTTCCGACCTGTTTTTCTTGGGAAATTTTATTTTTGATTTGAAAGTCAGTGATCAAATAATATGATATTGCTTTTTTTCCTTGTCTGGTTGCAGCAAGCTGAGACAATTAAAAAGATCCTGGACGAAAAAAGAAGGAACCGCTTGATTTGGCCGAGAAACTGACTGCAAAAGGAAGTGTGACTTTGTACTTAAGTGCATATGCGACCAAGTGGATAAGTAAATGGAACAAATGCTTGTGTAGATTGATATTTAAATGGGAGTTAATATAGGTGATCACATTTACATCTCGCCTAATACACTTCTTAAAAAAGCACACACTCAAGACTACACCCCTCAAATCCTCAATAACCCTCATCATCATCATTACGTAAACAAATCCTGCACAACTTCATCACTCCTCTTGCCAGCTACAGGTAATTAAAAAAACTCACTACCAGACTTTCTATTTATTACACTTAATTAGAATAAAAGAGAAACTAGATTTCATCCTGGATAGTGTCCTAGACCAGGAATCATTGGCACTTATGCCCCCGGCTGCTTAGTCATCTAGCACAACATTTAACACATACAATTTTCAGAAAGTTATGCCAACCAATCAATACAGACAAAAGTGTGATTAAAACAACAACATCAAATACAGAGCTACAAATTGATAAAGCCGAAAAAAGAGTGGAAACTCAGACACCAATAAAGTCAGCAAGAAAACAGTTTTTAAGGACACCACTAAAATTGAAAAGTAAGAGATCACTAAGAAACTGAAGCATGAAGACCATGCAATTGGCATGAACCAGGTAACCTATAGCCTAGGCGCATGGTATAAGTAGAAAAGGTGCACACTTTTGGTTCATAACAAATCATCTTTGGACATATGGAATTATCAAGGTTATATGCTTATGGTTCTACCTTTTCAATGTCAAAAAACAGGTTTGTACCCAAACTGGTAACTGAGTACCATATCCTGAAAAACAGACTAAGGGCTAATTATGGCGATGTCTGTTTTCATGATTGTTGTGGTACCAGGTCAACACCAAAATAACAAGTTACTTATGGCCATATTAGTACAAAATAACAAGTCGTTGTACCAGGCGAGTAATAATTTAGGCATGTGTACCGTAAGAGAACATAAGGAATAAGTACACGTCTATTGTATAGCCAAAATCCATCAAGCAATGCTTTAGTCTGTTTTCTTACTTTACATCAGTTCCTAACCTCATTGTTAAGGGTTTAGGCCATTATGGAGTAGTTTTATTAGGAATAAGTTTGCTGGAAGTGAAGCCGACTGTGCAGATCGAGCAGTGAATGAAGAAGCTAAGAAAGTTACAAAAAAGTTAAAGAACACCCAAATGACAAGTATTGTTCGGATATGAATCTAGATGATGAAGCATGATATTTGTTACAATATCGTGTTTCTTACTTCACTTACACTCAACTTGTGTGCAGAAAAAGGTGGAAAGAAAGAATGTCCCAAGTAAGTCCTCAGGTGAAGCCAAAACTAAGGCTGCTGAACAAGAACTAACAACCAGTAGGCTTAACATTTGTGTTGGGTTATCACGGAGGTTTAGAAGCATCCTGATGCTGACTCTTTGTTTGTGGAAAAATTGATGTTGGTGAAGGCCAGCCTAGAACTGTTGTTAATAGTACTTCTCCTTTTTAGCTTACACTTCTGTATCGTATGAATCTAGGTGTGGCATATAAAAAATGGTCAACACTTGGGTCGTCTTGAAAATGTCGATTGCCAGGGTGTGATTGGTGTTTTGTTCACCCAAGAAGAGTCAAATGTATAAATTTATTGAATATTTGTGCACCACTTTGTAGAGGTAAGTTTATTGTTTTGTGCTTTTCTACTGGAGTTGGCTATTCTTAATCCTCAAATAGCTCTTATGATATTATAAGCAATCAAGAAAAAGGAATTGAGGTATAACTATAAACTTTTAGTATTACACTTACACACGGGTCTTATATGTAAGTGTTATAATCAGCAGGTATGAGAATGTTCAACACTAAAAGTGGGCCAAGTGTTATAAGCCTCAAGTTACAGTTGTCCGAAAACAGTTAAAGAGGCGTGGATACTAAACTTTTTTCGAACACCTGAACGTGTACTACATAATGTGTCTTTATTCTACGTAGCAGAAGAGTGAAGGTCACAATATAACAGCGTCTTGTGTTTCTAGCAAAGAATCTTTCTTCTTTTTTTTGATTATGTTCTAGATCACAAAATGAAGGTATCAGCCACTCTGTGCGTAAATTTATTTCTTCAACTTCTATATTGTTTGCCTTGATGTAGCAAAGACTTTATAAACAGTTTTCTGTAAAAAAAACTTCTAAATACCATATATTTGATAGAAAAAATAACAAACTATTAGCATTAAATGAGATATACATTCATTGTGAAACCATAAAGTGATTAATAAAGTTATGCGTTAAATGAATCAAGTAATGATAGACTTATGCATTGTATATACTTTCGTAATCATTAGCATGTTATCCGCACAATGTAGCGGCAGGTACCAAATGATTATTTTTTTACGAATAAATGTTACACTTTTACCCACCAACTTTGTTTTTAGATTAAAGTTAAAATTATAAAAAGTTAAATCTAAATAAATAAATTCACTAAAATTGAAAAAACTAAAATTTAATCAAAATATATCAAAATAGATATTTAAATAAAGAGCGCGAAATTTTAAAAAATATGACAAAATTAGATTATAAAAAAAATAAATAGGTAAAAGTATATTTCAAATTAAATATAAAAGTTTTTTTTAATAGTTTGTTATAAAAGTTGTTAGAAAAGTTTGTTATAAAAGAGATGGATGGATGTGATTAATTTATAAATTAAGAAATGTTGGAGGTAGAATTTTTTTAATACTTCTAAAAATAAAAAGGTTTAAATATTTTATAAAATAATATAAATTCATAAAAAAAACTATCAAACGATATAAAAATTAAATGTTCAATCACATGTAAACACTAGGTATTTCATCAATACCTTGATCACCTAATACATGCATCGGTTTACGATATTTAAATAGGGAAAATCATTTAAAAATGTAGTAAACTTACCACTTTTTATAGTTATGTGTACTAAACTTTTTTTTTCTCATTATGTGTATTAAACTTTCAAATTCTTATTGTCGTGTGTATTTTATGACTAATTTACCTCATTTTTTTCAAATTTTGAAGGGTAAAATGATAATTTTACAACGCAAAATCGTCACAAGATACACATAATCATCGAAATTAAAATGTTTAATAAACACAATGAAAAAAAATAGTTTAATCACACAAACATAAAAAGTGATAAGTTTACTACATTTTTGAGTGATTTTCTCATTTAAGTAAGTTACCAAAACCAACAAGGAACAACTGATATACATTATACTATGAATTCACCGGTTCTATTTCGTCGAACACAAACTCTTTTGATATGTATATGTGAACAATTTTCATTAAAGTTAAACCAAATTATATACATTTAGTTCTAAATCTAAACAACACACTTACTGATATAACAAACACAAAAAATGCTTCAAAAAACCTATAAAAAAACAAAATTACTACAATATTTGTCAAACATTTAAATTATCCAATTTAGTTACAGAAATTCTTCTTTTATTGCAAAACAAGCCTTTTGAATAAATTGATTTAGAAGAAATTAATAAAAAATTTAAATGGGTTACTTCAAAAACCAAAAAAAAAATAATAATATAACAAAGGTCAAGTTTTTAGATGTCTTGACATGTACAATTTTCACTAAATTAATACAAACTCTATACGGTTACTTCTAAAACCAACATAATATACTTATCAACATAACAAACGTAAACAAATTCACAAACATTGGTACTATAGTTAAAAAACAATAATCAAATAAATGGGAAAATGTAAACGATAATCACAAGTCATACCCGTCCATCAGGCGGGTTTTGCAACTATTATATATATATATATATATATATATATATATATATATATATATATATATATATATATATATATATATATATATATATATATATATATATATATATATATATATATATATATATATATATATATATATATATATATATATATATAATGGTAAAATGTGTCTATATTTACTTCTAATTAAAGTCTTAAAAGTTTGTTACTCCTCTTTTAAATGGGTTGAAAAGACATACAAAGTGGACTAAATTAATGATTTTAAATCGGTTGAAAAAAAAGTATACAAAGTATTGACTAAATTAAAGACTCTAAATTTTCAGTTGTTACTATTGAGTTTTATAACATACGTATGCATTAACTTCCATAATCACATTTACATTAAATTTGGTTTGGAAAAAAACGTATAAATGGTCATGGTAAATATCTCTACTACTTTTGGTTTTATATTACTTTCCTAATAAGAAAATGTTTAAGGCTGAATTTTTAAGATTACTAAATATAGAAAGGAGTTAAATGTTTTATAAAGTAGTATAGACTAGTACGTTATAACGCCACAACATAGCTCACAAACAGAGTACAAAGTTAAACTAACATATAGAGTATATGTTTAGAATTGATTGACACACTTCAGTTAAAATTTTTAATTTATTACAAACTTAAATATACATTCTACGAAGCATTCAGACCCGAGCGATGCCCTGATTATATCATATTTTTTTACTATTTGACAAATCAGACTATTAAATTCCTAATTTGTAAAATGACGAAAATAAACATTTTTATTGTTTATTTTAATCTAACATGTAAGGAAACTTACTAAAGACCATTTTTCCATTCTATAAACTAAATGAAAATAAGTTCTATGAATTTTTATTTAAGTCTAGTTATGTGTTACTCATACTAAATAATTTGGATCATACTTTCATTTTTAGTCTATTGAGCCAAATACAATTATAGAGAAGAAAATAAATTTAAAGTATCTTTATAAATTACTTTGTCAACTACACTCTTCCACCTTTCAACTTCTTACGCTGCTTTACAAACCTTCTTGATTAACACAGTTCGGAATGCAAACAATGACAAAAGAAATTAAATCTAAAAAATCTGCTCAAATGAGACTTGGCAACAACGAATTCATCGGTAGTCATAAAAAGGAGATATTAAAAGGCATGTATGTAAAATGGTAAAGAAGTCAAACCTAGGATTTAAGAATCATGTCTTTAGCTACATATTCAAAATCACATTGTTAGGAAGGTACACCGGATAGTTTGCTACGTTGTTCTATTTCCGCTGCTTCGACCTCCAGACGCGGTACACATGATACATCTCCATGCACCAGGCAACAAGTTTGTGAGTAGTGTGTTGGTGCCTTGACGTAACTCGCCATAGTAGTGGTGGTGAAAGTGTATGTTTTGAGCCTTTTGGATTGTGCTATTTATAAGGGAGTAAACTTCTAAGAAGAAGTTGAAAGAGTTTGTATCCCTAAAACTGCTGATGAAACTATTGATATTCATGACATTTATTTATGCTTTTTGTATCCCTAAAAATGTCTCATTTATTTATCCAGGAATGAATGCATACCGACATTTCTATATCACATTTATTAAGCCAAATGAAAAAGTCATTAATACTCCCCATTTAATACTTTGAGACTCGGTCTTTATAGATATAAGATTAAAGTACAACATATATACAATATACTACGTAAGTGTTTAATGCACAATTTAAAATGTCTTCATTAATTTTTAAAGTGTACAAATCATTAGATGTTATAAACTACTTAAAAATATAGATTAATAACTATACTATATATAAATTTAGTTAATGGCACGATAATGTATTATATTAACTAGTTTTCTCGTATTTCTAGTATATGTGGCGAAAAAAGTTGTATCATGAGGATTTTAGTGGGTAACATTGTATTGAAAGTGTAAAGTTCGCTACATACAGTAGGGATACAAGACAAGTATATGTAGCCCTACATAAATTACGTGTGTTTAATCTTTAAAGTCAAAGTAACTTAAACGTGAATGATGTGTTTGGCTGAAACACCTTTCCAAAAAACGACTTGTAGGTCAAGGGATGGGATGGACCCTTTAAGACTGGATCGAGCCAAAACGACACTCTTTAATTAAGGATGAAGTCATGAAACACGGTCCTTTTGTAATGACTCATGCGGTTTAATATGAAACAAAACGACATCATTTTAGTGGATGTCAAATCGTCATATATACTTATGCGGGAGAAACAATATAACACGCCCACCCACAATTGACACACGCACACAATTAGAAACAAAAATCAGGACACACATAGAAATCTGAACCATTAGATACAGAAGAAGACCATTAAAATAACGCCATAGGGTAGATGTATGTGACAATTTTTTTATTTTAATTCGTCGATGATGATGGTAATGATAATTGATAATTGGGGTATTTTGATTATGCCATTAAAAACTATCGATTCTGCCATTTAAAAGTATTTGACTTGCTAAAAAACATGGTTTTAAATAGCTCGCTAAAGCTCAGTTTAAAACACGCTAAAACTTGAGGCGCGCCCTTCACGTTACGCAATAAGTTAAGGCGTGATACAACAAGAAGTACAATGATTTTTTGAATTCAACTCAAAAAAATGAATATTGTTACATGTAAAGAGAGTTTCCCAACTTTAATTATTATGTACAACACTTATTGTGAACTCAATATAATATATATATATATATATATATATATATATATATATATATATATATATATATATATATATATATATATATATATATATATATATATATATATATATATATATATATATATATATATATATATATATATATATATATATATATATATATATATATATATATATATATATATATATATATATATATATATATATATATATATATATATATATATATATATATATATATATATATATATATATATATATATATATATAGGGGAGAGTTAAAATAAAAAGACTTTTTTTGGTGAGAAGGATAAGAAGGATTTTCAGCCAATGATTTAAAATTAATGGATAAGATCAATCCATATTTCCAACTAACTAACTAACTAACTAACTAACCACCAAAACATGATTTTAAAAAAGTCTTCAAAAAATTCTGAAAAAATTCCAAATTGTCGGATTTGTTGGTGCATAAAAAAGTTGTGAAGAAACGTTTTTTAGTTTTGAGTTTTTTAAGTTTTTCTGATGCACAAAAAACAAAATTTGATGCACAAACACGTGAATTTTGGTGTACAAAATTTTTTTCATTCAAACAATTTTCAATTTATTGTAGTTTGATGCGGAATCATATTTTAAAGCGAAAAGTCAAAAGAAGTTGGGCATAAAAATGAATTCTTGATGCACAAAAAACCTAAAAAATATAAAAGAAAACGTTTTTGTGCATCAAAGTTCCGTTTTTGTGCATTAAAAAAGCGTAAAAAACTTCAAATTAAAAAAACTTTTTTCACAAAAGTTTTTTGCACCAACATACCCGATCTACTGGAATTTTTTCATAATTTTTGAAGAACTTAAAAAAAAACATGTTTAGATGGTTAGTTAGTTAGTTAGTTAGTTTGTTAGGATTGTGATTTAATCTCATCCATTGATTTTAAATCAATGGCTGAAAATCCTTCTTATCCTTCTTACAAAAAAAAGTCTTTTTATTTGATCTCTCCCCTATATATATATATATATATATATATATATATATATATATATATATATATATATATATATATATATATATATATATATATATATATATATATATATATATATATATATATATATATATATATATATATATATATATATATATATATATATATATATATATATATATATATATATATATATATATATATATATATATATATATATATATATATATATATATATATATATATATATATATATATATATATATATATTCTTTAATATAATAAAAGAATTACATTATTTGAAAATTCTAATAAAAATAGAAGGTTCTAGAAAAAAAAATTAAACTAATCAAATGACTTGATTTTGACACAAAAGCAAAATAAAGTGATGTAATTGGTCGAAATAAGTTAAAATTGAATTCAGTTTAGTCAAAATTAAAAAATTTGATGGAGGAATTTGATGAAAACACACAAAGATATATGTGTCAAATTTGTGAAAATAAAAACTTAAAAAATGAGGTGGGTTTAATAAAACTTATTTGGTTTCATTTTAAATAAATTAGATGGATTTAAATATAAACTTATAATTTTTCATATTTTTTAGTAATTTTAGAAAAAAAACAAAGTACCATTTTAAACTTTATACCCTCCATACTTTATATTTTAAAATACAATATATATGTTATATTAAGAAATCAACTAATCACATTGTTTTAAATATCAAATAAAAACACAAATTATTATCTATTTATCTTTTAACACTTAACAAAGTCACGCAATGCAATCTACGTAAACTATTATTAACATGAATAATATTAAAATGTGTGCAGACATTAGTGTGTGATGAAAATAAATAGAAGTGATTCAACATATTACAATATCATATATTTTTCAAGGTCATTATGTGTTACTAAACACGCAATGTCTAAATAAAAATATCGAAAGTAAAAAGAGTATAAAATTTAAAAAATACAAATTGAGATGAATTTATATTAATTCACACGGTGTACAGTAAAACAACAAAATAATCAAACACATAAACATTAGATATTCCTAAAAAAACATATATAATATACATCAAATCACAATAAGAAAATTATTATTTAATTTATCATTTATATTCAAGTCTCGTGCGTGCACGGACATTAAAACTAGTATTGAAATATGATAAAACAGATAAATTTTTTATATGTGTATCGCCATAACGTTTTTAAAACGATAAATATTCGTCTGAGCCGCTAAAGCATGTAACTTAAACATGCCCTCGCCTCACATTATATATAAAATATCTGAAAAACAAACGCACCTCTGAAATGTTAGTTTCTCAATAATAATACAACAATAACATTTCAGAGGTGCGTTTGTTTTTCAGATATGTTATATATAATGTGCAAAAAAAATACTACTTCTGTCTCATAATAAGTGTTCACGTTTGATTTTTGGAGTTTTTTTCTTCAACTTTGACTTTAAATAAGTTTTTTAGTGTTGTGTAATATTTTATGAGAATTATATTAATGAAATTACGTTTAAAAACTAATCCATTCATATAAATATCATCAAGTAATATATAACACAAAAAAACTTGTTTATAGTAGTTGAAGAAAAAAACTCCAAAAGTTAAACGTTAACACTTATTTTTAAGCGGGGAAGTATGTATGAAATAAGTCTTTAAATTGAGTAATTTTGCATCATTTTTTTTACTTGCAATCAAGAAGACAAATCTTAATTATTCATTACTTAAAATTAAATATTATAAAAAACACGAAGAGACTATTTTGCCAAATGTCAAAAATTGCAAAAAACACGGCGAATAGATTAAAATTGTAAATTTTTCGAACTAATTTTTGTCGATGGTGACATATCACTAGTGATAAAAACAATGAAATATCACTAGTGATAACACTATGAAATTTCACCAATGATATCTATACTACTATATAAAAGATGCATATTCCCTTCCTAACTCCGATCTTAAAACTAAACCTAAATTTATACTTCCTTTTTAACTCCAAACCCAACTCCAAGCCAGAAATTAAAATAAACATATGGTATTTGAACCGTTACATCACTTTTTATCAAATTAATCTCACCCCTTCATTTCTTTTTATAACAAACTTTTTTAAAAAACTATTGATAAAAAAAATTATTTTAAAACTGCAATATCATTTTATTTATTTATTTTTTCAAAATCTCATTTCACCATATTTTTTAAGATTTTATTATCTTTAATTTAACATCCATTGTTATATATTTTTATCAAAATCTAGTTTTTTTCAACTTTGTATAAATGTAACTTAAATACAAAAATAATCACCGTTATCCGTCGCTGCATTGCGCGGGTACCATACTAGTTTAATATACATAGTTATATTGTAATATCACCAGTGATATTCATTATTTTATCACTAGTGATATTTCATTATTTTTTCACTAGTGAAATATGACCATTGATAAAAGCCAGTTCGGAAAATTTACAACTTTAATCTCTTTGCCCGATTTTTGAAACTTTTGGACTTTTTGACAAAAATGATCCCTGCAAGATTTTTTTAAATCTTAGGTTAATCTTCACCTTTAGATCAAATTTAAATAAATTGTGAGAATTTGTCCATTTACTTGTGAAAAAAACAATTAAACTTTTGTCAAACTAAGATTGATAATCAGACAAAAAAGAAGACTATTTATTTTTTCATCTTATGTCTAAAAATAAACGAACACATTTTATTATTTTTCTCTATTCGCTACATAAAAAGCAAAAACAGACTCGTTTTTCTTATTTCTTTTTGTGTGCAGACACAAGAGGAAATAATAAAAGGTTAAGAAAGATTTCAAGATTCGTCCCTATCGTTTGCACAGAACATCAACTTTCGTCCCTATCTCAAAATAACTCCATTAATCGTCCTATCGTTTACAACTACGATAAAAATCGTCCATATCTTGGATGGAGGTTAGTTTTCGCCGTTAAATGCAAAGAGGGCGGGGTATTTTGGGGTTTTACTTACTTCTCATGCATTTAATAGGCACATCTACCCTTTTTTCACACACACAATCACACACACTTATACTTATTTTACCAGATCCACTCATTTTTCCTCACATACAAACACACTCATCTATCTCTCTTCTCCATCTGCTAATAATTTTAACAACTCAACTCCGACCAACGCCACTACCAATACCCGATCTGATTATTTCTTAGGTATATTCTTTTATAACTATTATGCCTATCTAAAACAAAAAATAAAGTGATTCTTGTTTAGGTTTCAGTATTAGATCTTGCGATATGGGTGTTGTTGTGATTGTGACGGTGACGGGGGTGTTGTGATGGTGATGGTATTGATGCCATGGTGACGATGACAGTGATGGGGGTGGTGCGATGGTGATGATATTGCTGCCATGGTGATTGTGATGGAAAGTCAAGGGTGATGTTATTCTTGTTTGTTTTCTTATTATTTAAGTTGTTCTTTTTCATGGTTGTTGTAATGGTGATGTGGATGCTGTTGCGATGGGGTGTTGTTGCGACTGTGACAATGTTGTTAACATGGTGATGGTGACGGAGACGCCGGTGTTGCGGTGGTGATAGTATTGCTCTTATGAGGTGATGGAAATCTCCCATGAAATCTAATTTCTACTACAATACATTTTTTTCTATCAATCTACAAACCAATCTAATCTAAATCACAAAACCAATCAACACTAATTCACCATTACTAAAATTAAAATCCATCAACACTAATTTCTCTTTCACAAATCCACAATCACGAGGCAGCCGACACCTGGTGTTGATGTACGTCAAATCTATTGGGTGCCCCCACCGCGGCCCACACCTCCTGGTGATGGTTTTCGCGTGGCCTAACTTGACGGCGACATAGATGTGGGTTTGATGGTGATGAGGGCGGAGAGTAGTAGTGTTGGGTGGGTGCCAAGAGTGACGACCGAATTCTAGGTGTTGTGGTGAACACACTAAGAATAAATCCTAACAATTCTTTTTTTATGTTTCTCATGATATCTGTGTCACTGTGTATATAAATGTGAGCAAAGTGTTTATAAAATGACTAGTTCGTGTATCAATAATACAAGGTGGATACGTGTAAACAATAGAAAAAATCAAAGGTGAAAATATATAAATGACTTGCTGCCATGGTTATTGTGACAAAAAGTCAAGGGTGTTCCTGCAATGGTGACGGGTGTAGAGAAAAGAGATGAAGCGTGGGAAATGGATTAAATGGCCAATGTTAAGTGATGTTTCTGGGTTACAATATAATTTTGGGTTTTGGGTTTGGTTGTGATATAGTGAGCAGATCCTGATCCGTGTTTTACTTTTTGTATAAGGATCTGGGTTTTTTGATTATGATTGGATTGAGATTGAGATCATGTGTGACATCCGTCAAATTTTCATCTTAAATTATTCATATAGTAGGAGTACTTTAATTATTTACCGACGAATTGTCGACATGAATGTGTTGATTATTCTGCTTTGCGGACAAAGCCCTTTTTAGGGAGAGCATATGTAACATCTCGAGTTTTTCGCGTCTATTAAGTTTGAATGCGATACACGAAATTGGTAGAAGTATTATGGTTGCCGTATGTTTATTTGAAGCACTTACTAAATTTCATGAAGTCTCGCATAATTGCCTTTGTTTTGGATTGTGTGTCAAACTGTTATAGAGTCGTGTTTATTCAGTTTCGCGTCTAAACTTAAATACCCGTCGAACCCGAGTCGAGTAGTATAACTGATACATCATGTACAAACATTTAAACATAAACCTTTATTCACTTTTATTTCAAAAACTTGCTTAACAAGAGTCCCATTTCCAGTCACAATTTAATCCCATAGTTTATTACCCACTAAGCACTACAAGACAGCACACATGCCAAGTTTACCCAAATTGGGTATATCACAAGCTTACCAAAATCAGCTTGAATCTAACCCTAGACTAATAATACCTGATTAAATACAATCCAAGTTTACCCAATGTCCAAACATAACACACAAAGTTTTCACAGTCCAATATTACAATTACAAATTCTGTACAAGTTTTTCAAATACAAATTCCTGGGTAAAGTGAAGAAAGGTCCAGCCGATCCATACACCTCGTCCACACCTGCAAACCGAGAGAGTCAAGCCATCCGTCTCGTCCACACCTGCAAACCGAAACTTAGCATCCCCTTTGTGAGTCTTTTAAATCATCTCTTATTTTCTGAATGAAATCTTAGTTGTGCTCGTCTTTGACAAACCTGCGAAAAATCAAATGAATGTGTTAGTATTCGTCACGGTCTTATTTTAATTAAAAACTGAAAGGGTTAAACTATAGCAATTATTACATGACCATGACCATATTTTTCTGTCAACCAAACCGAGACCCCGACCTAGACCAAACCGAGACCCCAATCAAGGCCAAACCGAGACCCCAATCAAGACCAAACCGAGAACCAAACCGAGATCCAAACCAAACCAAACCGAGACCCCAACCGAGACCCAAACCGAGGCCAAACCGAGAACCAAACCAAGACAATCAAGATTCTTGTCTTTCTGCCAAAACCATCATCATTCAAGGTTACCATAATCCAAATGTCTTAACCATTTTTATTTTACAGAAACATCATAAAAACCCCCAATTATGTCGCGGGTATAAAACCCCCTTTTCAAATCAAAACCCTAGAAACTAAAAACCTTTTTAAACATGAAATTAATATTTTCTATATTCCAAAAACGCCACTTAATCATGATTTATCAACCGAATGTAAAAACCCCCAATTTTGTATAAACCCTAATTTGATTTTATTTATTAAAACTCTAATTAAACCCAATCTAAACACGAATCTAACAATTAATTAGACTGGAAACAAGATATGCAAAAACCCCCCAATTGACCGAAACCCTAAATTTTATAAAACCGATTATATGTTAAAATTAACATGATTTTATACAAGAAAACGTTAATTAATCGTATTTAAACCGGAGATTTAGAGAAACCCCCAAATATTTCGAAACCCTAATTTATTTATTTTCAAATCCGAGAGCCATTGGTTCTCAACAAGTTTATACAAGTTATTCAAACCCACTGATCTTTTATAAAACGAAAATCAATTAACCTTTATTAAAAGAAAATAAGGATGAGTAACTTATCTTTGTTTTGGAGACGAATCATCTTAACCATGAGGATGAACACCATCAGAAGCCGAATCGGTTTGATGTGGGGATGAAACCCCACATCTCACGCGATTTATTCACCAAACCATCCCCAAATGATTGATATATTTAAACTGAAAACATGATAACCAAGGGAGAGAGATGAACCGATCCAGATTAGAAAGAGAGATGAGAGTGGGGCGGTGGGTATGTTTCGAGAGAAGAGAGAGAGTAAACTCTCTGTTTTTGAGAAGTGTGTGAATAAACACACGTATTTACTCCCCTGGTTCCTTGTTTATATCGCCAATGGGTCGGGCCGGGTCATATGACCCTTGGGCCAGATTGTGGGTAGGGATAATGGACTCACTTTGGGCCAGTGTTATATATTGAGTTTATTTAAAAGCCCAAAAACGAATTTGGTAACTTAAGGGTATAATTTAACCCGTAAACCTCGACCGTTTAATAACCGACTTTTATGTGTCGTATTTTTCCGTAAACGTACGGTTTTGTCAAGCACAACTAGGGTGTCGTGTCTTTTATTAGGATAACTTTTCATATCGTAACCCGATCCTTATAATCAAATAGGTCGCGGCTAGCGTAACCGTACTCACGAACTACCTTTATCTTCGTCCTTTTTGCTGAATTACGAGGTGAGTTTGTAGCCCCATACTTAACTATTTTTATTGCTTTTTGGGGTGAGACATTGCTTGATTTTAACGTATGAACACAAGTGCATTTACTGATTTATATATTAGTCTAAGTCCTACTAAAACCCCAGTTGCTTTGGCCCGTGAATCGTGAACCGTTAATTACTTTGTGTAAGCGCGAATGTTATGGATAGATCTATCGGGATTGACGTCCCTGTCTGTCTTGTCCAACAAGGGGACAAGCAGGCACAGTTTCATTTGAGTCTGAGATAGGATGTCGTGGGTTTAGGCATCTAGTTGGGCTACATTTATATGATTATACTGCCGGTGATGTTAACGCTTCGGTGTCACGAGCTTAGACTGTAATAAATACTTTTGGGATGACTTTGTATCTGTTATATTGTCATCACTTTTGGGAAAATCTTGTGGTTCATTAAACATTTCAAATTAACTAAACCTATGAACTCACCAACTTTATGTTGACACTTTAGCAATGTTTTTCTCAGGTATTAAGAATAAGTGAGGTCTCATGCATTGCCGTCATTTCTTTGAAACCAAGATCATTTGTACTATTTGAGAAAACTATGTTTTGTAACTGTATCCAGTTTTATGCTTCCGCACTTGGTTAAAAACTATTAATTTTATTAATTACAAGTGATCTATTTTCCGAACGTCTCATTTAGAGGTCGTTCTTTGTGACTGTGTGTGTATGATAATCATGACGTCACCACTCCCTTGTCGCCATTATACTCTGATATTTTGGGAGTGTGACAGATTGGTATCAGAGCCATGGTTATAGAGAACTAGGTTGCATTTAGTAACTCTAGACTATAACTGCTATATGTTTAATCGATTATCATACGGATTGTAAGTATTAAGTATATGTAGATACATGAATATAGATAAGTAATAAATGGGATACATGTGATTTAACAATTACGAGGTACATTTACATGGGTTACATGTGCAACAACAAAATCTGAATTATGTTATATGGGATACATGTGGATTCAACAATGATTGTTATGTTATGTTAATGTCCCTTTTTACGGACTAATTTTATAAGATATTTACACACATTTATGTTGTTTATGATTACAGCGATGTCTTCTTCTGATGATTCCACGTCTACAGGAGCGTACTACAACCGTAGTTCACAGTCGACTATCAGTTCATCAGTAGGACTACCTAGAGGATCACCATCAGGATATCCGTGGTACCGGATGGTTTCAGATGATGATACAGAGAGAGAGAGACTGAGGAGGTTCGTCGTTCACCGATCCGTATTCCTGATGCATCAGCTGACGACGTACTTAGCCTAGAAGGCGGAGGAGAGAATGACTTAGACACTGATGTGGTGCAGTCACCGGGTCAGACATCAGTTACTAGAGATGAGACGGTAGAGGAGACAGAGGATGACGATATGGAGTTCACAGATGGGGAAGGAGAGCCTATGGAGGTCACAGACACTGAGGACCCTCCTACTGCGTATGCTGCTACTCCTGAGGTTTCCCTAGCACACATCTCCTCATCTTCATCTGAAGACGAAGGAGAGAGGACTGATATTCCTGCTCCAGCACCTGGTACTCTACCTTTCTACTATGTGAGACGACGTCTTCGGGGGAGAGCTGCTCGACCACCACTTTCACCTTACCGACCCCTCATACCTTTTACTGCCACTGACAGGCATGCAGCCCGCACACCTGCCAGTCCTGTCCCAGAGATACCACTACTACCACCACCAGAGACTGTACCTGCTGTGTACCAGGAGATGCTTACTGATGCTGGCATCTCCACTGGGCCGAGAGCTACGACTCCTATTCCTAGGAGAGCGACATCGATGGTGGTAATGCTTGGGGCGGCAGATGGATGTGTGACGACACGATTAAACAGGTTGGAGGATGCTGTAGAGGCTTTAGGTGAAGAGTATAATGAAGTGCAGGATAAGTTGGAGGCACTGGCAAAGAAGAGTCCAGTTAGGGATGAGACAGTGTTGACGGTATGTGTGACCCGTCTACGAGGACAGCTTCATACTGTTCTTGATCAGATGGAATCCATGCCGAATGCTCGTCTTGAGGAGATCGAGAGCCTGATGACCCGTTGGGGAGTAGAGCCATTGGTTGAGACAGGCGGACTAGAGGCACCAGTGGAGGACCCTGTTGCAGACTTGGATAAGAGGTTTAGAGCCGCTTGTTATGATACCGATGTTAGACTTAGAGATTCCCAGGCTCGTGAGATCGTGGTTGAGAGAAGGTTAGCAGAGTTGGAGAGAGAGCTTCATCAGCGCCGTGAGGGCACTAGTTAGATTTATCTTGTACCATCGACTTATCCTTGTATGACTACTAAGCTTTGAAGTTTATCTTAGCTAGTTGGCATTTTATTTTCTTTTATTATATTATGTATGACAAACTATGATGTACTACTAAACGATTCTATGAATGATATTATGGGTTACAAAAATTGTGAGATCATTATATATTGTGTATTATACCCTGGAGCATTTCATAATTGTATTGTGCGTGCCATGCATGTTATGTCTGGCAAAACTCATTGTCCTATTACCTTTTTAGATTATGGCGCCAGTTAGAAGATCCGAAACGCAAAATCCACCAGCCGCTACCGGTGGAATTGACACCGTCATGCTAAGTCAAATGATAGCCGAACGAGTGGCCGAGGCACTCGCAACAGCCGAAGCAAATCGTACAGCTAGCACACAGGAGGAGACCAACCAAGGAGCTACTAATGCTATTGCACGGACTTGTACCTACAAGGAATTTCGTGTAGTTACGCAAGTAAGTTTCCGCGGTACTGAAGGAGTAGTAGGATTAATCAGATGGTTTGAGAAGCTAGAATCCCAATTTGGGATTAGCAATGTTGCTGAAGCTGATAAGGTGAAGTTTGCGTCAAGCACGTTAGTGGATGGTGCTTTGACTTGGTGGAACGTCTATGCTCGTGCAGTGACCATTGACGTTGCCTAAGCGACGCCCTGGAGTGAATTTAAAGCCATGTTTGTGAGGAAATACTGCCCACGAAATGAAGTCAAGCAGATGGAAGTTGAGCTGTGGAACCTGAAGGTCAAGGGTACTGCTCTTACTGCTTACAATCAACGCTTTCAAGAGCTGATCTTGTTATGTCCTGAAATGGTGCCCAACGACGACCGATTGTTGGAGCGATACATTGAAGGACTACCTTTGAGCATCAAAGGGAATGTGACTTCATCCAAGCCAACTGATTTGCACGAGGCAATCGACATGGCTCAAAGTCTAATGTACCAAGTGGTACAAGAGTTGGGAGAGAATACTGGGGATAAAAGGAAGTGGTCTGGCAACCACTACAACAACAATACCAACAATACCAACAACAGCAACAACACAAACAACTACAACCAGAACAAGCGACAAGAAGTAGCAAGGGTGTTTACTGCTAGACAAGGTAATACTGGAAACTACGCTGGAAGACTTCCTTTCTGCGGAAAATGTGGCCGACACCACGAAGGAGCATGTCCCCCTACGTGCTACAATTGTGGGAAGGCCGGACATAAGGCAAAGGAATGTCGAGCACCACCTCGTCCTACTAACCAAAGAGGACCTGGAACGCAAGGCGGCCAAGGAGCAAATGTCACTTGCTTTGGATGTGGAGAGAAAGGTCACTACAAGAATAAGTGTCCAAGCAGTGGGAACCAAGGTCGTGGTAACCAGATTCGAGGCAATCAGAATCACCACCAAGGGAACCAGAGGCAGAATCAAGGGAACCAAGGAGGGAATAACCGAGCCACAACTAGTACTCCTGGAGGATTCACGGCACCTAGCAAAGTGTATCATCTCTGTGCTGAAGCTGCAGTGCAAGACAACAATGTTGTGACTGGTACGTTTCTAGTCAATAACAACTATGCTTCAGTACTATTTGATTCTGGTGCGGATAGGAGTTTTGTGTCGTCTATATTTAGTGAACGCCTAAATGTTACCCCTACTGCGTTAGACGTTAAGTATAATGTAGAATTAGCCGATGGGAAGTCAGTAACCACCGACGTCATTCTAAAAGGATGTAGTGTAAGGTTACAAGGTCGTTCGTTCAGTATCGACCTACTCCCTATAGAATTGGGAAGTTTTGACGTCATCATTGGAATGGATTGGATGTCAAAGCATCACGCGGAGATTGTATGTCATGAGAAGTGCGTCCGTGTTCCTTATGGAAACGACGTACTAATCATACAAGGCGAAAGGAGTGGAGTGAAGAATGGATCAAGACTGGAAGTCATCTCATGTATTAGGACCCAAAGATACATTGAGAAGGGATGTCCAGTATTCTTGGTTCAAATAACACAAAAGAAAGGAGAAGAAGATCACGCGAAGAAGGTGGAAGATGTACCGATCGTTAGAGACTTTCCGGACGTATTCCCAGAGGACTTACCAGGATTACCACCAACACGGCAAGTGGAGTTTCACATCGAGCTTACACCAGGAGCCGCGCCTGTTGCTAGAGCCCCATACCGTCTAGCACCGGCCGAGATGACAGAGTTAGCTGAACAGATAAAGGAACTTTCTGACAAAGGTTTCATTAGACCAAGTTCCTCACCTTGGGGAGCGCCGGTCTTGTTTGTCAAAAAGAAAGATGGATCCTTTAGAATGTGTATCGATTACCGAGAATTGAATAAGCTGACGATAAAGAACCGTTACCCATTGCCGAGAATTGACGATCTTTTCGACCAATTGCAAGGATCTAGTATATACTCGAAGATCGATTTAAGGTCAGGATATCATCAACTAAGGGTTAGAGAGGAAGACGTTCATAAGACGGCTTTTAGAACCCGGTACGGACACTACGAGTTCCAAGTTATGCCTTTCGGTTTGACAAACGCGCCTGCGGTATTCATGGATCTCATGAACCGAGTTTGCAAACCATACTTGGACAAGTTTGTGATTGTATTTATCGATGATATTCTCATCTATTCTCGTAGTGAAGAAGAACACAAGGAACACTTGAAGACCATACTAGAGCTGCTAAGGAAGGAGAAGTTATATGCAAAGTTTTCCAAATGTGAGTTTTGGATAAACACAGTGCAATTCCTTGGGCATGTAATCGACAGCAGTGGTATTCACGTTGATCCTGCTAAGATCGAGGCCGTGAAGGATTGGGCGACTCCAACAACACCCACGGAGATCCGCCAATTTTTAGGTCTTGCTGGTTACTATAGGAGATTCATTGAAGGTTTCTCCAAGATAGCTAAACCAATGACGGAATTGACTCAAAAGGATAAGAAGTTTGAGTGGAAAGAGGATCAAGATTTGGCATTCCAGACATTGAAGCAGATGTTGTGTGAAGCACCTATACTAGCCCTACCCGAGGGTAATGAAGACTTTGTGGTGTATTGTGATGCATCCATAAAAGGGTTAGGTGCAGTACTGATGCAAAGGACTAAGGTCATAGCTTACGCATCAAGACAACTAAAAGTGCACGAGAAGAACTACACAACTCATGACCTAGAGTTGGGAGCAGTGGTGTTTGCCTTGAAGATTTGGAGACACTACCTTTATGGTACTAAGTGTGTTGTATTCACTGATCATAAGAGTCTACAACACATTTTGAATCAAAAGGAACTCAACATGAGACAACGACGTTGGCTAGAGTTGCTCAGTGATTACGATTGCGAGATCCGTTATCACCCGGGCAAGGCAAATGTCGTGGCCGACGCTTTGAGTCGAAAGGAGAGAGTTCTTAGGGTGAAGGCTTTGGTGATGACCATTGACTTAGACCTTCCATCCTTAATTCTCAAGGCTCAGAAAGAGGCAGTCGAGGAAGAAATTCTCAAGACTGAAGATGTTGAAGGAATGATAAAGAAGTTAGAAGCACGCTCGGATGGAACGTTATGCCTTGATAATAGGAGTTGGTTACCATGCCATGGTGACCTACGATCTTTGATTATGCATGAGTCGCATAAGTCAAAATACTCCATACATCCGGGATCTGACAAAATGTATCATGATCTGAAGATGTTGTATTGGTGGCCGAACATGAAGGCAGATATTGCTACATACGTTAGCAAGTGCTTGACTTGTGCCAAGGTCAAAGTCGAACATATGAAACCATCAGGATTATTGGTCCAACCCGAACTGCCAGAATGGAAGTGGGAAAGGATCACTATGGATTTCATTACCAAGTTACCAAAGACCGCAGCCGGATTCGACACGATTTGGGTAATCGTCGACCGACTCACCAAATCGGCTCATTTCCTACCCATCAAAGAGACTGATGGAATGGATAAGTTAGCAAGAACATACTTGGAGGAAGTAGTCACGAAGCATGGTGTGCCTGTGTCTATAATCTCTGACCGAGACAGCCGATTTACTTCGCAGTTCTGGAAGTCACTGCAGAAGGCATTGGGAATGCAGTTGGATATGAGCACTGCATACCATCCCCAAACTGACGGTCAAAGTGAAAGGACCATTCAAACTTTAGAAGATATGCTGAGAGCTTGTGTGATTGACTTTGGAAATAGATGGGATAGACACCTACCTCTGGTGGAGTTCTGATACAACAATAGCTATCACACTAGCATTAAGGCAGCGCCGTTCGAAGCACTGTATGGTAGGAAGTGTCGTTCACCCGTGTGTTGGGCAGAGGTTGGTGAAGCACAACTCACTGGACCCGAGATCATACACGAGACTACTGAGAAGATCTTTAAGATTAAGAGCCGTATGCAAGCCGCAAGAGATCGACAAAAGAGTTATGCTGACAAGAGATGCAAACCCCTTGAGTTTGAGGTTGGTGATAGAGTCATGCTGAAGGTCTCGCCTTGGAAGGGTGTGATTCGCTTTGGAAAGCGTGGAAAGTTGAATCCTCGTTACATTGGACCCTTCAAGATTATAGAGAGGATTGGTCCCGTAGCCTATCGTTTGGAATTACCCCAAGAACTTAGCCGAGTGCATAATGTGTTCCACATTTGCAATCTGAAGAAATGCTTAGCCGACGAGACACTCGTTATTCCTTTGGAAGAGATTCAACTCGACGACAAACTTAATTTTGTAGAAGAACCGGTAGAAGTTATGGACCGTCAAGTCAAACAACTCAAGCAAAGCCGTATACCTATTGTAAAGATCCGTTGGAATGCGCGTAGAGGTCCAGAATACACGTGGGAACGTGAAGATCAATTCAAGAGCAAGTATCCTCATCTTTTCGCTAACCATCCTACTACAACAACGTCTTGATTTCGTGACGAAATCTCTAAAACATGGAATACTGTGACATCCGTCAAATTTTCATCTTAAATTATTCATATAGTAGGAGTACTTTAATTATTTACCGACGAATTGTCGACATGAATGTGTTGATTATTCTGCTTTGCGGACAAAGCCCTTTTTAGGGAGAGCATATGTAACATCTCGAGTTTTTCGCGTCTATTAAGTTTGAATGAGATACACGAAATTGGTAGAAGTATTATGGTTGCCGTATGTTTATTTGAAGCACTTACTAAATTTCGTGAAGTCTCGCATAATTGCCTTTGTTTTGGATCGTGTGTCAAACTGTTATAGAGTCGTGTTTATTCAGTTTCGCGTCTAAACTTAAATACTCGTCGAACCCGAGTCGAGTAGTATAATTGATACATCATGTACAAACATTTAAACATAAACCTTTATTCACTTTTATTTCAAAAACTTGCTTAACAAGAGTCCCATTTCCAGTCACAATTTAATCCCATAGTTTATTACCCACTAAGCACTACAAGACAGCACACATGCCAAGTTTACCCAAATTGGGTATATCACAAGCTTACCAAAATCAGCTTGAATCTAACCCTAGACTAATAATACCTGATTAAATACAATCCAAGTTTACCCAATGTCCAAACATAACACACAAAGTTTTCACAGTCCAATATTACAATTACAAATTCTGTACAAGTTTTTCAAATACAAATTCCTGGGTAAAGTGAAGAAAGGTCCAGCCGATCCATACACCTCGTCCACACCTGCAAACCGAGAGAGTCAAGCCATCCGTCTCGTCCACACCTGCAAACCGAAACTTAGCATCCCCTTTGTGAGTCTTTTAAATCATCTCTTATTTTCTGAATGAAATCTTAGTTGTGCTCGTCTTTGACAAACCTGCGAAAAATCAAATGAATGTGTTAGTATTCGTCACGGTCTTATTTTAATTAAAAACTGAAAGGGTTAAACTATAGCAATTATTACATGACCATGACCATATTTTTCTGTCAACCAAACCGAGACCCCGACCTAGACCAAACCGAGACCCCAATCAAGGCCAAACCGAGACCCCAATCAAGACCAAACCGAGAACCAAACCGAGATCCAAACCAAACCAAACCGAGACCCCAACCGAGACCCAAACCGAGGCCAAACCGAGAACCAAACCAAGACAATCAAGATTCTTGTCTTTCTGCCAAAACCATCATCATTCAAGGTTACCATAATCCAAATGTCTTAACCATTTTTATTTTACAGAAACATCATAAAAACCCCCAATTATGTCGTGGGTATAAAACCCCCTTTTCAAATCAAAACCCTAGAAACTAAAAACCTTTTTAAACATGAAATTAATATTTTCTATATTCCAAAAACGCCACTTAATCATGATTTATCAACCGAATGTAAAAACCCCCAATTTTGTATAAACCCTAATTTGATTTTATTTATTAAAACTCTAATTAAACCCAATCTAAACACGAATCTAACAATTAATTAGACTGGAAACAAGATATGCAAAAACCCCCCAATTGACCGAAACCCTAAATTTTATAAAACCGATTATATGTTAAAATTAACATGATTTTATACAAGAAAACGTTAATTAATCGTATTTAAACCCGAGATTTAGAGAAACCCCCAAATATTTCGAAACCCTAATTTATTTATTTTCAAATCCGAGAGCCATTGGTTCTCAACAAGTTTATACAAGTTATTCAAACCCACTGATCTTTTATAAAACGAAAATCAATTAACCTTTATTAAAAGAAAATAAGGATGAGTAACTTATCTTTGTTTTGGAGACGAATCATCTTAACCATGAGGATGAACACCATCAGAAGCCGAATCGGTTTGATGTGGGGATGAAACCCCACATCTCACGCGATTTATTCACCAAACCATCCCCAAATGATTGATATATTTAAACTGAAAACATGATAACCAAGGGAGAGAGATGAACCGATCCAGATTAGAAAGAGAGATGAGAGTGGGGCGGTGGGTATGTTTCGAGAGAAGAGAGTGAGAGTAAACTCTCTGTTTTTGAGAAGTGTGTGAATAAACACACGTATTTACTCCCCTGGTTCCTTGTTTATATCGCCAATGGGCCGGGCCGGGTCATATGACCCTTGGGCCGGATTGTGGGTAGGGATAATGGACTCACTTTGGGCCAGTGTTATATATTGAGTTTATTTAAAAGCCCAAAAACGAATTTGGTAACTTAAGGGTATAATTTAACCCGTAAACCTCGACCGTTTAATAACCGACTTTTATGTGTCGTATTTTTCCGTAAACGTACGGTTTTGTCAAGCACAACTAGGGTGTCGTGTCTTTTATTAGGATAACTTTTCATATCGTAACCCGATCCTTATAATCAACTAGGTCGCGGCTAGCGTAACCGTACTCGCGAACTACCTTTATCTTCGTCCTTTTTGCTGAATTACGAGGTGAGTTTGTAGCCCCATACTTAACTATTTTTATTGCTTTTTGGGGTGAGACATTGCTTGATTTTAACGTATGAACACAAGTGCATTTACTGATTTATATATTAGTCTAAGTCCCACTAAAAACCCAGTTGCTTTGGCCCGTGAATCGTGAACCGTTAATTACTTTGTGTAAGCGCGAATTTTATAGATAGATCTATCGGGATTGACGTCCCTGTCTGTCTTGTCCAACAAGGGGACAAGCAGGCACAGTTTCATTTGAGTCTGAGATAGGATGTCGTGGGTTTAGGCATCTAGTTGGGCTACATTTATATGATTATACTGCCGGTGATGTTAACGCTTCGGTGTCACGAGCTTAGACTGTAATAAATACTTTTGGGATGACTTTG
This sequence comes from Glebionis coronaria, assembly GCA_025667525.1. NCBI lineage: Eukaryota > Viridiplantae > Streptophyta > Magnoliopsida > Asterales > Asteraceae > Glebionis > Glebionis coronaria. Next base: position 217,428,388 of record CM046877.1, read on the forward strand.
TATCTGTTATATTGTCATCACTTTTGGGAAAATCTTGTGGTTCATTAAACATTCCAAATTAACTAAACCTATGAACTCACCAACTTTATGTTGACACTTTAGCAATGTTTTTCTCAGGTATTAAGAAGGAAGATGCTAAGTGAGGTCTCATGCATTGCCGTCATTTCTTTGAAACCAAGATCATTTGTACTATTTGAGAAAACTATGTTTTGTAACTGTATCCAGTTTTATGCTTCCGCACTTGGTTAAAAACTATTAATTTTATTAATTACAAGTGATCTATTTTCCGAACGTCTCATTTAGAGGTCGTTCTTTGTGACTGTGTGTGTATGATAATCATGACGTCACCACTCTCTTGTCGCCATTATACTCTGATATTTTGGGAGTGTGACATCATGAAATGAAATGGAAGATCGTTGGTGGATGTGAATAAAAAGGGAGGCCATGGCTGTGTATAAAACAAGGAAACGACAAAAATACCCTTTTGATAAATAGACTTAACAGCGAAAACTAACCTTCATCCAAGATAGGGACGATTTTTTATCGTAGTCGTAAAGATAGGGACGATTAATGGAGTTATTTTGAGATATGGACGAAAGTTGATATTCTGTGCAAAATATAGAGACGAATCTTGAATTTTTTTCAAAGGTTAATTATCAAAAAGGTCTATTGCTTATTTTTATTTATTTAAAGAGTCAAAATGTTGGTTTCTCTATTTTAGTTCAGGGCAACAGAAGCAATTAGGATAATCGAATGTGCCACATGATATTTTATGTCCTCTGTTGCTTTATTTTTTAGGGTAATTTGTTAGTATTGATTTACTTTTTTAACATTTGCCAAAATCTCCCGCTTATTACCCTGTTTTTAATTGTCCTAAACTTATATGAAAAAACATGTTTTTTGGCGTCCAAGTTGAAAATAGAAGAGTGTTTGAACTTTGAACCTTTTCAATTTTCTCAAAAATAGAGTCAGTCATACTTGTTTGATATTCTCTTTCCGGTAAATAAAAATTGGAAAAAGTGCGTTAATTAATAAACAGTGCCTAAGATGGTTAAAATTGATGTTATAAATACCAAAATTATTTTTTACAATTATTATCACCACCATAATTACCATCATTACACAATTAAGGCGCTACAATTGCACGACATTTAATGTCTTGATAGTGAGTTGTAGAATTACGGAGTAAGTTTGAGTAGAAAAAGATGAAACCCCGTAAATTGAATATTCCAAAATGCAGGTCGAAATAAGTGTCATAAAAAGGTGAGGTTATTAGTACTCTTAAAAAATCATCTATACCCCTTTTGTTTTTTGAATTTTTTGAGGTTTTTGATTTTTTTTTTTAATTTTATGTATGTTATAAACTTGTGATCTTGAAAATACGGAATAAAAATTATCAAGTTTAATAGGTGAAAAGTAATAAATAGACAGAAGTACGAAGCCAAAACTAATAAAAAAACTATACTGTGATAAAAGGACATAAACTACAAATTTTGATATTTTCTTATACTTTTTAAAGATGTATAAGAATATTAATAGTAGGACCCATCATAAAAGAACATGCATGACCGTACATCTCAGTAATCTAATCACATGATGCTGCCAAGTATTTTAAGTTTTTCCGATGCCTTTATATAGCAATAAACAAAGATAAAACTTTGCAACGAAACATGGCTGATGGCACGCTATACTCGTTGGTATAAAACTTGAACAGTTTGTATTTCTTTCGGACAGAATTCGTAAAAAATTGCAGTACATTATTTTGTCACCACAACACTTTCTAATAAGTTTGGTGTTATAGCTTGTGCTCTTAACAGCCTAGGTATGTGGTATTGGTAACTCGGCATTCCAACACCGAGGATCATTCTTAACGTGTTTTTCCTTTTAAGATCCTCTATAAGATGGGGGAAAAGGTAGAAAGTAAAAAAGTAGGGAAGAGCGACAATGTAACATAGTATGAGAAGTGTTAAGGTGGTAGTGAACGAGAAAACTTATGCGACGCTAACGTGAATATGGGGAATTGAAGTACGTTTATACTATATTATCACACATCAATACATGCATCATGATGTTTTTATATTTTCTAAAAAGTTTACCGTTTTAATCACTGTCGACTATCAAACAATTACATACATGATTTACTAGGTATTTTACAAACGTAATCTCTTTATAAATATTGCTACTAGATGACAAGAAGTATGTTTAGTTAACCGTACACAACAGAAAAAGATATGCCTTGTAACTTGTTGCAGGTAATTAATTAGTCCAAAAGACAGTTCTGATCGAGTCCCCAAGGCCGGCTCCATCTCCATTCAAAACCCTAGCTCGTTGTCTCTACTTACTACACCTTCAGACAAAGTACACGTTGTCTATACATATGACATTATGAGAACAAACACTTAGGTATTAAACAAATGAATATACTGTTGGAAAATATAGGGATGAGCATTTGGACCCGAATCCCGAATTGAACCCGAACCGTTCCCGGAACTGTACCGATTCCCGATACCCGAATCCCGTTCGGTACGGTACCGGGACTACGAAATAAGGTGAAAAAAAATTCGGGACCACTAATTCGGGACGGGACCGGTACCAAATCGGGAAATTCCCGAAAAAGAACGGGAAAATCCCGATTTCCCGGTACCGGTACCGATTCCCGTACCGGTACCGATACCCGAATCCCGTTCGGTACGGTACCGGTACCATAAATTTATGCTCGGGAAATAATCGGTACCACTAATTCGGGACGGGTTCGGGACGGGACCGGTACCGAGCTCATCCCTAGGAAAATATAATGGGAAAACAGTGTTTTACTAACTTTGGACATATATAATTATTAGCGAATATAATTATTGAGTGTAAGGCCAAGTTGAGCCATTATATGTCTAAAACGGAGTTAGTGTGAATGAGACATCGAGTCTCTACGGGTAATTGAAATGGAGGAAATTGAGTAATAACTAAAAATTAATGTGTCAATAATAGACAATTAAATTAGTTATTATCATTTACAATTTGGGTTATTAATTGATATCAAATTGTTCTTATCATAATTTGCAAATTAGTATCATTGACTAAGAAATGTGATTGACAATACAAATTGAGTATGTCTTGTCATCATTATCTCTTAACTAGTATATGGTTGGCATAAAGAGTGACATGAGTCATTGACATGCTATCATTTTGCAATCACTTGTCAATTGATTGACATATTTCAAATGAAATAGACGTGTACATGTGAAGATGATAATGTGCATGAGTCATTGATAGATAAGACATTGATTGTTATCAATTTGGAAGATAACAACTAGTTGATGCATGTGGATGCATATAAATAGATGACAATCTCCATCATTTCTAAGCACCAACAAAAAACACACAAAGTTTACTAGTTCCATTGATATATTTCTGGCGGTCTTTTCGATCAGAAGCACACTACTTTCCGTGATCTTTCAGGCAAGTATGTCAGGTCCGGCTGTACAACAGCTTTGAACGTTGTACCCTGGGAAACAGACGGCGAATCTGTTTTAAGGGAATCGTGTTAAACACGAGCCTCGTTCCACGACCGTTTACTGCTTTTACTTTCATTATTTAATTTATTGTCTTTTAATTTCCGTTATTAAATTCTGTTAATTCTTATATCATTGTAATTCGATTTTATTGATAAAAGTATACACGTTTCCCTACAGTCTTAAAACAGTTTCTGTGTTACAGAATTAAAATTCTTTTATTAAATCGGATTAAATATATTTTAACAGGTTTATTTAAACTATTTTCTGACGAAACCACGAGTGAGTTTCATTGGAAATCAGTATTGCTAACAGATTTTATTATTATTTAATGATTTTAAGCAGGTTCAAATTAGATATATTGAAACCAAGATTGAGTTTCTTATATATTGATTTATTTGATTGTGAAATCTGATTCATTAAGACCAAGATAGAGTTTTGGTGAAACAGATTTTGTACACATATATAGAAATCACGATTGAATTTCTAATATATACATATCTATAACAGTGGACTTAACTGTTTATGCGTGATCTTTCAGGATGACTAACACTGAAACTCCTCCTCCTGTGACTACTGTTGTGACAACCGGTGCGCCAGTTGCTTCCACCACAGTGGCTAATCATGCTGAAAAACCAGAGAAATTCAATGGTCAGAATTTCAAGAGGTGGCAACAGAAGATGTTCTTCTATCTCACTACCTTGAACCTTGCGCGGTTCTTGAAAGAGATTGTACCTCATGTGGAACCTCCTAAGGAAGATCAGCCCTCTAATCAACAGGCTGTGCAAGCTGTTGAAGCATGGAAACATTCAGATTTCTTGTGTCACAACTATATTCTGAATGGTCTGGTGGATTCTTTGTACAACGTGTACTGCAAGACAACGACTGCCAAAGAACTATGGGAGTCGTTGGAACGCAAGTACAAGACTGAGGATGCTGGTACAAAGAAATTTGCGGTGGCTCGCTTTTTGGATTACAAGATGGTTGATTCAAAGAGTGTGATAACCCAGGTTCAAGATCTCCAGGTTTTGATCCACGAAATCCATGCTGAGGGAATGGTCGTGAGTGAAACTTTTCAAGTTGCTGCTATTATTGAAAAGTTACCTCCAAGCTGGGTAGATTTTAAGAACTACTTGAAGCACAAGCGAAAGGAGATGAGTGTTGAAGACTTGGTTGTTCGTCTTCGTATTGAAGAGGACAACAAGCTGGCTCAGAAAACCACTTATACACCAGATTCTGCCAAGGCCAATATGGTTGAGCATGCTGGGTCATCTTCAAGGTCTAATCCCAAGGGAAAAGGTAAAGGCAAGTGGAAGAATGACAAGAAAAGCAAAGGGAAGTCTGAGTACCTTGCTCCTAAAGCTGGAATTGTGAAACCGAAGTTCCAGGGGACTTGCTTCAACTGTGACCAGCCTGGTCACCGCGCTGCTAATTGCAAGATGCCGAAGCGGGTGAATCCACGTCAGGCAAATATGGTGAATGATGACATGGACATGATTGCAATGGTGTCTGACGTGTGTACTATGATTTCTGAGGTTAACCTGGTAGGTACTAATCATGGTGATTGGTGGATTGATACTGGGGCAACCCGTCATGTATGTGCTGACAAGAGTATGTTTCACTCTTTCAGAGTTGTTGACAATGGGCAAAAGCTGTATATGGGCAACTCTGCAACTGCTGATATCAAGGGCGAAGGAGATGTTGTTCTGAAGATGACATCCGAGAAAGAGCTCAAGTTGACTAATGTCTTGTATGTTCCGGAGATTCGCAAGAATCTTGTGTCCGGTTGGCTGCTAAACAAGTTTGGTTTTAAACTAGTTTTTGAGTCTGATAAGTTTGTTTTGTCTAAGAATCAAATGTATGTTGGTAGGGGTTATGCCTTGAATGGCATGTTCAAACTTAATGTAATGGTTGTTAAGAATGAAATGAATAAGATGAACTCTTCTGCTTACATTGTTGAATCTTCTAATATGTGGCATGCTCGTCTTGGGCATGTAAATTTTAATTCGATGCGTCGTTTGATGAAATTTAAAAGCATACCAAACTGTCACATTGATTCAAAATATAAATGTGAAACTTGTGTGGAAGCCAAACTTACAAGAACATCCTTTAAATCGGTTAAGCGAACAACCGAACCTCTTGATATGATACACACGGACATATGTGATTTGAAATCACTACCCACGAAGGGTGGCAATAAGTACTTTATCACGTTTATTGATGATTGTACAAAGTATTGCTATGTTTACTTGTTGAAAAGTAAAGATGAAGCTATAGATAAGTTTGTTCTATACAAAACCGAGGTTGAGAATCAACTTGGTAGGAAAATCAAGGTTGTACGAAGTGATAGAGGAGGTGAATACGTGGCTCCATTCGCCGATGTATGTGCGAAACATGGAATTAAACATGAGGTCACTGCCCCTTATTCACCTCAATCAAACGGTATTGCAGAAAGGAAGAACCGTACCTTGAAAGAAATGGTGACTGCCATGTTAATTAGCTCTGGTATGAAGCAGGACATGTGGGGGGAAGCTATTCTAACGGCCACTTATCTTTTAAATAAGATACCTCGTAAGGATAAAGAGGAAACTCCATATGAACTGTGGATGGGGAGAAAACCGTCATATCAGTACTTGCGAGTGTGGGGGTGTCTAGCCAAGGTGGCTGTACCGACACCAAAGACCCAAAAGATCGGACCTAAATCTGTGGATTGTATATTCATTGGATATGCTAAGAATAGCACTGCATATCGCTTCATTGTACATGAATCGAAAAATCCGGATATACAAAAGAACGCAGTGATGGAATCTAGAAATGCTTCCTTCTTTGAGAATATATTTCCTTGTTTATCTAAGGAAACTGGAAGTTCATCTAGATTATATGACAATGTTGTCCAAGACAAGAGACAACGAGATGATAATGATCTCCAAGATGAGAGACAAGATCAAACTGCGGAAGAAGAGGTTGAACCAAGAAGAAGCAAAAGGGCAAGAAACGAGAAATCGTTTGGACCCGATTTCGTTTCTTTTATGGTAGAAAATGAACCTACTTCTTACTGGGAAGCGGTAAATTCCTCGGAAGGCCAACAATGGAGAGAAGCCATCAAAAGTGAAATAGAGTCTATTTTACAAAACCATACGTGGGAGCTCGTGAACTTACCTCCGGGTTGTAAACCACTAGGTTATAAATGGATCTTCAAGAAGAAGATGAAAGCTGATGGCACCGTGGAAAAGTATAAAGCAAGATTGGTAATCAAAGGATTTAGACAACGTGAAGGTCTAGATTACTTTGATACCTATTCGCCCGTGACGCGAATAACCTCTATCAGAATGATACTTGCGATTGCCGCAGTGAGAAATTTGGAAGTTCACCAAATGGATGTCAAAACGGCCTTTCTAAACGGAGATTTAGAAGAAGAAATATATATGAACCAACCTGAGGGTTTCATAGCTCCTGGACAAGAGGGCAAGGTTTGTAGACTTGTTAAGTCATTATATGGCTTAAAGCAAGCTCCCAAACAGTGGCATCAAAAGTTTGATCACACCATGTTAGAGAGTGGGTTCAAAATCAATGAATGCGACAAGTGTGTTTACGTGAAGGACACAAGTGCCGGAAATGTGATTTTGTGTTTGTATGTCGATGATATGCTTATCGTTGGTAGTAACGACAAGGTGATCAGATCTACCAAAGACATGCTAAAATCAAAATTTGACATGAAGGATATGGGTTTAGCTGATGTGATCCTTGGAATAAAGATCATACGAACCCATAATGGACTTGTGTTGAGTCAAGCACATTACGTGGACAAAATTCTCAATACTCATAATGCGGGAGATTCCGGCCTAGCTAGAACTCCAATTGACACCAGTTTGCATTTATCTAAAAATAGAGGCTTAGGTGTTGCCCAATTAGAGTATTCAAGGATTATTGGCATGTTAATGTACTTGATGACAGGTACTCAACCTGACTTAGCATACGCTGTTAGTAGGCTAAGCAGGTACACGAGTAATCCAAGTTATACACACTGGAAAGCAATAACGAGGGTACTTCATTATTTGAGATACACTCGCGACTATGGACTGCATTTTGAAAGACATCCTGCTGTTATCGAAGGATACAGTGATGCAAATTGGATCTCCGACATAAAGGATTCGAGATCGACTAGTGGATATGTGTTTACACTAGGAGGGGCGGCTATATCATGGAAGTCTTGCAAGCAAACAGTTATAGCTAAGTCCACGATGGAATCTGAATTTATCGCGCTAGATAAATGCGGAGAAGAGGCGGAATGGCTACGTCAATTCGTAGAGGACATACCAAGATGGCCAAAACCATTAACGGCCATTAGTATACATTGTGACAGTAAATCGGCCATGGGAAGAGCCAATAGTACAATGTATAATGGGAAATCCAGACATATCCGTCGTCGACATAACTCGATACGACAACTACTCTCAAGTGGAGTTATCTCAATTGACTATGTGGCGTCAAAGGATAACATAGCGGATCCGTTTACAAAAGGCTTAAGCAGAGAGTTAGTTAGTAAGTCGTCGAAAGGAATGGGACTAAAGCCCTTAAAGGAATGAGTTTCTATGAAGGAAAACCTAACCTAGTTGACTGGAGGTCCCAAGATCTAGGTTCAATAGGAAAACCTAATCATAGAAATGTGAGGGAAGTCATGTCAATGTGGGGGAGTTACTTAACATGTAACTTTCCTAGTCCATTCCTAGAACAATGTGACTTGTTGAGAGGTTAAACATATGGCTTAATGATTCAGGATGAAATCATAAAGCTAAATGATTCAAGATGAAATCATAAAACATATGCTTTTAATGATTCAGGATGAAATCACCTATGTGAGAGAGAAGTGGGGTCGCTTCGAAGGAAATTGTGGGGGCGCAATTTCTAAAAGCTCTTACAGAACCAGGCTAGTGCTCATGACCATAACGGGCACGACTATGAGGACTTGACAATGTCAAGGAGAGTCGTGTGTGAGTATGTATTGTCGTCTACGTAAACAGAGGCTAAGTTCAAGGACATCGCGTCTACTTAGATCTAGGAGACTAAGTACATCTCACAAGGGAAGGTTCAAAGGGTCACACCTACCTATCCTATGCAGGACTCAACTGCAGAAATTTCGTCGAAAATTTCGTGTGATTTCGACCGATCTCCATTCATGTGGGGGATTGTTGGAAAATATAATGGGAAAACAGTGTTTTACTAACTTTGGACATATATAATTATTAGCGAATATAATTATTGAGTGTAAGGCCAAGTTGAGCCATTATATGTCTAAAACGGAGTTAGTGTGAATGAGACATCGAGTCTCTACGGGTAATTGAAATGGAGGAAATTGAGTAATAACTAAAAATTAATGTGTCAATAATAGACAATTAAATTAGTTATTATCATTTACAATTTGGGTTATTAATTGATATCAAATTGTTCTTATCATAATTTGCAAATTAGTATCATTGACTAAGAAATGTGATTGACAATACAAATTGAGTATGTCTTGTCATCATTATCTCTTAACTAGTATATGGTTGGCATAAAGAGTGACATGAGTCATTGACATGCTATCATTTTGCAATCACTTGTCAATTGATTGACATATTTCAAATGAAATAGACGTGTACATGTGAAGATGATAATGTGCATGAGTCATTGATAGATAAGACATTGATTGTTATCAATTTGGAAGATAACAACTAGTTGATGCATGTGGATGCATATAAATAGATGACAATCTCCATCATTTCTAAGCACCAACAAAAAACACACAAAGTTTACTAGTTCCATTGATATATTTCTGGCGGTCTTTTCGATCAGAAGCACACTACTTTCCGTGATCTTTCAGGCAAGTATGTCAGGTCCGGCTGTACAACAGCTTTGAACGTTGTACCCTGGGAAACAGACGGCGAATCTGTTTTAAGGGAATCGTGTTAAACACGAGCCTCGTTCCACGACCGTTTACTGCTTTTACTTTCATTATTTAATTTATTGTCTTTTAATTTCCGTTATTAAATTCTGTTAATTCTTATATCATTGTAATTCGATTTTATTGATAAAAGTATACACGTTTCCCTACATATACTACGTATAATAAGCAAACATAAGAAATACTTCAACCGAGGTTGGCAAGCAAGTTAAGTCAAGCTCAACAAAGCTCAAGCTTGGACTTACGGATCTCGGCTATGCTTGGCCTTTGCTGGATACCTCTACGAAACTAAAAATATGGTTTACTCAAACAAATATTTATAGTAAAACAAACGTATAGTATATGGAACTTAATGATCTAAAAGCCTGAGCCAAGCTCTTCTAAGGCACAAATTCGCGTATAAATTAAAGTATGTATTAACCTCACTTGTTGCCCATGAACTCAATTATAAAAGCTTAATTGACTTGTACAAGCATGATCCATACATACAACATGTAGCTAAACACAATTATAAGCATGCACATATATATAGAGCTGTCTGTGAAGAGAGAAGATAAACCAAATATGATAAGATGGGAAAGGGAGCTCCCTTCAGTCCAATTGCAAGAAACTTGAGATCCAATTTGTCTCCCGCTTCATTTACACATTTACTAAGTAACGTATACGTATCGTTCTTAACTTAGTATTTGGATGAATGAGTCGGAAGCAAATTGTAATCTTACAGCAGCTCATGAATGGACTAAAGAGAGCTCCCTTCTTTATTAAATATCAGTAGACAAAGTTTTACATAACAATTTGGAGATATATAGTATAAAGAAAGAAAGGTACAACAAGATGTGTATGTAGGTATTTGGGAATAAAAAAGTTAAATTTAGTAATTTACATAATATACTAAAAAAAAAAAAGGGTAAGGTAACATCTAATGTCGTTTTCTACCTAATATCCTCTAGAATAATGTATAAGGAGGTTGAGATATAGACAACTATATTACTACTTAATAGTAGAGAGATTGATTCCGATTTATACTAATCTAAAAAAAAACCTTCGGCCTTACATAGTATAAAGTTGTTGCTTATCAATATGATGTTATCAGTAGGGGCGGAGTCAGAGTATAAAGTAATCGGGTGCACAAATCTTTTAATACAAGTATCTATGTAACACATAATGTTGGGACTGGTTTCATTTTGAAAAAAATAGAGGTTTTTAGCAAATATGTACAGTACGCAACAAAATTCCATCGGGTTCTTATGCATCTCCAGAAACCCCCTAGCTCCGCCCCTGGTTATCAGCCTTTAACTAAGAAAAGGGACATGCAATCTTTATGTGAACGTGCTTTAGACTAATCGATCATTAGTAATAAAATTACAAAATAAAATAAAATTGTGGTTTTCAATATCACATATTTCAACAATCACACATATTATCAAAAGTGGAAACCTATATTTGAAATAGTGACCACTTAAGAACTAATTGACATTTTAAGTAAGTTTACTTTTATTTGATAATGATTAACGGTGGATTCAATAATTCGGAGACTTTTCTGGACCAATTAGAGTCATTGATTGTGATATTAAAAGCATGATCAGTTATTGATCGAGTAGTTAGATACTTATCATATCTAAACAATGCAATCCATGTTATCTTATTTTATCTTACTTCTTATCTTATGTTATTATATTATAAATATTTGAGACTTTTCTAACAAACTTTTTTATTGATTGAAATTTAAGACTTTTTTACTTACTAATATATAAAGAAAGTTGTAAGATACATTCTTCATAGAGAGAAGTGCAAAAATCATCCTTGTGGTATGTCGAAAAATCGAATTACATCCTTCGTTAACTTTTTGGACAACAGCCATCCCTCCGTTAGTGCGCGGGGCACAATACATCCCTCATGGACTAACGGTGCAAATGTTTTCTCGTTAAAAATTAACAAAATCTAAAAGAGAGGGTATTCTTGTCTTTTTCCTTTCTCAGGGATGTATTGTGAACCTTATCATAAATAGTTTCAAAAAAAAATTTATTGTTGAAAAAAAAAATTATTTTCAGAAAAAATAAGTTTTATGTTCTCGAAAAAAAATTTATTTTCGAAAAAAAAATTATTTTCGGAAAAAAAAAAGTTTTATTTTTCTAAAAAATAAGTTTTATTTTCGAAAAAAAGTTTTATTTTCGAAAAAAAAAAATTTATTTTCGAAAAAAATGTTTTATTTTTGGAAAAAAGTTTTATTTTCGAAAAAGTGGTTAATTTTTGAAAAAAAAAAGTTTATTTTCAAAAAAAAGTTTAACAAGAAATAGACTTTTTTTTTTGAAAAAAAAGTCATTTCTTTTTTCGAAACAATATTTTTTAAGAAAAAAAGAATTTTTTTTCGAAACAAATTTGGTTTAAAAATTTAATTTTAAAAAAAAAATGTTTTTTTCTTTTTAGAAAAATATAAAACCTTTTTTTTTTAAAATAATTTTTTGTTTTGAAACAAGTTTTTTTCAAGAATAATTTTTTTTAAATAAATCTTTTTTAGAAAATTAATAAAATATTTCGAAACAAAATTTTTTAAAAAGAAAGATTATTTTTTTTCGAAACAAACATTTTTTCAAAAAATTAAACTTCTTTTTCGAAAAAAAAGAATTATTTTTCAAAAAAAACTTAAATTCTTTTTTCAGAATTTTTGTTTCGCTAAATTTTTTTTTTCCGAAAATAAAACATATTTTTTCGAAAATAAAACTTTTTTTCCGAAAATAAAACATATTTTTTCGAAAATAAAACTTTTTTTCCGAAAATAAAACATATTTTTTCGAAAATAAATTTTTTTTTTCGAAAATAAAACATATTTTTTTTCCAAAATAAAACTTATTTTTTAGAAAATAAAACTTTTTTTCCCGAAAATAATTTTTTTTTTTGAAAATAATTTTTTTTCGAGAAAATAAAACTTATTTTTTCTGAAAATATTTTTTTTCTCAAAAATAAATTTTTTTTTTTTGAAACTATTTATGATAAGGTTCACAATACATCCCTGGGAAAGGAAAAAGACAAGAATACCCTCTCTTTTAAACTACGAGAAAACATTTGCACCGTTAGTCCATGAGGGATGTATTGTGCCCAGCGCACTAACGGAGGGATGGCTGTTGTCCAAAAAGTTAACGAAGGATGTAATTCGATTTTTCGACATACCACAGGGATGATTTTTGCACTTTTCTCTTCTTCATATTAACAAACTTTTATAACAATCTATTAAAATAACATTTTTTATTTTTAGATGAAATATTATTTTCATAATCTAATTTTACCATATTTTCAAAAAATTTATGCTGTCTAATTCAATATCCATTTTGATACATTTTATGAAGTTTTTTTAGCGGGTTTATTTTGATTTTTTTTTTTAAAAAAAAAAGTCTTTTTCATTTTATTAATAATTATAATTTACATATTAGGAGAAGGCAAACATGCAACAAGCTGCGCCGCTAGCCCTTTTTGATTTAACTTTTTTACCATTTAAATTAATGTTAATATAAACGTAATAGGTATGATAGTAACACTGTTTGTTTTAAAAATAATCATTAAATATTCATCGCTGCTTTACGCGGGCATCATACTAGTATGAAGAAATTACCCTAACTCCCTCACTCCATCAGCTCCCAATTCTTTTACTTGTCAGAGGTTCATTTTAGTAGCTTCATATTCAATACGTAAAAAAAAGCTTTTCTGACTTAGGTTTCAACTTTTAGCAGAAGTTACAAAAATTCAGTCAATTACCCACGGGTCATATTTATAGGCAAAAGGCTTAAAACCGTGGGTAATCAGCTAACACCCACGAATTTCCCACGTCAGTGTTTAAATGGGTAAAACCTTCGAGGCTAAATTTTTACCCACAATTTTTTCAAATCGTGAGAAAACTTACCCATGACATGTTTAGTGGGTGATTGTATCATTCCGTGGGTAAATATTCTTTGGGTTTTTGTTTCATACCTGTGGGTAATATGTAGGTAAACTTATTTACAAATATTGCGGGTAAATTAATATCTATCCGGATCTACCCATTATAAATTGCTCATAATATATCAACATGAAAAAACAACATAACATATTTCTTGACAAAGCTTTATATATGAACCTACATAGTAATACGATTAATATAAGATCCTAAACAGAATTACTAAAATGAAATTGTATTCATATACTTGTAATACTAGCCGAGTACCTGCGCAATGCGGCGACAAGTACTCGATGACTAATTTTATGACGAACATATATTATAAAACCGAAACATCGACCACCATAAAACCAATGGTTTTTGCTTATGTTATAATCCAAACACCAAACTTTATTTCTTTAACAAAAACCACCAGATCTACCACCAAAATCACCAAATCACATTAAACCTATAATGTTTGCGGCTCATAGTGGCGGCGGCTGAATTAGGGGCATCGACAAAAGTGGTGAAGGTTGTGGCTGTTGAGAAGGTGCTAAGTAAGTTGTGTCTTTTCTTTTGTATTGTATTTTTTTTAACAAAGAGAAAGAGAAAAATACGTAAATGTGTATATGAGTGGGTGGTTTATGATAATTTATATATGATTTGAAAACTGTTACTCATATTGCATATTTAAAGAACTGTTATTTTTTATTTATGAAAATTATGAATCCAATAATGAAGGGGCTATTACCATAATAAATTGTGGCATATGTTTTGCTAGAGTAATAAAATTTCAGGTTGATTAATATTGACTCAATTGTTAATATATTTTTTTTGGCAATGTTAGAGGCTTAATATTTTAAGATTTCCATTTATAGAAAATGATTTAAACCTTTTATAAAGTAGTAAGATAAGATAATTTATGATTCCTTAATTTTGTTTATTTTTATTACTTTGATTGTGATTCTCAATTATAATAAACTTTATATGTGACGCATGACAAATAGCACGCATAACTAATTTATCTACAGTAAAACTGAAAATTAGATGTAAAATTAAAAGAACATTATAGATATTATACACCGACTTTAATATTTAGAGCCCCATCTCACACTTTCATTTTGTATTTATAAAACAATATGCCATCTCTGCTGCAACTATCAAAATTAGCCACCACCATGACTAAAATTATGACATCCTAACAACAAATATATGCTAATATATGCCGCCAGTTGTGGACCCAAAAAAGCTAATCACGGGGCATTGAACAAATATTTTATAGAATAACTTGAAATAACTCGAGTCGAATTAAGCTAGCTAGGTCGGGTTAAATTTGATTACAAGCAATAAAGTTACGTTATTTTGATTTTGAGAACTAAAAACTACGTAGTATAAGTTTGTCATTGAATAAATATTAAATGTATCATAATGACATTCCTATATAAAGCATGTAATTATGGTAAGTAACTAATGCAATATCATATGCAAAATAATCAAATACAAAAAGTATGCAAATTATAGACGACCTAACACATGTATGCAAATAAAAGTTGAATATGTGACGTTAAATAATAAATATATATGTATGTCACTGGTACTTTCTTTTGACTAACTCATATATAACTTTCACATATCCCACACACTCCTCTTCTTATTCTTCATTTAAGAAAAACCACCATAGACAATTCCAAGTTTCCAATAAATCATTTTTCCTAACATACATCCGTCCCTGTGTGCCGCCACTCTCGAAAACGCGTCGGAGAATCCTCACTGAAACCCAATCCCGTCGCAACCCATACGAAACCCAAAAATTCATTTACAGTCGTCGTCAGATCTAGTTTCTGTCGCTAAATGCTATTTACAAATTGAGTGATTTGTATCAAGTGAACCCGATCATCTAAGGATGTTGGTTTAAACACCACCAAAACAGCAGTTGATTCCGGTGTGCCAGAATCTATTAGTTCTCGTTCGGTTCGTTTGTGTATACAACATCATGGAAACACACAGATATTGATACACATTTTGGGTAAAGTACATGGATTCCTGTGTAACCTCAATCTATTGTTGTTCGGGATGGATAGTTTATAACACATGTATTTCCTTATATAGTGTTATGGACTTAAAATGTGGAATGGTTATTAAACTGTTACAAATATGAAATTGATTGTTATTATTCAAAATTTTATAACAGTTTATAGAGCTGGAAGCTGTTACAAATTTGAAATTGATTGGTATTTGGTATTATTCAAGATTGTATATATTTCTTAATATAGAAATGTTTTAGGCTGAAAATTTTAAAACTTCTAAATATAGAAAAGTCTTAAATCTTTTATAAAGTAGTAAGATTATGTCGTAATAAGTACAATGTATAATCTCATTCATCCAAATCTATTTCAAGAACATATAATGAAAAGATCCATAACTATAACTTGTTAGTTCTAAAGTAGTATAGATGCATTAACAACATAGGTTATTCATATGCCATCAATCTTGTAGACTGGGATATGGTGTTGAAGATACAATCTCTCTCTTGCGCTTTTCACTTGTAACTCTAAACTTGGAGCCGTCCATCTCTATTAGTATAAGTTTATTATATATCATAATAACCATTCTAGGACCATGAAGAACTTAAAATTACTTGAGACCAAAGTATTGGTATTTAGTTATTTACCAATAAATTTATTAGTTGATTTGGTTCTATGTTGTATGTGATCTGTTGATTCGACGATTTAACAATCAATCTTCTAACCTGCAAATAAATATAAAGAACAAAAGTGTTGGATTTATATAAATAAAATAATGTTCATATCAAGTGTTTCCTAGCCATAATGTTTAAATTACAACATTTAAACAAATATATTATAGAAAAATGCATGCCATACCGCAAGAACAGATTTGTAAATTTCGAACCAAGTGATTAAATGATTTTACCTACGAGGATACGAAGAACAATGGATATACCAATGTATACACCAACGGAGAATTGCCACACCCATCGATAACCGCTTTCTTCCTTTACTAAGTTCTGGAATAGAAAAAGTAAAATAGCTTGTATTTAGTCTCTGTCACAACAACTAAAAGACATACATTATCAAAGTGTCACACTGTCACATGATCATTTTGACTTTAGTATCATGAATAAACTTACAAATTTCAGATATTATGTTAGAGAAATGCTTAACATAGATCAAAGTTGTACCTATTGTGTTACACGACAACAGTAAAGCATAAAGGCAAGATTCAAATATTGGATCTTATTCACCATCGAAAAGGTTAAACAAGATGGTACAAGTGTTAGTTAAAAAGGTGAAAATTTTATCTCATTAGCAAGTAGTGGCGTAATTTGTGGGAAGTGGGAATTAAATTTTAAAGTTCGAACTCTAAAGTGTTTGAGTGATGCGCTAGTTTTGATAGAAAGGCGGGATTTATTCCCTCTATAACATAGCAAAGTAAATTTATCTTTCGATAACATAGCAAAGTTAGTTAATTTTATCCAATGTATATATTTGTATACTTAAGCATTAAATATTTAATTTAATATAGGTAAAAAAATATGAAATTGTGCATATCTTTGTAGCCTTGCCAATAATTTAAATAAAATGTATATACTTTAAGAAATAGAATAAATACTCCCTCCGTTCTAAAATTATTGTAAAGAAAACACATAAAAAAAGAAAAATAACACGTTTACAGTTTTATTTTTCTTACTTTTTGCATAAGACAGTTTTACCTTTAACAAATTAATTTAAAACATATTTAAACTTTGTTATTATAATTTCAACTAACGGAAATATAATAATATCGATCCAAACTTCCTACCTATTTTTATAAATGAATAATTAATTTAAGACAACCCAAAAGAAAATGTGAACTATAATTTTGAGAGAGAACAGAAGTAGTAGTAATTATGAGTTGCGACCACATTTATTATATAATCAAAAATTTTAGCGAACATTATTATTTAATTATAACTAAATAGCTTTGACCCAGTTGTTATCCACCTCAAAAAGTTTATGGATGTAATGTAAAAAATTTGTAAAGAAAATAAAGGTTTGACTCTCGGCTAATGTCTACCAAAGTTGGTGTATCATTAGGTCAAGAGAAGTTCTGGAGCTAGTTTTTGTGAGGTTGACAATGAATGGTGTTAAAAAGCATTTCGTTAATGTAGAGATATCTTATTACATTATAAAACATTTGAAACTTTTGTAACAAAATTTTTAAATACTAAATCTTTAGACTTATGTAAAGAAGGTTGTTAGATATTTTTCTCACATTAGTAACAACCTTTTGTATCAAACTTTTTTAACTTATTAAAATAACATTTTTAATTTTAAAATTAAGATATTTATTTATCTATTTATTATTTTTATAAATTGAATTTACAATATTTTTTAAAATTTGGTTACTTTAATTCAATATCCATTTCGATGAGTTTTAAAACTTTCAGTTTTTTTTCATTCTTAACGGGTTTAATTCGATTTAACTTTTTACCACTTTAAATTAATATGAATACGAACTTGATAGGTAAGAGAATAACATTTGTTCGCTTCAAAAATCGTTAGCAAATACTCGTCGTCGCATTACGGGCACCATGCCAGTTTTAACAATGCTGAAATCATACGTGTGCTCTTTAGTTTATTGACAAAACATTACCTACAAAGTAGTTACGGATATTTTCCCACGGTATGATGATCGTGTGTAATTCATGGGTAACCAAAATTTACCCACGACACTACTCATACATTTAGCCATGATATTTTAACTTGTGGGTGATTTGAGGAAACCACTTTTGCGTAAGGAATTTACCCACAATTTACACACGAAACAAGGTGTTGTGTGTGATTCCATGGGAAAATTTACAGGAAATTAGTGGGTAAACTCAAACAATTTTGTCATTCACCAACTATGGGTAATGTGCGGGCATTGTGTGGGTGAATACCCACGAATCAATGTTTGTGTGTATTTATCACGGGTATTCATCAGAATTCTTGTAGCGAAGAGCATATTGAGTTCTCCAATAATTTTAAGAGTAAATTAGATGTTTAAGGCTTTAAGCTTATGCCAAAAATGACACTTTTCGTCTTAAAAGATAAAAAAATATACTAGTAGATGTTTATGATTGTCATTTCATAACATAAAATAAATAACAGAAAAATAAATATAATATAATTATAAACAATAATTAACTAAAACATAAAAATTTACTAGACCACCAGCAAGTCGGGGTACGTGTTAAACACGCTTAATACAAAAAAGTCGAGGTACGTGTTTGACATGTTTTCCTTAAAACAAAGTTAGTTGTCTGTTTCTCAGGTACAACAACCGAAACAGTAAGTTGTATTTTTAGACTTAACAAAACATCCTAAAATTTCACCTTTTCAGATGTGTACTCCATATGTTGAAAATAACTTATACTTATTGATTTGATGTGTATTCAAACTATGAGATTAGGGCCTCTATCTATACACAATAGAGTCCTCACAAGTTTAGCCATCCCACTAATATGGGATAGAAAATAAACATAAACCTCTCTTTAAGCATATTACCGAACACTTAACTATGAGACCCGATATCTCATTTACATCAACTCCATTTTGGACATGTAAAAGTTTATTTCGAAGCTCTCTACAAGGAGAACATGAACTTACAAAATATTACTTAAATATATATGACATACACATATAGATAATAGTGTCTAAAGTTGGCCAAAATCACTTTGGCCAACCAAATTTTCCAACAATCCCGTACATAAATAAAGATCGGTAGTAATACACAAAAGTTTTGTTGAAATTCCAAAAATTAAATATTGCATATGATAGGTAGGTGTGTGTAACAACCCAGGTTTTGAAGGTTAGGCAGTCTGGTTTATTTTGACTTGGTAGTGTGATCTTATGTGATCATATGTGGTAAATATGTTTGGATGTGAGTTAAGAGTTAGATGATCCGCTTGATGCGTGATGATGTATCTTGACGTTGAATAAATTTATTATGTTCACTTGACAGTGATCTTAACGTGATAGAATAATTTTACGTATACGTATCTTATTTGTATAAATATTAGTAATGTGTATATATACATATGTAGTTTCTTAGAGTCTTAAGCATTTTAGGATGGATTGAGTTAGGTTTTTAAAGTAGTCAATTTATAAGTAAAAATATTTAAAATTAAAAGTTAATTAATTAGTTTTAAAGTTAATTTTTTTAAATAAAGGCTTTTACAAATAACAAAATATACAAGTAAAATATACTTATTAAATAAAGTAAATAATTTAAGTTTTATAAAAACTTTAGGCTAGGCCGACAAAAAAGAAAAGGAAAAGAGGAAAAGGGGATTTAAAAAGCTCACAAAGCCAAATTTAGCCCGATTAGGAAAAAACCTTTTTATTAAACTCTATAAATACAAACGTTGTATCTTAATAATCAAATTTTTCTTCCCCTTTTATTTTTTTGCCGAAATTTATGAAACCTAATTTAGAGATTCATCAAAAATAATTTTCTTAAAGTTTTGAGGTACTTTTCTTGATCAAACCTTTATTGTATCCTTGATTTCAATCATCTATAAATCAATTATTGTATCAATTAATGATGGATTAGGGTTAAGTTTTGTAGAATCTGTAATTAACGAAATTGATAATGATTATGATGATTAGGTTAATTATTAGGGGTAATTAGTGAAGATAATTAGGGTTTTGTTATTATAAAATTTGGAGTTGAATCTGACTAAAATTTTAAGTCATAACCTGGTCATATGAAAAGCTTTTTAAGTGAACTACTGAAATTTTGGTAATTTTTTGTCTAGGTGTCTAAATAGGTCTAATGAGATGAATCTGGACCAATTTTTATAAAAGAATTTGTATAATATACTTAAACTATGGGTATATTTTGGTCAGATTTATTTTAAGCTCACAAGTCACTGTGAAGCTAAGGGAAAATGGGCTAGAACAATGCCATTGATTTAGTATTTTATTTAGGGTTGTTTTATGACTAAAAAAATTAGTAGTTTTTAGGAATATTGGGTTAGACAACTAATTGTGCAATAAGATGAGTTGCAAGTATTAAATGGTGATTAGAGTTGATACAAGGGTAGAAATGGGTTTAGATATCCATCGTATGATTGTTACATCAGTTTGGGCATGGACCTAAGCGATTGTAACATGTGTTATAAATCTTTATAGTTGAAGTGCAAGGACTATACTTGTAGCAGCGCGTTTCAAGTGAGTTTACAGTCCCATATCTTTTACTTGTTTATTCTAGTTGGGATGAAAATGATGCAAAATATTTTGAATGATTGTTGTGATTATGTGTTTTAAACTTGGCACTTACATGACTATATGATTGTTACATGATATGTGATTAGTGAAAACCCATGACGGCACTCTGGGTCATCCATAACAGCACTTTGGATGTATATTGGTAAAGGCCCAAGACGGTAGTTTGGGTCATCCATGACGACACTTTGGATGAAATGCATGATATCCCATAATTGTAACTTGGGAATGATAATGATTGTGATTCGTATGCATATGTGTCGACGTACAGTCGGTAATGGGCTCGGCCCGCCAGGCCCACGACCCATACACACCTTACTTATCCTACAAGAAACCCTAAGCCTATATAAACAGGGGTAGGGGTCTCATTATAATCAGGTTCTCTCTCTTAACCACACCTCTTATACAATAGATCGACCGAATACTAACTTGACCGTCGGAGGTGGACCCCGGGGCTCCGGCCTCGGGTCCACGTCTAACCGGTTTACCTTTGTTTGCAGCATTACTCAGGACCCGGGAAGACGACGTACGGCCCAGGAGAGTCGTCGAACCGGCCCAGCCAAACTTCGCTACGGAAGTCCTCCTTCCGCGCGTTTATTCCTTTGCCATGAAAGTATTTCTTCATTTGGCTTATGCCTTTGCCACGGAAGTATCTCTTCCGTTGGCTTATTCATGCGTCGTGGAAGTATTCTTCCACGTGCTCGTTATATTTCGCCGTGGAAGTATTCTTCTACGTGCTCATTATCATTTTCCGTGGAAGTATCTCTTCCACGTGCTTATTATCTTCGTCGTGGAAGTATCTCTTCCACGTGCTTATTATCTTCGTCGTGGAAGTATCTCTTCCACGTGCTTATTGTCTTCGCCGTGGAAGTATCTCTTCCACGTGCTTATTGTCTTCGCCGTGGAAGTATCTCTTCCAAGTGCTTATTGTCTTCGCTGTTTAAGTATCTCTTCCACGTGCTTATTATCTTCATCATGGAAGTATCTCTTCCACGTGCTTATTGTCTTTCGCCGTGGAAGTATCTCTTCCACGTGCTTATTATCTTCGCCGTGGAAGTATCTCTTCCACGTGCTCATTATCTTCGCCGTGGAAGTATCTCTTCTACGTGCTCCTTATCATTCGCCGTGGAAGTACTCTTCCACGTACTCATTATCTTCGTCGTGGAAGTATCTCTTCCACGTGCTCCTTATCATTCGCCGTGGAAGTACTCTTCCACGTACTCATTATCTTCGCCGTGGAAGTATCTCTTCCACGTGCTCATTATCTTCGCCGTGGAAGTATCTCTTCCACGTGCTCATTATCTTCGTCGTGGAAGTATCTCTTCCACGTGCTTCTTATCTTCGCCTTGGAAGTATCTCTTCCACGTGCTTATTATCTTCGACGTGGAAGTATCTCTTCCACGTGCTCATTATTTTCGCCATGGAAGTATCTCTTCCACGTGCTCATTATCCTTCGCCGTGGAAGTATCTCTTCCACGTGCTTATTATCTTCGCCTTGGAAGTCCTCCTTCCACTGGCTTATTGTCTTCGCTTCCACTGGCTTATTGTCTTCGCCGTGGAAGTACTCCTTCCACTGGCTTATTGTCTTTGTCGTAGAAGTATTCCTTCCACATTCTTATTATCTTCGCCGTGGAAGTAATTCTTCCACTGGCGTATTATCTTCGCCGTGGAAGTATCTCTTCCACGTGCTCGTTATCCTTGCCGTGGAAGTATCTCTTCCACGTGCTTATTATCTTCGCCGTGGAAGTATCTCTTCCACGTGCTCATTATTTTCGCCGTGGAAGTATCTCTTCCACGGGTTTATTATCTTTGCCGTGGAAGTATCTCTTCCACGTGCTTATTATCTTCGCCGTGGAAGTATCTCTTCCACGCGCTCATTATTTTCGTCGTGGAAGTATCTCTTCCACGTGCTCATTAGCCTTCGCCGTGGAAGTATCTCTTCCACGTGCTTATTATCTTCGCTGTGGAAGTATCTCTTCCACGTGCTCATTATCCTTCGTCCTCCACGTGCTTATTATCTTCGCCGTAGAAGTATCTCTTCCATGCGCTCATTATTTTCGCCGTAGAAGCATCTCTTCCACGTGCTCATTATCCTTCGCCGTGGAATTATCTCTTCCACGTGCTTATTGTCTTCGCCGTGGAAGTACTCCTTCCACTGGCTTATTGTCTTCGCCGTGGAAGTACTCCTTCCTTTGGCTTATTGTCTTCGCCATGGAAGTATTCCTTCCACGTGCTTATTATCTTCGTCATGGAAGTAATTCTTCCACTGGCGTATTATCTTCGCCGTGGAAGTATTCTTCCATGTACTCGTTATCTTTCGCCGTGGAAGTATTCTTCCACGTGCTCATCATCATTCGCCGTGGAAGTACTCTTCCACGTGCTCATTATCTTCTCCACGAAATTACCTCTTTCGTTGGCTCATTCTCTTTGTCACGGAAAGTACGTCTTCCGTTGGCACATATATTTGTTGCGGAAGTACGTCTTCCGCGACGAATTACTTTGCCCGGCCATGGAGTGATTTTTCCAAAGTTTATATTGTTTGGCCTTAATTAGACGGAGCCTGATCAACTACGGTTGGTTCAGGAAAAAACACAATAAATTTGGCATTCATTACCAGATGTCGTGGCCGCAAGACGGATGTAATATCCGCGTTACTTCGAGACAGAGGTACGTATTTTGTTGGCCTTAAGACGAATGAAATATTCGCGCTATGCTGCATCATTAGTGGGTATAAGAATTACGTCTTCAAATGTTCACGATGCGGCATACGGGTTCCACCTTCACAAAACCTTCTTGCCATCCTCACGTAGAGATGAACAAGAATGATACCTTGCCAATGCTAGTGTTACCCCGACTGTAGAAAACATATTCTTTTTACGGGGTCTTTACCGTCTAATCACAGGAAACCAAGCATTCGAGCACAACCACCCGTCTTACGTATACGTGTTTTCCCATTTCTTTCGACGTGGATACGATTACAGGTAGCGGATATGGAGTAAAGTCTAGTAACCTTGGTGACAACCACGCATACTAGACTGGGGGGGGGGGGGGACATGATGACGTATAGTGGCTTCGCTCACTATTCGCAACCCCAACCCATCATCTTTTTGCTAAAGGTGGCCCATTTACGAGTGGAGCCATATGTTACGGACGACCCACGAGGATGTCCTAAGCAACAAGCCCACGCGGTTGTTAGTGAGCGTGACACACGAATGAGTCTAGCATAACATGATCATGGACCATATCATACTAGACTGGGGGACATGTCGACGTACAGTCGGTAATGGGCTCGACCCGTCAGGCCCACGACCCATACACACCTTACTTATCCTACAAGAAACCCTAAGCCTATATAAACAGGGGTAGGGGTCTCATTATAATCAGGTTCTCTCTCTTAACCACACCTCTTATACAACAGATCGACCGAATACTAACTTGACCGTCGGAGGTGTACCCCGGGGCTCCGGCCTCGGGTCTACGTCTAACCGGTTTACCTTTGTTTGCAGCATTACTCAGGACCCGGGAAGACGATGAACGGCCCAGGAGAGTCGTCGAACCGGCCCAGCCAAACTATGCTCCAACAATATGCTTGTGTAGTATCTAATAATGCTATACATTGTGTCTAAATGTTCACAACTTAAATAATGATTTAATGATATGTGTCTTAAATCGGTAACTCTCAGCAACTTTATGTTGATGTATTTAAGCATCATTTTAGGTGATTATCGAGATAGTTTGGAAGTTAAGAGTTGCCAGAGAGACCTTAGGATGTTTTTAGATTTTATATCCTTATTTTTCTAAGTTGAGCATGTGGCATGAATATTTAAATTTTGTTGGATACTTGTTTGTTATTTGTTTTGTTTAGGGATTGATTTGGGATTTTATTTCAGTGCAAGACTCCTTTTAGCATTTTGATGTATTGTCATGGCACCTTGTTGTCAATGTCTATACTTTTCATTTAGTGTATTCTCTATAGTGACGCCATAGTGTTATGATGATACTCATGAAGTTACACCTCTGTTTCTGCCTAGGCGGGGTGTGGCAGTGTGACCCTTTGAACCTTCCCTTGTAAGACGCACTTTGTAACACCCCCAAATTAGCCCAACGGAAGCACGAGTATTGGGGTTTGTTACGTCATGATTACCCGAGTCTTGATCCAAGAGAACAACCTCTATGCCAAATATCACAACGCAGACTCCAAACAATCATACAGTCACGTACCTGAGAATACATGCTTAAAAGTGTCAACACAATGGTTGGTGAGTTCATAATTTTTATTAAAATATTTATGAACCTATAAAAGTTTATAAGGGCCACTACCAAAAGTAGCATTTCAAATACGTTTAGAAATCCAAAGTTTCATAATAAAAGAAATGTTACCACAAAATTCGGTCATAAATCAATGTTTAGAAAAAGCATTACAGCTACCACAAATACTTCAGTTCATAAAAGACAAGTTGTAGTTTACGCTCACATTTCATTTCAATTCAATCTTAAGTTCATGATCAAATTCATATCCAAGTTCAATCCAATAGTCACGGTCAACATACATAACAATATCATATTCTAGGTTCATGTCAATATCACAATCAAGATCAGGTATGAGAATCATAACAAAATGCATATAAGCATCATATGAAACCAACATATAAGTATCATATCAAACCAGCATATAAGCATCATATCAAACCGGCATATAAGCATCATATCAAGACCACATGCGAGAATCATGTCAATACCACACATAAGGATCATGTCAATCCACGTACAATAATCTATCATAATCACATGCAAGAATCTTGTACCACATAATAAAATCATGTCAAGAGCATTACATTACTACAGTCAAAATTCATATTAATATCACTGTTAAGATTCATATCAGATCAATACATGATCGCAGTCAAGATTCATATCAATATCACGTCCAATATACATGTTCAAGATCATAGTCAAGATTCACATTCAAATTCATAGCAAGATGGACCGCGAAAGTTCAGTTCAAGTACCTAAGGCAATGATATGAGTGATTTTACTCATATCATTTATATCTAAAAAACAATGAATAAATGCATAAAATGTTTAAATATGGCATTGTATATGTTTGTTTGTCGTTTCATGTGTGTAGGTACCGATGATCACGAAAAACGGCAAATTCGACACGAGATTGAAGAAAAGATCGTCAAAGCCAAATACAAGCTCGTTTTTAGCGGATTTAATCTTAGATGAAGTTTATTGGGCTTGTGGGTCCCACTTATGATTAATGGGCCCAAAAGCCCATTTGAGAGGATATATTATTTATCTTGTGGATCATAAGTCCAACATAGGCCCAAAAACAATTTACAAGCTTGTGGGACGGATTGGACACTTGGGCCTAAAGCCCATTTACTTGGAAGAATAACTTGGGACGTGTTGAGTTTATATGGGCTTCAAGCCCATTTCATTTCCTAAAGTGTAAACAATAAAACGATAAGATACTTATCAGTCAAACAAAAACGTATTTTCCACCCACTCACACATTTACCCACACACGAACCTTTCGATATTTACAAAGTCATTCACTTTTCTCCAAAATAAACCTGTAACTTTACTATTACCAAACCCTAATTCACAAAAAAGAAATAAGTTGATAAACTTTGGGGCTTTTGTGAGGAACGTGTGATTCACACCCTTGGGTAATAAATCCCCAAGTTTTTCGGAGATTGAAGATGGGGTGAGAACGAGTGACGTGGCCCCCTTCTCGTCCCTGATTGGGTGAAACAACGCATCATTCCCCAATCCACCAATAAAAATAGGCCATCTCAGCATTGAAGAAACACAACTAGCACACTCGGTTGCCAAGCTGACGATCCGTGTGCTAGTGTGCATATCTCCACCGTTAGTTTTAAATTTAGTTTTTAAATAATTTCATTAAATAGATTAAGATTTTAATTAATTATTAAATAGTTTAATTTTTAAATAGTTTAATTTTTAAATAGTTTAAAAGTTTTAAGTTTTTGATAATTGTCTTTTAGATTAAACACAGGGAACGATTCATGCACTTAGGGTTTAAATTTGTAGGAGTAATTTTAGTTAAAAACCGATAACCAATTCAAATCAATTGTCCTAATCGAAACATAAACGTCTCAAATTCACTCGATCTTCGTGTACAATGAACTTGGTTCATCATCGTGTTTAATTAAATCCGTCTTTGGTAATTTTAGTTTATTACTTTTTCCTAAAGGTAATTTTCTATTTTACCCTATAACGTATCTAATTAATATACATTCCACGACACATCACATCAAAATTTTGGCGTCGCTGCCGGGGATCTTGTGTACGATTCGTTTCGTGGAGATTTGTTGATCGTTGGTTTGAAGACCCTTTTCGTCCTCGGAAAGTTTTGTTATTTTTCTATTATTATAGTATGTATCGTTTTTCGTGCTTTTTGTGATTACTATATTGTATTACGTAGAACAATAAAATTACCTATTTCCAAATAAGACCTTAGTTGGGATTTCATCACTTAGCTATTGTATTCGAATCCAAAACGAAAAAAAGGCAAAATAGATAAATACTAATAAAAATTTTGAACTCGATTTATACAAACTATAAGGTGGGTATAAGGCGACGAGCTATAAAAGGCCGTCTAAGGAAAAAGGTTTTTAAGTGCTTTGTGCCACCTCGTTTCCCCGCTTGCTTGTGCGTATATTGAGAGGGACGACCGATTATTGGTTTGCCAACTCAAGTAGTATTATACCTTATTTTTGTAGTTTACTTATTTAACCTCGAGACGTTTAGGTTTTCACCTATCGTTTCAAAGTCGACCGAGGGTAGATTACTTCCATAGTAATTATCCTTATTCCTTGTTTTTGTCAATCTTTGATTGATTTATGAAAAATACCAAAAATAATCTTCGTAATCCTCTATCATGTTTAATTCTTTTTCTCCTCACCCTCCAATTTTTAATTCTTCCATGAATTCCTTCGTCAATTGTGTAGGGTGTGGAGAACCGTTATATGGTATTTTACCATGTCGGTGGTGTACGTGTGAGCGTTGGGGAAATGATTTACATCACGATATACGAGTTGGATTTTGTCCTTCTTGTAATGAAATTAATTCATGTGGAGATCCGAATTTTTCGAATAATTCTCTCGATTTTTACCCACCTCCACACCCCACATACGAGACACCCTCGTGTGAGTTTTGTGGAAATGATTCTCATTTTGGAATTAATTGTTCGCATCGATTCTCGCTTAATTACGAGCAAGAACCGAGCTACAATCAAAACTTTAATGATAATTGTTATCCACAAGATTTACCGAGTTTATCACAACAACATCTTTGTTGTGAGTATTGTGGAGGTCCTCACGAGAGTTTTTGTTGTCAACCGAGAGATTAAAATTTTTATGAGCCTAGTCCTTGCTATAATTCTATTCCCTTCTATTTTGACCAATCCTCACAATTTTCTCTCGTGAGTGAGAATTTTAAGCGACTTGAAACAATGTTCCAACAAATAATGAATCAAAGAAATATTAAAGTTGTTGAAAAGAGCATTGAAGATATGTTGCTAGAAAAGAGACAAATTAATCAAGAGACTAATGATATAACTAATGAATTGGGAAGTCGAAGATATCATGGAGAAATAATTGAGGAGGGATTTAAAAGAGATTGTGAGAATAAGATTAGACAACTTTCGCAAGTTTATAATGGATTAAGCATTGAGATTCGAAAGAAAGAACAAGCTCAAGAGGAAGCTAAATATCTTGCCACTCGTGAACTCGAGCGTTCTCTTCTTATTGACGATGACGAGGATAGTACTATTTCTTTGAGAGATCTTATTGCTCTACATCCTTCGTCTAGTGCAATCGTACTTCCTTTTCATGTCTTGCCGGCTGAGGAGCCTGAGAATTCACCCATTCTAGATAATGAGGATATTTTTGATCTCACTCCTATTCATGATTCTTCCACTGTGGAACCCGAAAATTCTCTAAGCAAGCGGGACGAGCATATTAGCACTATTCTGGACATGGAATCAGACGAAGTAATAAAGTCTAGTGTTGAGATCCTTGTCCAAAACCCAAGAGAGTTCGATGGTATTTCCAATGAAACGTGTTATTTGCCACAATGTGATGACTCTACTTCTTCCAATCACTTTGAGATTTTCTCTAATTCTAATAATGAAAATTGTGATGGAAATGAATATTTTGAGAATGATTCAACTTCTAGTGAATTTTCTAATGAGGAGTTCTCCGATGAACTTTCTTATAAAGATGACATTCACGACTCAGATTTTGAGGGGTTTACCGTTGAACCTACTCTTCTTCACCCATTTCCACCGAGAAATGAGGATGATAGTGATCCGGTTTTTGAGAGGTTCACCTTTGAACTTGCTCCTTTAGACCCATTTCCACCGGGAAATGAGGTTGATTTGAATATTCCGATCCTTGAGAAGTTCTCCGATGAACTTACTCATTTAGATGTGGAAGACTCGATTCTTCGTGAGAAATTATCCAACGTCTATCTTCTCATTTCTAAGATCGAGACTTTGAATTCTAGGCCTAATGCCAACTCTTTCTCTCCATCTCCTATTCCCGTTGAGGATAGTGATCCGCTTATGGAAGAGATTGACAGGTTTCTTGCTTCTAATGATTCGATACCACCGGGTACTGATGATCTTGACCCGGAGGGGGACGCTCTCTTTTTAGAAAATTTACATGATGATGATTTCGTCCCAAGTCCTCCTCCTACCCACTTTGACCTTAATGTGTGGGTTTTTCATGTGTCTCATATTGAGTACCATGACCCGATTGATCACATTTCTAAGGGTGAAATGGTCGTTAAAGCTAAGAATGTTGATTCCACTAGTGTTGAAACTTTTACCACACCATTATCATGTGCTTTATATGATCTTGGATTAGCATGAGGGGACGACACCGTGTTGTCTATTCCTTTCTATCCCGAGGACGAGGTATTCGACCCCGAAATTATTGATTTAGGGAAATCTCGCCCTTTCACCGATGAAATAATTGAAATTTTTTTCGATCATCTTGGTGCGAGTTTATCTCAGGGATCATGCTTTATCCATATCATGATTTGTGACTACCATCTCTTTTTGGAGATTTGTGTTGGAGTTTTATCCTTTCGTTTGTCATCCGACAACGAGGATGTAATCTTTGACCCTAACATCGTGCTTTGTTATGGATTTTATTCCATTATGCCGGTTTTCATCATTTTCCCTAAGGACCAATGAATGCGGGGATCGAGTCGAGCTCATGACTCGGTGAACAAAAACGAGGTGCCTTGTGGGGGAGTCCCATACATTCTATTTTCCTTCTATTTTCTAACACTAATAAGGCTTGATCTTTCAAGCTCGTGCTCGTGTTTTGTTGTGTTGTGAATCTTAGGTATGACCCTAATCATTGAAGACTCTCGTGATCGGTTTTTGCCGGTCCACTTGATCTCTCATACTTTGATTGTCAAAAGGGGCACACTCTCTATCCTTTGATTTTTATCGACTAACGTTTTATCTTGAGGCATAATTAATAAACGGCTTATAGATTTGCGTGCTCTTTCCATGTTAGGATTTTGCATTAGACTCTTCGTGTTTTAGCAAGGGGGTGTTACTCTTGAGCTAAGAAACATTGAGGACAATGTTTGGTTTTAGCATGGGGGAGTCAATCGATATAATCGCTTGCAATTGCTTTTGTCGTGTCCAAACGTAATTTTTTTTCTCATTTTTCATAAAAATTTTAAATTTTTGGTGTTATTTTTTTAGTTTTAATAAAGAAAATAAGTGCTTTTGACACAAATGTAGGCTATCCGTTGGTGAAAATAAAAATAGTTTTTGACTCGACTCGGTTTTTACCTTAGCTTGTCCTTAACGTGTTTGAATTAAGTTTTGCTAGGCTTTTATATAGGGGACTTTAAAACGCGAAAGTCTTAACTCATACGGGTTAAGAACAAGAACTTTTCGCAAGTTCCTATAATTGATCCTAGAAAGTCGTTTATCAAGGGAACTTTAAAACGTAAATTCTAAAACTTGAAAAAGTATAAGAAGATGCAAGATCCTATAGATGACTTGAAAACCCAAAACTTTGATTTAATAGGCTAAGTATCCACTGATTTCACATTTTTGAAATTTTACAATATGGAGAACAAGAGATGATAGAGTTTAATCATAAGTTTCTAAGGTTAATTCTTCCTTGTGTAAGTATTTTTGTGTTTGATTTAATCTCCTCGTATTTATTTTCCACGCTTGAATAATAATTGCTTAATAAATGAAGTTTTTAGCGGTTTAGGCTTGATATCTTAACTCGTAACTCCTTCTTTTTCTTCCCTTGTAACTAAAGTGAGAACACATTAAGGGTGTCAGCGTCATGGACTTTTGATCATGGGATTGCGGAAATTTGTCTTACTATAAATATCATAATAATAAGAAGAATAAATAAAAACATGTTCTCTATGAGCCTTCGGGTGGGAGTCATGTAGCACTAACCTTGTTATTTGAGCCTTAGGGTGTATGGCAAGGAGACGTGTTGAATAAAAATTGCTTCATCATCATGAGCCATAAGGTGGGATGGTGAATGTCAATTCTCTTATTTTTGTCCAAGGAGCCTTCGGGTGTGGATTTTAAATAAGGAGCACAATTGCATCTTAAAGAGCCACAAGGTGATATGATGTGATTGTTGCTAACTCCATTAATAAGGTCATAATTAACTTTGGAGGTTTTATTGTTTCTTTCAAGTAGTTCTATTAGCTAAATTTCGGGTCCGGGGATTTATCCCTCAAATCGTGTTAAGTTATCCTTGATGTGGGCTTTCTTTAGTGACAACGGTTTTTGAAGTCGAGGTTAGGTTTTGAGTGTTGAGTTTACACCGTTTTTGCCTTCATTTTTGGATTAATAAATATCAAATAAAGTCAAATGAGCCTTTGGGTGAATGACAAATAAAATCTAGAGATACAATTAGGAATAATAGGAGATTGAGTTTAACACAAATTACTTGTATGAGTTGTTTTAATTTTAAGGCTTATGATTGACAATGATCTTGTTTTTACACTTGGCATGGAAAAGTGAAAAGTCGAGGACGATGAATCTATTTGAGTTTTATGATCCTAAAAGTTATTTTTCAAATAATGAAAGCAATACATTATGTCTTTGCAAAATAAAGTGTCAAAAAGTTGGAATAATGGTGTAGCTATAGTTTAATTTTATCATTGCGTGAGGACACGGCAATTGCTTAGCAAGGGGGAGTTTGATATGAGTGATTTTACTCATATCATTTATATCTAAAAAACAATGAATAAATGCATAAAATGTTTAAATATGGCATTGTATATGTTTTTTTTTCGTTTCATGTGTGTAGGTACCGATGATCACGAAAACCGGCAAATTCGACACGAGATTGAAGAAAAGATCGTCAAAGCCAAATACAAGCTCGTTTTTAGCGGATTTAATCTTAGATGAAGTTTATTGGGCTTGTGGGTCCCACTTATGATTAATGGGCCCAAAAGCCCATTTGAGAGGATATATTATTTATCTTGTGGATCATAAGTCCAACATAGGCCCAAAAACAATTTACAAGCTTGTGCGACAGATTGGACACTTGGGCCTAAAGCTCATTTACTTGGAAGAATAACTTGGGACGTGTTGAGTTTATATGGGCTTCAAGCCCATTTCATTTCCTAAAGTGTAAACAATAAAACGATAAGATACTTATCAGTCAAACAAAAACGTATTTTTCACCCACTCACACATTTACCCACACATAAACCTTTTGATATTTACAAAGTCATTCACTTTCTCTCCCAAATAAACCTGTAACTTTACTGTTACCAAACCCTAATTCACACAAAAAAATAAGTTGATAACTTTTGGGGTTTTTGTGAGGAACGTGTGATTCACGCGCTTGGGTAATAAATCCCCAAGTTTTTTGGAGATTGAAGATGGGGTGAGAACGAGTGATATGGCCCCCTTCTCGTCCCTGATTGGGTGAAATAACGCATCATTCCCTAATCCACCAATAAAAATAGGCCATCTCAGCATTGAAGAAACACAACTAGCACACTCGGTTGCCAAGCTGGCGATTCGTGTGCTAGTGTGCATATCTCCACCGTTAGATCAAAAAGAAAGAAGAAAGAGAAGAGATCGAAGGCTGAAATTGAAGATGCTCTTCAACAACTTACCACCAAGGGCCTTGGGGGTTCGCTATAAAAACCCCCCATAATCTATAATTTTATTCATCCAATTTTATTTTTAAAAGTTATTTTGTCAAATTAGTTTTAGGAGTAATCTTGTAATTTTTCCTTTTCAATATTGTAATCACTTTTTATTATTAATAAAAGTTTACTTAAGTTTAATATAATTCGTGCCTTATTTTTTGTTTTAAATTTGATGTTGCAAATTGTTCTTAAAAACTGTTTGGTTATAATAACTATAAAATTATTTAATCAAGTTAAATAATAGCTTGTTTTAGATAATTGAAAATAATTTTGGTTGATAAACTTCCCCACTGGGAGTTTATATTGAATATGTTCGAAGAAATGATTTGATGTTCGTGGCTCGATGGTGATTTTTGGTTGAAAGGTGGTCTCGATTAGGTATTTAGACGGCTCAGCGCCGCTCTACGTCTCAACGGTTTTCCTCAAAAGGTTCTCGGTACTTTTAATTTACTTGTTATTTTATTTATATGTTTGAGTTAAATCTGTTTCGATTGTGAATTTGTTTCTGAATTTGCTTTGGATACTGATTGATAAGTTGAATCTGTTTTAGTTGTTATAAACTGATTTTCGTTTTAAGTTACACTGAATCTATTTAATAGGATAATCTGTTGAGGTGCTTTTGCATTCTGTCATGAGTTTTCTATTTGGAGTAGTATCTTGAATCGAGATGTTTTGATGGACTGTTTATTTGGTATGGTCTGCTGATATATAAGTTTTGAGTAATGTTTTAAATAGGGTTTTTGGTATCTGATCTTGTTTAGTTTAGCAGTGTAAGGTTTTTTAGTTAATGAAGACTTATTTTAATTCTTAAAAAAGTCTTTTGAAGTTTATTTTACTAGCTGATAACTAGTGTTTTAGAAATCTGATATTAGGTCTATAATCTGAATGTTCTGTTTAATAATGGGCTTTAACCGAATTGATACATTGTTGAATCTAAATGTAAACTTGTTTGGAATTGATTATGTTTTTAGCTTTATCTGATTACATGTTTGCTGGTATAGATCACTTGGTTGATTTGATGTAGTTTCACTAATTTTTGATATCTTATTTGCTTTATTTTAGCTGTTATATTCTAGACTTGAATTTTCTGTGATTTGTTTGTTCTGTTTAGTTCCTAAGGTAAGCAGACTCAATTGGTTTGTTTTACTTTTACTGATTTATAGTTTTCAAAAAGTCATTCCTGTGGCTGTTAAGTTAAATCTGTCGAAAAAATAATCATCACAAAAATATGCTCTCCATGGGGTTCGAACCTGTGACCTCCTGGTCACAGGCCAAACGTGTTTACCATCTTAACTAGCTGTCTGTTTTGGTTGTAATACCATTTTAGTTATTAATATAGTCTATTGGTTGAGCTGTCAGTTTTTGTTAGAAACTTAAATACAAGTTTTTCATTTTTAGTAAATTTTAATATTAGTTTTATTAAATTTTACTTTTATAAAGTTTTAAAAATAAATACTTAAATAAATAAAAACAAAAAAAAGTTTTATTAATTAGTTAGTAAAAATTAATTTATTTAATTTTTGAGTTTAAATTAGTTTTTAGAAAAAATTAGTTTTTTTAAATATTATAAATTTTAATTAGTTTAGGTTTTTAATAAAAGTTAGTCTTACAAATAAATTTTATTTAGATAAAAAGCTTTAGTTTAATATTAAATAGATTTAATTAGATTTAACAATATTAAATAATTTTTAATTTAGTTTTTAAATAATTTCATTAAACAGATTAAGATTTTAATTAATTATTAAATAGTTTAATTTTTAAATAGTTTAAAAGTTTTAATTTTTGATAATTGTCTTTTAGATTAAATACGGGGAACGATTCATGCACTTAGGGTTTAAATTTGTAGGAGTAATTTTAGTTAAAAACCGATAACCAATTCAAATAATTGTCCTAATCAAAACATAAACGTCTCAAATTCACTCGATCTTCGTGTACAACAAACTTGGTTCATCATCGTGTTTAATTAAATCCGTCTTTGGTAATTTTAGTCTATTACTTTTTCCTAAAGGTAATTTCTATTTTACCCTATAAAGTATCTAATTAATATACATTCCACGACACATCATATCAGGCAACTATAGGAGAAATAGTCAAAGTTTAGAATAAATCGGGTGTTTTAGTGTTTTTGATAGCGCTACGCTCATGATATCGAAGCTAATGATCCAGTACGTAGACCACAATCTACATATAAATTGCCTCAAGTAGGAGTCTAGCCAAGACTACCCAAGTTCATACAAATGATATACACCCGTCTGGCGTCAGAATGCCCGAGTGGAGGTTATCAAGCCTCAATAGATCTATCCATAACATAAGAGCTTACTAGTCTGGTTTCAGTATACCTGAGTAATTAACGATTCATGATAGTGGGGACTATGGCTAAGCTACTTAGTCAAATCATAAACGAAGCTTACTGAGCGTTCATAGAAATCAGTTTTTGCGCCCACAAGCAAGTACAAGCAGTTATTTCACTTCATAATATTACACATATAAATTAGTTTAACAGTAGCTATGAGATAGCTCAGATATTCACAAGTATAAATCATCAACAATCCGAAAAAGTATGAACACATATGTCATGTAAACTGTTGGGCCAATGAAAGTTTTAACTATGGCCCAATGTAGATTTGTTTAAATTAGACCAAATGCTACGAGTCGTTGTGAAGACCAGCGACATAGACTAGACCAGCTGAAGGAAAAGCCTCAACTGGCACACCAGGAGCATTCAAGTCAAAGACAACGTCAGAGAAATCAAAGACTATCTGAAGTCATACTCACCAGCAGTTATGGACAAGCTGGGATGTAGAAGGAATGTACTGGTGTTCAAGGATCTCTAAGATGACAATACTCAGAGATCACTTATAACCCGTTGAAGATTAAGCAAGCAGAGACTTGCTTTACCTTTTATAGTTTAGGTGGGAGAATCTCAAAAGTATTTTGAGCGGGACGAAATAGGAATTCAAGATAAAGCCTAGTATGACCTAGTGGGATAAAGTGAACAACTTTTAGAACTGTTCACCTAAATTTATTTAAAGGTATGTCTCTTTATAGACATACATTTAATACGTTTTACTACTTCCACTCAGAAGTTGACACGTATCAACTACTCCCACTAAGGAAGCAACCTCGTACCACTATAAATAGGAGGGAGAAAGAAGACAAACACAACCCTTGTGCTTGGATAATTTATCTAAGTTCTTTCTCCTTCTATAACCTCTGAGTCCCCAGCTGTCTACCAGCGACTCTAAGGTTCTCTCGTAAACTTGAGTCTCAAATCAAGTTTACTTGTTCTAGGGTTCATTTCTATATTGTTACTCAACGGGTGTATTCATAGCACTTTGTAATACTTTGTTTATAAATATTAATAAAGCATTACACGTTTGAAAAGTTATTCATATTGTGTTATCTTGTATACGAGACATTGTATCAACAATTGTTATATTTTAGGACTTTCAATTGGCATCAGAGCGGTTTGATTTATAAAACCTTTATAAAACCGTTCTTGTTTTTAAAATCAAGATCCTAATATGACTAATACTATGCCTCCTATACCCCTACCCTTTGGTCAAACCAATCAAACGAATACTGGGAACAACACCACCTCCACATCAAATACTACCATGCCTACACCGATTGTAAGCACTGGTAATAATGATGACGACCTTCCTCAACTTCTTGATGTTCGAGGGGGGTCACATGTGTCTAATGTCCCAACATTCGATGAAGAAGACTTTTCTAGTTGGAA
The DNA here is from genome assembly GCA_025667525.1 of Glebionis coronaria. NCBI lineage: Eukaryota > Viridiplantae > Streptophyta > Magnoliopsida > Asterales > Asteraceae > Glebionis > Glebionis coronaria. The sequence continues at coordinate 217,464,953 of CM046877.1, forward strand.
AAGCAAATTTATAATATATCTAGATGATTTAGAACCTTTCTTGATAAAAATATTGGAAAATGGGCCCTATGTACCTTTAGCTGTTTCGTCTACCCCTAAAAGACCCATCAAGAAACATGTTAAGCAGTGGTCTCTAGCGGATAGATGTCTGGCAAACCAGGACAAGAGAGTTAAAAGTATCATAGTCTCTTGCCTACCCAAGAACATAATGAAGTCTATCATCAAATGAAATTCTGCAAAAGAAATGTGGACTGAATTGGTTCTAGGGTATGAAGGTCTAGAAGAAACAAAAGAAACCAAAATCCAAGCCTTGAGACTTAAGTTTAATGCTTTTAGCCTTAGAAATAGATTCTGTTGCTCAAACTTACACGAGGCTTAAGATTTTGCTGAATGATCTAGGAAATAATGGTGTAGTTCTACCAAAGGCTGAGGTCAATGCTACATTTGTTAACAGTTTATCGAGGAAATGGCTTAGCTTAAACCAGACCCTTAGAGCAAATAATGCAATCAAGAATGACACTCTTGCTCAACTGTTTGGTAGATACAATTATGAAGAAGGTCTAATTGATTCAATCTATAAGTCTGAAACTGACAGGTTTACCACTCAGATCACTGGATCAAAATCTCTTGTTGCTAACCATTCCTTTCAGGACATCGACTCTAATATAGAAGTGATACTCGAAGCAATCAAGAATTTCTTGATGAGCTGCATGCTGAATTTCATGACAGAGCTCTTCTCGCTGATCAAAAGAGATATTACAAGAGATCTGGCAGAGTTGGAGCTGCTAAAGTTGACAAGTCCAAAGTGATATGCTACACTTGTGGTAAAGCTGTTCATTTCTAGAAAGACTGCTGGTCAAACAAAACCTCCTCTCCAAGGTTTCCCTTATCTAGCAGTGATCATAGCAGCAAGAAGAAGTTTTCTCCATCTTATTTTAAGCAAACCTCTCTCTCTGACTATGAAGGAAAGAAGGACTACAAGGTCAAATACAAAGCACTGAAAGATGAGCTAGTGAAACTCAATCAAAAAGCTGATGAAGCAGCCAAGAAAAAAGATAGCAAAAAGACTAAAAAGGGTCTTATCGCTGCTTCTTTTCATTGGGATGATGAACCTCTTACATCAGAGGATGAAGCCACCACTATAGTCAGAGCTTTCATGGCTGTCGCTAACGAGGAACCAACTGTTGGTAAAACTAAAGAAAGATCTAGACAATGGGTTGATATCAGTATGAAAAAGGTACAGAGATTACTTACTATGCCTGAAGGTCCTGATAGTGACCATGTCAGTGACTACACCTTGGTTGGCCTCCATGTTGTGGAAGAACAAAGAAAAAATCTGTTAAACAAATTTCATAATCTTAAAACTGATTTAAATCTTTGTCAACCTGAGTTAACCAATCTTAAACCTTTTGTAAATCTTGCTAATCAACTTCAAAATAAAGTAACCAAACTCACCACTGAAAATGAATTTTTGACTGATGAAAATGTTGAACTTAGAAAGACCATTGAAAAGTGGAACAAAGGTCAATACTCTATGGAAGATTTTGTTGATGATACAATTCTGGGGAATGTGGTTCAAGAAATTGGGGGAAATGGTAGGTATAAGAAACATATACCAGTGGCCAAAGTTAAATTTGTCCCATAAGATGATTCTTCTCCAAATACCACCACAGTGGTTGAGAATGTCTCTAAAGAAGAGTTAAAGGATTCCACCCCCTCCAGCCTTTCTAAAACTTGCTGGGGCTGATCCTTCTGACTCTATACTGGCTTCCAAACTAATCACCAAAGTCTCTGTTACACCCAACCTAGTCACATCTACGAGCAAAGTTGCTGGAAAAACCCATAAAAAGGTTTTTGTGGCCAAAGAACCCAAAGAGACCAAAACAAAACCTGTCTCTGAAGAGATATCTCCCATCAAGAAACTTCTTCTTACCCTAATGCAAGAAGTTAAAGGTTTGAAAGCTCATATCAAACCATCATCTGACAGTTCATATGTTAGTTCTCATAGTGAGGGGTCCAACAACTCAAAGAGGGGAACTATGTTTAGACCTTAGAAGCATTGTTGTTAAAAAATCACTTGTCTGAAAGTTGTTCAAAGAAACCCAAATGCATTACATGTGAGTCTACTTAACATACCTCTAAAGAACATGAGGAGACTATTGTTGTCCAAAAGGCCAGACTCAAAATCAGTTCTCAAATTCCTCACAAGTCCTTTAGGATACCAGAACCCAGACCCAGAGATCATCCTCAGAGTTTCAGACCCTCTCCTCCTTACAAGTACTGTGGTTTCCATGATCATCACTATGATGAGTGTGAACACTATCCCGGATGTGACATCTGTGGAAGTATGCGTCATGAAACTAGAGATTGTAACCAAATAGGCGGATAAAGGAACCAAAGACGACCTAATATCGTTGGTCAGTGATAGCATGGACCCACTAGAAAGTGGTTTCATTATCGAAACTAATTTGGTTTCATTATATCTATGCAGGAACACTTGAATAAATCTGTTTGGTATCTGGATAGTGGGTGCTCCAGACACATGACAGGGGTTAAACAATATCTCCATAGATATAAAAGGGAGTCTGGTCCCAAGGTAGTCTTTGGATATGACTCCTCAGGGGCTACTAAAGGATATGGCTTAGTGGATTGTAATGAAATCACCTTCACAAGGGTCGCTTATGTCAATGGACTGAAGCACAACTTAATCAACATCAGTCAACTCTATGATACTGGTTTCAAAGTTCTGTTCACCAAGATCTAAGGAACAATCTTCAATCAAAATGATGATGTTGTTTTTGTTGCACCAAGAAGAAGGGACGTGTATGTTATTGACATGACATCATGTCTAGAAGGAAACAACACATGTCTCTTTGCCAAAGCCTCTGATAGTGAAAACTGGCTCTAGCACAAGAGACTCTCTCACCCCAACTTTAAAAATATCAACAAACTGGCTAAGAATGATTTAGTTGTTGGGCTTCCTTCTCTGACCTTCACCAAAGACAGACCATGATCAGCCTGCGAAAAAGGGAAGCACCACAGAGCATCGTTCAAAACCAAACAATCATTCTCCATAAATAAGTGCCTCCATCTTCTTCATATGGACTTATTTGGACCAATAAAACCTCAATCCCTTAATCACAACAAATACACACTGGTCACTGTCGATGAATTCTGTAGGTACGCTTGGGTATTCTTTCTTCAAAGAAAGAGTGATGCAGTTGAAAGGATCACGTCCTTCATCAGAGAAATAGAGAACATCAATGACTGTAGAGTTAAGGCTATCAGAAGTGATAATGGCACCGAATTCTAGAACCATGCCATGGAAGCCTTTTTTTGATGAAAAGGAAATTTCACAGAACTTTTCAAACACAGGCACCCCAGAACAATATAGTGTCGCTGAAAGAAGGAACAAAACCCTCATAGAGGATGTTAGAACTATGCTCAGCGAATCAAGACTCCCAAAGCAATTTTAGGGTGAAGCTATATATACAACATGTTACACACAAAACAAATCCATTATTGTGAGAAGACATGGCAAGACTGCTTATGAAGTGTATAGGAAGAGAGCCCCTGCTGTAAGCTACTTCCACGTCTTTGGTTGCCCTGTTTTCATACACAACTATAAGGATCATCTGGGTAAACTGGATACTCTCCTACCTTCAGAGCATTTAAAGTATTCAATATCTACAGGCAAGAGCTAGAAGAATCTATCCATGTCACATTCAATGAAGTAGATGCTGTCATCACTCACACCAACTCAAATACTTGTGACATTAAATTCAATGAAGTTAAATCATATCTAGAGGATGATTTCTCAATCCCCAAGGAATCATCTTAAATATGTCACAAGGATTTCCCTTATGTTCATGCATTTGATCCCCACTCAATCTCTGATCTTACTCCAGAGATTGTAGTAGCTGAATCACACACTCCACCTCCTGCAGTGGATAATGTTGATCATGACTCTCAAATCTCTCTAATGGATGAAGAGATCATGGATGAAGAAATATGTTAGAGACTTGCTTAAGAAGTATGATCTGTCTGACTGTGCATCAGTGAAATGCCCCATGCTTCCTCCTAACAATTTGGGTGCTGATGACTCGGGGGTCTCTGTCAATGAGACCTTATACAGAGGCATGATAGGGTCACTGATGTATCTTACAGCTAGCAGACCTAATATCCAATTCTCCACATGTCTATGTGCTAGGTACCAAGCTAACCTCAAGGAATCCCACCTTGTAGTTGTCAAAATATTTTTCAGGTACCTCAAAGGATCTCCCTCATTGGGTTTGTAACACCCCATTTTGATAAACGAAATGTCACGCGTGTTTATAGCGTGTCATTAAAGCATACAAGGATAAATGTCTAAACATTACATGACCATAAAGGAAATACCATAAACAAATAGCGGTATCCCAAAAGTAGAACTCATCACACACAAACATAAGTACTGTAAATGTAACACCCCACTTGGATAAGTGGACCGTTACATGTATTTATGGCGTGTCATCAAAGCATAAGGTAAATGTCCTAAAACATTAAATGACCATAACAGAAATACCGGAATCAAACATCGGTAATCCAACCTAAGCTCAAATCATGAAAAATAAAATACTGAGGGAAAGGACTAAACAATGTCCAAATAAGCAGAATAATGTAAGTACATAAAGTAAGAAGTCTGGATAGCTTCCATCCAAATGCACATACTCTCAGAATCCTAAGAGCGTCCTGGGGTACCTGCCGTTAGAACATGAAAGGGAACTACGGCTGAGCATAACGCTCAGTGAACGGATATAGAGCATGATAAGGAACTACTGAAATGAAAAAGATGGTAAAATACTGGAGCTGTAAGACTGATAAGTAAAGTTGCAGCGGAAATCTGTGCATAATCTGTAAAGTCTGATTCGTAAATAATAAAGCTGAACTAATATCTGATAAATCTAAAAACATGCATTTACTGTATTTTAATTTGCCAGAGCTTATATAGGTCACGTGTTGTAACAACCGTGCATGAATAACTGGAGGGGTGACCTCGTCATGCTGTAGAGGGGTGACCTCTAAATAACTGTGCTGGGTGGAGGGATCAGCTCCAATGTGAAGGATGTAGAGCACACACCACATTCACCCTGATAACTTGTAACACTTATAAGCCTAGGATGCATCCATACGCCCCACTAATAATACTGATAAAATGGCCAAGCTGAGCTGAGTGGGACGATGCAGGATATCACTCTCCTACATGTGAGTCACGACACTGGTGCCTCTAGTGCCGTGGTTACGGTATCTCCGTAACTAGTACATAAACTGGTCGTGCTTGTATATAATGCTCAGGCAATTTATTTAGTTATTAATATGATTACTGATAAACTTAAACATATACTGGGGAAAAACATTTGGCTGAAGACGGGGAATCCTAATCATGCATAGAAAGGAAGTCCTTACTGAAAGGACGGAAATCCGTACCTCGTGTCCAGTCATGAAATCAGAATGAAAGCTGAAGGATCGACTCTGACTTTACGGATACTACATAAATAACGGACGCGAAGGAGTTAACTGATTAATGTTTACTATTACTGAGTCTCACCTGCTCTTAGTTTAATTTATTTTATTCTTGTATTACTGTTTATGTATAATCTGACTAATCTGATTGTCCGGCGTAATTATGATAAGTCTGACTGTTCTTAAAATGTTTACTGATTAGTATATATCCTGTATTTCATGGTTACGGTGTATTATACTGTGTTCCGATATTTACGATATTACTATATATATAGCAACCTGCCATAAATAGAAAGTTTCCTAAAATAGCACGTTCTTAAACAGAAAGGTTATCCAAAATAGTTTCATAAATAATTGAGTCGTTTTTTTTTATAATCAAGTATTAAATAAGCAATTTCATATAACGTGATTAACTTTAATAAACGCTAATTAAATTAAAATGAAAAGGTTTATACTTGATTAATTCATTCAAAACAATTTAATAAAAAAAATATACTTTTAGAATCGTTAAAATGTACGTGTCTTGTTAAATTTTTCGTGTCACCCGAACCCGAACCAAAACTAAAACAAACCCCGAGACGCCCATGTCTCGGGTTAACCAAACTAGCCCACTACGTGGTCCCCTTGTTGTTCTTCTAGTTCCCACTGCTTTGTTATTATAGTTCCCACTGTTAGTGCAGTGGTTCCCACTGCTCGCAGTCCCAAATGCCCTCTTTCTGAAATTTAATCCCAAACGCCCCCTTGCTGGGACTGCAGCCCCAAACGCACCCTGTTGTGACAACTCTAAAACCCAAAACACCCCTTTAATTCCATGATTTAATATTTTATAACCAAGTGTTCATATGTTTGATAAATCAATCGTGAGTCAAGAAGCAATAAAAGATTGAAGGTCTTTAATAATTACCATTGCGTGACGATTTAAGGATTAAAACACGAATCCCCGTTCCCTTTTGCTTGCTGCCAACGGCTAAAATAAGAACACCAAACGTTCTCTTTTTGCTTGGTGCCGACGGCTAAACAAGAACACAGATCGTTCCCTTTTTGCTTGCTGCCGACAGCTAAATAAGAACACAACCCGTTCCGTTTTTGCTTGCTGTCGACGGCTAAATAAGAACACAAACCGTTCTATTTTTGCTTGTTGTCGACGGCTAAATAAGAACACAAACCGTTCTGTTTTTGCTTGCTAACTGGCGGCTAAATAAGAACACCTACTAGGGTTTGTGTTGTTTTTGGTTAACAGTGTAAATGGGAAAATACTACACTCCCTGATGGTTTAATGTGTACATGGGCCGGGCTAAAAGCCCTTGTTTTCTTTCTTTTTTTATTTTTTTTATCTTTTTTTAAGCCGGCCCAAACCCTTTTTTTTTCGCCTCGAATAAAATTATTTAACTTGCGTGTTCATTTTAAAAAAAAAACCCCCCGTCATATAAATATTTATCTGACTGAGATGAATACGAACGTAATATGGAATAATTATTTTCTGAATAAATAATTCTTTACGGTCTTAATTAAACTGAGGCTGTGTAATCACTGCTAACGTTTTAGTTATTTTATGTATAAAAATAATACATACGAATATTTTCTGAACTTAATAACTATTTTCTGAATAATTATTTTATTGTAGTATTTAAATAGACTGAGACTGCGTGATTTACTGTTTACGTTTAAATAAGGTTAGAGCTGATACTACGCGTATTTAATATTCATGTATTTTAAATACGGGTTTTACAATTCTTCCCCTCTAAAAAAATAATTCGTCCTCGAATTAAGGATGCGATTATGTCGTGGTTTTACAATTCTTCCCCTCTAAAAAAAGGAGAAATTCGTCCTCGAATTAAAGATAATAAGCTGATGGAGTTATAAAAGCTGAAGGGACATATGTGTTGAAAGAACATGAAGGCTGAAAAGACATATAAGCTGAAGGATCATTCTTCCTTGATTTAGAACATGATGTTGCTGAAAGTATATAAACGTGACATGACTGAAGTAAACATTAAACGTGACATGGCTGAAGAGGACATGGAACGTAACATGAATGAAAGAACTTAACTGGATTTATTGAAGGAAACAAATGAGAGGTCCGGATGGACTCCTCCGTTTCGAGTGGCCTCCCTCTCGAAAAGATTCCTTCAAAGGTCTAAACATAATAAAGGAATCTTGGTCCTGATGACATTGTCCTGATGATGCTGAATAGTTTCTGGTTCCATACTTAAAATGGATTTTTTGAATCTGATAGAATGAATAAGTTATAGCATGTAAGGTACATGAAACGGTACGTACAATTATCCTGAAAAGATAACATTTATATTTCTGGGCAAGCTGCTGAAAATATATAGGGATGAACTACGTGAACAATTGTGAACGTGCTACGTGAGCAATTGTGAACGTGGTTCGCGATTATATAAGGAACGTTGTGCATGAAGTATATCGTGAATGTGATACGTGAAGCATACTGTGGACGTGCTACCCGAACATATCATGAACGTATGCTGACTGAGGAAGGAATGCCAAACGATAAGGCCTGAGATATGAAACGTCTGCCTGGTTATGAAATAGTTGTGCTATACTTGAGTCTAGTTTCTCAAGCTTCCTGTAACCGTATTAGGTAATAAACTGTGAAACGTGTATCGCGGAATGAAATACGGACTTGAACGTGAACAATGTTATGAATGCGAACGTGAGCTTAAATCATGAGATAGCATAAAACATAAACTGAAACAAATCATATTGTAAATGAGATGTAAACGTGAACGTGAAAATAAACGTGAACGTGAATGTGAACGTACACGTGATCGTGAACATGAACGTGAGCGCGATTCACGAACGCTAATTTCCATCTTACAAGATTGTGGATGGAATACCTTGGAATCATACGATCTATTTCTAAATTTCCTGTAGATTTGTTACTGCGTAATCATCTCGGATAAAAGAAGACGTGTGGGTTGGTTTAACTAGTTAACCACGACTTAGATAGCATCATGCTTCGTCTGAGTCTGTGGTAAGTGATAATAACCTCCATGGAATCTTATCTCATTTATGCTTAGAAATTTCTAATGGTTGTAATAACTCATTAGCATGTCGGTGTCCTATCTTAATCCTGCTGGGATGGCAGGCATTAGATATGAACATAGCTGCATCAATGTGTGATACTGCTTCTATCAACCTCCTGCCTGGGATTATGGAACATTCTGATGGAAATCTGTTTGAATAGCCATGGAAGAAATTTTTAGGGAGAACTGTCGTCAATTTCTGCGGTAACAGTCAATCGAGTTCTAGAAAGTTTTGTACGTCGTTCACAGGCGTCGGTCGGGACCATCAGGTGATGGCCTTCACCTTCGCAGGATTGTCTAAAATTTCGTTCTACTGAAATAGGGTGGTTCAAAAAATGCCACTTCTTCAACTGGAATTCACATATGGGGAGTTGCTTATATAATTTTCTCCTATCAGGGATTCTATACAACTGCGAGAAGGTGATTCTTTTGTACTTCTCTAGAATTTAGGGGAATCATGATACAGACCTTCTTCCTGATAGACAGAAACGGTGTACCTCCTGGTGGTGTGCCAGGGCGAATAAAGCCTCGTTTCAGTAACTCTTGCAGCAATTGCTTTAACTGTTTTAACTTACCTGCAGCCCGCAACATGGAGTTTTGAAAACAGGTTCTATTCTTGAGACAAGCTTGACGTTAAATTTTGTCTCGTGGTTAGGAAGGAATTTATGGAACACCTTCTTAATTACTATGGAAATGCTGAAATATCTGCTGAACATAAATTTTTAAGAACTTCAGAAGTGGATTTTAACTGGTGGCTAGAAAGTCTTTGCAGCTATAGGATAATAATTCACGTGCTCGTAAAGCTAGAACAATTGTACTGATTTTTCTGGCAGGAGTAAAATGAATATGCTCAGGGTCGGTAGGACGGATCTCGTCGTTAACTGAAAATAAAACTTAATAAATATGGTGATACTGTTGAGTCATTTCTGGCTGAGAGGCAGGTAACTACCTGATTTAAGATAAAGTTGACATAGGAACACGTGAAGTAAACATGGAGACTTTTCACTGAATGTGTTCGTCTGTAACCTCACAGAATGAATATTGTGTGTTTAACCTAAATAATACTCTAGTGGTGGTGACTGAATTTTAATGATCTGATTCATACGTGGCATAATAGAACGGGTATACCCCTTTCTGAAGGGTACCCTGAATTTCTGAGGGCCTAGTTTAGAAACATACTGGAGTTATGAGTTCTGACTCGTATTTTGAGGAAAGATTCGTATGACGTGTACCATGACTGGTGTCCTAATATGTGTCTTCCGAAAAGATACTCGAGGCCTATGCCTTGACTGATGTCTTGACACGTGTTTTAGTAGATGAATCTGAACAAGGTTAAAAATTTTGGTAACTACTAGGATTGGGGGACCGGTTAGACTACTGACCTCTGTATTTCTGGTCACGTCCGTTCCGGGGTTCCGATGGTTACTGACTGATAAATTATAAGCACAGTGGTTGTCACTACTGCTTTTTCTGTCAATTTATGACGGTCATTTTCATGACCGTGATTCTTGTAACTATTTTGCTGAGTAGTCGGCTGGTTTACGGCTCCCACTCTTCTGAATGAACGGTTAGCTGAGTAACGTGTGACAGCTAACTGAGGAAGTAAGGCATGGACTAGAATGGTAGTGTCTGATGGTTGAAATTTACTCTTGTCAGAAATTTCAAATTTATAGTTTTCGTCCTTGCTTTGCAGTGTCTTTATAGTATAACAGCATCACCATCAGCATCTTAAGAAATCTCCAATGTATCAGCAGCATCAGCAATTGTGAGGTCTTCAAAGTGTTAGCAGCATCAGCATCTAGCAAAATCTTCAACTCACGAGCAACATCAGCACATGGTAGAATATCGACAAGTGGAGACATCTGAGATGATTGAGGATCGATTAGCAATATCCATGGAGTAGGGTACCTGGAGTACACTTGGACTACTGTACATGAAGTACAAAATGAATATTGCACATGGAGCAAATCTGAGACACTGTACGTAGAGTACACGTGAAATACTGTACATGGAGCTGGTGGAAATTTTATGGGATGATCGATACTGGTGTCGCTTGTTTGACATTATCAAAGGAATAAATTGATTTAAACGGTAGTAAACTGAACTGAAACGATTAACATGATAGGCTGATAATTTCTGCGTAGACTTAATGCTGGTTGTATAGAGGCTAAAAAGTATGACTAAACGGAGTTTCATCAACATTTAGTATAAAGACATGATTGTTAAAGACCAGAACATGATTTATCATGAAATAGTATTTTACTGTAATCCTTCTGTATCTTAGCATGAAACATTATCATTCTGTTGAAAACATAATACTTGTAAGGAAACATGAAACTAAATCATCATGTAGATGACATCAACGTGAGCTTAGGTTGGATTACCGATGTTGGATAAGTGGACCGTTACATGTATTTATGGCGTGTCATCAAAGCATAAGGTAAATGTCCTAAAACATTAAATGACCATAACGGAAATACCGGAATCAAACATCGGTAATCCAACCTAAGCTCAAAACATGAAAAATAAAATACTGAGGGAAAGGACTAAACAATGTCCAAATAAGCAGAATAATGTAAGTACATAAAGTAAGAAGTCTGGATAGCTTCCATCCAAATGCACATGCTCTCAGAATCCTAAAAGCGTCCTGGGGTACCTGCCGTTAGAACATGAAAGGGAACTACGGCTGAGCATAACGCTCAGTGAACGGATATAGAGCATGATAAGGAACTACTGAAATGAAACAGATGGTAAAATACTGGAGCTGTAAGACTGATAAGTAAAGTTACAGCGGAAATCTGTGCATAATCTGTAAAGTCTGATTCGTAAATAATAAAGCTGAACTAATATCTGATAAATCTGAAAACATGCATTTACTGTATTTTAATTTGCCAGAGCTTATATAGGTCACGTGCTGTAACAACCGTGCATGAATAACTGGAGGGGTGACCTCGTCATGCTGTAGAGGGGTGACCTCTAAATAACTGTGCTGGGTGGAGGGATCAGCTTCAATGTGAAGGATGTAGAGCACACATCACATTCACCCTGATAACTTGTAACACTTATAAGCCTAGGATGCATCCATACGCCCCACTAATAATACTGATAAAATGGCCAAGCTGAGCTGAGTGGGACGATGCAGGATATCACTCTCCTGCATGTGAGTCATGACACCGGTGCCTCTAGTGCCGTGGTTACGGTACCTCCGTAACTAGTACATAAACTGGTCGTGCTTGTATATAATGCTCAGGCAATTTATTTAGTTATTAATATGATTACTGATAAACTTAAACATATACTGGGGAAAAACATTTGGCTGAAGATGGGGAATCCTAATCATGCATAGAAAGGAAGTCGTTACTGAAAGGACGGAAATCCGTACCTCGTGTCCAGTCATGAAATCAGAATGAAAGCTGAAGGATCGACTCTGACTTTACGGATACTACATAAATAACGGACGCGAATGAGTTAGCTGATTACTGTTTACTATTACTGAGTCTCACCTGCTCTTAGTTTAATTTTTTTTATTCTTGTATTACTGTTTATGTATAATCTGACTAATCTGATTGTCCGGCGTAATTATGATAAGTCTGACTGTTCTTAAAATGTTTACTGATTAGTATATATCCTGTATTTCATGGTTACTGTGTATTATACTGTGTTCCGATATTTACGATATTACTATATATATAGCAACCTGCCATAAATAGAAAGTTTCCTAAAATAGCACGTTCTTAAACAGAGAGGTTATCCAAAATAGTTTCATAAATAATTGAGTCGTTTTATTATAATCAAGTATTAAATAAGCAATTTCATATAACGTGATTAACTTTAATAAACGCTAATTAAATTAAAATGAAAAGGTTTATACTTGATTAATTCATTCAAAACAATTTAATAAAAAAAATTATACTTTTAGAATCGTTAAAATGTACGTGTCTTGTTAAATTTTTCGTGTCACCCGAACCCGAACCAAAACAAAAACAAACCCCGAGACGCCCATGTCTCGGGTTAACCAAACTGGCCCACTACGTGGTCCCCTTGTTGTTCTTCTAGTTCCCACTGCTTTGTTATTATAGTTCCCACTGTTAGTGCAGTGGTTCCCACTGCTCGCAGTCCCAAATGCCCTCTTTCTGAAATTTAATCCCAAACGCCCCCTTGCTGGGACTGCAGCCCCAAACGCACCCTGTTGTGACAACTCTAAAACCCAAAACACCCCTTTAATTCCATGATTTAATATTTTATAACCAAGTGTTCATATGTTTGATAAATCAATCGTGAATCAAGAAAGCAATAAAAGATTGAAGGTCTTTAATAATTACCATTGCGTGACGATTTAAGGATTAAAACACGAATCCCCGTTCCCTTTTGCTTGCTGCCAACGGCTAAAATAAGAACACCAAACGTTCTCTTTTTGCTTGGTGCCGACGGCTAAACAAGAACACAGATCGTTCCCTTTTTGCTTGCTGCCGACAGCTAAATAAGAACACAACCCGTTCTGTTTTTGCTTGCTGTCGACGGCTAAATAAGAACACAAACCGTTATGTTTTTGCTTGCTAACTGGCGGCTAAATAAGAACACCTACTAGGGTTTGTGTTGTTTTTGGTTAACAGTGTAAATGGGAAAATACTACACTCCCTGATGGTTTAATGTGTACATGGGCCGGGCTAAAAGCCGTTGTTTTCTTTCTTGTTTTTTTTTTTAAGCCGGCCCAAACCCTTTTATTTTTTTTCGCCTCGAATAAAATTATTTAACTTGCGTGTTCATTTAAAAAAAAAAACCCCGTCATATAAATATTTATCTGACTGAGATGAATACGAACGTAATATGGAATAATTATTTTCTGAATAAATAATTTCTTTACGGTCTTAATTAAACTGAGGCTGTGTAATCACTGTTAACGTTTTAATTATTTTATGTATAAAAATAATACATACGAATATTTTCTGAACTTAATAACTATTTTCTGAATAATTATTTTATTGTAGTATTTAAATAGACTGAGACTGCGTGATTTACTGTTTACGTTTAAATAAGGTTAGAGCTGATACTACGCGTATTTAATATTCATGTATTTTAAATACGGGTTTTACAGTAAATGAAAGGACTAAACAATGTCCATGGAAATGATTATCAATGTATAAAGAAATGCATAAAGTAAAGAAGGCTAGAAAGCTTCCAATCCATATGCACGTACGCTTAAAGTCTACAAGTGTCCCTGAGTAGCTACTATTTTGAGAACATGAAAAGGAAAACGGCTAAGCAATACGCTCAGTGCACGGATATACAAGTATAGCATGAATAATATAAGCATATAAACATGAAGCAGCAGAAAATACTAAGTCCTGGATAACCTGGTTATATCTTAGTAAAACTGGTTTTATAGTTTGAAAAGCCTTATGTTTATCTTGTAAAAACTGTTTAACATATTTACCATTAGCCAATATAGGTCATGAATTATCCACGTGCATGAATACTTGGAGGGGTGACCTCGTCATGTAAATTAGAGGGGTTGCCTCTAATTTAATATACTGGTTTTGGGTAGGAGGGATCAACTCCTTGTGAAGGATGCAAGGCACACACCACATTCACACTGAATAATCTGCTGAAAACATGTAAACTAGGATGCATCCATACGCCCACCTGATACTAATAATATGGCTAAAAGCTGAAAGGGACGCCACGAGCTATCACTCCGCTGTGGTGAAGTCATAACACTGGTGCCTCTAGTGTTATGGTTATGGTACCTCCATAACTAGGCGAAACTGGTCATGCATGTATATGGCTTTAGGTATTCTAATTAAACATAAGCAATTCAAAAACATGTAAAACATATACTGGGGAAAACAGTTGGCTGCATACGGGAAAATCCTAATAAGGAAGAATGTCCATACTGAAAGGACGGAGAATCCGTACCTTGTGTCCAGTGAACGAAGAAGACGAACCGAAGAGAGTCCTACTTCGGTATCACTAATGCTACATAAATACATACGTGTATAAGTATCCGATTACTGAGTACGTAACTGGTCTTATATCATGTCTTAGCTTGTTTTATATGTTCATGTCATTTTTTACTGATTTAAGCTTTATACTGTGTTTATCATGTATTCTGTCTATTCTGTTTAAGTATTTCTTGTATTTCTTGTATTATTAAACTTGTTGTGTAATAATTAACTTTCTAAAAATAGTAGGTTTCCAAAAATAGAAAGTTTCCAAAAATAGAAAGTTTCCAAAAATAGAAAGTTTCCAAAAATAGAAAGTTTCCAAAAATAGATTTACTGCTTAAAATAGATAAGTTTCTAAAAACAGAAAGTTTCTATAAATAGATTAGCTGCCTTATTTAAATAAGTTTCTAAAAATAGAAAGTTTCCATAATTAGATATAAGCTGGATTATTAAGCTAATTATATAAGCTTAAGTATTTACTGATTAATATACTAAGTCATGTAATTAAATAGTATAATTTATTAATTATTTCATGTGAATTAAATAAACTATAGGTTAATATATTTAATTAAATATAACATGGTTTAATTAAATAAAGGTGAAAATACTTAGGTTATAACATGTATTATTATCTATTAATAATATAACCTAAGTCATGTAAATTAATTAATTATAAGTCATGATTTTAATAATTAATTAATTATATAGTCTAATTAAATGATAAATACTTAGGTTAAAATTCATGTATTAATAATAAAATTAATAACCTAAGTCATATAAATTAAATTAATCATGTTCATGTTTTTAATTAATTTAATTTAAGTCTTGAAAAAAACATAAACTTGTACATATAATTAATCTTGTAAAAAAATAACCCATGAACCAAACCGTGTTTTAATCTAAACATGTGTGAACCGGACCCGTGTTTTAACCCGTGAACCGGACCCAATTGCACCCTTGGTCAACTAGCCGCCGACTAGCCAAGGGTTCCCACCGGCTAGCCGGTGTTCCCCTTGCTGCCGTGGCCTACCCGAGCACCACCATGCCCCGACCGAGGTTGGGGTCTCCCTTTCTTGTTGCTGCCGAGACAACAAGACACCAAACCGAGACCTTGAGGTCTCGGTGGTGCGAATCAAAACCAAGCCGAGACCCCCTTTGGGGCTCGGTTCCTTGCGTCGGCCACAAGCAAACACCCTTAAACCCTTAATTAATTTTTACCTCATGATTAATTACATGTGTATACTTTTTTTTAATTTGTTATTAAAAACATTCATGATTTCATGTGATTTATAAATCAAAACATAAAAAGAAAAGAGGTTTAGGGTTTATACCAATCACGTGAATCAAAGGATGATGAACACACAACAATCCTTGCAATAATCGAACACTAAAAACCAACCAAAACACCCCTTTGGTGTGTATATACCCGGCGGCCAAGAAAAGGAGAAAGGAGAAAAAGATTTTTAGGGTTTCTAGTTATTTTCTAAATTCTTGAATTATGAAAATAATCTTTTCCCTTTTCTTGTTTAGTAAAAAAAACAATGGGCTTGGCCCTTTTCTTGTGATGTAGCCGCGGGTAGGGGCCCACATGGGGGTAACCCGAACATTTTCCGTGTCTAAATAATAAGTGTGTTCTCGTGTTCGTGTTTTACGTGATTTAATAGTTATCGTTCGTGTCTTATTATATTTATTCGTGATCGTAATAAATATACATACATACGTAATATTAGCTCGTGATTAATTTGCGTTCATGATTTCATGTTCGTATGTTCGTGATTATAATTATTATTAAAATAATTATCGTGTGTTAATACGTAATAAATACTTATCGTGTTATAACACGTACGTAATACTTGTAATTCTTGTTCGTGAAACGTAAACATGCTATAAAAGGAAAGTTCTAATCATGTACGTATGATCGTAAGGGTACTATTCATGGTTTAAGCATGCGGGTTTTACAGGGTCTCTGGCATCCAAATGGATCAGGCTTCGACCTTAAAGCCTACTCAGACTCAGACTATGTTGGGTGCTGCCTTGATAGGAAAAGCACCTCTAGGAGTTGTCAAATTCTTGGAGGAAAGTTAGTATGTTAGAGTGAAAAGAAGCAAATCTCTGTGGCCATGTCATCAGCTGAAGCTAAATATATCGCTGCCGCTGGCTGCTGTGCATAAGTTCTCTGGATGAAAATTCAATTGGCTGATTATGGGATCAACTATGAAAAGGTTCCCATATTCTGTGACAACACAAGTACGATAGCCATCTCAAACAATCTGGTACTTCATTCCAGAACCAAACATATGACATCAGGTATCACTTTATCAGAGACCATATTTTAAAAGGTGATATTGATCTTCATTTTTTATACCCACAGAATACCAGCTCACTGATATTTTCACCAAACCTCTGGCTAAACCAACTTTTACTAGGTTGGTTGCTGAGCTGGGTATGCTCAATATTGGGAAATAATTCTGATAAGTGATCTCTGTCTCTGGGCATTTAAGATAATTGAATGTGACTAGGTAGTTGCATTCAAATGGGAATTAATATATTCTTGTATTTAATTCAAATTATCTCCTTTTAATGTCAACAACTTTCCTGCTTTCCAAGGGGACAAAGATCACATGAAGGGTCAAGGGGTCCTACGTTTTTCTCAAAAGGTAAATTTCGCATTAAATGTTTTAATTGGAAAAGGACAAAACTTTTCATTACCCTTTGACTCAATTAATTTATAGTCTATCACTCTCATCTCACACACACACACACACACACACTATTCATCTCTCTCAAATCTTCAAAACCTTCACTCTTTCAACAATGACGTCTTCAACAGAAACCCAAAAGTTCTCCGTCTTGGCCGCATCAAACGTCAATTTTAGCATAAATGATGGGAATATTTATTTGAAAAAATGCATCGTACTCCTCGAGCACCAAAATCCTCTCTACTCACCCATGCTAAACTTCTTGAAATATAGCCCCATTGCTAACGTCATCACTAGAGCTCCTTCTTGCTGCTACTCACAATACCTCAATGAGTTTTAGTTCTCAGCTGAAGTTGATCAAACCTCCATGAGCATCACCTTCAATCTTTCCACCTATCCTCATCCCATCACCTTTGACCTCACAGACTTCACTAGAGTTTTTGGACTATCAGTGAACACAACCATGGTCTCTGTACCTACCAGTCACACAGTGAAGAAGGCTCTCATGTCTCTGAGACCACATGATGATGATGATAAACCATTCACCACCAGCACCTTCCTAAACAAAACCCTCATCAAGGTCAACTACTTCTCACCTATCTGGACGACCTTGACGCTGTACATAGTGAAGTGCTTAAGAGGAAACCAGGGATCACATGATCAGCTAAACAGATCATAACAAGCCATCGCTTATAGTCTAATCTAGGGACTGCTCACATTTTATACTCTGACCTGATCTCTAAGCTGTTGAACAAGGGAAAGAAGCACAGACTCTCCACTATCTGATACACCAGATACCTTTATCTCATTTTTGAGGATCTCATGATAGAATCATACCATAACCAGGAGCTTTACTCTTTCTCCCCCTTCCGAATGACACCAACATCATTGAAGACTCCCTTAGAGGATGAAGTTCCCCTTTCTAGAAGCATGATGAAGGTTGCTGGTTTGACCACTACTGAGAAGTCCTTGATCCCTCACAATAAGGTGAATGCTGAAGGATCCACTGGCAAGTCTTTGTCCAAGACCTCTGTGCAGTCCTCCTCTCAACCCAAGGCTCCAAAGGATAAAAAGAACAAGAGGAAGGAAATCATACTTTCCTCTGAAGCCGCTTATGTTATTCCTTCCACGAGTAAGAAAACTAAGAAGATCCCATCCCCTACTCTGGTGGATCAGGAAAGAGAGCATGCTACTGACAAACAACCAGAGTCTAGTGTCTCCAAGTCAGCTGAGACGACTAAGAACCTACTTGACACTGATATCACTCAGGTATTGGTTTGCCCTTATTTTTTCCTTTGGAGGTTCACAAGTAATCACTCTCAAAAGTCTGTTTGAGGGAGTGATGAAGTTTAGGGTTCGCCTCAACCGTTAAGAGTGTTTGTGTCTGCACCTAGATCCTATAAGACCTATGTAAACTTTGTTTCTACACAAGGAAGTGATTCATTTATGCTCTTAACGCACCTTGATGATCCTTCACCCTTTGGACTGTACTTTGGCAAATAACAACTAGAGTACTTATAAGTCCCGACCCAGTCTCTGAACTTCGCTCAGTCTCTGGGTCCCCCTCTTGAGTAAAAGAGTCCCAAAGAATTTATTCTTTTGGGGAGGCTGAATAATCACCCTCAGCCTTCCTAGGGGCAGCGTTAAATGGAGACCTTTACCAATGTTTTAAAACCCGGGTTTTGAATCGACCCGGTCGAGCCACCGGGTCACCGGTTCAATCGGTTGGACCCCCGGATCGACACGGTTTTCAATTAAAAAAAATTGCTTATATATTTTCAATATTATTAAAAATATATATATAAAGCGTCAATATTTCATATATTTGGCCTAAACACAATTTACTAACAAATATAACATGTAAAAACAAAGCTACGTTACAAATACATATAATTATATCACGAAAAAAAAACGAAAAAACAAAAAAAAACCAAAACCCGGCCGGGTCGCTTCAAACCCGGCGGGTTACAATGGGTTTCTAAAATATAAGACCCGGGTCAATTTGACCCGTTTTTTCGACCGGAACCGGTCCAACCGGTTGAACCGGCTGGACCGACTCGGGTTTCAAAACATTGACTTTTACCTTCAAATATTTCACACTTAAAAAGAGTCCCAAGGAGCAATCCTTCAGGGGGAGTTGGATAATCACACCCACATATCCTAGGGGCAGAGAAAAGCGACCATTCCCATATCATGTTTCACTTAAAAAGTCCCAAGGAGCAATCCTTCAATAGGAGCTGGATAATCACACCCAGTTATCCTAGGTGCAACGTACGACGACCATTCACCATATAATGTTTCACAAATAAAAGAGTCCCAAGGAGTAATCCTTAAGGGGGAGTGATAAGTGTGAAAACACTCATCATTTATAACTTAAAAACCACTTAAAACATGGACAAATACATTATATTATACTTTAAATTGTTAGATTACACGTGTATGGTGTATTTGTGTGTTTCAGGTAAATAAGATACATTGTGGAGTAAACACGCGTTATCTCGGGTTTTATTCGAAGAAAAGATGAAGAAAAAGACAAAAGAAGCTAACACAGTCCAAACTTGCCAAGTACATGAAGATTCAAGGACCTATGATTAACATTTACAAAGTTTAATACAAACGAAGCCAAGTTACTACCATTTTCAGAAAGTACAAGGACTAGTTTTGCTATATGCGGATTGCCACTTCATCATACACTACCAAGTGGCCCAATTAGAAGCTGTATAAGGAAAGTTTTGGATTGTCACTTCATCAAATCTATACCATCAGTTCTGGATATTAATGAACGGTTTAGATGATGATCAAGAGATCAACACTTCCACCAATTGGAGAAGGCCACACCACCTTCATCTTCTTCAACAGATTGGAGATGATATACACAATTTCAGAAGTCGATTCAAAAAGAAAAAAATGATTATCTCGGCCTCCTCTACACAACTATACAATTTAATTGAATTCAAATCGATTCCCTTGAAAACCCCCAAATCTGCTGGTGTTGGGATGAACCCTAACACGTGTCATATCTTGATTCGTCCTAACACGTCACTTACACCTCTTCTACTCATCCCTTTCGCCTATAAATACACAACCTCACCCTCATTTGAAGGCAGTTAGCTTAGGAGTAGATTTCACACAGTTCAGTGTAGAAGTAGAATTAGCTAAATTTCACATAGTGTTATAGTTAGTTAGATAATTCTGTTTAAACATTCAGTTTTTAGTTGTAACAGTTTTCTAATCTCCATTAATGAAAGTTCAAGCTACTTCAATCTTTTTCTTTCAACTATTTCAAAAGATTTCCTACTTTTTTTCCTCTAACTAGTGTAACCTGTAATGTTTCTTGTTGAACCTGTAACAAAAATTAGTTTTGTTAGTTGTAACAACTTTTCTTTCTTCAATTTATAAAAATATCAAGTTTCCAAGAATTCACTTCCTAGCCTTTGTTCTCTGTTTTTACTTACTGTTGTGACAAGCTTATGAGTTTGAGTATTTCTTTGGAAACTAATAATCAGCTAGTTAAGTCAGTTTTGATTAAAAATAGCTTTAACCTTCACATAGTTCATCCAATACATCAAGTTCAGTTCAGATTTAGATAAAAGATTTTCAGTTGTAAAAATCTATTTTCGTCAATGAAACTTAAGTGTGGGTTATACTAATGTTTCATGTGATATTTTCTTAGAGTTGAGAGTTGTAGGATATGTAAATCTTGCTTATGTTTTAGAGAGAGAAAGATAGATGATTTCACACTTCTATAGAGAGAAAGTTTAAGAACTATGTGTTATTTGAAATGAAATCACCACCCTCTCCATCAAAGGAGAGGGTTTATATACACAAGCCCATGAGATGGGCTTAGGTTTACATTAGGCCGCCGGTCCATACATTTCATGGGCTCGGTTTTGGGCTTTGTTTAATAAATGTAAATAACTAAACTACGAGCTATTACATAGACTATTGTTGGAGTGACCGATCATTTCTAATACGTCAAATGTATTTCCAACAATCTCCCCCTAAGGGAGGTCACTCCAAACAAGGGCGTTACCCAAGTTGCAATAATAAAATAAACCTAGCATACCATGCTTGTCTCGAGCTCGTAGTCTTCGTCTTTCTTTTCTTTTTCTTTTTTGGCGAACATGTTGATGTGATCTTTGATATCCATCTTTAGCATTAATCTCTTGCCTTGATCTTGTGCATCCTTCACTAGTGATCTTCGCCTCTTCGTGACATCACGTCCCACAAACTTATACCTTTGTAATTCTTGAAAGCTTCAGAGTTCGATACAGCGGAAGACTTGACTTTTAGGCTTTCTAGAATTAGATGAAATATTAAGTGCATAAAGTATAAGCATGCGGGGACGACTTCTTCTTGGATTCCGCAACGCCACCGTCTTCAGATGCCGCAACATAAGTAGACACGAACGAAATGGCTTTGAATATTTCATTCTAATTCGGTAGCATTTTACCTCCGGTCGGTGAAGACCGTTGGATGATATAAAATATCGTACTTGTGGAAGGTAGATTTAATTAAAAATATCCTTGACAAGATTTCGCGGGTAAACCCGTTCTCTTTACTCGACCGTCCAAAGCTGACTGCGAACGTAAAGAGTGAATCATTTGGATAAAATTATCCGCATGATTGAAGCCGTCAATTCTGATTCCTGGAACAAGTTTGATTCATTAAAGAATCCCACCATCGTTGCTTTCCATTTGTCACGAGCTTGATTCATATTGAATCTGGCAAGTTACCTACCAAGTGCTGTTTTAGGTTAACACTAGAAGGATTTCCACTCATCACTGTGAACACTAAGGTATCACTCTGAGTGTTCTGGCAAGATCACTTAGATATTGCGTAGAGGCCTGGAACGTGTTTAAGTTCAGCTAAGAATTAAACCACTGTTGCTTTCCAGTTATCACAAGTTTGATTCATAAAGAATCGCACAAGTTACCTACCATGAGCTTTTTGATATTCACTCAAGAAGGATTTCCATCTTCATTGTAAATACTTTCGTATTACTCGGATGTTCAGGCAAGATCATGAAGATTTTGCGTAGGACTTTTAATATCTTTCTTACTTTTCATAGTGTGTGAAGAAGCAAGGAATTATGAAAGTGTGTCCTAATGAGATATTTGATGATCTCAAATGGCTCTAGACTCGATTGTGCATTTTGGATTTTAGTGATCAGAGGCTGGAGAGGAGTGCCACCATTTCAATACCAATTTATTCGGAGTGAATAAATCGATAGATAACGTGTTGTCTCCGTGTGATTAAAACAAATATCTTTTAAGAGATATCTGAGTTAGCTGGGATGGGTTGTGCATTGCATCACTGGGTCCATGATGTCTATCTTCAATATCGAGCATCATTAAAATGATCTCAATAGCATATGTGTTGACCCTGTTTCTGCCTAAGGTTGTAAGGAGGGATTCTTTCTTTACACCCTTTATCTTTACAATTCTTTTTCATTCTTCAACCCCTTCAATGCTTACCAATACGTCATAACTAGCACCTTGTTGTGATTGTTCCAGTGCTAACTTAAGTACTTGGTCGGCATTCAGCTACGTTCACAATCTTTCTCCATCTTTCCTAAGGACTACTATTTCTAGCTATGGAATGTCCTAGGGAAGATTCCTCCGGTTTAGGAAGAATCATTGGACTTAACCTATCCTACCATCCTTATGATAGCACAATCTTCATCGTCGTGAAATAAATGGGTTTTGGATAAGTATATGTCACCATGAAAATCCATTTTGATATGCAAATCCGTTTTGCTCCCCCTTAACATATGCCACAATATTCGAAAACATTTCGCATATGTCGGGATGAGCCAGCACATTAAGTCAAACCATTTGTGATAATTTCCCATATTAAATCACATTTTCTCCCCCATATTAAAAAAATTAACCCAATCGATGTTTTTAATATCAATTGATTTAATGAAGTTTTAACAAAGGTTTTGGGAAGAAAATGCAAGTCTGTTTTATCTTCATGATACCAAATGTATGAGATATGATACCGATTTGTAACATGATCACATATTCACCATATTATAAAAAATTGACAAGGTTGGACCTAATTGATGAGAACATCATATGATAAGATCAAATGGTTCTTGTCGGCATATGTTGGTCGCCTCGTCACGTCTGAAGTCATCTCTTGAAACCACGTGTACGATTGGTATTGTTGTCTTGACACCAGTTAGTGAGCTTGGCACGTTCGGCATCGAAGATTCTGAATGTTTGACAATTGCTCCCCCTCAATTGTTGACCCGTGTTCTATTGAAAGAGCTGTAGTCGTCGGTTGAGTAGTCGTATCGTCGAGTATGTAGATACCAATTGTAGATAGCTATGGTTGTAGAGATGATAACTTCATGAAAACAAGACTTCTCTTGTTTTAACAAATAAATGCACTGAAGCGTACATATATTTGTGTTAGACCAAGTTATAAAGTAAACTTGATCCCTTACAATGTTTTAAAGTAAACCTTGCCCGAGAAAATTAATTCCCGTTGTGAGCCAAAGCTTTCATAAGAAATACTTGACTTTAATGTGAAAACCGGGTTGCAGTCAGAAATAACTACAAGCCATAAGGGCATGTTTTATGAAATATTTATAACTTTCGTACGAACTCTATTTATGGCGCCGTGTCGATATTAGTCAACATTTCTAAGGCCGTAAATATTATCGTACCAAAAGACATGCCTTTGAAAAATAAAGTAAAAATATTTTTGGATTTTCCTAGATTTTTCATTTTTATGGTTTTTATATGGTTTTATATTTTTGTATCTTGCTTTTGTGGATAAAAATATAAACAATATACACGGATGATCACCAAGGATACGGAGAATAGTTTACCATCACTATTCTTTCGCTTCATCTGCCAGTTCCTTAAGAGTCTCAGGCGAGAAGGTTCTCATTCCTAGCTTGTCGGCCAAAAATTCCATTCGAGCGCGATCTAAAGCCTTCGTGAAAATATCCGCCAATTGATACTCAGATCGGACAAAATAAAGCTCGATTACTCCATTTTCCACTTGCTCCTTGATGAAGTGGTAGCGAATGTCAATATGCTTCGACCGGGAGAATTGAACATTGTTGCAGCATAAGGCAATTGCACTTTTGTTGTCGTAGTACCTCGGAATTTTGTTGAAACCTAGACCATAGTCGGTTAATTGCGATCTCATCCAAAGAATTTGAGCACAGCAACCGGACATAGCTATGTATTCTGCTTCCGTACTTGAAATTGCAGCGCTTTTCTGCCTTTTCGATGCATAACTAATTAGTCGATCTCCTAGTAGTTGCAAAGTTCCACTCGTGCTATGCCTTGTATCTTTACAACTCGCGTGATCCGCATCTGCATATGCCATAAGTGCAATCGAAGAGTCCTTCGAATACCAAGGTCCCCGATTAATGGTTCCTTTAAGATACCGAAAGATCCGTTTAACAGTAGCTAAGTGTAACTCATTAGGCCTAGTTTGATACCGAGCACACATACATATAGCAAACTGAAGATCAGGTCGACTAGATGTGATATACAGAAGAGTACCGATCATTCCACGATACAGTGTCGGATCAACGGCAACTCCATGTGGATCTGCATCAAACTTAGTTCGTTCCACCATTGGAGTATCCACGGGGTCGCAAGATTCCATCTTATATTTCTTTAGCGATTCAAGGGCATACTTGGATTGATTGATAAAGATGCCTCTGGGACTTTGAGATATCTGAAGACCTAAGAAGAATGATACCTTGCCCATCATTGACATCTTAAACTTGGAAGACATGAGTTTCCCAAACTCGTCGGATAAGTTTGGGTCGAGGCTGCAAATATAATATCATCAACATATATTTGTACCATAATCATATCTTTACCTCGTTTCTGAATGAACAGCGTGGGATCCACCTTGCCTTTAGCGAAGCCTTGCATAATGAGGAATTGTGATAATAGATCATACCATGCGCGTGGAGCTTGCTTCAACTTATAGAGAGTCTTCTTAAGCTTGTACACATGATTAGGATATTTAGGATTCACAAAACCATCTGATTGTTGAACATAGACCTCTTCCTTGATTTCACCATTCAGAAATGCCGTCTTTACATCCATCTGATAGACGATCATATTCATGTGGGCTACATAAGCGAGGAATAGTCTAATAGCTTCCAAACGGGCAACAGGTGCAAAGGATTCCATAAAGTCGATGCCTAATAATTGCTTGTATCCACGAGCTACTAGTCGAGCTTTGTTCTTCAATATTCCGCCTAACTCATCGAGTTTCACCTTATAAAACCATTTCAAAGTGAGTAATTGAACTTGATCCGGGCATGGGACAAGTTCCCATACTGCAAGACGTATATATTCATTAAGTTCTTCTTGCATAGCTTCTATCCAACAGGATTGAGTAAAAGCTTCTTGCCATGTATTAGGTTCTACTTCAGTGAGAAAAGCATCAAAATGACAAAACATTGCATTTTCTTGTAACTGACTTCGTGTGGATACCGGACGATTAGGGTCACCAATAATAGAATCTATAGGATGATCCTTTGTCCACTTGTTGTCATGTTCACGAATCCGTGGATTGGAGTAAATCATAGTAGGAGCTTCCTCTGAGGTAGACGACCCGACTTGATTAGGGTCGGGATTTGGTACACCAAAGAATGAAAGTTCACACATTTGAGCGAATTCAAAATCGTGATCATCATCATCCTCTTCATCATCAATAGGCATGACATGGGTAGTTGAAACATGTATTGGTTGAGAAATACTCGTTGAAGGTATAGCTTGACCAATTGTAGCTGCAGATGTGTCTGACTGTGCTTCGGTTGCTGGAGTGACAACTTCGGTTACCGGAGCTATTACCTCAGGTTCTGGAGCAACAATACTTCGAGGAGTAAAGAATTCATCAAAGAACGGTTGAAACAATGTATCCCATTCAGTCCTAGAAGGTGGTGTAAATGATGATGAAGTAGGGTTGTTTGGGACAAGACCAGAACTAATATTACTGGGTCCCATTCCATGAAGTGCGGGTTCAGAGATGCTTTGCTCAGAAGCCATTGCTGTCAGCTCATCAAAATCAACATTCATAGTTTTGAGGATCTTATGAGACTTACGATTGTAGATTCGGTATGCCTTCTTTGCGGGTGCGTAACCAGTGAAAATACCAATATCAGCCTTTGGTTGAAGTTTTCCCAAATTGTCACCATCATTATTTGGATAGCAGAGAGAACCAAATACATGAAGATATGATAAATCTGGTACTTTTCCATGGAGAAGCTCATAAGGTGTTTTACCATGGCGTTTATGAATTAGTGACCGGTTTTGGGTGCTGTAGATACTGCTTCCGCCCATAAAAACAATAGAGTCATTGCGTAAATTAACATCGTTCGAGCAGCTTCCATAAGTGTGCGATTTGGCCTTTCAATGACACCATTTTGTTGTGGAGTGAGTGCAACGGATGTTTCATGAGATATGCCAACTTCTTCATAATAATTACGCAAGATTTGATTCACAAATTCGGTTCCATTATCTGTACGAATGCGTCGGACAGTAGTGTTGAGACGCACTTGAATCATCTTGAGAAATCCGATGACGAATTTAGGTGCCTCATTTTTTGTTGTAAGAAATTTCATCCATGTAAACCGAGAGTAATCATCGATAATTACGAGGATGTACTTTTTGCCACTAAGACTTTCAACACGCATTGGCCCACAAAGATCCATATGCAACAAATAAAGTTTCTCTTGGTTAGTGTCTTCAGTCTTGGGTTTGTATGATTTCTTAGTGTTTTTCCCCATTGTACACGCGGAACACAAATGATCCTTGTGAAATGAAAGTTTAGGAAGACCATGGACAAGTTCGTTTTTCGCCAAATGATTAATAGCGTCAAAGTTAAGATGAGATAACCGTTGATGCCATAACCATGACTTAGTCTTCGATGCTTTGGAGAAAAGACATACGGGAGAAGCGGCCATCATGTCTTGTAGAGACAAAGTATAGAAATTATTCCCTCGAGTACCTTTCAATAAATCAACCCCTTCCAAATTATGTATGAAGCAGGTATGCTCTCGAAAAGAAACTTCTAGGTTTGCATCACAAAATTGTCCCACAGAAAATAAGTTGTGACCGAGACCTTCCACATAATACACTCTTGAAATAATAACATTCCCAATATGATATTCACCAAAACCCATTATCTTTGCAATATGATCATTTCCAAATCGAACCGTACCAAGAAACTTGCTGAAGAAATTTCTGAGCTGAGAGCGATCTCCGGTCATATGCTTGGAGCAACCAGAGTCCAAATACCAGAGAACAATTTGGACCACCTGTTTTCAATAACAACAGTAGACAATGCATTGGAAACTATTGGTTCCGGAGTGTTAGCAGATACAGATAAAATATTATCAGAATTGCTAACATGGTTGTGACCCTTAGATTTCCTGCGTTTTCTAATGTGAGTTTTAGCACTTACAGGTTTTACTATTCCAACTTTCTTAGGTTTTGGATTATTCACGGGCACTACAGTGGGAGTATACCTATTTAAAGGGCACTTGGTTCCTTCAATAGTGTCGGTGTTCCTAATTAAAGGACACGTTTGTGTTTTGGTAGCCTTGGTACTCCTAGTTAAAGGGCACGCTTTCTTCGCTTTAGTGGGAGTGATCCTAGTTAAAGGGCACATATTTCCTACTATAGTGAAAGTTCTACCAGTGGGACGCCACATCCAACCAACTTGGGTTAACACTTTCCCAGTCGGTTTCCATTCTAATCCATTTTTCTGGGCATTCATCTCATTCACATGGTCAATAAGGCAAGAATCATGACGACTAGAAAACATACATTCATTGCAATTCCAAAATTTCAAATTAGAATTCACAGTAGTCTTAGAACGCTGCATAACCGCAGAGCCTTTAGGTTTAGCTACATGATTCTTTTTATTCAAAACAGAATTAACATTCCTAGGATGGGCTTATACTTTCTTCTTCACTGGACTACTAGATGGAGGCAAGATCCTATCATTCTTCTTGTTTCTTTTAAGCTTAGATCTTTGAGCCTTAGTAGTGGTGCTTACACCTGTAGAAGGCAACACGGGAATATTAGAAGTTGGTTTTGATTCCGCCTTATCTTTAGTGACCAAAGTTTGAGATGGTTTAGTCCTAGGGCCCTTATTAAATGGTGTGACGGCTATAAGGTTCCTTTTGATTGCACTAGAGGACGATGCTGAGACAGTGGCTGCGTTATCCACAACATTCTTACCTTTTAGAGTACGAAGTGTTTCCTTTAACTCAGCCAAGGCTAGATTTTTATCACAAATTTGTTCCCTAAAATCAGATATTTCCACCGACTTTCGATTCAATTGTTCAATCAATGATTGATTCTGTGCAGTGGTATTAGCACATGCGGGCTTTACTGAATCGAAGAGTCGTGTATCTTTATGTTTTAAGTTATCAAATTTGAACAAAATATTGGAAACTCGATTATCTAGATCAAGTTTAAAATTCTCAGCAGCCTCAAGTACGTTCACACAGTTAAGCTCCTTAGATTTCTCTATGTCTATCGGCAAAGTTTTAGCAACTTTGTCACTTGGCTGACGCTGTTTTGATTGTAAATTCAATCGAAAATTCTTTTCAAAATTTGCATCATCGATATTAACACCTTCGAATGACGTTTCAAAGATTTCTTGAATAAATTGTTGCTTGCATTCAAGCGAAATACAATGTGTTTGAATCTCATCAAAATGTTTTGAAAGCGAAGAATATGAATCTTGAAGCTTTAAACATTCAGCGTCAGATTCGTGACAAGTACTATCTACCACATGATCCACAGATTCAACATTATGCACAATAGAATCATTATCAACACTTATATTCACACAGACGGAAACTATATCATGAGACATCACTTGTTTCAGAAGCTGATCATTTTAGCGTGAAACCCGTTCTATTTCAAGTAAACTGTTTTCATAAGCATCATCCATTTCATTGAAAACACGTTTAACTTCTTCTATTTCCAAATGCAAATCTTGATCAAGATTACTAAGACAAGCTTTAACATTCTTTACAAACGGAACAATTTCGTCTCGAAACGCAGCTCTAGTGTGCTCAAAGTTCCATTCACCTTCCGTTATGGCCGTGGCCGTCGTACGTTCCAAAATGACCTTATCAAAATCGACTAAGTGTTGGTGTACCGCTTTTAAGTCAACGGATGCCTTACTTACCGGTGGAATTAACTTTGTTAAATCCGTTTTGACAAGTGTAGGAGACGTACTAGGAGGGTTTTCATTTGACAAACTTTGGGGCACAATAACTGTTAGTTCAGCTAATTCCTTTTGTAAGCGAATACGTGTCTTTTTAGAAAGTTGATCTTTATTATGCTTATCATAATCAATCGTATAGAATTTTGAAAACATTTTAGAATGAGTTTCTTCCATAAGTGATTGTGTCTCCTTAGAACTAAGAACATAAGGTGCTTCTTTCGATTTGCCAATTATGGTCATATCATAAAGACAGGGAATATATTCCCGAGCTTGTTTTGCATAACCGGGATTAGGTGGTAAATTTTGAAGACGCTTAAGTTCGAGTTCTTTAAATGATTTAGTTAAAAGATGAACCTTTTCTGTGGAAGCGTATTGTTTTAAAAGCTGTTGTTCTTTGAATTTAAGAAGTTTGGTAGCATTAATTTCCGATTCAAACTTTTTAGACTCGAGAGTTTCGAAATCCATTTTAAGTTTCTGAAAATCATTGACAACCGACTCTTTAGCTTTTAATTCACTGGAAAGATTAGCTTTTAATGATTCTATTTCTTTCAAGTGTTCAATATTTTCAAAACGAAATTGGTCAAATTCAGAACATGTTATTTTCTCAGCTTGAGGGACCATTTCAAAAGTTTTGACCTTTTCTTTATGCAACGCAAGCTCAGCAGTTAGGGTGGAATTCGTATCTACGGATTATCTGAGAGCCATATGCATTTGATCAATAATATGTTTATGCACCATGACCAAATCATGTTGAGCATAAGATTCCATACCCGTCGTAGCATTTGGTTGAGGTTCACTCAAATGTGTAGGATTGGGTACCACATCATTTGAGTTACTAGTTCCCGAATGCTGTTCGAGGTTGTCATTTTCATGCCCAACTTGATGTGGGTTATCATCATTACCAAGATTGGTTGTGGTGGGTACCTCACTGACGACATCAGAACCGTAGTGAGAGTGATAAACAACGAGAGCAGCTTGGGCAGAGTGAATGTCATCACAATCCGAATCATATGCGTCAAGATCATCTGCTTGATAAGCTGCATTAGAAGTGGAAACGACTGCAATGCCTTCAGTATCTGCTGCCCCTGGGTCTACAAGAGATGCTAACTCCTCTGAATCCAAAATCTTTCCCTTTAGACTGAGCATCAACCAAATACGTTTTCTAACGAAACCACGCTTCATCCCTTCTCCTTTTCGGCTGAGTGCATTGCCTAGCCATATGACCTTGTCCTCGGCAATTGTAGCAAGTCACAACCTTTTGAGGACCAATGGGGCTTCCATTTCCATTAGCTTGAGAATTCACAGCTTGAGCATTCACAGTCCTTGTAGGAGGTCCATATGACTTTTGCCTTCCCTGAATAGGTTGCACTGTTACTTGACCATCTTGAACAGTAGCTTGTTGTCGAGGATTTGAAGAGGTGCGGATCTGATTGTTTTTTGGTGGAAATCCTCTAGTTGCAACAAGTTTTGACAAGTAGGCAGTGAGATGGTTTAGAACATCAGATGGCGTATCATTTGGAGTAAAGACCGGTGCTTGGATTGGTGGAAGTTCATTAGAGTAGAAGGCTTGTGATGGTTGTGCTTCTATTGGAAAATATCCTTGCTGAGGAGTATAGCCGATTAGAGAAGTGTTGGCTTGTGATGGTGATGTCTGATATGGTGGTTGATGTGGAAAAGATTGTTGATGAACACTTTGTTGAAATGCTTGATGTGGCATCATTGGTGGTTGATAAGATGGTTGTTGTGGTTGTTGATAGGTGTGTGGTGGTGGCTGCTACAAGTATGATGGTTGTTGATAAGTATAACCCATGTTTTGTTGAGAAGTGATAGATGTGAAAACACCCATCCTTTTTACCACTTAATTACAATAATAACCGAGCACAAATGTGTATTTTATGTCATTTATGTCGGAATTATGCGGGGTTTGTGTTTTTGTTGTGATTTAGGACGAAAAGGTGAAATGTGGAGAAAACACGGCATTCATGGGCTTTTATCAAAAAAAAAGACGAAAGATGAAGTCGAAAGATCAAGAGTGGAAAAAGAACGGAAGTCCAAGACCAATTCTGAAGATTTATCGAAGAAAACGTCAAAAGACGGAAGTTCACCAAAAGCCGAAGAACTCAAGTCTAATTTATTAAAGAATTACAAGACGAGTTCAAAGAAATCCCCAGCCAAAGTCATTAAAGTCCAAGATTTAAGAAGATTAAAGAAAGCAAGGACCTAATGACGCAATTAAAGAAAAGATGAAAGAGGGAGGAAGCTTCCTAAGCTCCTCCCTAATCCCCCTATATATAGAATAGATCTCCTTCATTTGTAGTGGTTGGTGGCTTGACAACCCATCCTTCCCCCATTTTCATTTCCTGTACTTTAATTTTGATGCACCTTAATTTCATGTTATGCACCTTTAAATTCTTTTTAATTCCAAGTAAGTTTACATTTAATTATTGTTGAATCTTTACTTTTCTTGTTCAATCTCTCATCTACCTTTCTCGTTTGATTTGTTCTTAATCTTTGCGTTCATGTTCTTGAGTTTTTTTATGGTTTTGATCAAGTGGGTTTTGATTGATTTGGCTTTTTTTGTTAGTTTTGTTGATTTGTTTTGATTGATTATTGTTAGTAGATGTTTTGTGGTTGTTTTGGTTTAATCTTTTGGTTTATCTTGGTTAGATTTTGTTAAATTCGTGTTCTATTTCATCTTACTGTTCTTCACGTTCATGTTACTGTATCTTGCCCAGATATTCCGAATAGGGAAATTATTCGGGATAGGCCAAATATTCTGAATAGGGAAATTATTCGGGATAGGGAAATTATTCCGGATAGGCCAAATATTCTGAATAGGGAAATTATTCCGAATAGGCCACTTATTCCGAATAGGAAACTTATTCCGAATAGGAAACTTATTCCGAATAGGAAACTTATTCCGAATAGGAAACTTATTCCGAATAGGAAACTTATTCCGAATAGGAAATTATTCCGAATAGGCCACTTATTCCGAATAGGATACTTATTCCGAATAGGAAACTTATTCCGAATAGGAAACTTATTCCGAATAGGGCAAACATTCCGAATAGCAAGGATATTCCGGATAGGCAGATTATTCCGAATAGAGAGGATTATTCCGGATAGGTGACATATTCCGAGTAAGCCATTTATTTCGAATAAGGGTATTATTCCGGATGAGCTGATTTTCAGGTTCTTTAATTCCAGTTTTTAATTTTCTGCTTTTAAGTTTCAAGCTTTATTTTTCCCGCCTTTTTCTTTATTTTTATTTTTATTTGCTTTCCTTTTAGTTTAAGTTTTAGTTTGTGTTTACTTACTTTTATTGCCTTTAATTTCTCACCATTTACTTTTCGCCAAGTTTTAATCTTTCTTTGTTTCTTCTTTTACCGTCTTTACTTTATTTTTATTGTTTCAAGTTTTTATTTTTAATTAGTTTTAGACAACGACCCTCTTTTATTTGATTCACCAAGAACAACTGAGTCACACAATTAACCAGAGATCAATTCGAAGAGATTCCGAGAAACGAACTTTTTCAACTAGTAAAACATCTACATTAAAATGGCGCCGCTGCCGGCTCTTTTCGTGAGGATTTATGGTTTTTTGTTAGAGACGCGTTGGCTTTTGGGATCCGTTCACTTGTGAACGTTATTTTTCGCGTCAAAAATTTTCAAAAAATCCCAAAAACATTTGAAAAATCATAAAAAGCATTTCTTTTTCAAAAGTTTTGCACCAAAAATATTCTTCTTGCTTGTCTATTTTTCTTTATGGATTTTTATGTCCATTGCGTCGGGTGTGGGAGATGATTGTACAGGAACGACTCTTGTCAATGGTGTACATGTGAGCGGTGCGGAAACGATATCGACAATACACAATTCCAATTCGGATTTTGTCCTTTGTGCAACTCGACTAATTCGTCCTTTTTGAACCCACCTCCTCCTGTTCCCCCGTGCATCTATTGTGGAAGCGATTCTCATTGGCATGTTTCATGCCCGGTTCGATACCCGTATGGTCACGAGCAAGAACCGGGTTACAATTATGACAATGGTAATAGCTATCCACAAGAAGCACCCAGTTTCTCTCCATACCCATGGTGCTATATTTGTGGGGGCCCTCACGATGCTTCTTTTTGTGATTCGTCGCAAGTCTTTGAGAAAGTACCGTGCTATCATCCTAGTGTCTATAACTTTGAGCCCCCACATCACACCCTCAATCATCAATCCTCTCAGCAAATTAGTCTTGATAAACAACTCACTACTTTGAATGGCATTCTAGAAAGTATAGCTCAACTCCGAGCTGACTTGCATCCGGAAAAGTAACCTTTGCTTGATGTGAACGAAACCTTGAAAACCACCGACACCTTTTTGAGCCAATTTAGTCGTTTTCTCTTCTTTTCTACACCAAAATGTTTAATTACAGCGTGGGATAGAATTGGTGAAATTGAACATACTCGGGGAGATGAACAACAAAAGTTGCTACATGAGCTTCTTAAAGATGTGGAGGTTATCAAGGAAGAGTTAGCCGACTACTTCACTCCTAACTGGACTCGTCCCATCTATTATGATGATGACGACGAAGATGATGTCTACACTTTCAACCAATCTTCTGAAGTTGCTGCTCCTACTCTCGATGTTCCTATTGCGTCTAAGGATCTAGATTCGTTGAATGAGCTTAGTGATGTTGGTCTCGACAAATTATTGGATGATGAGGTTTGTGACTTACCTGCTATGGAGCCTGAGGACGACGTTGCTCTTACGGAAGATATCGATCCTAGTGATGACGATTCTTCTCTCTGCTATGAGAATTTCACTTTTGAAATTTCTCAATCTCCACCGGGAGATGCGGGTGATGACGATTTATTCTCTTCGGCTTACGAGAAGTTCACCGATGAACTTGATCTTGTGGATGAGGTGGAAGACGTGCTTCTTCACGATAGATTAAGGAAAGTGCACCTTCTTATTGCTCAAATCGAAGAGTTAACTTCTCCTTCTCTTTCCGATTCTTCACCTCCATCTATTCCTCCCGTTGAAGATAATGACCCATTACTGGAAGAAATCGATATCCACTCCATCCCTCCAGGTATTGATGATTATGACACGGAGGGGGACATTATTTTTGATAATTTTCTACAGGAGGGTATTGTCCCAAGTCCCCCTCCCGAGCACCTTTCATCCACTCCGTTAGAGACCATCATAGAGGATGAGTGCTTTGACCCGAGAGGTGACATTGATTATGCTATGATTGATAACAATACGGCTTTGCCGCTTGCTCAGCATCCATTGTCTTTGGGGGAGGACAATGTGCTTACTTTACCCACCCCACCTCCCGTGGACCTTGATTTCACATACTTTTCGTATGTTGAAAGGACCTTTCTCCCATACAAGACTTATCCCCCTACCTCTCCTTTGTTGATGTCAACCGGGAACGAGGACAAGGTCTTTGATCCCGGTATCACATTCGAGGCTTCCCCATGGACCATTTAATTCGGGGACGAGTCAGGCTCGTGACTCGGTTAATATAAACAAGCGCTTTTTGGGAGGCAACCCAATTATCTATCTATCTTTCCTTGTTTTCACCATAAGTGTAGGGGGAGCCCCGTTGGTTTCTTGTTTTCTTTCTTATCATGTGCAGGGATTAGAGCTTCAAAGACACACTCTTGATGACTTTTGACGAACCGTGATTCCGTGTTCCCTTCTTCCCGGTTCTATCCTAAACTCTTTTCGATTCACTATTTTATATTTTCCAATAATAAAATAGGAATCTCTTTAGTTGTCTTTTCCTTAGCGAGATTTAAACAAAGTGCATAATGTCCTAAGTGTAGGGGAGTTTACTCCCATATGCTTAAACATTGAGGACAATGTTTATGTTAAGTGTAGGGGGGACTTCTATCGAAGTTAAGTGGCCTTTTCCTCGTATTTGTCCTCATTTTAACCGGAAAATCAATTTTTCGACATTTTTCAAAATTTTTGATCTATTTTGGCCTATTAGTTTTGCCCTATGTATAATTATTTTCTTTCTTTGCTAGAATAAATCTTTAATAAAGTGGTTTTAATTTTCAAACATTGTGAATTTTTTTGACTCAACCCGAGTTTACTTATCTAAGTTTACTCTAGCTAGTATCCTTAACGTGTTTAAGTCAAGTTTTGCTAGGCTTTTATATAGGGAGCTATAAAACGTGAAAGTCTTAACTCTCACGGGTTAAGAACAAGAACTTTCCGCAAGTTTCTATAATTGATCCTAGAGAGTCGTTTATCAAGGGAACTTTAAAATGCGATTTCGAAACTTGAAAAAGTCTAAGAATTTGCAAGATCCTATAGGCGACTCGAAAACCCAAAACTTTGATTTAATAGGCTAAGCATCCACGAGTCTCATTCCTTGAGATTTTAAACTGTGGAGAACGAGAGATGATAGAGCCAATTATAAGTTCGGTATTCTTTCGTGAATTTATGTGAGTTAATTATAAGCCTATTCTCCCATCGCCTGTTAATAAATTTAGCTGCAATAAATAAGGTTGTACGATTTGAAAAGTTACTTAGCTTCTAGCCCAAGATCGTTTAAAAGTTGCTCGGTATGGATTAGAGTTCATAGCCAAGGCATAACTTATTGAAGCGGGATGCGAAGATTGGCGAGTCCAAAAAGGTCCTAACAAGGCATGAGGGCTACATTTTTTTGCTAAAGATCCCAAGTGATGTGAAGAATCATTTATCAAAAATCATTATGAAGGATCGAGACACACGACGAAAAGCAAGTACTCCCCAAAAGATCATGGAGAAGTCTATCCAAAAAGGCCCTAACAAGGTATGAGGATAAATAGATCCAAGTCCAAAAAGGAGGCGGATCGTTGTATATCAAAGTCCAAAATAAAGATTGGAGAAAAATGAAAAAGTCATGGTCCAAGTATGAATCTCTCAAAACTTCAAGTGAAGAAATTCCTATATGAAGAGAAGACCATAATTTCATGAACGTCTCTCAAGGTTTGAAGTATGAAGTCGCTGCCAAATATCGGTCCGAGAAAGGTCTCAAATCGCTAAGCGAGTTATGCCAAGATATGAACTTTATGAGGTCCCGAGAAGCAGTTTTAAAATTTTTTGTCCTTTAACTAACTATTGATTAAATCGTTCACTTTATTTTCGGCCTAATAAACTATCAAAATAAGTCAACAATGCATCCTTGTGATCATTCAAGACAGCAATAAAATATAAGAGATACCCCTAGGAATAAGGGAGTCTAAGTGAATAATTGGCCCACATGAGTTCGTGTTAGTTTGCTAACTTATAATAACAATGATCTCGTTTTTAAGCTTGGTTTGGAGAAAGTGAAAACTTGAGGATGATGATCATTCACAACATTTCCAAAACCCTAAGGTATGATTTTTACTTCTTTACTTGTTTCGTAATTTTCTATCTCTTTAATAAAGGCCAATATAGATTGATTATGATGAAAAGTGTAATCTTGCTTTGTAACTAATGCATTGCATGAGGACACTGCAATGGTTAAGTGTAGGGGATTTGATAGGTGTGAAAACACCCATCCTTTTTACCACTTAATTACAATAATAACCGAGCCAAAACGTGTATTTTATGTCATTTATGTCGGAATTATGTGGGGTTTGTGTTTTTGTTGTGATTTAGGACGAAAAGGTGAAAAGTGGAGAAAACACGGCATTCATGGGCTTTTATCGAAGAAAAAGACGAAAGATGAAGTCGAAAGATCAAGAGTGGAAAAAGAACGGAAGTCCAAGACCAATTCTGAAGATTTATCGAAGAAAAAGTCAAAAGACGGAAGTTCACCAAAAGCCGAAGAACTCAAGTCTAATTTATTGAAGAATTACAAGACGAGTTCAAAGAAATCCCGAGCCAAAGTCATTAAAGTCAAAGATTTTAGAAGATTAAAGAAAGCAAGGACCTAATGACGCAATTAAGGAAAAGATGAAATAGGGAGGAAGCTTCCTAAGCTCCTCCCTAATCCCCCTATATATAGAATAGATCTCCTTCATTTGTAGTGGTTGGTGGCTTGACAACCCATCCTTCCCCCATTTTCATTTCCTGTACTTTAACTTTGATGCACCTTAATTTCATGTTATGCACCTTTAAATTCCTTTTAATTCCAAGTAAGTTTACATTTAATTATTGTTGAATCATTACTTTTCTTGTTCAATCTCTCATCTACCTTTCTTGTTTGATTTGTTCTTAATCTTTGTGTTCATGTTCTTGAGTTTTTTTTTATGGTTTTGATCAAGTGGGTTTTGATTAATTTGGCTTTGTTTGTTAGTTTTGTTGATTTGTTTTGATTGATTATTGTTAGTAGATGCTTTGTGGTTGTTTTGGTTTAATCTTTTGGTATATCTTGGTTAGATTTTTTTAAATTCGTGTTCTATTTCATCTTACTGTTCTTCACGTTCATGTTACTGTATCTTGCCCAGATATCCCGAATAGGGAAATTATTCGGGATAGGCCAAATATTCTGAATAGGGAAATTATTCGGGATAGGGAAATTATTCCGGATAGGCCAAATATTCTGAATAGGGAAATTATTCCGAATAGGCCACTTATTCCGAATAGGAAACTTATTCCGAATAGGAAACTTATTCCGAATAGGAAACTTATTTCGAATAGGAAACTTATTCCGAATAGGAAACTTATTCCGAATAGGAAATTATTCCAAATAGGAAACTTATTCTGAATAGGAAATTATTCCGAATAGGCCACTTATTCCGAATAGGAAACTTATTCCGAATAGGAAACTTATTCCGAATAGGAAACTTATTCCGAATAGGGCAAACATTCCGAATAACAAGGATATTCCGGATAGGCAGATTATTCCGAATAGAGAGAATTATTCCGGATAGGTGACATATTCCGAGTAAGCCATTTATTCCGAATAAGGGTATTATTCCGGATGAGCTGATTTTCAGGTTCTTTAATTCCAGTTTTTAATTTTCTGCTTTTAAGTTTCAAGCTTTATTTTTCCCGCCTTTTTCTTTATTTGCATTTTTATTTGCTTTCCTTTTAGTTTAAGTTTTAGTTTGTGTTTACTTACTTTTATTGCCTTTAATTTCTCACCATTTACTTTTCACTAAGTTTTAATCTTTCTTTGTTTCTTCTTTTACCGTCTTTACTTTATTTTTATTGTTTCAAGTTTTTATTTTTAATTAGTTTTAGACAACGACCCTCTTTTATTTGATTCACCAAGAACAACTGAGTCACACAATTAACCAGAGATCAATTCGAAGAGATTCCGAGAAACGAACTTTTTCAACTAGTAAAACATCTACATTAAGAAGCATACATGGCAAGTGGATCATGAACTTGAGGTTTAGACAACCAAGCCTCGATCACATGGCATTCGTGTTGTTGAAGAAAAGCTTGAAGTTTATCCACATTGGTGTTATGCAAGTCCTTAGCCAATTTAACATCCGTCACGTACTTTTTCCATTCTGAAGGAAGAGTGTTCAAATACTTGGTGTTCAGTTGAAACGTAGGAATTGCCATGCCATAGATATGAGCTCATTCAACAATAGGGTAAATCTCAAATAGTAGTCATTAAGAGTTTCCCCGTGAACATAGGCAAACTTATCAAAAGTATCATAAAGCTTACACTCTCGCTCTTGTTTAGTTAACGAGGTGCCTTGCATTAGAACACGAATTCTATCCCATAACTCTTTGGCAACTTTATGTTTGCTGACGAGCTTGTAGACATCTGGAGGAAGGGCTTGGAGAATGATGTTTGTAGCATACTTATCACATTTGTCTTGAATCTTCATATCTCTAGTCAATTCACCCGTTGTGCAAGGACGAGTAGTTGTACCTTCCGTCACTGTAGCATAATCTAATGGTCCATTGAGCACCGATGCCCAAATGAGATGTCCATTCTCTTTGTTCAACATGTAAAGTTCCATTCGGGAAGTCCAATCCTCATACATAGATTTTTCCAACATTGGTGGACGATTATCCGTACCCGAGAGGATGGACTTATCCGTAAGAGATGTGTACTCCATTTCGATAAGTTAAGATTTATAAATATTGATCGAACAATGAGAGAAAGTAAATGTGTTTGTTGTTGTGTGTTAAAGCCGAGAAATAATGTTGAAATCCCCTAAATTATGTTCTCGATAAACAAAAAATTCCAAGTCAAAATTGCACACGATTTTTTAAGGAATAATTTTTGGGTTGTCAGAATATTGATCGGAATAAAGATAGGAAACTGTCAGAATATCAGTCGGAAAACCGTCGGAATAAACCTATCGGAATACCCTTGATCGGAATGTCCCTAATCGGAATACCCTTGTCGGAATGTCCCTAATCGGAATACCCTTGTCGGAATAAACCCTATCATAATACCCTGATCGGAATGTCACAGATCGGAATGTCCCAAATCGGAATGTACCAAATCGGAATGTGCCACACCGGAATGTCCCAAATCGGAATGTACCAAATCGAAATGTGCCAAATAGGAATGTCCCAAATCGGAATGTACCAAATCGGAATGTGCCAAATCGGTATATGATCGGAAACCTTAAACCCTTTTCTGATGACAATGATCAGAATAACTATTAAACCCTTTTCCGATGACACTGATCGGAATATATCCCACTTTTCTCAGAAAAAACTCAACCAATTCGAGATTTTAAGCCAAAAAATGATCAAAACACCCAAAAAATTTGTGTTTTTAGCCAAAGTAACTATACCAAATCTGTACCACAACTATGTAGAAGATTTGTATCAAGAAAAAACCATAAAAACACAAAAAAAATGGTTCGTGTAAAATGGATCAAAATAGGCGTATGGATCAAGAACACAAACACATAAACAATACAATCATCCCATGGCTCTTGATACCATTTGTAGGATATGTAAATCTTGCTTATGTTTTAGAGAGATAAAGATAGATGATTTCACACTTCTAGAGAGAGAAAGTTTAAGAACTATGTGTTATTTGAAATGAAATCACCACCCTCTCCATCAAAGGAGAGGGTTTATATACCCAAGCCCATGAGATGGGCTTGGGTTTACATTAGGCCGCCGGCCCATACATTTCATGGGCTCGTTTTTGGGCTTTGTTTAACAAATGTAAATAACTAAACTACGAGCTATTACATGGACTATTGTTGGACTGACCGATCCTTTCTAATACGTAAAACGTATTTCCAACAAGAGTAGATATTTTCAAGTTTAGATAATCGATCAACTTCTATTGGCTAGTTCAGTTAATAAGGATTGTGGTTGCATCTTTTCGTTTAGTTTCGAGTAACATCAGTTTTGTAGGTTCACAAAGTGCTTATTGTTTGAGGATTGATCAAGATTCTTGGTTTTAAGACTTTCGGATTTTTGTTGATTTCAGTTCAGGTCAGCAGTAGCTGCATAGCATCGCCCACAACAGACTAGGCCGGGATGTGCAGGTCACTTTATTCTTTATTTTTCTGCAATTTTCTCGCCTAGTCTTTGTATTTAGTTGTAGTGTGATCTTGTGTGTAACCTACTTGGATTTAGTTGTTATTGTTTTGTTCAAATTGTTAATCTCTTTTTAGTTCTTTCTAGCGCAACTTTTATGGACTGTTCATGATTGCTATAGGTATAGGTAGTGAATTAATTCTGCCTTGAGTTATAGCGTTTCCATGTTCTTAGATAGCTTGCTTTGTGTTAGATAATAGGAGTTGGATTCTTAATGAGTGTTTGGGATTGTTAGATACAAGCAGATTAGGAGTCATTATAGGTAGAAGCAGATTGTGATCATATATAGAAGTGTAGTTTGGGTAGCTTTTTAGTAAAAACTTGCAGGCCATTAAGTTCGATTGTAGTGTAATATAGAGGTTCAGATTTTTTTTACTGGAACTCTACCTTAAAGTCATTAGGTGTTCTAAACTATTTAAGTAGTCAACTTATTAGATAAGCTGCAGCGTCAGTTAGAGTAAGACCAAAATAAGCTCGCAATAAAGCTGTCCATACAAAGGATAATTAGTGATTGTATATTTTTCTCGTTGGTTTAAAAGTGCAATGCTGAGATTTTTATCTTTTCTTTAGTTAGTTAGTTGGGTTGTCCAACTTAGGCATAATAATAGGAATTAATGAAGCTTAATAATTAGCCTTTAGGATTGGTATTTGGACTTTTTCTTTGTACTTTTATTGGGATTTATTTCTAGTATATCATTTTGTTAGCCTCAAATTATTGAGTCAAACAAGAATGTTCGGTCATAGGTTTATATTGTAACATTTATTAGAACGTTGTAATAGTTAGTTAAAATAGTCGTGACATTACGGGCTTGATGGCTAGCTTAAAAGGCCTCTTTCAAGGTACTAAGAATTTTATTCAAGCCCGGCCCAATCAAACATATAGCCCATTAAGCCACATGTAGGCTAGGCTATAAATACCCTTCCTATCATGTTAGGAAGGGTGTTGATTGTCATTATATCTTAATCTAATCTTCCAAATGTTTCACACACTTCTCTCTACTTTCTCTCACTACTTTCTCTCTCTAGAATTCATCTACTTCATCTATTTTCTTTCTTTCTTCCTTGCTTAATCATCACAAATATGTGATTAAAATGTGATCTAAAGACTCAAGCACTCATGGTTACGATCAAATACCCACAACATTTTTAATTCACGACGTTATTGGTGTCAAAAGGGTGGTTAGGTTTAAGTCATATGATCCAACCAGAACCGGAGGGATCTTCCCAGGGACAATCCAATAGATTATTAGAAGTCCTTAGGAAAGATGGAGTAGAATGTGAACGAAGCTGAATGCCGACTAAGTACCGATGAGAGCACTGGAACAATCACAACAAGGTGCTATTAATGATGTATTGGTAAGCATTGAAGGGGTTGAAGAATGAAAAAGAAATGTAAGGATAAGGGGAGTAAACAAAGAATCCCTCCATACAACTTAGGCAGAAACCGGGTCAACACATCATGAAGACAACACATCATGGACCCAATGATGTAATGCACAATCCCTCCCCAGCTGACTCAGGCTTCTCTCAAAAGAAGTTTATTTTATTGTCACGGAGATCAATACGACTTCTATTGACTTTCTCACTCCGAGATAGTTGATATTTAATAGGTGGCATCTGCTCCAGCCTCTGACCACTAAAAGTGCACAAATCGAGTCTAGAGCCAAGAGATCAATCAAATCTCGTTAGGACACACGGATGAAGATCAAGAGAGTCCTACGCTATATCCTTGCGATATTGCTAGAACACTCAGAGTGATACTACCTAGTATTCACAATGAAGAGTGGAAATCCTTCCAGTGTTAACATCAAACAGCACTGCGGTAGGTCATGTGTAAGATTCTTTATGAATTGAACATATGTAAAACGGAAAAGCAACAGTGGTTTGTTTCTTTATCGATTCAAACTCGTTTCAGGTTTCTACGCAATATCTTTATGGTCTTCCAGAACATTCAGAGTGATATTTATTAATATTCATAGTGATGAATTAAAATCCTTCTAGCGTCAACATCAAACAGCGCTACGGTAGGTAACTTGCGAGATTCTTATGAATCAAGCTTGTGTCAAATGGAAAGCAACAATGGTAAGATTCTTAATGAATCAAACTTGTTCCAGGAATTTGAATTGACGACTTTAATAAAGCGGATATTCATCCAATTGATTCACTCTTTATGTTCGCAGTCTTGCTTTGAGACGGTCGAATAAAGAGAACGGCTAGTACAGCCGCGAAACCCTGTCAAGGAGATTCTTAATTGAATATACCTAATCACAGGTACGATATTTAATATCGTGTAACGGTCTTCACCGACCGGAGGTAAAACGCTACCGATTTAGGACGAATGTCAAAGCCATTCAGTCCGTGTCTATGTTTTGTTTCAAGAAGGTGACGTTACGGTGTACTCAACAAAGTCAGAGATTCAAAACCACATACTCATGCCCAAAGACATTCAACAATCAAGAAAGCTAAAGACTTCCGCAACTCTGACGATCAAAATCTTCCTTAACAATTTATGTAGAGGAATGACTTC
The DNA here is from genome assembly GCA_025667525.1 of Glebionis coronaria. Classification (NCBI taxonomy): domain Eukaryota; kingdom Viridiplantae; phylum Streptophyta; class Magnoliopsida; order Asterales; family Asteraceae; genus Glebionis; species Glebionis coronaria. The sequence goes on from CM046877.1 coordinate 217,508,357, forward strand.
TATTCAAAGGAGATTGTTATCAAACTTTCAAGATGGTGCGAAGTATGAGCATGTGGATAAAGACACAAGATCGCAAGATGGCAAAGACAAGTCAAGGATAATTTGAAGATCTCAAGATAAAAGACAAAGTCGAACGACAACGACAAAGGCTCAAAGATCACAACATGAAGGAACAAGACTACTATTACACGTTCAAGACTCATTTATGTCGAAATTCGTAATCTCCATTGATCTCCAAATATCGAAGAAGAATGACCTCACATTGGGGGAGATTGTTAGCCTCAAATTATTGAGTCAAACAAGAATGTTCGGTCATAGTTTATATTGTAACATTTATTAAAACGTTGTAATAGTTAGTTAAAATAGTCGTGACATTACGGGCTTGATGGCTAGCTTAAAAGGCCTCTTTCAAGGTACTAAGCATTTTATTCAAGCCCGACCCAATCAAACATATAGCCCATTAAGCCACATGTAGGCTAGGCTATAAATACCCTTCCTAGCATGTTAGGAAGGGTGTTGATTGTCATTATTTCTTAATCTAATCTTCCAAAAGTTTCACACACTTCTCTCACTACTTTCTCTCACTACTTTCTCTCTCTAGAATTCTTCTACTTCATCTATTTTCTTTCTTTCTTCCTTGCTTAATCATCACAAGTATGGAACAACACATTTAACCTATTTTATTTTATAGACCAAAATTAATTAGGCACTTTCATAATACGTAGTAATAGTAGGGTCAATGTTGAATTTGGAGGTATTAGTGATAAACAATTCACGGTAGGAGTAAGTAGAAATCAAGAAAAATGGTTGTTCACTTAACTTAGATTTTCGTTGGCAATTAAATACCTAAGTGTGCATTTGCATTTTCTTTTAACATTTTGAATTTGTAGATTTAATAAAACTTCATTTTTAGTTTTATAAAAGTTAGATTTAGTTTTAAAAATTTTAATACTTGAATTTTGCATTTATAGAATAATTTTGCAATTTATATTTCGTTATTTTGTGCATTTAATTGTTTTACTTGCAATATGTTTTAGAATAGTACGTATACATATTAGTCAATATTTTTACCTTTTTACATGCTTTGTGCCAACTAGAAATAGATTCCAAATATTTTACTGATACCAAAAACAATAAAGTCTTTGCTTGAAACTTGAAAATTTCAATTCGATAAGATACCGAGATAAAACGATGAACTTAAAAAGTGACTTATTAGGGAGCTGGATAATCACACCCAACTATCCTAAGGGCAGCGAATGGCGACCTTTCACCATATCTTTATTCACAATAAAAGAGTCCTGATGTAGTTTTTTAGTACATGTTTTAAGAAAAACGAGTAACTATGGTAAGTATTAGGTAAATACGCAAGGACACGTAAAAACCGACAATCGAGTTCGTTCTCGAGGAGGTATGGTGTTTAAGCCTATTAATTATACGTTATTTAGATTGAGTATTACGTTTTTGAAAAGAAGGAAAGAAAACGGAAACGGAAACGAATTACACTAAAAAAGACGAAAACGTGTCAACGTGTGAACGTTAAAATGCGACCAAATAAAAAATTTCACCTAAAAATTATTAAAAACTACTAAAATGTTCTAAAAATTCTAATTAAGAAAAAGACGCAAACAAAAAAATTTGAAAGTGTTTAAATTAATTTATATTAATTTTAAAAGTTAAATAAAAAACCTAAAAATAAAACTAACTAAGAAAAAGACAAAATTCAATTTTAAAGTTTGTAAAACTTAAATTATATTATTCTATGTCTAGAATTTATTTTTCTAAAACTAAAAGTTACTTTTTTCTATTTTTTATTACTTTTTTAAAATTTAAAATGAAAATAATCTTAATAAATAAAATATTAAACGAAAAAAATGGAACTAGTTTCTAAAAATCCTAAACTTAGCCAAGAACGAGAGAAAAATAAGAAAGACGAAAAATAGAAGGCCAATAAGCCAGAAAACGGCTTATTGCTTGTTGCTTATTAAAAGGAGAGTGAATTAAAGTATGTATATTAACCAAACACTCTGCCCTTTGGATAGTAAAGTCCCTAAGGCAGAGTGGTGTTGAGAGTGTGGTATTGAGGTGTTCAAAACGGTGGGGTCGGGGGTTCGAGGTTGTGTGTAACACCCCCATTTACTTTTACGTAGCGGAACATTGATATGGGGTATTACTTCATAGTATGATAGTCACAATAATAGAAAATGCTAAAAAGACATTTTTATGAAACAAATGTTATCATTCATTTATTTAAATCAGAGTTTAATAAACAACTCTACATACGCTGTACATACACAGGATTCCCAAAGATCTAGTTTTATTGATAGAATGATAACTTATTCAAGACACCACCCTCCGTAGCATGCCAGACTTCATTCACCTGAGATATATGCTTAAAGTCAACACAAAGGTTGAGTGAATTTATAGGTTTTAAACATCATTTGAATACAAGTATGACTCTCGAGCTACAGTGTTATACACCCAGTTTTAAATTCATCGATTCTTATTACACTAGCTCATGACCCGCGACTAGACATTATCAGAAAAATCCAACAAATTGCCCTTAAGCAGTAAGATTGCCAGACTATCCTGAGTTATGAAAAATAATGTATATCTGTTTAGTCTATGAATGGACCCTTAGCTGCTAGCAAGTGCGACTTGCCCAGATAGGACATGTCAATCTCCAATAGTACTATTCACGATATTAGCGCTCATTAAATGATTAGCGGTTCATGATTAAAAAGGGACTTTGGATGGAAACAAGTAAACATAGTGTCAGTAATCATATAGGCAGCATACAAAAACATTTGTATTCCAGTTTTGCATATATCCCCCTCACGGGTCCGTGAGGGTTTTCAAATTGTTTGTAAGCTTTTAAAATGTGAGGCTATAAACTCACCTTAGCCTATAGAGTCTTTTGATTATCCAACCACAACCTTCTCACAGAATCTGAACTGACACACAATATGCATATATATCAAGTGTTAGTCTTGAGTTCATTCTCTTTAATTAACATTCTTTGATTGAATTAATTTGGAGTAATAGTATCAGTGTTCGGGCCATCATACTCAGAAGCCATTCTATAAACGTTTGAGGAGCGAGGGCACTTTAAATCGTAAATCCAACCACTCAGTCAGAACGTAATATCGAGATGGAAAATCTTGGTACAAAGCTCCCTATTAACATGAAACAACATGTTTTATTACATTTTGAGTTTCAATGTTTGCAAAAATAGTCCTTGTTGTTATAGTTTGGTGTAGTTACACTTTTTACCCTTTAAGTATATAGTTCTATAAATTGCAATTTGAACCATCATTATTTAACCTTAGGGTCTAAAACTTTAAAACATTTTTTCTTATATCTTTTACTTTCATAAAATGAAACTTTTGGCCCAAAATGTTTTATAGTTTCAAAAATGACAGTTTTAGTCCCTAAACTTGTAAAAATCACATAACATGCTCAAAAATAATCCAAATGATCTAGGATTTAAAAACAAAGTTTATGAACACATTTATAATCATAATAAAAACATTTCTTCAGAATTATAGCTTTTGAAATGCGATTTTGCTCATTATTTTATATAAATTACAGAACTAGGGTTTTAAGACATCTTTAAATTATAACTTTCATTTAAAATGATGAAATGACTTATTTTATTTTGGATTATCTTTCTAACATAATTTTGGCATTATAAGAAACCTAAGAAAGTATTATAACAATATCAAATCCTTGGTTAACATAGATTTACCTAGGTAGCTCCAAAATGGCTCCTTATGGCTTCTTATGAACACAACTTGCTATCAAAGCTTAAAGAGCTTCAATGGCTAGATTTTAGACCAGGTTTTTGGTCTTATAGGATGTCCTAATACATATATAGAGGTGGAAATGGAGAATGGGTATGAGATACAAAGGAAACGGGGTGAAAGTTTCAAACGAAGATATACGCCCCTATTTATACTTGTTTTGACCCTTAGCCTCCAAGTTATGCATTCAAACGTGTAAGATAGATAGAGGGGTGACTAATGAAGGCTAGTGAAGATCTACACAAGTTCATAGCTTGTAGCTTAGTCCCAAGCTTTCCTTGTGGTCTAAAATGAGTCACAACAACATATAGATAGGAATGGTGATGTGTAGCAAGCACGGAGGTGATCCACCTACTTGTCACAATCCTAAAATATCTTAGGATTAATAAATATCAGGTTTTAAAATTTGGAGTGGAGAGAAATGGTTTGCAAATGTGTTTTGGAGGGAAAATACAAAACGAGTCCTAAAACTAGGGCTTGTAACTTATGTTTTGTGTTTTTTGGTGATTATTGATTTAGGAAAGTGATTAGTGAATAGTTAGGGCTTAATTAGGGTTTAGACATTCTGTTTAAGAAATTTGGGTCCTTGGTTTGAAGTTTAACAAAGGTTTGATGTGAAAATGGGAAGTATACATTTGTAGATTAGGGTTTTCTAATGATCTAGGGTTTAATATTAGAAAATGTGATTATCCTCCTCTTAGCTACTGATGTAAACTTAATTTAGGTCCTAGAAACTGTGTCTTAAGTGTCCAATGAGTTCTCACACTTGGTTTAAGGGTTTAGTTAGGGTAAATATGTCTAAAGAGTAAAAATACCTATTTTGACCTAATTTACAAGTCATGCATTAAAATCTTGTACCTTGTGCATTAGGGTTCTTGTACATTGTCTTAATATCATCTTATAATCTTAATGAAGTCCTATAAGTATTTGTAGACTTGTCCAAAAAGAACTATGTGATGATTCTATGTAGATTTCTTAATATTAGGGTTTTTAGGTCATTAATCCTAATGATTTTCTAACATGGGTAATTAAGGTTTATATCTTAATGTACTCTTATTATAAGTCTTATATAGTATGTTTATGACTTCTATGGTTTCTACATTCTTAGTTTGAGGGTTTATATAGGTTGATCATATTCTAGGGTTATTTAAATAAGATTAAGGTTCTTTGCTTTGAAAACTTGTACTTTATGCTTTAATAATTTGTAACTTGTTTCAAGATAAATATATGATCATATTATAATACTTAGTTGAGTTTTATGTTTTGTTGCAAAATATTAGAGTTTAATTCATTATAGGTTGGATTTTATATGCTAATCTTGGTTTTAGGTAATTTTCTTGTAAGCTTGTGATTAGTGAATATTAGTGTTTTGTGATTATTTAACTTTCCTTTATATGGTGGATTAGAATTAGTGTAGAGTGTTTAATAATAGTACATTTTCATTTTGAGGTTAAATTGCTTGAAATATTAGTTTATAAGGGATTTCTAGGGTTTCTATGGGAATTTAGGGTATCTTTTTATATTTGAGTTGTTCTTATTTATTGTTTATTCATATGATAACTTTTAGAACTCAGACTTGATATATACATAGTGTTTACAACATATAGACATATGTTGATGTGGCAATTGTGATAGTGAGATCCATAAGTCAGTCATGTAGTATAGTGAAAATGCAAAAAATTTCTGAGTAAAATCACCTTTTTATTTATGAACATGGATATTACATTAACCAAAACTAATGGATGTTATAGTCTCTCCCTTTATTTAAAATCTCGTCCCAATATTTAACTAGAACTAGGTTTAACAGAAGAAAATAGATGTGGATATTTAGCTCAGAATTGATCTTCACGTTCCCAAGTATACTCAGGTCCTCTTTTCGAGTTCTATCGTACCTTAATTATTAGGATAAGGCTCCGCTTCAAGCGTTTCACTTCTCTATCCATAATTTCCACCGGATCTTCTATAAAATTGAACTTATCATCGAGTTGAAGTTCTTTAATCGGTATGATGAGTGATTCATCAGATAAGCACTTCTTAAGATACTAAGCGCTTCAGGAAGCTCTAGTTTATATGCACAGGGCCAATTATTTTGGTTATTTTGAATGGTCCTATATACCTTGGATTCAGTTTCTTCTTCTTTCCGAATCAAATAACTCATTGACGAGGTGAAACTTTCAACATAACACGGTCTCCTACTGCAAATTCCAAAGGTTTAAGTCTAGTATTAGCGTAACTCCTTTGTCTATCTTGTGCAGCTTGTAATCGATGTCGGATTTGAACAATCTTTTCAGTAGTTTCATGTATTATTTCAGGTCTTGTCAGTTGAATATCTCCAACTTCAGCCCAGCAAACAGGCGATCGACACTTTCTTCCATTAAGTATTTCGAAAGGCGTTGCTTTAATACTAGCATGATAACTATTGTTATTAGAGAATTCTACTAAAGGTAGATATTTCTCCCATCCTTTTCCAAAATCTATCACACAAGCTCTAAGCATATCCTCGAGAGTTTGAATTTTTCTTTCACTTTGTCCATCTGTTTGTGGATGATATGCCGTACTCATATCCAATTGAGTACCTAAGGCACTTTGCATTGATCTCCAAAATAAAGATATAAAACGACTATCACGATATGAGATAATAGATACAGGCACTCCGTGTTATGAGATTATTTCTTTAATGTACAATCTCGAAAGAGTTTCCATACTATCAGTCTCTTTAATAGGAAGAAATCGTGAAGATTTTGTAAGACGATCGACAATAACCCAGATGGTGTCATGTCCATTTGATGTCTTAGGTAATTTAGTCACAAAATCCATCGAAATTCTTGCCCATTTCCATATTGGAATCTCTGTTTGTATCAATAGACCGGATTGTTTTTGATACTCTACTTTAAATCTTACACACGTTAAACACTTGCCAACGTATTCTTCTATGATTTCCTTCATGTTAGTCCACCAATAGAGTTTCTTCAGATCTTGATACATCTTGTCAGAACCAGGATGTATAGAATACTTTGATTTATGAGACTCGTGCATAATCAAATCTCGTAAATTACCATGGGTAGGTAACCAACTACGATTTTTAATACAACGGATTACATCTTGACGAACTTCAAATTCTTTATCCATTCCTCTTAATTTCTCTGCTCCAACATTCTCTACTTTAAGTGCTTCTTCTTGCGCTTCGAGAATTTTGGTAGGTAACTTCGGTAAAAGAGTTATCATTAATGATTTAACTCGTAACGTCTTATCACGTTCCTTTCGACTTAAAGCATCAGATACTACATTGGCTTTACCTAGGTGATAACGAATTTTACAATCGTAATCAGCAAGTAATTCTAACCAACGTTGCTGTCTCATATTCAATTCTTTCTAATGAAGAATATATTGAAGACTCTTGTGATCGGTAAATACAACACACTTCGTACCATAGAGGTAATGTCTCCAGATTTTAAGAGCAAATATCACTGATCCTAATTCTAGATCATGAGTAGTATAATTCTTCTCATTCGGTTTAAGCTGCCTTGATGCATAAGCAATAACTTTATTCCTTTGCATAAGCACTACTCCCATTCCTTGAATAGATGCATCATAGTAAACGATAAAGTCATCTTTACCTTCTGGTAATACTAGGATAGGTGCTTCACATAACTTCTGTTTCAATAATTGAAAAGCTATCTCTTGACTATCTCCCTAGACAAACGGTTTGTTCTTCTAAGTTAATTCTATCAAAGCTTTAGAAATCTTTGCAAAACCTTCGATAAATCTTCGATAATACCCAACAAGTCCTAAAAATTGTCTAATTTCCGTAGGCGTACTAGGCTTACTCCAATTTTTAACCGCTTCAATCTTCGCAGGATCCACACGAATACCTTGGCTATCAATGACATGTCCTAGGAATTGATCAACATTGATATAGAATTTGCATTTCGAGAACTTCGCATACAACTCCTCCTTCTTAAGTAACTCGAGAATTATACTAAGATGCTTGGCATGTTCTTCTCTATTACGAGAGTAAATAAGAATATCATCGATAAACATGATTTCAAATTTGTCCAAGTAAGGCTTACACACTCTGTTCATGAGGTCCATGAAAACAACTGGTGCATTGGTTAAACTAAAAGGCATAACTTGAAATTCATAATGTCCGTATCGTGTCCTGTAAGCCGTTTTAGGAATATCGTCTTCCTTAACTCTTAATTGATGATAACCTGACCGTAAATCAATTTTCTAATATACGCCTGATCCTTGAAGTTGATCAAATAAGTCGTCGATTCTGGGTAATGGGTAACGATTCTTTATAGTAAGTTTGATTAACTCACGATAATCGATACACATTCTAAAAGATCCATCTTTCTTTTTCACGAATAAGACTGGAGCTCCCCACGGCAATATACTTGGTCTAATATATCCTCGATCAGTTAGTTCTTGGATTTGACTTAACAATTCTTGCATTTCCGAAGGTGCTAATCGATAAGGAGCTTTAGCAATTGCTGTTACTCTTGGTATCAAATCGATTTGGAATTCAACTTGACGTTCAGGTGGCAAACCTGGTAATTCTTGAGGAAATACTTCGAGAAAATCTCTAACTATCGGAATATCTTCTAATGCTTCGCTCCTTGCAGTTTTTCTGTCACTTGAACTAAGAAAACTTGACTACCTCGGGATACATACTTATTTATCTTTAAGCATGATATGAGATTTAGTCGAGTCTTACTTCGTTCACCATGGACAACCAAAACTTCACCGCTAATAGGAATATGAACGGCTTTCTCGTCACATAAGATTTTAGCATGGTATTTAGATAACCAATCCATCCCTATGACTACGTCAACGCTACCGAGCTTAATTGGCATAAGGTCGATTTCAAAGGATTAACGTAATAAAGTAATGATACATCCTTGAATAACTGTATTAGTGCTAACTATTTTTCCATCAGCCATTTCTACATCGTACTTAGTATTCATGGAAACAGTCGGTATACCTAACTTAGCAACAATTTTAACAGATATGAAACTTCTATCAGCTCCTGAGTCAAATATTACTTTAACTAGATGTTGATTTAGATGAAACATACCCGTAACCGTATTCTGATCTTGATGAGTATCGTTTAGCAAATAAGCTTTTCCTATTCTATTGCTCTCCTTACGGCACTCATTTACCAGATGCCCTTTTTCTCCACAGTTATGGCAAACCTTAGTTACCAGAATCTGATTACTCCCAGTAGCTGGTCCTTTACCTCCACAAAATCTTGTTTGATGTCCTGTTTTTCCATAGTTTTGACACTTGATAGTGCAAAACCCTGTGTGATGTAGAGAACATTTCTGACAAAAGGGTTGTCTTCCATTATAACCAGTGTTCGTAGTTACAACATAAACTTTAGAAACATCATTTCTTTTGTTCTGCTACTGACGATTATTGCCCTGATTATAATTACGAAAACTATTCTTCTGGAAATTACGATTAATAGGAAAGTTCATCCTATCATCAAACTTCCTCTTGTTATTGATTGCCATTGGTGCAAGATTATACCTTATCACTTGATCCATTAACCTTTGAGTAATGGTGATAACTTCCTCTAAAGTTTGGGGTTTAGAGGCGGTAACATTCCCTTCAATGCTTCTAGGCAATCCTCCAATAAAAGCTTCCATCAACTGTTCAGTATTATGCACCATGTTAGGACATAGTAATGCTAATTCCTAAAATCTTCGGGTATAAGCTTTAAGATTATTCTCTTTCACTGCTAAATTATAGAATTCCTCCTCCATTTTCCTAATCTCATTGCGAAGACAATACTTCTTAGTTAGAAGATTTTTAAATTCATTCCATGGAATACGATAAGCTTGTTCTATCCCAATGGGTTGTACATAAGCAATCCACCAAGACAAAGCTTCTTCTACTAACGTACCCGTAGCAAACTTCACTTTACAATCTTCAGAACAGTCACTACGAACAAATACTGATTCAGTTCTCTCAAACTAGCGGATAAGTCCAACATCTCCTTCAGATCCTTTATAGTTAAAAGGCTGACAGTTCATGAAATCCTTGTAAGTACATCTTCTTTCAACATGAAATTCTCTTCTAGCAGCATTTCCATTACTCGCTCCGGCTACATTGGTGGCTTGTGCTTGCAAAGCTGCAGTCACACTCTCAACAACCAAATGCCTTATTTCTTCAGGTGTCATATTTATTGTCGCAGATGTTGATGCTCTTGTAGGATCCATCTTACCACATAATAATACTTGATATTAAATTTTCATACGTGGATTATGGAATAAATTTAATATATCATTGTCGAGTGGGAATTTCATATATGAGGATTCATAATATGAATGACGAATTTCTTAACAAATTCATATATGAGGATTCATAATACAAATTATGATAAAATGACAAGAGTTTCCAAGAACAAAAGCATACTTCTTTATTTATTAACAACTTATCGTTCATATATACATGATAAGCATCACTGTTACATAAAGAAAACTGTACATATTTACAAACTGAGACCAGATTTCTAAGCTTAATTTCTCATTTTAATCTCCTCAATTCTGTCCAAAATATATCCGGAGTCAGATTGTTGAGTAGTTTTGAGATCTTCAATGAGTATTTCTAAATTAAGCCAAGTTCTCGTAAGTCCTTCTCTCAGTTCAGCGTTCTCCTTATTAAGTCTTGCCATCGCTACTGCGAAATGATGCATTATTTTATTCAGTTTAATATTATGGCGTCGGGTAACGTCCATTTTATATTCCAACTACGTAAAATGCTTTTCAATTTCTGCTCTTCCTTTTATTAAATTTCTAACATTACTTTCGACTCTTCTAAAAGCTTCTAAGGAAATTGCATCGAGATGACTTGCAATTGAAGATAATTGCCGGTCATGCTTTTCCACAATCCGTGCTCTAGAGACCTCTTGAGTTTCGTAAGGCTCTTCACGACTTCGATTGGGAGATGAATAAATATCCTCAGGTTACAGAAAATGAGATGTAGGTGAAGGTGTACTATTCATCACTTCAGTTTGATGTGAGAAATATTCTTGTACTTCAGGGGTATCGTAAAAAGACAAATTCGGAACACGCACATCTGTGGAAGATGGAGTGAACATCGGAATTTCTCTTTCATCGTCGTCGGAGATGAGAATATAGGTGGAAGTGGACATCCTTGTAGTTTTTATAACATAATAACATAAGATATGCTTCTAAAGAGATAAAAATCTTACGCTGGCGCGGCTGATGGCTGATAGTCTTGAATTTTTAAAATCTCAGTTATAGTTTAGGAAAACCTTATTCTCTATAACTGCAAGCTCTGATGTCAATCTGTAACACCCCCATTTTACCTTTACGCAGTGGAACATTGATATGAGGTATTACTTCATAGTATCATAGTCACAATAATAGAAAATGCTAAAAAGACATTTTTATGAAACAAATGTTATCATTCATTTATTTAAATAAGAGTTTAATAAACAACTGTACATACGCTGTACAAACACAGATTTCCCAAAGATCTAGTTTTATTGATAGAATGATAACTTATTCAAGACACCACCCTCCGTAGCATGCCAGTCTTCATTCACATGAGATATATGCTTAAAGTCAACATAAAGGTTGAGTGAATTTATAGGTTTTAAACATCATTTGAATACAAGTATGACGCTCGGGCTACACTGTTATACACCTAGTTTTAAATTCATCGATTCTTTGTTAGCCTCAATATTGACTCAAACAAGAATGTTCGGTCATAAGTCTATTATGTATCGTATTTTAGAACGTTGTAATAGGTAGTAGGCTAGTCGTGTTTTATGGGCTTAACTTTAAGCTAAAGTTCATTCATACGTAACTAAAGCCTAAAAGGAAAGCCCGGCCCAAACATATAGTCCATAATCAAGCCCACATGTAGGGGGACTATAAATACCCTTCCTAGCGTGGTAGGATGGGTGTTGGCTCATTTGTAATTCTTACTCTCAATCTAATATTCACCAAGTTCCAACCATTCTCTCTCTTTTCCTCTCTCTACTTTCTCTCTCTAGAAATCATCTATCTTTTATCTACCTTTCTTGTTTAATCATCACATATTATATGGGACAACAATTGGTATTAGAGCCATGGCGTAGATTTATGAGTGGTTGTTATGATTTTGTTTGATTCGTATGATTTCATCTATATAACATCTCTCTAATTCAATTTTTTTTTGTGTTTTCCGTGCTCTAAATCTTGATATAAATCTCCTACATAGTTGTGGTAGGGATTTGGTTGTTTTGGTTTGGTTAAAATCATGGATTTCTTGTCAAAAATCTCAAATTTTTACCTAAAGTTTCGGAATTGTTCACGTATTGCGACAGAAGTTTATTGCATTCCATCGCAAAGCTTAAGGGTTTTGATATTCCGATCGATATTCCGACCGGTATTGCGATCGAATATTGCGATCCATATTCCGATCAAATATTGCTATCCATATCCCGACCGAATATTGCGATCCATATTCCGATCGAATATTGCGATCCATATTCCGATCGAATATTGCGATTGATATTCCGATTGAATATTGCGGTCGATATTCTGATATCACATTCCGATAGAACATTCCGATAGTACATTCCGATAGAACATTCCGATAGTACATTTTGATAGAAAATTCCTATAGAAGTTCTTTGAGGCATTGCGACAGAAGTTGTTGTGTTATTACGTCAGATTGGAGGATTTTTTGAAAAATTCCAAAAATACACTTAAAAATCGTGTGTTTTTTGGTCTTGGAGAATTTTTTGGTTTTCCAAGAACATTTTTTTAAGGGATTTCAACACTTTTTCTCTCTTCAACAAAAATCACTATAACATCTACTTAAGATCCATATTCACTTCATCATTTCAGAAAATATTGAGATGGATTCTACTACAGAATATCGTGTGACGAACAACAACATAATGGTGGCGGGTAACAAAGAAAGACCACCAATGCTTGTGTCAGGACGATATGATCAATGGCAATCCCATTTTCTACGTTATCTTGACACAAAACCTAACGGTGATGCTTTAAGGAAATGCATTTCTGATGGACCTTATAAATTCTCAAGGATAAAAGTTCCTGCAGTACCAGCCACAGACACTACTGATGAACAACCTGCTTATGAACGTGATGAAAAGAGAAACAACCTCACTCTAGAGAACCATGCTTGGTTTGATGCAGAGAAGGAAGCAATCTAATTAATTCTCAGTGGCATTGGAGATGACATTTATTCCACGATTGATGCATGCCCTACTGCTAATAAAATGTGGACGGCTATTGAAAGATTACAACAGGGTGAATCACTTAACAAACAAGACATGAAAACTAAGATGTTTTAGAACTTTGGAAAGTTTACATCAAAGGATTGGGAGTCAATTGATTCTTATTACCCCTGATTCTACAAAATGATGAATGACATGACCCGAAACAACTTGCAAGTTTCCACCATGCAAGTCAATGTCCAATTTCTACAGCAACTTCAACCAGAGTGGACACGGTTTGTCACCTTGGTGAAACAACAACAAAAGTTAGACGAAGTTTCATATCACACGCTCTTTGACATTTAGAAACAATTTCAAAATGAGGCAAATGAACTTCGAGCTGAACGTGCTACAAAGGTTTCAAATCCACTTGCTTTGGTGTCTACCACTCAACATTACCCAGATTATCGTTCTCGTGATCCAAAGACCTACTCTACTCAATCATCATCACCACGATCATCCACTGTCTCTAAGTCACATGCTACAACAAGATCCCGAGGCAAAGAAGTTGCAAGAGCACCATCACCCACACCTGAGCAATCATCTGAAGAAGACAGTGATGAAGAACTAGCTCAAAAGGATAGGAATTCAAGCAACAAATGGCTTTCATTATGAAGCAATACAGGAAAATCTACAAACCCACCAACAACAACCTCAGAACATCATCTAACACGAGGAACAACTATGCTCAGAGTCCTCCAAGGAATGACACACGAAGGCGTGCTGAGAGTCCTCCAAAGTATGATCGACAACCCGCGAAGTATGATAATCAGAGGGTTGCTACTGTTGTTGGAAATAGGGAAACTATTGGTACTCAAGTTGTGCAACAAAGTGGGATTCAGTGTTTTAATTGTCTTGGTTATGGGCATTTGGCTAGGGAATGCAGGCAGCCAAAGAGGGTTAAAGATTATGGGTATCATAAGGAAAAGATGCCGCTGTGCAAGAAGATGGAAGCTGGGATCAAGTTATCAGCTGAGGAAGGAGAAATGCTTGACGACACAGATGATGAACTCTCCGACCAAGAACTCGAGGCACATTATTCATATATGGCAAAGATTAATGAGGTCCTTAACGTCACTGAAGATGACAATGGTCCTATCTTTGATACCGAGCCAATTGATAAGGTACAACATGATGATGAATATAATGTGTTTGGTGATACACATGAGCATAGTGATCTACCAACAACAATTACTGACACGTGTATGATGGAAACGGTTGATAGCAATACCACACCCGATTCATCAGACATGTGAAATAATGAGTTTGAGGATGATCAACATGCAAATGAGTATGATGACGAGGAGCGTTGTAGGTCCATAGTTTCTTAGGATTAAGCAATGTTTGAATTATCTAATGAATGGAATGGAAAAGAAAGAACTTAGAGAGAGAAAGGTAGAGAGAGAAAGGAGAGAAAGAGAGGAATGGTTGATTAAGTGAATGTGTTAAATGAAACAAAATCAGCAACCCCTCCTAACATGCTAGGAGGGGGTATATATAGCCCACCCTACATGTGGGCTATATGGAATATATGTTTACATAATGGATCACGAGCCCAATACTTGAATATATCATTGAAGTGACCGATCCTTTCTAAATACGTAAAAACGTATTTCCAACAATCTCCCCCAAAGGGAGGTCACTCCAAGTTACAATGTCCTAAGTAGTCTATAGCTCGTGATCTATGCTAATAATGATGTGATCGAGACTTTCCTTGGAAAAACGTATTTCCAACAATCTCCCCCTAAGGGAGGTCACACCATTTTACAAAATCTTAAACCTAGCATACTATGCTTGAGTCTTCGATCTTGTTCTTGTGAATATGCTGATGAGATCTTTGACTTTGGTCTTGAGCATGTGTCCTTGCTTTGACCTTGTGCATTCATCACTTGTGATATTTGCCTCCTCGTGACTTCATGTCCCACATGCTTATACTTTTATAAATTCTTGAAATCTTCAGAGTTTGATACAGCGGAAGACTTGACTTTTAGACTTTCTTGAATTTGTTGAAGTGTTAAGTGCAGAAAGCATAAGCATGTGTTGACGACTTCTTCTGGATTGAACACCGCAATGCCACCTTCTTATTACGCTGTATAAGACAGTTAGCAACAGAACATATACACAGATGAAATGGCCTTGAACATTTCATTCTAATTCGGTAGCATTTTACCGCCGGTCGGTGAAGACCGTTGGACGATATGAAATATCGTACTTGTGGCAGGTAGTTTCAATTAAGAACCTCCTTGACAAGATTTCGCGGGTAAACCCGTTCTGTTTATTCGACCGTCCAAAGCTGACTGCGAACATAAAGAGTGAATCATTTGGATAATAATATCCGCATGATTGGAAGCCGTCAATTCATGTTCCAGGAACAAGTGAAATTCAATTAAGAACCGCACCATCGTTGCTTTTTAGTTGTCACGAGCTTAATTCATATAGAATCTTACAAGTTACCTACCAAGTGCTGTTTGAGGTTAACACTAGAAGGATTTCCACTCATCACTGTGAACACTAAGGTATCACTCTGAGTGTTCTGGCAAGATCACTAAGATATTGCGTAGAGGCCTGAAACGTGTTTAAATTCATTTAAGAATTAAACCACTGTTGCTTTCCAGTTATCACAAGTTTGATTCATAAAGAATCGCACAAGTCACCTACCATGAGCTTTTTGATATTCGCTCAAGAAGGATTTCCATCTTCATTGTAAATACTTTCGTATTACTCGGATTTTCAGGCAATATCATGAAGATTTTGCGTAGGACTCTTAAGATGTTTCTTACTTTTCACAGTGTGTGAAGAAGCAAGATTATTGATGATCTCAAATGGCTCTAGACTCGATCGTGCGTTTTGGATTCAAGTGATCGGAGGCTGGAGAGGAGTGCCACCATTTCAATACCAACTTATTCGGAGTGAACAAATCGATAGAAGACATGTTGATCTCCGTGTTATTAAAACAAATACCTTTTGAGAGATATCTGAGTTAGATGGGTTGGGTTGTGCATTGCATCACTGGGTCCATGATGTCTATCTTCAATATTGAGCATCATTAAAAATGATCTCAATAGCATATGTGTTGACCCGGTTTCTGCCTAAGTTGTAAGGAGGGCTTCTTTCTTTTCACCCTTTATCTTTACAATTCTTTTTCATTCTTCAACCCCTTCAATGCTTACCAATACGTCATAACTAGCACCTTGTTGTGATTGTTCCAGTGCTAACTTAAGTACTTGGTCGGCATTCAGCTACATTCACAATCTTTCTCCATATTTCCTAAGGATTACTATTTCTAGCTATGGAATGTCCTTGGGAAGATTCCTCCGGTTCTAGAGGAATCATTGGACTTTAACTTATCCTACCATCCTTATGTCACCACAATCTTCATCGTCGTGAATAGAGATGTTTTGGGTAAGTGTATGTCACCTTGAAATCCATTTTGAAGTACAAATCCATTTTTCTCCCCCTTAACATATGCCACGATATCCGAAAATATTTCGCACATGTCAGGATGAGCTATCACGTTAAGTCAAACCATTTATGATTAATCATTTCCCATATTAAATCACATTTTCTCCACCATATTAAAAATATTAACCCAATCGATGTTTTTAATATCAATTGATTTAATAGCATTTTAAGAAAATTTGGGAAGAAAAATGCAAAGCCAATTATCTTCATGAATTACACAAACTACCCCTCAAATTAATGAGGGTGTACTTGAAACGTAAATTAAATACCTTTTAAACACAAGTGTAAGGTATTTATCACGTGCAAAGATCATATATGATAATGTATTCACAAGATTAGCAATTTATGAGGTTGGACCTGAATGATGGAGAACATCATATGAAAGAAGCACATGGTTCTTGTTCACGAATGTTGGTCGCCTCATCATGTCTGAAGTTATCTCTTTACTCCATGTGTACGATTGATATCGTTGTCTTGACACCAACATGTGAACTTGGCACTTTCAGCGTCAAAGATTCTGAATGTTGGACAATTGCTCCCCCTCAATTGTTGACCCGTGTTCTATTGAAAGAGTTGTAGTCGCCGTTTGAGTAGTCGCATCGTCGAGTATGTAGATATCAATTGTAAATTGCTATGATTGGTGGAGATGATAACTTCATAAAAACAAGATTTCTCTTGTTTAAACAAATAAATGCACTGAAGCGTACATATATTCATGTTAGATTGTGTTATTCCGTAAACACAATCCCTTACATGGTTATAAAGTAAACCATGCCCGAGAAAATTAATTCCCGTTGTTGAGTCAAAGCTTTCCGGTGAAATGCTTGACTTGAATATGAAAAGCGGGTGACTATCTGAAATAATAGCAAGCCATTTTGAGCATGTTTTAAAACATTTGAACTTCTGCTCGAACTTTATTTACAACCCCGTGTCATTACTGAATGACATTTCTAGTATCGTAAATATTATCGATTCCAGAAGACATGTTCTTTTTATCAAAACATTTTTGAACACACAATTTTGAAAGATTTAGAAAAACCTTTTTGAGAAATTCTCGAAAAATTGTGTTCAAAGTTTTGAAAACCAATTACTTGAGCTTAAGATGTTGAATATCTTTCAAAACGAGCTCAAATCCGAGAAGTTGTAAACTTCCCGTTGTTAAGGATAAGTTTATCATCGACGATAAAGTTTCCTTTTAACTGAAGAACGAGTCATAAGTTGACATTTACTTAGAAGTCGTTTTCATGAGCTTGAAAACTTTTGAATGTTTTAACGTAAAGCTCATGACCGAGAAAGGTGAATTTCTCGTTAGGAGGAAAAGTTCTCTTATTTAAAAGATACACTTTCCTTGATGAGCTTAAAACCTGGAATGTTTTACTACAAGCTCATGACCGAGAAAAATTAATTTCCCGTTACGAGGATAAGTTATCATTAAAGATAAGCTTTCCTAAAATTAAAGTCCGAGTTACAGTCTGATATTTTAAATGTAAGTCATTGTGCATGAGCTTAAAAACTTCGAATGTTTTTAATATTAGCTCATGCCCGAGAAAAATTAATTTCTCGTTATAAGGATAAGTTTATCATCGGTGATAAACTTTCCTTTCCTTGAAGTCCGGGGCATAATCTGAAATATAATTATACGCCATTTACACGAACTTAAAACTTTTGAATAGTAATAATGTAAGCTCGTGTCCGAGAAAATTTAATTTCTCGTTAATGAGGATAAGTTTATCATTGGTGATAAAATTTCCTTTATTTGAAGATCGGGTCATCATCTGATATTTAAAGATGAGCCTTATACACGAGCTTAAAACTTGAATGGTTTTAGGATAAGCTCGTGTCCAAGAAAACTTAATTTCTCGTTAAAAGGGTAAGTTATCATTGCGTAGATAAACTTCTCTGTCTCTGAAGTCTGGGTCATCGTCTGTCATTTAACGAGGAGCCATAATACACGAGCTTAAAACTTTTGAATAGTTTTAAATTTAGCTCGTGTCCGAGAAAAATTAATTTCTCGTTTTGAGGGTAAGTTATCGTTGACGAGATAAACTTCCCTTTCTCTGAAGAATGGGTCACAGACTGTGATTTGTCTATAAGCCTTATACACGAGTTTAAAACCTTGGAATAGTTTTAATGTAAGCTCATGTCCGAGAAAATTTAATTTCTCTTTTTGAGGATAAGTCATCATCGGGATGAACTTTCCTGTCTTTTGAGATCGAGTTACAGACTTTAATGTGACTATAAGTCCTTGTGCAGCTTAACCGTGAATCCCCTAAAACGCTTGTTTCTCTGATATCTGCTTCTTCAGTAGCCAAACTCTTAGAGTGTCCTTAGTTGAATGGTATACAATGATTGGACCGCTTCGTTCTTTTGGAACATCAACTTTGGTACCTGCATTCTCATCAGGAGTTTGTATGCTTTTATGTGGGTTAGCGATATCTATCTTAGAAGCAAGTGGGGAGTCACAATTGGTCTTACTTGTGCCAAAGGTGACCTGAGGAGATAATTCACTTGTCTTAGTTGGCAAACGTTTTCTTTTATAGAAAACCTTAAGTTCAGGCTTAAGTGATGTATCATCCTTATCAATTTCCTACCCAGTAGTCTTAGTAAAATCGGAGACTATCCTAGTTAAAGGGCACTCGTTTCTTACAAGAGTGAAAGTTCTACCAGTGGGGCGCCACATTTTTCCAATGGGTTTGATTTTAGCCGCCCACTGGGATTTAAGTCTAGCACGGGAGTTCACCTCATTAAGTAATTTCTTGATACAAGAATCATGATTGGCTTTAAAGACACATTTCCTACATGTTTTACAAGTAGCATATTTAATACCCGAGTAAGATCTAGAATTCCTAGATGATTGATTGATGCTCCTAGGAAGTGACATGCTACGGTTAGCAGTGTTGGGTAAACTAGAAGGCATCTGACTAGGTTTGAAATTCCTATCACTTACTTGTGTCTTTAGCTTAACTTCCCTTAGACCAAAAGTATGGCGAACGTCATTTGAACTAGTTCGAGACGTGTTCTTTGGACTATGTCTAGGGAGACTAGATGCAATCATGTGATTAGGTATTGCAAAAGCTGTTTTAATAACATTGGCCCTAGTTGGTGGAGTGTCTGTTCTAGAAATATGAGCTAAATCAACTTGGGAGGCAAACCGCGGTCTTGAGGATTTTGGTCGCTCGGATCTAAATGCATTCGGTTGTCTAACGAACTGATTTGTTAGGCGGTTTCCACAAAATTGATGGTTTTTCAAGCTTAGTGTCCACACTAGTTCCTTTAGCTTTCCTTAATTCATTTCTCAAAGCAGCTATAGCAAAAACCTTTTCCTGTACTTGAGCCTTTAAAGTCTCATTCTCTTTGAGCAATTCATCTTGGGATGCCAACTTAGATTCAAGAAACTTAATTTGTTTCAAAAGATTATCCTTTTCAGCTTTAAAATCTAGAACTGTTTGATCCAATTTTCGTTCAAGAACAACGTTTGACTTTTCAAGTTTTTCAAAATACTTTCAAATTTGTCTGTTTTCTTTGAAAATTCAATTTTGGCATCCTCAAGCTCTTTAGATTGCTGAGCTACGATCATTTCGAGCTCTTTAATCTTGGAATCAGAATCAGTTAACGAAGCAGTCATAAAGCATTTATCATGATGAACTATAACATTCTGAACAATCTCTCCCCCATTATGACGCACATCGGATGAATCTAAAGTGGTAAAACTATCACCGTTTTCCATCCCATCTTTGTCATAAATAGGTTCGGAATGCTCAACATGCGTTAGTTCATCGTCATAGACATCATATACAGTATTACATTGTACCATGTTTTTAGGCTCTTCGTCATAAACGGGTATGGTGTCATCATAAGAGATGTTTGTAACATTCCCGGACGTGTTGCTGATGTCAAGTTGTCCTCCTGATTTCGTGCTCTTGCCATCGTTAGGCTCCAATTTGTCAACCGTATGACCATTATCCTCTTGCATCTGCATCATAGATTCTTGCACTCCATTATCATACGCTTGCTGAAGTCTGGATCTTTCATAAATCGAAGACGAGACCGATGTCATGAGTTTCAATATTGTACCACGGAAATCTCGAAGCTCGGTATGTGTATCTCGAAGAAATGATTGGCAAATCACTGAACTTTCAGACTTGATGATATTGAATTGGAGGAAAGGCGTGAGTTGTGTCACAAGAGCCTTATAAGAAAGTGCCGATGCAGAGTGATTAAAGTCTTCTTTTTGAAGTTGATCAGCAAGTTGGTTCAAGTTGAGGAACAATGAATCGATGAATATATTACGATCTTGACCAAAGAGTTTCACAAATTCTCTTCCTCCGTGAAGCCATGAAATGGTCATTAGATGAGACTGAAGTAGTCGAAATGAAGTTATACCACTTTCACTAGCTTTGTCTTGCATTTGATGCAATTCTCGCTCTTGAAATGTCAAATTTAACAAATCCATTGAATTCTTGTCGCGTTACTTGTCCCGTAACTCTGTCTGTTTTGGATCCCGAATACAAGAAAGTCACACGAAAAGGCTGTGAATTTTACTACTATATGCTTTCGGTAAAGCTAAATAACCAAATAAGTAAAGTTGATTATTAAATGATACAGTTCAAACCAAATAACTAAATCCACTGTCCAATGTGAAATATAAAGGCCCAAGTTAAAACACTGATCCAAAATATTGTAGATAGGCTCGGCCCAACAAAATGACTTAACCCGGCCTAAATCAGAATACACCTTGTCACCTAACCCACTAAGCTAGTAAAATGATAAAGTAATATCTTTAATATCTTTATAAAATAGACTTTCAAAACTCTTTTAATTTGCTTATAAAATAGACTTTCAAAACTCTTTATAAAATAGACTTAGCAATTTTGTCAATTCCTAGTGAGTAGAATACACGGCCCATAATTATCCTCACACTCTTACCCACGTGGCCCATAAGTGAGAAACACGTCAATACCAACTTTTGGATTTAGAGTAGAAACTAGAAAGTAATAATCCTTATCCCACACATAGTTATCTCCGCTCCTAAAGTTGGTTAACCTAATCCTTATACACTTCTCAACAACCGCTTCTTACATCTATTTCCTTCACAGCCACCAAATCTCTTAAAAATAGTGTTGCTTGCTGATTAATGAAGCAAATAGGTTGCGGTAATTCTCATTTCATCTGGAGTATAAAAGACGGTGACATGAAGAAGGTTCACAACACTGATTCTCAAGGAAGACCAGGTCTCAAGTTGAAGAAGCTAGATGATGTATTGCAACGTGTAGATGGTGAATACACGTCTTTAGTTTTCGCCAAGAGAAAATCTATAGAAAGAAGCGGTTACGTTGCTGAAAAAAAGGATGAACCAGATTCTCTATCAAATGAAATCGATTCTCAAGGAAGAACAAATCTATTTCCTTCACAGCCACCAAACTCACAATCCTCTCAACCTCGAAATCTCCGTCTCATCTCATCTACCAACATCCCAAACCCAAGATCATATCAATTC
Source organism: Glebionis coronaria (assembly GCA_025667525.1). Taxonomy (NCBI): domain Eukaryota; kingdom Viridiplantae; phylum Streptophyta; class Magnoliopsida; order Asterales; family Asteraceae; genus Glebionis; species Glebionis coronaria. The sequence continues at coordinate 217,530,378 of CM046877.1, forward strand.
GTATCTCAACTGATTTGATAGTTGCTCATCCCAAATCACATATCTCATCTCTTATCAATACTCATGGTGTCTCTCCAAAGAAACAAAAACATAACACCAAAAGAAATAAAATTAATCTGCTCTTATAAATCCCACCTTATGACTACCCAATCGAGTCACAAATCAATCACGAATCACAAATCCCACTGGATACGCCCATAGAGGATGAGTGACTTCAAGATCTCTAATTGGTCTCGGGTAAGGTGTATTTGATTTAAGTTTTAATTTCAGATTTGGATCAATGAAAGTTTTTGAAACTCTTGAGTGTTGTGTGGGTTTGAGTCAAGTCTTGGTGATGATGTGTTCGAGTTGAGGGTGTAGTGAATGAGGGTCGAGTCTAGGTTGTTTGAGGAGACTTGAGAACCGAATGTTTTTTTGAAAAATCACTTTGCTGAGTCATGTTGTCGAGTCGAAATGGTGTGTAAGTCTTGTGAGGTGAGTGAGGTCTTGAGTCGAAAGGGTTTTTAAAATGTGTCGATTTATATTGGTGTCCGTTATGTTTGAATCTGTTTGAGTCTTGATTGTTGAATCACGAGATGTTGTGTGAGTCTAGGTTTGGATTCGAAGGTGTTGGTGTCATCCAAGTTTTGTGTGTCAGTGAGTTGGAGAGTCTAGAATGGTCAGTCGATAAGAAGAAAGAGTGAGTCGAGTGTCTTAGTCTGTGTTTGGGTTCCGCTGTGTTTGAATTGAGTTAGGGGGGTCTTATCCGGAATATAAGCAAATTGTTATCCGGAATTTTTCAAAGGCTTATCCGGAATAAATAAAGTTTTTCTTATCTGGAATCACAATTTCTCTTATCCGGAATATGGCTCAGTCCTCTTATCCAGAATTACTACTTCAGCTTATCCGGAATAACTTGCAGGTCTTATCCATAATAATTCTTTCAGACTCTTATTCTGAATACTTCTTATCCGGAATAACTTGGTTTGTTATCCGGAATAAGACTTTGTCTTATCCGGAATCAAAACTTCTCAATGTGACCTTCTTAATGCTATCCGGAATCTGTTTTTGAATACTAGATCGAGACTAACAGTTTATGAACTTTGATAAAGTTGATGAAGACAAAAAGAAAATTATACCAGATTGAGACAAATGAGACAAGATACAAAAAATGGGACACAAATTGAGACAAAAAGAAAGAGATAAGAAAAAGTGTTTAGAAAAAAAAAACAGTAGGATAAAAACAATAGAAAATTATTCCAGATTTGAGACAAAAAAAATAGTATGATCAAAAAACTTGAGCACCAAATCAATAAATTGAAAGAAAGAGAGACGTGAACATAAAATTGTGAAAAAAAGAAAAGTTTTACCACCAAATCAATAGATAAAAACACGCAAATCCGAAGAATCAACCAAAGCTTTTGATACCAATTGTAGGTCCATAGTTTCTTAGGATTAAGCAATGTTTAAATTATCTAATGAATGGAATGGAAAAGAAAGAACTTAGAGAGAGAAAGGTAGAGAGAGAAAGGAGAGAAAGAGAGGAATGGTTGATTAAGTGAATGTGTGAAATGAAACAAAATGAGCAACCCCTCCTAACATGCTAGGAGGGGGTATACATGTGGGCTATATGGACTATATGTTTACATAATGGATCACGAGCCCAATACTTGAATATATCATTGGAGTGACCGATCCTTTCTAAATACGTAAAAATGTATTTCCAACAAGCGTGTCGCGCTTGCTAATTTAATTGCTAGTTTACAAAAAGATGTCAATGAAAACAGAAAGAGTCAAAAGCAATTAAAGAAGGCAAACCCAGCTCTTATAAAATCTAGTGAGACAATTGATAGTTATAGGGCTGAGCTTCTTCAAAAGACCAAAGAGCTTGAGGGGTACAAAAGTCGTGTTATTAACAATAAAAAGGATGATTTTGAAAATAAATACAACGAAGCTCTTGCTTTGTTAACTAAAGAAAAACGTCAATTTTATGTTTTATTAAGTGATGAACGTCAAAAAACGTACCTTGCCACAACAAAAGTTAATGAACTTGAACAAAGGCTTTCTATGAATACCACCGATTCTGTTAAAATTCTTGACGAAAAGAAACAAGAGGTTGAAAAATTAAAAACAAGATTTCAAAAATATACAAGGCAAAGATACTGAAAAAGTAAAGGATCTCAAAGAACAAGTTGATTTTGAAAAAAGTTGTTTATAAAACGCATGACTCTATTCAAACCGTTCGAATGATAGCACCTCGGTCGTTTTTCAAGGTTCAACCTAGTTTTGCAAGTCCCAAGTACCTCGAACAAGCTCAAGCTGCAAACCCTCACTTATATCGTGATGAGTCTGAATGGATCGATCATGATGGCCCAGCAGTTAGGCTCGATAGTGAAGAGACGTCCCTTTGGGATGAGGAGAGTAGATCACCGGTCAATAAAGATTTTGTGACACCATATAATTATGCTTATGAAAACTGTCTTTATGGTCTTTTGACTCCACAAAAATAGAAGTCTCGTGAGGAATTATTTCTTGAATGCAAACAATGAAGAATTCAATGGAAGAAATTTTTTGCCACTAAGAAATTAAATGTTTTTAAATATATTAACTATTTGCCTCTTGATGCTTCTAAAAACAAAAGTAGAAAAACACTTAGTATTCTTAAACACCACATTGATAATGTTCAATCAATTGTTGAAAGCGATTAGGAAAAACGTGAAAAGGATAAGTGGAAAACAGAGATTCCTCACGACATAATTGTGCTTGTGAAAAAACGTTTAATACCAAATACGAAGATAATCAAAGAAAATGTTATTGAGTTTGAAAAATTAATTCGGTCTAAAATGTTTGATGATTTGAAATATGTTGAGTCTCTTGAAAAAGAAATTGATGAGCTTCAAAATGACAAATCAGATTTTTCAAACGAATATGATCTACTCTTAGAAGAATGTCTCTCCAAAGATATCTTGTGTCTTAATCTTCAATCTTGTGCTGATATCGATGAATATTCTGATGTTGCATGCAAATATCTTGATAAGATCAAAGAATGTGAGCGTCTTGAACTTGAGCTTTCAAAACGTAAAGAAAATGTTGATAAAAAGGTTTTTGAGTTACTTCAACACAAAACTGATTTCCTTGAAAAACATTGTCATTCTTAATGTAGGGATTTTGCTAGTTGAAAAGTTCGTTTCTCGGAATCTTCTCGAATTGATCACGGTTCAAAGTGCGACTCAGTTGTTCTTGGTAGAAAAGAAATAGAATGGTTGTCTTTGTAAACAAATTAAAGACAAAGACTTGAAACTAATAAAAATAAAGTAAAGACGGTAAAAAGAAATACTGAAAGATAGAAACTTGACGGAAAATTAATGACGAGAAATTAGAAACGTGACGAGAAATAAAAAGGCAAACTAAAAAGTAAATAAGGTAAACTAAAATTAAATTCAAGTAAATTAAAAGTGCGATGATAGGTGTGAAAACACCCATCCTTTTACCACTTATTTCTTGCTAAAACAAGACCAAAACACGTATTTAATATCATTTGTTTGTAATTATGCGTGGTTTGTGTGTTTGTTGTGTTTTCAGAGCCGACCGGATAAATATTGGAGAAAACATGGGATTGCACGGGTTTTATCGAGGAAAAAGACGATAAAATGAAGTCTATAGTCCAAGAGATGCAAAAGATTTGAAGTCAATGGGCCTATTTGAAGATTTATCGAAGAAAAGGACCAAAGACGGAAGATTTACCTATGTCGAAGAAACTCAAGTCTATTAAAAGAAGAAATTAAAAGACGAGTTGAAATTATTCGTTGACAAATCCCGAATCGAAATCGAAAACGTCAACTTTTCTGAAAAGCCGAGAAGACAAAAAGAAAGGAAGAAAGCCCACTCACCAACCAAGGGAGAAGCCTATAAATACTCCTCCCATTCAAGACTCCACTATCTTCTATTCTATTAATTTTATTTCCGAGTTCTTAGGAACCATCTCCCTTAAGGAGTGGTTTTCATCTTTGTTTAATTTTCTTCCAATCTTGTAAGTTTGATCTTTCCATTTGTTTGTTGAATCTCAAATCATTAATACAAGTCTTCTTTTAATCTTTCCATCATCTTGCTCTTCATATCTTTTTGATTCTTAGTTCTTAAGTTTTATTCTTTCGGTTTGATTGTCAAAAGTAAGTGGGTTTTGCGATTTTGTTGTTTTGGATTCAAGCTTTCTATGAGTAAAAGATTAGTGGTAATAATTGGTTTAAGTTTTGATCAAAAACTTGATAATTTTTGGTGTTGAATTCGTGTTCTTAAGGATCCCCTGTTCTTCGTTTCGTAACTGTTTCCCCAGATTCCGAATAGGAAGTCTGGGATTGTGTTTATTCGGAATATTTAAAAATTATTCCGAGTAGAGTTTCAATTTCTTGTTTATTCAGAATATCAAATATTCCGAGTAGGGTTTCATTCTCCTGGTTATTCGGAATTATAAAATTATTCCGAGTAGAGCTTCTTTTAAAATTATTCCGAGTAAAGCTTTCTTTCCAAATATTCCGAATAGGATTTTCCAAAATATTCCGAATAGGGTTCTGTTTAAAAATATTCCGCATTGCCCCAAACTTTCCGAATAGAGAAAATATTCCGTATAAGATTTTTATTCCGCATAAGGCATACTTTCCGCATAAGGGTTTTTCTTTAAGTATTCCGCATAGCCTCATTTTTCAGATATTCCGAATAGAGCTAAACTTTCCGAATAGAGCTAAACTTTCCGAATAGAGCTTCTTTCAAATTATCCCGCATGGGATAAACATTCCGCATAAGGCATTTGTTCCGCATGGCCTTAATTATTCCGAGTAAGGGAAACATTCCGAGTAGAGCAGTATATTCCGCATAGCAATAAACATTCCGAATAAGAGACTTCCAGTTTTATTCTTCATATAGGTATTTTCTTACTGTTTCATTTAAATTCTGGATTTATTTTCATTTCTAGTTTCTAGTTTAATTTTATTATTACTTGCCTTTATCATTTTAGTAGATTTAGACCAAAGCTCCCCCTTTTTAGTCACCAATTACATTTATTCCACTTTTGGCCGTGATCGATTCGAGAAGATACCGAGAACGAAACAACGATATTTATCAATTGGGTACGAGCAACGCAAAGAAAGATCTTGCAAGCAAAAACCTTTTTATTAACCAACCAAAAGTGAGTTATTAAAATGGCGCCGCTTCCGGCTCTTTTCGTAAGGATCAACGGTTTCTTGTGAGAAAAATTGGATTTTGGGATCCGTTCTTTCGGGAACGTTATTTTCAAGCACAAATATTTTCAAAAATCCATAAAAATATAAAATTTTCAAAAATACAAAAACATTAAAAAACCTATAAAAACCAAAAATATTTTCTCTTGCATTTTCTTTTTAGTGTATGCGTACTCGATCAACGTCTTATTCAGAGCCCGAGACTCTCGAAGATTTAGACATGGCCGGCGTACACAACAACAATAATAATCCACCCCTCCCAAATAACAACAAAAATAATCATCCACCCCACCAAAACATGAATAATCCACCCTTACCCGACCTACGAACCATGGAGGAGCTATGTCAACCCACCATGAACGGACGTGGAGGCCCGATTGCACCGATGCATGTCACGGCTCAGGAGTTTTCGTTGAAGCATCACATGATCCAGCAAGTGCAAACTAACCCATTTCGCGGAATTCCGGATGATGATGCCAACAAACACCTCGACAAATTCATTACCATTACCCAAAGCATGAAGTCCCCAGGTGTTTCTATGGATGACCTTCGCCTTCAACTCTTTCCCCACTCGCTTTCTCACCATGCCGAAAAATGGTTTGACCGTCTCCCAAAGAACTCTATTCATACTTGGGACGACATGACTCAACGCTTTTTGTCGCGCTACTTCCCACCATCCATGGTCACGAGCCTTCGTAACCAAATTAGTGGATTCATGCAAGACAATGATGAATCGCTTTTTGATGCTTGGGAACGGTACAATGATTTGATCGACCACTGTCCTAATCACAATATGCTTACCGTCACTCTCATTGATACCTTCTACAATGGTCTCACTTTTCGTGATCGTGACACGATCAACGCCGCCGCCGGTGGTACTTTTATGAAAAGGAGACCGGAGGAGTGTCGAGAGTTGATTGAAAACATGACTACTCACCACAAGAATTGGGATTCATCCGCATCCTCAAGATCTAACTCGAGAGTCAATGTTTCTTCTACTACTTCCAATCCTGAGATGACTGAAATTTCTCGACAACTCGCTGAAATGAACAAGAATTTCATGACCATGGCCACAAACCACTTTCAACAAGCTAAAGCCGTTGCTATTTCTTGTGACACATGTGGTGGTCCTCATTCTTATAATGATTGTCCTTCTACTCAAGGCAATTATTCTGAAAACGTTAACGCGGCATACGGTACTTATCCCACGGGAGGCTATCAAGCTCGTCCTCAAGGAGACCGTAGCTTGCTAAGTTATCGTTCCAACAATTATCTTGCTCCACCCGGTTTCCCTCCTCAGAACCAAAACCAACAACAAAGCTATAACCGAAACAACCAATCCCATCCTCGTGCTTAGAATCAATATCAACCCCAAAGAAACACATACCCAACTCAAGGAAATTCTCAAGCTTACCAAGCTCCACCTCTCAATCAACCGATGGCAGTAAATCAAGACGTCGAGACATTCATGAAGACTAATCGAGAGATGGTGACGAATCTTCAGAGTCAATTTGTCAACTTGAAGAATGACATGGTGAAACAAGGAAGCGATATTCGAGCCGAGCTAAGGAATGACATGGCAAAACACAGCAATGAAATTCATGCAAACATGAGAGACTCTTTCAATACTCAAGCGATTAACCTTCGTGATATGATTGGTTCGCTCATCCAAGGTAATCAACCCTCTTCTTCGGGTACTCTTCCGATTAACACCGTTGCGAATCCAAGAGGGGAAATGAAAGCAATCACCACTCGTAGTGGAAAAGGTTATATGGAACCCGAGATTCCTACACCTCCACCCGTGATTGTGAACATGGAAAAAGAGCAACTTTCCTTACCTCCTTCACCTTCTATCCCCATTTCCCCACCACCCGTGGTTGTGAGTGATCCTATTCCCTTAAAGCCTTCTTCTTCATCTAATATACCTTATCCTTCAAGGTTGAAGAAAGAGAAGCAAAAGAGCAAGGATGATATTCAGGTTTCAAACTTTCTAAAAATGTTTAAACAATTGAATTTTAACATCTCCTTTGCCGAGGCTCTCGCTCACATGCCCAAATACGCTAAGATGTTTAAAGATCTTCTAAGTGACAAGGAGAAGCTTCTTGACATTGCTCAGACCCAACTTAATGAGAACTGCTCTGCAGTGCTCTTAAGGAAATTGCCCACCAAACTTGGTGATCCGGGTCGCTTCTTGATTCCTTGCAACTTCCCGGGAATAGAGAATTGCATGTCCCTAGCCGATCTAAGTGCCAGTATAAACTTAATGCCTTTAAGTGTTTGGAAGCAATTATCTCTCCCCGAGCTAGTCCCCACCAAAATGACTTTGGAATTAGCCAACCGTACGGTTGCTTATCCAGTGGGGATAGCCGAAGATGTCTTTGTTGGCGTTGACAAATTCACCTTCCCGGTGGATTTTGTTGTCGTTGACTACGAGATGGATCCTCGTGTTCCATTAATCGTTGGACGTCCATTCCTGAGGATCGGTCGCACTCTCATTGATGTAGCCGTAGGCGAATTAATCATGAGAGTTGGTGACGATCAAATTGTCTTCAACATGGGTAAGATTTCTAAGCAACCTTATTCATATGAGAGTGTTAATGCTATTGATGTTCTCGATGAGGCTTGTGAAGAACATTTTCATGATGCTTGCCAAAGTACTCTCTCTTCTCTACCCAATGTTGAGACCGTTGCCTCAAATGCTCCGGCATTGACTCCTTTTGGAGAAAGTGACTTGGATGATTTCGAAGCTAGCTTGGGTCCTCTCGATATTAAGTATGATAATTTGTCCACCAATTGGGATGAAGACATTAGTACTATTGAGAGACTTCTCAATGAGGACCCGTTCTCTCCTCCTGCTCCTAAAGAGGTGACTAATGATGATCCATCGTTAGTTTCACCATCTATTGAGGATCCTCCTACTCTTGAGCTTAAGGACCTACCTCCTCATCTTAAGTACGTTTTCCTGGAAGACAATGAGAAGTTACCGGTCATCATCGCAAAGGACCTGAAAGAAGACGAAAAAGCCCGACTTGTCGCTGTGTTGAAGAAGCATAAAAGAGTTATCGCTTGGAAAATCTCCGACATCCGTAGAATTGATCCTCACTTTTGCACACATAAAATTCTCATGGAGGACGACTTTAAGCCCACTATTCAAAGCCAACGAAGGGTGAATCCTAAAATCCATGAAGTCATCAAAAAAGAGGTTATCAAACTTCTTGATGCGGGTATGATTTACCCTATTTCGGATTCACCATGGGTTAGTCCAGTCCATTGTGTGCCTAAGAAAGGCGGAATTACCGTTGTGCCCAATGCAAACAACGAGTTGATTCCTACCCGTCTCGTTACTGGGTGGAGAGTTTGTATAGACTACCGCAAAATCAATGATGCCACGAGAAAGGATCATTTCCCTCTACCTTTTATGGACCAAATGCTTGAACGTTTAGCGGGTAATGAATATTACTTCTTTCTTGATGGTTTCTCGGGTTATTTTCAAATACCCATCGATCCCCAAGATCAAGAGAAGACAACATTCACTTGTCCCTATGGCACATTTGCTTACAAAAGGATGCCTTTTGGCTTATGCAATGCCCCCGGGACTTTCCGAAGGTGCATGTTGGCTATCTTCCATGACATGGTTGGGCAAACCATGGAAGTCTTCATGGATGATTTCTCAGTCTTCGGGGATTCTTTCTCTTCTTGCCTTGCCAATTTGGAACGTATGCTTAAGCGGTGCGAAGACACTCGCCTTGTTCTAAATTGGGAAAAATGCCATTTTATGGTAAAAGAAGGCATTGTGCTAGGACACAAAATCTCTAATGCCGGTCTTGAAGTCGACCGTGCTAAAGTTGATGTCATAGCCAAATTACCTCCACCTTCAACCGTGAAGGGTGTGAGAAGTTTTCTGGGTCATGCGGGCTTCTATCGTCGATTCATTCAGGATTTCTCTAAAATCGCTCGCCTGATGACCCACCGCTTGGAAAAAGATACTCCTTTTATCTTTTCTAAAGAGTGTCTCGACGCCTTCAATCTTCTTAAGGATAAGCTAACTAAGGCACCGGTCTTGGTTACCCCTAATTGGGAGCTGCCTTTTGAATTGATGTGCGATACTAGCGACTTTGCTATTGGTGCGGTTTTGGGACAAAGGATCAACAAACATTTCCAACCAATCCACTATGCTAGCAAAACAATGACGGGGGCTCAATTGCATTATACGACAACCGAAAAAGAGCTTTTAGCTGTTGTATATGCTTTTGAAAAATTCCGCCCCTATCTTGTTTTATCCACCACCATCGTATACACGGACCATTCCGCGTTGAAGTACTTGATGACTAAACACGACTCTAAGCCAAGACTTCTTCGCTGGGTTTTACTCCTTCAAGAATTCAACATTGAAATTCGTGACAAGAAGGGTGCTGAAAACCTAGCCGCGGATCATCTGAGCAGACTTGAGGATCCATATCAAGGGGATCATCCAAACAAAGAGATCAATGACTCTTTCCCCCTTGAAACCTTAATGTCTATAAATCTCAATCTTGATGGCACCCCGTGGTTTGCCGATATTGCAAACTACTTAGCGGGTGGTGTCCTCATCCAAGGGTTAACATCCCAACAAAAGAAGAAGTTCTTGAACGATGTTAAGACTTACTTTTGGGATGACCCTTTTCTATTCAAACAATGCGCTGACTTGATTATTCGCCGATGTGTTGACGGACCGGCCGCTTTGGACATTCTCCAGGCTTGCCACAAAGGACCCACCGGTGGTCACTTTGGTCCTAACTACACCGCCAAAAAAGTGTTTGACTCGGGATTCTATTGGCCCACCATTTATCGTGATGCTCACGAGATAGTTAAACATTGTGATGCTTGCCAAAAACAAGGCAAGATCACACATAAAGATGAGATGCCTCAAAATTTCATACAAGAATGTGAAATCTTTGATGTATGGGGCATCGACTTTATGGGGCCATTCCCTTCTTCTAAAGGCAACAAATACATCCTTGTCGCTTTCGACTACGTTTCTAAATGGGTTGAAGCCAAAGTTTTACCCACTAACGACGCGAGGGTGGTTTGTAATTTCTTGAAACAACTGTTTGCTCGTTTCGGTGTTCCTCGTGCTATTATCAGTGACCGCGGGACTCATTTTTGCAACGATCAATTTGCAAGAGTCATGGCTAAGTATGGTGTCAATCACCGTCTTTCCACCGCTTATCATCCTCAAACCAACGGTCAAGCCGAGATATCCAACCATGGATTGAATAGAATTTTGGAACGTACTGTGGGAGAGCATCGTGCCTCGTGGGCCGATAAACTTGATGATGCTCTGTGGGCTTTCCGTACCGCCTATAAGACGCCGATTGGTTGTACACCTTATCGTCTTGTGTACGGGAAAGCTTGCCACCTCCCCATCGAGCTGGAACATAAGGCATACTGGGCCTTGAAGTGGGCTAACTTCGACATCAACAAAGCCGGTGATTTTCGCAAGATTCAACTCAACGAGCTACATGAATTGAGACATCAAGCTTACGAGAACTCATTGATCTACAAGGAGAAGACCAAGATTATCCACGATGCTAAAATCAAGAACCGAGAGTTCCACGTTGGTGATCAAGTCTTACTCTTTAACTCTCGGTTGAAGATCTTTTCAGGCAAGTTGAAGAGCCGCTGGTCTGGTCCATTCACCATCGCCAATGTTTTTCCCTATGGCACCATTGAGCTTTCTCAGCCAAATGGGCCCAACTTCAAGGTGAATGGCCAGCGTTTGAAATTGTACTTTGGTAAGGACATCTCTCAAGAGATGATTCCATCCCTCACCACGTTTCCCTTGAATTAGTTCGGGACCAAGTCAGGCTCGCGACTCGGTTAACAAAAACAAGCGCTCCTCGGGAGGCAACCCGAGTATCTATCCCCCTTTCCCGTTTTTCATCCTAAGTGTAGGGGGAGCTATATAGGTTGCTTGTTTTTGGATGGTGATGTGATTACAGGGATCAGTGCACTCTTGGAATCTTTGAAGAACCGTGCTCCCATGTTATCCGCAATACCGGTTCTATCTCTCAACTATCGTGATTCAATTGTCTTCATACTCACATTTGAAATTGATCACTTTAGTCGTCTCTTCCTTAGCTTGATTTAACCAACGTGCACAATGTCATAAGTGTAGGGGAGACTTTTTCCCACATGCTTAAACATTGAGGACAATGTTTATCTTAAGTGTAGGGGAGATTTCTATCGAAGTTTTAAGTGGACTTTTCCATGAAAATGCCTTCATTAACCGGGAAATCATTTTTTTTTCAAACATTTTTCAAATTTTTATTTAACTTTGGCCATTTTGTCGTAATTTTTAAATTTTTATTGTTGCTTTCATATGTATATATCCCGCAATAAAGTCAAAAATATTAATAAAGTGGTGTAGCTAGTTTTGAAATCTTTGACATATTAGGCCCGTTGCGATTATTTTTACTCAACCCGAATAGACTTATTCAAGTTTATTCTAGCTAGTATCCTTAACCATATAGACCTTAATTGGTTTACTAGGCTAAGCATCCACGAGTCTCATTACTTGAGATTTTAAATTGTGGAGGACGAGAAATGATAGAGTCAATTATAAGTCGGTATTCTTGCACAAGCTCACTTGGTGTAATTATTTGCCTATTCTCCCATCACTTGCTAATAATTTATCTGCAATAAGTAAGGTCGTACGATTTGAAAGGTTACTTAGCTTCTAGCCCAAGATCGTTTAAAAGTTGCTCGGTAATGATAAGAGTTCATAGCCAAGGCATAACTTATGAAGCGGGGCGCAAAGATTGGCGAGTCCGAAAAGGCCCTAACAAGGCATGAGGATTCCATTTTATTGCTAAAGATCCAAGGTGATGTGAAAAGCATTATTCCCAAAATCGATATGAAGGATCAAGACTCACGACGAAAAGCAATCAACTCCCATAAAGATCATGGAGAAGTCTATCCGAAAAGACCCTAACAAGGTATGAGGATAAATAGATCCAAGTCCGAAAAGGAGGCAGATCGTTGTATCTCAAAATCCCAATTAGAGATTGAAGAAATAATCATGAAGTCGTGGTCAACAAAGTTGGAGTACCCCTCAAAAGTCTCCAAGTGAAGAAACTCTATAACGAAGAGAAGACCATTATCTCAAGAACGTCTCTCGAAGATATGAAGTATGAAGTACATGCCAAATATTGGCCCGAGAAAGGTCTCAAATCGTGAACCAAGTTATGCCAAGATATGAACTTTTTGATATCCCGAGAAGCAGTTTTAAGATATTTTGTCCTTTAGCTAACTATTAATCAAATCGTCCTACTTTGCTTTCAGCCTAAATAAACTATCGAAATAAGTCCAAAAATGCATCTTCATGATCATTCTAAGACAAAAATAAAATATAAGAGATACACCTAAGAATAAGGGAATTTAAGCATTTAATTAAGCCATGTGTGTAAGTGTTTGAATGGCTAACTTATAATAACAATGATCTCGTCTTTAAGCTTAGTTTGGGGAACGTTAAACTTGAGCGTGATAAATCTTCGCAGCACCAAAGCCCTAATGTAAGTCCTTGATCTCTTTGCAAGTTATTTCCATGAAGCTATTTTCAAGTGAAAATGGTTTTCTATCCTTTAGTTTATTTTAAAGTTTTAGTTTCTCTTAGTACTTTAATTTTTGTTTAGTAGAATGTTAATAAGGCCAAGGTTGATTAATTATGAGAAAAATGTAAATTTGCTTTATCACTAAGCATTGCATGAGGGCATGGCAATGGTTAAGTGTAGGGGATTTGATAGGTGTGAAAACACCCATCCTTTTACCACTTATTTCTTGCTAAAACAAGACCAAAACACGTATTTAATGTCATTTGTTTGGAATTATGCGTGGTTTGTGTGTTTGTTGTGTTTTCAGAGCCGACCGGATAAATATTGGAGAAAACATGGGATTGCACGGGTTTTATCGAGGAAAAAGACGATAAAATGAAGTCTATAGTCCAAGAGATGCAAAAGATTTGAAGTCAATGGGCCTATTTGAAGATTTATCGAAGAAAAGGACCAAAGACGGAAGATTTACCTATGTCGAAGAAACTCAAGTCTATTAAAAGAAGAAATTAAAAGACGAGTTGAAATTATTCGTTGACAAATCCCGAATCGAAATCGAAAACGTCAACTTTTCTGAAAAGACGAGAAGACAAAAAGAAAGGAAGAAAACCCACTCACCAACCAAGGGAGAAGCCTATAAATACTCCTCCCATTCAAGACTCCACTATCTTTTATTCTGTTAATTTTATTTCCGAGTTCTTAGGAACCATCTCCCTTAAGGAGTGGTTTTCATCTTTGTTTAATTTTCTTCCAATCTTGTAAGTTTGATCTTTCCATTTGTTTGTTGAATCTCAAATCATTAATACAAGTCTTCTTTTAATCTTTCCATCATCTTGCTCTTCATATCTTTTTGATTCTTAGTTCTTAAGTTTTATTCTTTCGGTTTGATTGTCAAAAGTAAGTGGGTTTTGCGATTTTGTTGTTTTGGATTCAAGCTTTCTATGAGTAAAAGATTAGTGGTAAAATTGGTTTAAGTTTTGATCAAAAACTTGGTAATTTTTGGTGTTGAATTCGTGTTCTTAAGGATCCCCTGTTCTTCGTTTCGTAACTGTTTCCCCAGATTCCGAATAGGGAGTCTGGGATTGTGTTTATTCGGAATATTTAAAAATTATTCCGAGTAGAGTTTCAATTTCTTGTTTATTCGGAATATCAAATATTCCGAGTAGGGTTTCATTCTCCTGGTTATTCGGAATTATAAAATTATTCCGAGTAGAGCTTCTTTTAAAATTATTCCGAGTAAAGCTTTCTTTCCAAATATTCCGAATAGGATTTTCCAAAATATTCCGAATAGGGTTCTGTTTAAAAATATTCCGCATTGCCCCAAACTTTCCGAATAGAGCAAATATTCCGTATAAGATTATTATTCCGCATAAGGCATACTTTCCGGATAAGGGTTTTCTTTAAGTATTCCGCATAGCCTCATTTTTCAGATATTCCAAATAGAGCTAAACTTTCCGAATAGAGCTAAACTTTCCGAATAGAGCTTCTTTCAAATTATTCCGCATGGGATAAACATTCCGCATAAGGCATTTGTTCCGCATGGCCTTAATTATTCCGAGTAAGGGAAACATTCCGAGTAGAGCAGTATATTCCGCATAGCAATAAACATTCCGAATAAGAGACTTCCAGTTTTATTCTTCATAAAGGTATTTTCTTACTATTTCATTTAAATTCTGGATTTATTTTCATTTCTAGTTTCTAGTTTAATTTTATTATTACTTGCCCATATCATTTTAGTAGATTTAGACCAAAGCTCCCCCTTTTTAGTCACCAATTACAATTATTCCACTTTTGACCGTGATCGATTCGAGAAGATACCGAGAACGAAACAACGATATTTATCAATTGGGTACGAGCAACGCAAAGAAAGATCTTGCAAGCAAAAACCTTTTTATTAACCAACAAAAAGTGAGTTATTATGCGACTAAGTAAAAAGGCGGGAAAAAGTAAACTTAAAACTAAATGTATAAAATCACAAAAAAAACTGGAAAACACTCATTCGGAATAAAACCCTCATCCGGAATAACAAAGCTCATCCGGAATATGTCACTTATCCGGAATAAACCAGTTGATCCGGAATGAAAAGAGAATATGGTTGATTCGGAATAAGGACCTTGATCGGGAATACTTTCCGGATGAAAGACTTGATCCGGAATAACAAGTATTCCGAATGAAGAGGCTTGATCCGGAATAATCAAGTATTCCGAATGAAGAGCTTGATCCGGAATAACAAGTATTCCGAATGAAGGGGCTTGATCCGGAATAATCAAGTATTCCGAATGAAGAGCTTGATCCGGAATAAACTGCTGAAACGATTGATTCGGAACAAATGGCTTTGATCCGGAATCTGGGCACATAAACAGAACGATGAACAGGGAATGAAGAACAAGGACGAATTTAACCAAAACTAATTAAATCAAACCAAACGATAAAACCAAAACAACCACAAATGATCTACTAACAATAATCAATCAAATCAAATCAATAAAACTAACAAATATGACCAAATCACTCAAAATCCACTTGATTGAAAACCATAACACTCAAGAACATGAACACAAAGATTAAACACAAATAAGAAAGGTAGATGAGAGATTAAACAAGAAAAGTAAAGATTTAATAAAACTTACTTGGAATTAAAAGGAATTCAAAGGTGCGATACAAGAAATTAAAGTGCAAGAAATTAAATTGTGCAAAATAAAAATGGTGGAAGAGGTGGGTTGTCAATCCACCCAGCAACTACAAATGAAGGAAAATGGATCTATTTATAGTGGATTAGGGAGGTGCTTAGTGGAAGCTTCCTCCCTCTTTCTTCTTTCTCTAGTTGCATCATTAAGTCCTTAATCTTCTTAATCTTTTGACTTTAATGACTTTGTCCCGGGATTTCTTCAAACTCGTCTTGTAATTCTTCAATAAATTAGACTTGAGTTCTTCGGCTTTTAGTAAACTCCCGTCTTTTGACTTTTTCCTTGATAAATCTTGAGAATTGGTCTTGGACTTCCATTCTTTTTGCACTCTTGATTTCTTGACTTCGTCTTTCGTCTTTTTCTTCGATAAAAGCCCGTGAATGCCCGTGTTTTCTCCACTTTTCACCTTTTCGTCCTAAATCACAACAAAAACACCTACCACGCATAATTCTGACATAAATGACATAAAATACACGTTTTGGCTCGGTTATTATTGTAATTAAGTGGTAAAAAGGATGGGTGTTTACACACCTATCAAATCCCCTACACTTGACCATTGCAATGTCCTCATGCAATGCATTAGTTACAAAACACGTTTACATTTTTCATCATAATCAATCCACGTTGGCCTTTATTAAAGAGATAGAAAATTATAAACATTCAAAGTAAGAAAGAAATCAAAAACATACCTTAGGGTTTTGAAAATGTCATGAATGATCATCATCCTCAAGTTTTCACTTTCTCCAAACCAAGCTTAAAAACGAGATCATTGTTAGTATAAGTTAGCAAACTAACACGAACTCATGTGGGCCAATTATTCACTTAGACTCCCTTATTCCTAGGTGTATCTCTTATATTTTATTGTTGTCTTGAATGATCACGAGGATGCATTGTTGACTTATTTCGATGGTTTATTAGGCTGAAAATAAAGTGGGACGATTTAATCAATAGTTAGCTAAAGGACAAAATCTTTTAAAACTGCTTCTCGGGACCTCATAAAGTTCATATCTTGGCATAACTCGCTTCGCGATTTAAGACCTTTCTCGGACCGATATTTGGCAGCGACTTCATACTTCAAATCTTGAGAGACGTTTATGAAATAATGGTCTTCTCTTCATAATAGGAATTTCTTCACTTGAATTTTTGAGAGATTCTTCATATATGGACCACGACTTCTTCATTTTTCTCCAATCTTTATTTTGGACTTTGATATACAATGATCCACCTCCTTTTTGGACTTGGATCTATTTATCCTCATACCTTGCTAGGGTCTTTTCGGATAGACTTCTCCATGACTTTTTGGGGAGTTTTTGCTTTTCGTCGTGTGTCTCGATCCTTCATATTGATTTTCGATAAATGATTCTTCACATCACTTGGGATCTTTAGCAACAAAATGTAGCCCTCATGCCTTGTTAGGGCCTTTTCGGACTCGCCAATCTTCGCATCCCGCTTCAATAAGTTATGCCTTGGCTATGAACTCTAATCCATACCGAGCAACTTTTAAACGATCTTGGGCTAGAAGCTAAGTAACTTTTCAAATCGTACAACCTTATTTATTGCAGATAAATTTATTAGCAAGCGATGGGAGAATAGGCTTATAATTAACTCACATAAATTCACGAAAGAATACCAAACTTATAATTGACTCTATCATCTCTCGTTCTCCACAGTTTAAAATCTCAAAGAATGAGACTCGTGGATGCTTAGCCTATTAAATCAAAGCTTTGGGTTTTCGAGTCATCTATAGGATCTTGCAAACTCTTAGACTTTTTCAAGTTTTAGAATTTGCATTTTAAAGTTCCCTTGATAAACAACTCTCTAGGATCAATTATAGGAACTTGCGAAAAGTTCTTGTTCTTAACCCGTGAGAGTTAAGACTTTCGCGTTTTATAGTTCCCTATATAAAAGCCTAGCAAAACTTGACTTAAACACGTTAAGGATACTAGCTAGAGTAAACTTAGATAAGTAAACTCGGGTTGAGTCAAAAGATTCACAACGTTTGAAAATTAAAACCACTTTATTAAAAATTTATTCTAGCAAAGAAAGAAAATAACTATATAAAGGTAAAAACTAATAGGCCAAAATAGATCAAAAATTTTGAAAATGTCGAAAAATTGATTTTCCGGTTAAAATGAGGACAAATACAAGGAAAAGACCACTTAACTTCGATAGAAGTCCCCCTACACTTGATATAAACATTGTCCTCAATGTTTAAGCATGTGGGAGTAAACTCCCCTACACTTAGGACATTGTGCACGTTGTTTAAATCTCGCTAAGGAAGAGACAACTAAAGAGATTCCTATTTTAATATTGAGAAATATAAAATAGTGAACCGAAAAGAGTTTAGGATAGAACCGGGAAGAAGGGAACACGGAATCACGGTTCGTCAAAGGTCATCAAGAGTGTGTCTTTGAAGCTCTAATCCCTGCACATGATAAGAAAGAAAACAAGAAACACCAACGGGGCTCCCCTACACTTATGGTGAAAACAGGGAAAAATAGATATATAATTGGGTTGCCTCCCAAAAAGCGCTTGTTTATATTAACCAAGTCACGAGCCTGACTCGTCCCCGAATTAAATGGTCCATGGGGAAGCCTCGAATGTAATACCGGGATCAAAGACCTTGTCCTCGTTCCCGGTGGACATCAACAAAGGAGAGGCGGGGGGATAAGTCTTAAATGGGAGAAAGGTTCTTTCAACATACGAAAAGTATGTGAAATCAAGATCCACGGGAGGTGGAGTGGGTAAAGTAAGCACATTGTCATCCCCCAAAGACAATGGATGCTGAGCACTCGGCAAAGCCGTAATGTTATCAATCATGAAATAGTGAATGTCACCTCCCGGGTCAAAGCACTCATCCTCTGTAATAGTGGCTAAAGGGGAGGATGAAAGGTGCTCGGGAGCGGGACTTGGGTCAATACCTTCCTGCAACAAATTATCAAAAATAATATCCCCCTCTGTGTCATCATCATCAGTACCTGGAGGTATGGAGTGAATGTTGATTTCTTCCAGCAATGGGTCATTATCTTCAACGAGAGGAATAGATGGAGGTAAAGGCTCGGAAAGAGGAGGAGAAGTCAACTCTTCGATTTGAGCAATAAGAAGAGGCACTTTCCGTAATCTATCACGGAGAATCACGTCTTCCACCTCATCTTCAAGAGCAAGTTCATCGGTGAACTTCTCGTAAGCCGGAGAGAATAAATCGTCATCGCCCGCATCTCTTGGTGGAGATTGAGAAATTTCAAAAGTGAAATTCTCATAGCGTGGAGAAAAATCGTCATCATTAGGATCGACCTCTTCCGTAAGAGCAACGTCGTCCTCAGACTCCATAGTAGTCGGTATGTCACACACTTCATCATCAAAGAATTTATCAAGACCAAAATCAGTAATCTCACTCAATGAATCATCATCCTTAGACGCATTAGGAATATCGAGAGTAGGAGTAGCAACTTCAGTAGATGGGTCAAGAGCGTAGACATCATCGTCGCCATCATCATCATAATAGACGGGACCATTCCAATTAGGAGTGACATAGTCGGCTAACTCTTCCTTGATAACCTCCACATCTTTAAGAAGCTCATGAAGCAATTTTTGTTGTTCATCTCCCCGAGTATGTTCAATTAGACCAATTCTATCCCACGCTGTAATTAAACATTTTGGTGTGGAAAAGAAGGGAAAACGACCAAATTGGCTCAAAAAGGTGTTGGTGGTTTTCAAGGTTTTGTCCACATCAAGCAAAGGTTGCCTTTCCTGATGCAAGTCAGCTCGGATTTGAGCTAAACTTTCAAGAACATGGTTCAAAGAAGTGAGTTGTTGGTCAAGACTAATTTGCTGAGAGGATTGATGATTGAGGGTGTGATGTGGGGGCTCAAAGTTATACACACCGGGATGATAGCACGGAACTTTCTCAAAGACCTGCGACGGATCACAAGAAGAAGCATCGTGAGGCCCCCCACAAATATAGCACCACGGGTATGGAGAGAAACTGGGTGCTTCATGTGGATAGCTATTACCATTGTCATAATTGTAACCCGGTTCTTTCCCGTGATCATACGGGTATCGAACCGGGCACGAAACATGCTAATGAGAATCGCTTCCACAATAGATGCACGGGGGAACAGGAGGTGGATTCAAAAAGGACGAATTAGTCGAGTTGCACCATTGGACAAAATACGAATTGTGTGTTGTAGATATCGTTTCCGCACCGCTCACATGTACACCATTGACATGAGTTGTTCCCGTACAATCGTCTCCCACACCCGACGCAATGGACATAAGAATCCATAAAGAAAAATAGATAAGCAAGAAGAATATTTTTGGTGCAAAACTTTGAAAAAGAAATGCTTCATGATTTTTCAAATGTTTTTGGATTTTTGAAATTTTTTTGACACGAAAAATAACGTTCACGAGTGAACGGATCCCAAAAGCCAACGCGTCTCTCACAAAAAACCGTTAATCTTCACGAAAAGAGCCGGCAACGGCGCCATTTTAATGTAGAGATTTTGCTAGTTGAAAAGTTCGTTTTTCGGAATCTTCTCGAATTGATCACGGTTCAAAGTGCGACTCAGTTGTTCTTGGTAGAAAAGAAATAGAATGGTTGTCGTTGTAAACTAATTAAAGACAAAGACTTTAAACTAATAAAAATAAAGTAAAGACGGTAAAAAGAAATACTGAAAGATAGAAACTTGACGGAAAATTAATGACGAGAAATTAGAAACGTGACGAGAAATAAAAAGGCAAACTAAAAAGTAAATAAGGTAAACTAAAATTAAATTCAAGTAAATTAAAAGTGCGACTAAGTAAAAAGGCGGGAAAAAGTAAACTTAAAACTAAATGTATAAAATCACAAAAAAAACTGGAAAACACTCATTCGGAATAAAACCCTCATCCGGAATAACAAAGCTCATCCGGAATATGTCACTTATCCGGAATAAACCAGTTGATCCGGAATAAAGTTCTTGATCCGGAATGAAAAGAGAATATGGTTGATTCGGAATAAGGACCTTGATCCGGAATACTATTCCGGATGAAAGACTTGATCCGGAATAACAAGTATTCCGAATGAAGAGGCTTGATCCGGAATAATCAAGTATTCCAAATGAAGAGCTTGATCCGGAATAACAAGTATTGCGAATGAAGGGGCTTGATCCAGAATAATCAAGTATTCCGAATGAAGAGCTTGATCCGGAATAAACTGCTGAAACGATTGATTCGGAACAAATGGCTTTGATCCAGAATCTGGGCACATAAACAGAACGATGAACAGGGAATGAAGAATAAGGACAAATTTAACCAAAACTAATTTAATCAAACCAAACGATAAAACCAAAACAACCACAAATGATCTACTAACAATAATCAATCAAATCAAATCAATAAAACTAACAAATATGACCAAATCAATCAAAACCCACTTGATTGAAAACCATAACACTCAAGAACATGAACACAAAGATTAAACACAAATAAGAAAGGTAGATGAGAGATTAAACAAGAAAAGTAAAGATTCAATAAAACTTACTTGGAATTAAAAGGAATTCAAAGGTGCGATACAAGAAATTAAAGTGCAAGAAATTAAATTGTGCAAAATAAAAATGGTGGAAGAGGTGGGTTGTCAATCCACCCAACAACTACAAATGAAGTAAAATGGATCTATTTATAGTGGATTAGGGAGGTGCTTAGTGGAAGCTACCTCACTCTTTCTTCTTTCTCTAATTGCATCATTAAGTCCTTAATCTTCTTAATCTTTTGACTTTAATGACTTTGTCCCGGGATTTCTTCAAACTCGTCTTGTAATTCTTCAATAAATTAGACTTAAGTTCTTCGGCTTTTAGTAAACTTCCGTCTTTTGACTTTTTCTTCGATAAATCTTGAGAATTGGTCTTGGACTTCCGTTCTTTTTGCACTCTTGATTTCTTGACTTCGTCTTTCGTCTTTTTCTTCGATAAAAGCCCGTGAATGCCCGTGTTTTCTCCACTTTTCACCTTTTCGTCCTAAATCACAACAAAAACACAAACCACGCATAATTCCGACATAAATGACATATTATACACGTTTTGGCTCGGTTATTATTGTAATTAAGTGGTAAAAAGGATGGGTGTTTACACACCTATCAATTCTCTTGAACTTGCTTTGCAAAAAGACATAGAAAGTTTTCCACATGATAATAAATTGCAAGAAAAACTTTCCCAAATGTGTCGAGAAATGAATGAAGAGTTTGGAAATTAAAGAGTTGAAAGCTCAGTTACAAGACAGGGAAATAGCGATAGCAGAGTTGAAGAAACTCGTTGCTAAGATGGGTGGGAAAATTGTGGAACCTAGTGTTAAGAAACCTGTTGTAAGAGAACCCAATGCGCACAAAGTGACTAGACCCTCTGTCTTGGGAAAACCATCTGTTTTCTCTAATTCTGTATTTGCAATATCTGGGTTTGCCTCCTAGATGGATGGGAAGGATAGGTTACCACAGAATACTCCTAAAACACATACTCGATCACAAAGCATTAAGAACACAAATGTGATTAAACCAGGGATGTATATATTGGCCACTAAACCCACACACAACAAAGAAATTCAATCACCTCAGACTTCTAGAAACACTAATAGATGTGTGTCTTTTACTAGAGGAGTAGTCCCCACTTCTAGTGTTAGCTGGCCTCAGCTTAAGAGCACTCGCATGAATGAAAAGGTTTGGCAAAACAAAAGTCAAGGAAATATGAAGAAAGTAGAAGACCACCCTAGGATTTTTAATGTTTCTAAGAATAAAACTCTATAATCGCGTGTAATGACGATTTGAATGATTCGACTTTGAACGCTTTGAATGTTAAGTTTATTTGTGTGAAATGTGGAAAGTGTGCTAATGCTAATCATGCTATGTGTGTTTATAATGTCAAAGGCGTAGATACTAGAACTAAGAAGAAAAATGCGATGCTTATTAGTGCTAGAAAACCCAAACGCAAAGTGAACCATTCTGGTGCAACCCCCCTAAGAAAAGTATTGCATCAGACTCCACCCCTAAGAACCCTAGAAGCAGAATTAGGGACTTATATGAGTCTTCTAGCAAGTGTGGGAAATGGTGGTTTGCTATTCAATGTCCTCCAAGATATAAATGGATGCCTAAGGCTAGGACAGAAAATGTGACAACGAGCATTAGTGTGCCTTTAAGTGATGAAACTAGGGAAACTAATGAATCGGAAATCACAACTAACATGGAATCTAATTTAGAAATGCTCCATCGTGTTCTAATTCTTCTGCAGGTGATCGAAATAATTCTCTTCATACTGGACTCCGGATGCACGAAGCACAAGACGGGGAATCTCAAGCTTCTAATTAACTTCGTGGAGAAGTTCCTGGGTACGGTCCGATTCGAAAATGATCAATTTGCACCGATCCTAGGATATTGAGACTTGGTTCAGGGGAATATCATAATCAAAAGGGTTTACTACGTTGAAGGGCTCAATCGTAATCTTTTCTCGGTTGGTCAATTCTGTGATGCGGATTTGGAGGTTGCTTTTAGAAAGAAGACATGTTTTGTTCGTGATTATGATGGGAATGACTTACTTACCGGTTCACGGGGTACTGATCTCTACACTATTTCACTACAAGACTCCACTTCTTCAACACCAATCTGTTGCATGGCTAAAGCTTCAATGACTCAAGCTTGGTTATGGCATCAACGATTATCTCATCTTAACTTTGATACCATCAACTTGCTTTCCAAGAAAGATATTATGAGAGGCCTTCCTAACTTGAAATTCATCAAAGATCATCTTTGTTCTTCTTGTGAGCTTTGTAAAGCTAAACGGAGTAGTTTCAAGACAAAGAATACGCCAAGCTCTAAAGGACGGTTAGATCTTCTTCATATAAATTTGTGTGGCCCCATGCGTGTTCAAAGCATCAATAGGAAGAAACGCGTTATGGTAATTGTCGATGACTACTCAAGGTACACGTGGACTCACTTCCTGAGGTCTAAGGATGAAACACCTGACATTCTCATCAACTTCCTTAAACTGATACAACGTGGTCTTCAAGCTCAAGTAAAAGTGGTACGTACTGACAAAGGCACAAAATTCTTGAATTCAACTCTGAAAGAATTATTTTGAAGCTGAAGGGATTGAACACGAAACATCTATTGCTAGAACACCTGAACAAAACGGTGTTGTTGAAAGACGAAACCGTACTTTAGTTGAGGCTGCTCGAACATTATTATCTGCTTCAAAACTACCATTATTCTTTTGGGCCGAAGCCGTGTCAACCGCATGTTACACACAAAATTGTTCCTTAATTATCCCAAGATACGAAAAGACACCATATCACATAATTAATGATCGTACACCTTCACTCAAACACCTTCATGTTTTTGGATGTACGTGTTACATTATTCGAGATGGTGAAAATCTAGACAAGATGAAAGAGAAAGGTGATGCATGAATTCTAGTAGGATATACAACTCAGTCTAAGGGATATAGAGTGTACAACAAGAGAACAAAATTGATAGTCGAGACTATTCATATCAGATTTGATGAATTACAAGAAATGGCACTTGAAGAAAGCAGTTTAAGTCCCGATCCACAACGACAAAAGACTTATGTGCACAACCGTGCGGAACTTGGAACTCAAGACCACAGCAATGAACCGTCAAGTTTAAAGCTGGTTCCTGAACATGTTCCAAGAGCAGATATGACAGTGGAAACGACACTTGAAGAGTTGGAAATGTTATATGGACCAATGTATTATGAATATTTCACGGGGGAGAAACATGTTGTATCAAAGTCTAATCGCCATGTTGATCCGTCAAATATGCATACGTTCTACCAATGACATCCGTCAACACATCATTGGACCCGAGATCATCCTTTGGTTCAAGTAATTGGAAACCCTTCACAGCCTGTTCGTACAAAACGACAATTAGAAACCGATGGCGATGTTTATATGTTCGCACTCATCGTGAGTACAACTGAACCAAAAAAATCAAAGAAGCCATGGATGATCATGCTTGGATTGAATCGATGACGGATGGACTTCAACAATTTGAAAGACTTAAGGTCTGGGAACTTGTTGACAGACCATACGATGTGATTCCATTAAATCTTCGTTGGATCTGGAAAAACAAGATGGATGAACAAAACACGATCATCAAGAACAAAGCTAGGCTAGTGGCTAAGGGGTATGGCCAGAAAGAGGGAATTTATTTTGACGAATCATTTGCACTAGTTGCTCGTATGGAAGTGGTCAGGATTTTCCTTGCTTATGCTGCACATAAGGGATTCACTGTCTATCAAATGGATGTGAAGACAACATTTCTTAACGGTGCTTTGAAGGAAGAAGTCTATGTCACGCAGCCGGAAGAATTCGTTAATCCTCGTTATCCTGACAAGGTGTATCGTCTCCACAAAGCACTTTATGGACTCAAGCAAGCTCCAAGGGCGTGGTACGACGAGCTCTCGAAATTTCTGGTATCCAAAGGTTTCTCAAAAGGTTCCATTGATCTAACTCTGTTCACTTATAAATATGGGGATGACATTTTGCTTGTGCAAATTTATGTTAATGATATTATTTTCGGGTCTACAAACCCAAAACTTTCAAAATGGTTTGAAAAAGTAATGCAAAACAAATTTGAAATGTCAATGATGGGCGAACTAATATTCTTTCTAGGAATTCAAGTTCACCAATCCAAAAGTGGTATCTTTATCAACCAAGCTAAGTATTTTCAAGAGATAATCAAAAAGCATGGTATGACCTCACGTGACCCCCTTGGGACACCATTATCAACCACATCGCTAGATGCTGACTTTGAGGGAAATGCCATAGATCAAACGAGATACCGTGCCATGATCGGATCCCTCATGTAATTGACAGCAAGCAGACCCGATATTTCACATGCCACGTGTTATTGTACACGATATCAAGCACGACCCACTGAAAAGCACCTCAAGGAGGTTAAACGGATCTTTTGGTACCTCAAGAATACCATTCATTTGGGACTCTGGTATCCGAGAGAAACCGGTTTCTTTCTAACGGCCTATTCTGATTCTGATCATGCAGGTGTCTTGATATACAGAAAAGTACTTCTGGTGGTGCACAATTTCTAGGTCAAGATAAGCTTGTGGGATGGTCTTCCGAGAAGCAGGATTGCACGTCACTGTCATCAGCCGAAGCAGAGTATGTGTCTCTATCTGCGTGTTGTGCTCAAGTTCTTTGGATGAGAAACACAACTCGTGGATGATGGATTCCATTTTGATAAAGTACCTATGTACTATGACTCAAAGTCGACCATAGCCATCTCCTGTAATCCAGTACAGCACTCCCGCATGAAGCACATCGATGCCAGATACCACTCCATAAAGGAACAAGTTGAAAGAGGTATCGTTGAACTATACTTTGTTGGAACGGATTACCAATTAGCCGACTTGTTTACGAAAGCTCTGTCGAAATATAGGTTTGAGTACCTCGTTAGGCAAATTGGTATGAGATGTTTGACTCCAGCTGACCTGGAGATTCTGGCAAAGGTACCTGCTTGATTCGTTTATAAAACATCTACTTGTAAATATCATTGAAAAAGAAAAATAAAAAAATATAAAACATATAAAAGCAAAACACAAAATTAAAAATCTTTTAAAATCCAAAAATGTTCTTCTCGACATGTCTTTCAGTATCGATAATATGGACGTACCTAGAAATGTCGCTC
The DNA here is from genome assembly GCA_025667525.1 of Glebionis coronaria. Taxonomy (NCBI): domain Eukaryota; kingdom Viridiplantae; phylum Streptophyta; class Magnoliopsida; order Asterales; family Asteraceae; genus Glebionis; species Glebionis coronaria. Next base: position 217,556,551 of record CM046877.1, read on the forward strand.
AATAACGACACGGGTGTGTACATAAAGCTCAAATGAAAGTTGTAAATATTTTTCAAAGCATGTCATTTCTACTTTTAATAAAGGAAAATGTCTACTTTGGAAAACTTTTCCAAACAACGGAGAGAGCAATCTATCTTGGGTTGAGTTTGTCACAAGACATTCAACGTTTTGAGCTCAACACAATGGCTTGTAATCACTTTAAGATTATAACCCGAGTCTATTTTCACGGGGGAGTGTACGTTTTCGTGCGCTTACCCTTATCAAAAGAAGAGAAATCTTCTTACACTTAAGTGGATTCGCCAAGACATTCAACGTCTATGAACTCAAGTTTATGCTTTAGATATACCATGTCGCCAAAAAGAAATGGTTTTCGAAAAAGCGTTGAACACAATTTTTTCAAGAGTTTTTCAATGATATTCAAAATCTTTCAAAAATTGTGTGTTCAACAACTCCCATCCTCAAAAAAAGAAATGTGGATCATATCCTCACAATGATAATTCAACTGGATAAATTTTTGAGGGGGAGCATTCCAACTTCATGCAAAGATTGACACATCTTTATCTTGAAGATTTCAGGACTATTTTTCAAATATATTTTAATCAAATTTGGTATCTCTAATATCAAAAGATTTTATATATTAGAGATAGGGGAGAAAATGTGATTAAAATGTGATCTATTTTGCAAGACTCAAGCAATTTAACTCTTACCTACATGTGCGAAACACTTTCGATTATCGATGCGCATGTGAAGGGGGAGCATTTCTGAAACGACAAAACTGTCAAGGTGTTAAATGTTTTTCAAACACTTTGTTAGACTTTTTAAAGTGGTTTATGGTTACGATCTCATGCCCACAACATCTTTAATCTACGACGTTATTGGTGTCAAAAGGGTGGTTAGGTTTAAAGCCTGTGATCCAACCAGAACCGGAGGAATATTCCCAAGGACAATCCAATAGATTATTAGAAGTCCTTAGGAAAGATGGAGTAGAATGTGAACTTAGTTGAATAACGACTAAGTACTGATGCTAGCACTGGAAGAATCACAACAAGGTGCTAGTGATGATGTCTTGGTGAGCATTGAAGGGGTTGAAGAATGAAAAAGAAATGTAAGGATAAAGGGTATAAAGAAAGAAGCCCTCCATACAACTTAGGCAGAAACCGGGTCAACATATCATGAAGACAAATCATCATAGACCCAGTGATGTAATGCACAACCCTTACCTAGCTACTCAGGCTTCTCTCAAAAGAAGTTTGTTTTATTGTCACGGAGATCAACATGACTTCTATTGACTTTTTCACTCCGAGATAGTTGATATTGAATAGGTGGCATCTGCTCTAGCCTCTGGCCACTAAAAGTGCACAAATCGAGTCTAGAGCCTAGAGATCAATCAAATCTCATTATGACACACGGAATGACGATAAAGAGAGTCCTACGCTATATCCTTGCGATATTGCTAGAACACTCAGAATGATACTACTCAGTATTCACAATGATGAGTGGAAATCCTTCTAGTGTTAACATCAAACAACACTGTGGTAGGTCATATGTAAGATTCTTTATGAATTAAACATATTTAGAACGGAAAAGCAACAGTGGTTTGATTCTGAATTGATTCAAACTCGTTTCAGGTTTCTACGTAATATCTTTATGATCTTGCCAGAACATTCAGAGTGATATTCATTAATATTCACAGTGACGAATGGAAATCCTTCTAGCGTCAACCTCAAACAGCGCTACGGTAGGTGACTTGTGAGATTCTTATGAATCAAGCTTGTGTCAACTAGAAAGCAACAATGATAAGATTCTTTATGAATCAAACTTGTTTCAGGAATTTTGAATTGACGACTATAATCAAGCGGGTATTTATCCAATTGATTCACTCTTTATGTTCGCAGTCTTGCTTTGAGATGGTCGAGTAAAGAGAATGGCTAGTACAGCCACGAAACCCTGTCAAGGAGATTCTTAATTGAATCTACCTAATCACAGGTACGGTATTTAATATGGTATAACGGTCTTCACCAACCGGAGGTAAAACGCTACCGATTTAGGACGAATGTCAAAGCCATTCAGTCCGTGTTTATGTTTTGTCTTGAGAAGGTGGCGTCATGGTGTACTCAACAAAGTCAAAGATTCAAAACCACATACTCATGCCTAATGACATATTCAACAATTAATAGCGTGAGCATGTGGATGAAGACACAAGATCGCAAGATGGCAAAGACAAGTCAAGGATGATTTGAAGATCTCAAGATCAAAAGACAAAGTCGAAAGACAATGACAAAGGCTCAAAGATCACAGCATGAAGGAACAAGACTACTATTACACGTTCAAGACTCATTTATGGCAAGATTAGTAATCTTTACAAATCTCCAAATGACAAAGGGTAATGACCTCTCAGTGGGGGAGATTGTTAGCCTCAAAATATTAAGTCAAACAAGAATGTTCGATCATAAGTCTATTATGTATCGTATTTTAGAACGTTGTAATAGGTAGTAGGTTAGTCGTGTTTTACGGGCTTAACTTTAAGAAAAAGTTCATTCATAAGTAACTAAAGCCTAAAAGGAAAGCCCGACCCAAACATATAGTCCATAATCAAGCCCTCATGTAGGGGACTATAAATACCCTTCCTAGCATGTTAGGAAAATAAATACCCTTCCTAGCATGTTAGGAAAGGTGTTGGCTTATTTGTAATTCTTACTCTCAATCTAATATTCACCGAGTTCCAACCATTCTCTCTCTTTTCTCTCTCTACTTTCTCTCTCTAGAAATCATGTATCTTTTATCTACCTTTCTTGTTTAATCATCACATATTATATGGGACAACATTCTTATTGCACTAGCTCATGACCCGCGACTAGACATTATCAGAAAAACCAAACAAATTGCCCTTAAGCAGGAAGATTGCCAGACTATCCTGAGATATGAAAAATAAAGTATATCTGTTTAGCCTAGGAATGGACCATTAGCTGCTAGCAAGTGCGACTTGCCCAGATAGGAGATGTCAGTCTCCAATAATACTATTCACGATATTAGCGCTCATTAAATGATTAGCGGTTCACGATTAAAAAGGGACTTTGGATGGAAACAAGTAAACATAGTGTCAATAATCATATAGGCAGCATACAAAAATACTTGTATTCTAGTTTTGCGTATATCCCCCTCACTGGTTTTCAAATTTTTTGTAAGCTTTTAAATTGTGAGGCTATAAACTCACCTTAGCCTATAGAGTCTTTTGATTATCCAACCACAACCTTCTCACAGAATCTGGACTGACACACAATATGCATATATATAAAGTGTTAGTCTTGAGTTCATTCTATTTAATTAACATTCTTTGATTGAATTAATATGGAGTAATAGTATCAGTGTTCGGGCCATCATACTCAGAAGCCATTCTATAAACGTTTGAGGAGCCAGGGCACTTTAAATCGTAAACCCAACCACTCAGTCAGAACGTAATATAGAGATGGAACATCTTTGTACAAAGATCTCTACTAACATGACACAACATGTTTTATTACATTTTGAGTTTCGATGTTGGCAAAAATAGTCCTTGTTGTTATAGTTTGGTGTAATTACACTTTTTACCCTTTAAGTATATAGTTTCATAAATTGCAATTTAAACCTTCATTATTTAACCTTAGGGTCTAAAACTTTACAACATTTATTATTATATCTTTTACTTACATAAAATAACACTTTTGGCCCAAAATGATTTATAGTTTCAAAAATGACAGTTTTAGTCCATGAACTTGTAAAAATCACATAACAAGCTCAAAAATGATCCAAATGATCTAGGATTTGAAAACAAAGTTTTTAAACACATTTATAATCATAATAAAAACATTTCTTCAGAATTATAGCTTTTGAAATAGGGTTTTGCTCATTATTTTATGTAAATTACAAAACTAGGGTTTTAAGACATCTTTAACTTATAACTTTCATTTAAAATGATGAAATGACTTAGTTTCTTTTGGATTATCTTTCTAACATAATTTTGGCATTATAACAAGTCTAAGAAAGCATTATAACAAGATCAAAGCCTTGGTTAACATAGATTTACCTAGGTAGCTCCAAAATGGCTCCTTATGGCTTCTTATGAACACAACTTGCTATGAAAGCTTCAAGAGATTTAATGGCTAGCTTCTAGACCTGGTTTTTGGTCTTGTGGCATGTCCTAAGACGTATATAGAGGTGAAAATGGAGAATGGGTATGAGATACAAAGGAAACAAGGTGTAAGTTTCAAATGAAGATATACGCCCCTATTTATACTTGTTTTGACCCTTAGCCTCCAAGTTATGCATTCAAACGTGTAATATAGATAAAGGGTGACTAATGAAGGCTAGTGAAGATCTACACAAGTTCATAGCTTGTATCTTAGTCCTAATCCTTTCTTATGGTCTAAAATGAGTCACGACAACATATTGATAGGAATGGTGATGTGTAGCAAGCAAGGAGGTGATCCACCTACTTTTCAAACTCCTAAAATATCTTAGGATGAATAAATATCAGGTTTTCAAACTTTTAATAGAGGTAAATGGTTTGCAAATGTGTTTTGGAGGGAAAATACAAAACCGGATCCTAAAACTAGGGCTTGTAACTTATGTTTTGTGTTTTTGGTGATTAGGGATCTAGAAAAGTGATTAGTGAATTATCATGGATTAATTAGGTTTTATACATTCTATTTAAGAGATTTGGGTCCTTGGTTTGAAGTTTAACAAAGGTTTGATGTAAAAATGGGAAGTATACATTTATAGATTAGGGTTTTCTAATGATCTAGGGTTTAATCTTAGCAAATGCGATTATCCTCCTCTTAGATACTGATTTAAACTTAATTTAGGTCCTAGAAAATGTGTCTTAAGTGTCTAATGAGTTCTCACACTTGGTTTAAGGGTTTAGTTAGAGGTAAACATGTCTAAAGAGTGAAAATACCTATTTTGACCTAATTTACAAGTCATGCATTAAAATCTTGTACCTTGTGCATTAGGGTACTTGTACATTGTCTTAATATCATCTTATAATCCTAATGAAGTCCTATAAGTATTTGTAGACTTGTCCAAAAAGAACTGTGTGATGATTCCATGTAGATTTCTTAATATTAGGGTTTTTAGGTCATTAATCCTAATGATTTTCTAACTTGGGTAATTAGGGTTTATATCTTAAAATACTCTTATTATAAGTCTTATATAGTATTTTTATGACTCTTATGGGTTCTACATTCTTAGTTTGAGGGTTTATATAGGTTGATCATATTCTAGGGTTATTTAAATAAGATTAAGGTTCTATGCTTTGAAAACTTGTACTTTATGCTTTAATAATTTGTAACTTGTTTCAAGACAAACGTATGATCATATTATAATACTTAGTTGAGTTTTATGTTTTGTTGAAAAAGATTAGAGTTTAATTCATTATAGGTTGGATTTTATATGTTAATCTTGGTTTTAGGTCATTTTCTTGTAATTAGCTTGCGATTAGTGAATATTAGTGTTTTGTGATTATTTAACTTTCCTTTATATGGTGGATTAGAATTAGTGTAGAGTGTTTAATAATAGTACATTGTAATTGTTGGGTCCACTAGATGTGGATCTTGCAGCCTGTTAGGAACGGTGAACGACTTCTGTAATCACAAGTCTATTCACAGAGAGACTCTATACAAATCACACAGTATAAGTGCGGAATACAAATACTATGAACAAGAAGAACATAATAACTATAACGACTTGATCCTTTACTAAGGATTTCTAATATCAATATGAACTAGAGTTATATTTGATGAAGGTGTCTTGAACCCTTCTGCCTAAGGTTCCTTTTATACTACAAGGAAACCCTAATACATCATTAACCAAAACGTGTAAAACTGATATGCATATCCTTTCCTAACATATCTCATGCATATCTTAACAGAATAATGTTTAAATAATAAAGCTTGACTTTCTATAAGACAAGGAGCACGGCTTGCTCCTACTACTACTATGACCAGGAGGAACTACATACCTCCTAGTCTACCTATTACAAATAACTATTCCAATGGTCCTAACAATCCTCCCCTAAACTTGAATTTGGCCTGTTGAGTTCAAGTTTCCTGGTAAATCGTGCAAAATAACTTGAGGATTGGAACAACAAAAGAAACATCAGCATCATAACCATCAACATTAAAGAAAATAATGACCACTGCAACAATGAACACCTAGAAGCTTCTTGAAATCTTGAAAAAAATCTGCATCTTGTTGAATCTTCACAGCAACATGAGCAGATTTTATGAGCCTTTACTAAGTAGCTGCTCGCTCTTGGGCTAGCCAGTATTTATGGTGGAATAAGCATCACCCTGGGAGACCAGAACCCAGCCCAACTCTTAGAACGTGAATCAATGGTGAGTGGGGGTACCCTGATGATTTTAGGCAAACCATCACAGCCGTCAACGGATTTGATATGTCTTTACCAGAAGCCGTACCCTTCTGGACTCGCCAACTCTTAGCAATGAAGCATCGATGAGTTGAAAACCCTATAGATTTAAGCAAGCTATTACAGCTATCAACGGATTTGATAAAATCTTTACCAAGAGCCGTACCCCCTTGGATTAGCCACTTTTCAGTCTAGGACCATGGCAAGTGAAAACCATCCAGTTTTAGGTAACCTGGCAACCATCAACGGATTTGACTATCACACCAGATCCGTACCCTCATGGTGAATCAACTCTTTCTTGTGTGTAAGACATGGTGAGTTGAGCACCATTTGTTGTGTGGACCAGGTCCAACACCAGATGAAACTCCAAACCAGCACAAGTGTGAAACAGTCAAATGAAACCCAATGTTTGATGGAAAATTATAAGCAGATATTATATTATGCACAAGTGTGAAATCCATCATTTGTTTTAAGTATAAGCAAATATTATATAAAAGTATATATTTTTTTTAATTTTTTTTATTTTAACGATAATGTAAGTCACAATTCACTGTACAGATTGGTGAAAAGAATGTCAGTATAAACACAAAAACATAAAAACATACCCATCACATACCAGATGCTGCCACCTTGTCAGCCTGCAACCGAGCTTGGATCCCTTCCACCAAAGTAGTAGCCATGGAAGTCTCATTCCCTGAAGGGGCATTGGAGATCTGCAAATGACACGCTAACATGGCTTCCATAGTAGCAATAGTCAACGGATAGTCCATATCCGTAAGCATAAACACTATGGCACTAGACTCCAACTCCAAGATATGCACCCCACAGCCCGCATGCAGCTTCCATCTCTTGATAACCCAGCGTGGCTGGTCTTTCCAGACACTATAATGTGGAGCATTAGGAGGAGAGTCAAGCATCATCTTCAAATCACCCCACATTGTCAGACCAGGCCAGTTGGCCACCTCACTAGGATGTTTAGGAATACCAGCATCCACAAACCCATACAACGACATAAGATCCCTACGATCTGCCCAATTTAAAACACCTTGCAAACCCGAAACATAACGAACATAACCATCACTGATGGTAATCCGATGGGTGAATGTACCAGCAACACTCGTGGATGGCTTAACCGTCCAAGCAGTAATAAACCCCGTACCCATTGGCAACTCTGTGTCACTATTCGGAGCTGCATCAATAAGGTTCTCAGGAGCAGGCTTCTCATATGGAACAGACTTACCACGTCTAGCCTTCTTCTTGCGAATGGAACGACGAGGTGTTTTAACACTAGACGAGGTTTCAACCTTTACCTTCGCAGCAGCAATAGGATCAGCAGGAGTAGAATCAACAACTTGACCAACCAAAGGATCAAAGGCGCCTGCACCAGGAGAAGGGGTAGGTTGAGGTTCAGTCACTGGTGGTGAGGATTGTTCCATAACAGGAGTAGCAGGGGTGGTAGTAGTAGCATTGGTGGTGGTGGTAGGACCCGAAGATGAAACAAGATGAGCAACCGAAGGTGTGGGTGTGGAACCAATAGTAGAAGTATCAACAACAGATGGTATACCAGTAGAAACAGGAGGAACACCCGATGAAGAACCAGGAGCAACAGCAAGTTGAGAAGTGGAAACCACCCATGGAGGAGGACGATAGATGAAGCGCTCAAGAACCGGTGTGTTTTGACGCTTTATCATCCTTTGGTATAGATCCTTAAGCTGGTCAAAAGAAAATCCCCTAACCCGATCCCATGTCCAACCAACAGTAAAGTGAGTACCCGACTGATATTTGACATACCTCTGCATTAACTTCCTCTCCTCGGTTCTTGTCAAAAGTCTGTTCCGACGCTTTTCACGCAGTTGAGCAGCAAGAGACAATTGTTGTTTGCGCATTAATGCCATTTCCCGGGGGATACAATTTTGTTCATTCACATCAGCACCCAAAAGATCAGTAAACTGCGAATAATCAGATGTAAGAATAGTAAGCACCCGCATCCAATCATTATCATCCCAATGCATAGCATCATGCTACAACTGTTCACGCCTTTGCTTCTGAAGAGCTTCTTCCTCAGCCCTAGCAGCTTGATCAATCTCCGCCTACATTCGCTGTGCAGCCTCCTCCCCCAACCTGTCTTCCTCAAGTTGTCTGCGAGTATGCTTTCTAGGGGGTGAGGGTGCATCAGTCATAGGGGCCTTCCCCTTAGGATCATGTGACGGCCCAGCAGTTGGACCAGCAGTAGTATTAGCAGAAGAACCAGCAGTATCCTCATTTGGTCTTCTCGAAAGTGGAAGGCAGAAAAAGGATAGCTGAAAGTGGGGAAAGTCGGGCTACTCACATTGATTTACAACCAAAAATCCTATCTTGAAAATGACATCTTCGTGAAATAGAGAAAGCCGCCCCGTCTCCAACGGAGGTCTTCTCGCCCGCTGCCAGGAAGATTCGATCCCAACGACCGCCTCGCAAGACCTCTATACTTTTTTATTGCCTTTCCTTATTTCAATTTAAGGAAATCCACTTCTTTACTAGAGAGAACTCGATTTGAAGCTTTCATTCCTCTTCGGGTGGTTTGGTTTATCTTTATTTAGCTATTGAGCAAAAAGAGTTCGCTACCTTTCTGCGTAAATCTTGTTTTCGGGGGAAAGGCTGGGTTCGTAAGCTGCAAGAAAGGAGAGAGAGGCACTCTTTTTGGAAGTCAGTGCTTGTATTTGGTCGTCCAGTTCTTCCTATGGACTATGGGGAGGTTTGGGGCATTCTTCACTCCTTCGCGACGCCTCTACTTCTATCTAGATACATACAGCTTGCCTTACCACCATTTCAGAGTCAAGCCTCCTTTTCTGATAGAGGGGAGTGAGAAAGAAATGGATTTTCGGATCCCCTAATTCAATAGCTCAAAAATCGGTGGAGTTCGTCCTTTAAAGCATAGTTCAGTGTTGCAACAGGTGGGTTGTTCAGCGAACGGGAAGCAAAGTCTCCATATCAACATTGAAGGCTTCGCGGCTGTTTAGTGTATAAGCAATTCTTTAGTGGTCGCACCGGTACGATGGAGGTTGCTTGAAGATGATGTTATGCGGCGTTCAGAACCAGTCTTGAAGTGAATGAATTAGAAAGAACGAAGAAGTAAGGAAATGAGACGACTCTTTCTTGAACTATATTATAAACAGACCTTCCCCTCTACACCAATCACGAGTTTTTCTCCATTCCTCTCATATATCGTCGTAACGCCCTTAATGCTAGGTTTTGAAAAAGACTTTTCATGTCATTCCCATTTAGGTCCGATTCGGATCCCTCCGTTGTTTCCTTTTCCTTCCGCACCTTTTCCTCGAAATGAGAAAGAAGATGGTACACTTGAATTGTATTATTTAAGTGCTTATTGCTTGCCAAAAATCCTACTTCTACAATTGGTAGGTCACCGGGTTATTCAAATAAGTCGTGTTTTCCGTGGTTTTCCCATGTTACAACTTCCGTACCAATTCGGTCGATCCGGAATGGATCGGTTAAACATTCCATTAGGGAGCCTGGTCTTGACTTTTCTGTGTGGTATTCATTCTCGTTCGGCTCTTGGAATCACATCCAGCAGTGGTGGGAACAGCTCGCAAAATCCAACCACTTCACCTACTTCATTTCCCCTAACCCTTTCTCGTACCTCTATTGAAACAGAATGGTTTCATGTTCTTTCATCGATTGGTTATTCCTTTCCGTTCGTATCTCTTTCTCCAATTTCGGTCTCGATTAGTTCACAAGATTGAATGGCCAATTCTCCTCCGGACCCTCGATTCGATTGTTTTCCAAGAATGTTGAGCCGGGTATGTAAGCCATGTATCTGGGAGGAACTTAAAAGAAGGGCTTTCGGTTTTTTCACCCCGTTTTGTGGTCTTGCAGCTATTTAAATAAATAAGAATATCAAATTATATATATATAATATAAGACTTTTTTAGAAGAAAGATTATATATATGTCCAATCCCCAGTGGTGGTGGGACCAACCAAGATGTATGTCGTCCAACCCAACCTCAGACTCTTTCTTCCCGGCCTATTTGACTCTCTGGCCGCAGTTATAGTTATTTAGGTGGTATCCCGAGATTGAAGAGATCGAATTCCTCCGGGGAACACACGAAACAAAGATATGAACTGGGTAAATAGAAATGGAAAAGAGATGTTTCTAATTCATCAAAATGAGAAGCTTTTTCTACATCCATATGATCTACTAAAGTAGATTGGTATTGCCCATATAATAAAAGCAGATCTTGGTCCATGGAATCCCAAGAAGGTAAGAACTCCAACCTGTCCGATGCTTCTTCGGCCAAATACGATATACAAGTGGGACCTGCACTATGCGCAAGCTGTGCGAAAAACCGCTTCTTTTTTCCGGTTCTGAAACAACTTGGGCGAAATAGGGTTCTACCGGGAAACCATGGATTTTTTAGTTTTCGCCATTGGTTACTGGTTGAGCCACTGGAATGGAATGAGATAAGAATCTCTGGAAATCTTTCCTCCCCACTTACTCGTAACAGGCTTTCCCTCTGTAGAAGACTTCTTCCGAATAGCATAATTGGAAGATTGATTCCTCGATCTTCAAAGAAAACGGACTCCTCCTACTCCTTCTTCTCCTTTAGGATAGGATCGTCGTTGGTCCTTCTTTCACTAATGATCTAATGATCTCACCATTTTCTAGTAGTTCTCGCGAACGCGCGAGGGACTATCCTTTCTATCACTTGCCCTTTCTTTTCACTCTCAAGACAAGGCTCTCTCTTTTATAAAGCGAAGCAAAGCGCATGGCGCTGAAAGCTCAATAAACACAGACGAACACGATGCAGGGCATAGCATAAATGAAACCGCTGATCATTTCATAAAACATATATGCTTGACCTTTCTCGATGCTTTTTTTAGGTGACTCACCAACCGACCCAGCAGTGATCGATGACAGAATGGTACGAACAAATCAAAGTCATTGGATTTGGTAGTTACCGAATGCCTTAAAGAATCTTCCTTTTAGGACCGGCGCTAGACTTCCTCTCTTTTCTATAAGATATAAAAGGCGAAATTGATGCTCTTAACTACCCCTTTTTCTTTTAAAAAACGGAACGAATCGTCGATTTTAAACTGAACTAACCCTTTTTTGCCCGCCCACTTACCCCTTCTTCATGATCCGGCTTGTCTGCCTTTCGCCCTGCTACCGCCGTTCTAAGTTCTTCTGACTAAACGAAGTTAAGACTAAGGTTTCGGAACTGAAGTTTGCAACTTTTTTCAGCAAAACTTAGTCAAAATCCGTCCTTCGGCTACCTTGGATCAAGGGTAGAGATAGGTAAGTCAAAGGTAGATCAACAAAAGTCTTAGTATGGGAAGAGTCAGAGCGAGGGGAGAGCCTTTCTAAACGAAGGTTAGTCTAAGTAAGGAAATGGGCACTCTGCTCACATCGAAGTAACTGCTGTCTCCCTTATGGTCGACGTTCTCTCCTCCCATCCTCTCCCTACCGGTCGCCGAATAGAACTCTTCTTTGCCGTTCTGGTTGGCTTAGGGCGGTCGAACTCTCCCATCCTCTCCTTAACAGTCGAGCTATATCTCCCCTCTTCCTTAACAGCCGAGCTATATCATCCTGAATTAGCTATTTCTTTAGCTAGGACTAGCAGCAGTAGGTGGGATGCTTGATGGACTAGGAGGAATAGGCAAATCAGCATACGGCTTATTAGTAAATGCAGCCTTCACCAGCAAAGTCAACCCATCCTCCACAAGACCCTCAACATCCTCATCAGAATCAGAATCAGAATGAACAACATGCTTTTTCCTTCTCCTCTGCTATGTCTCCAAAGCCTTAATCCGGTCCGCCATTGGAAGAACAAATTCCCTAGTAAGCTTGCGATGCTGATTTAAATCTGCCTCCAAAGAAATAATCCTTTCATGGTACCTGTGCATGAGATCAAGCAAAGAAGTTAGTGTAGCAGGTGCCTCCGCTTCCCCACCAAGAGGACTTGGATCAGGGAAAGCTTCATTGGAACCAGAAGCAATAAAGGGGTCAGCAGTATGAGCACGAGAACAAGAGGGCTTCTCAGCAGAATGAGGTGCTGGACTAGAAGGGAGAGTATCCACAAATGGGGACTTATGTGGCATAGAAGATGGGGCATCCTTGGAAGTGGATGGCATTTCAACCACCACTTCCTTAGCAGGCTCTTCCACCACTACATGAGGCGCACCACCAGCAGGATGCTCCTCCTCCATAGGATCTTCTTCTAATGGAAGTTCCTCCTCGGCTTCAGCAGCCGGAGGAATAACATTAGGAGGACCTTGGGCAAGGCCCAGCATAGCATCCGTAAGGGGCCTCCAAGCCCCCTTAAACCCAAGAGCCATATTGGAGTAAACTTTAGAACTAAGCTTGGGGGTCTCATACTCCTCCCTATCATGAGGTATACACATAAGTATCTGCTGCAAAAACCTAGGATACATTAAAAATTTCTTCCTAGATCTAGTACTACTAAGATTGCAAACCATCCCATCAAATAAGTAGCGAGAAAAATTAAACACTCGACCCTGTGCTATGCAGATCAAACCAGTAGCCAAAGGAATGGAAATGCATCCCAACTCCCAGACTTTGGGCTTAAGTAGTGAATCAAAAAGTGCACTAGAAGCTTCCACTGGGGGGTAAACCTATTCTTTTGGAAGTTAAACTTCCCCCCATGGTTATAACCAAGATCAGCCATCCCATCCAAAACCTTAGAATTGGGGATGGAAACAACACCACCTTCATCTTGAAGATGAAGTGAACTCCTAATAAAAGCTTCAGAAACCACATATGAACGTCCATTAATGGTAGCATAGAGTTCAAGTGGGCGTCCCAAAACATCCACAAGATGGGCAGTGACCCAAAACTGGCGAATGACACTATCATAGACAATCAGGCAAACAATAAAAGCATACCTGAGGTTAGAAGCCTCAATAAACTCGATGATGTCTGTGAACTAGTCACGTTTAGGACCATCTCCCAGATACGCCACCTTATTGTGATCAGGTTTGTAGAACAGAGCAGCCATTGATGATGATTGGAAGTGATGGAAGGTGATTGATTAGAGATTGAGAGAGTAGGAGCGTGTGTGTGTGTGTTATGGTTGTAATGAATGAGTCAAGGGGGGGTATTTGACCATAAATAATGGTCTTGTAACTGTTCATTGACCCCTAATAATGTGGGTTGCCCTTTCAAATTAGGCAGTTAATACAAAAGTAACCACTTGCCCCTTATAACTTTATTTGCAAATCCCAGTTACCAAAGTTAAATAATATGATATACACCAGAAGTAACTTGCGTTGACTGAAAGTCAAAACGCATAAGGATCAACACTAGAAGCACAATGTGGTCAACAGAAGTCAACGTAGTGAACAGTGACCCAAACCAAGACTAGAAGCTAACCATTAATGACAAGTAAGGATTTTTTTTATCCACTAGAAGTTGAAGACTACGACCAGAAGTGACCAAAATCCTCTACTAGAAGTAGCACACACCGCAAATACCCAAACAATCTGTTGTTAAAAACTACCAATATGTTAAACTGTGCAAGTAAATATGTACACTAAGCCTCCCCTTAGGCTTAGCCTACCCTCAATCCTAGGTCTCAAGGATTGACCATTCCAATGTGAACCACCAAGTGGTTGAACCGAGGACCATCAAAGGCTTTAGTCAATAGATCAGCAACATTATCATCCGTATGAACTTTAAGAACCTGTATCAACTTCTTCTCATTGGCATCCCTGATAAAGTGGTGCCTAATTTCAATATGTTTTGTACGTTGATGAAAAACAGGATTCTTCACAATGCAGATAGTGCTTTGATTGTCAATGAAAATTTTGGTGTTCATAAAGTTGAACCCATAATCAAGCATCTGATTTTGTATCCACAAAACTTGTCCACAACAACTAGCAGCAGCTACGTATTCAGCTTCTATTGAAGAAGTAGCTACTATCGTCTGTTTCTTACATTGCCATGAGATAAGTCTGCAACCCAAAAACTGACAACCACTAGTAGTAGATTTTCTGTCATTATTAGCACCTGCATAGTCACTATCACTATATGCTTTAAGAACAAAAGGTGATTCTCTAGGATACCACAAGCTTAACTTGGGTTGAGCCTTGATGTACTTGAAAATATTCTTGACTGCACTCAACTTAGAAATGGTTGGAGCCACCTGATGTCTAGAACAAGCACTTACTGCAAACATAATATTTGGACGTGATGCAGTCAAATACATGATTGAGCCAATCATTGACCTGTATATGTGAACATTTACCGGAGGATCTGGCTCATTCTTGAGTTTGACTTTAGCTACTTCATAAGGTGTTGTTGCTGGTCTAAGAGGATCCATATCAAACTTCTGAAGGATCTCATGAACATATTTATCCTGACTTATGAAGATTCCATCCGATTGTTGCTTGACTTGTAGACTAAGGAAAAATGTAATCTCTCCCATAGCACTCATCTGAAATTCACCCTTCATCAGTTGTTCAAACTCATCACACCATTCCTTCTTAGTAGACCCAAAGATAATGTCATCCACATATACCTGAACAAGGATAATGTCCTTGGTATTCCTCTTAAGAAATAGTGTTTTGTCAATTGTGCCTCTTCTATAGCCATGTTTCAACAAGAAAGTGGAAAGACGCTCATACCAAGCTCTAGGAGCCTGATGAAGTCCATAGAGAGCTTTGACCACCTTGTAAACTTTCTTGGGATGAAGTGGATCTACAAAGCCCTTAGGTTGAGTGACATAGACTTCCTCATCAATCTTGCCATAGAGAAATGCACTCTTGACATCCATCTGAAAAACCGTAAAGCCCACATAAGAAGAAAAAGCCAAAAACAGACGAATGACCTCAATCCTAGCAACAGGAGCAAAAACTTCAGTGTAGTCAATGCTTTCAAGTTGTGTATGACCTTGTTCAACCAACCTTGCCTTATTTCTCACCACAATACCCCGTGCATCTTTCTTGTTTTTGAGAATCCATTTGGTACCAATTGCCGTTTTTCCATCTGCCAAATCAACTAGGATCCAAACATTCTGAAACAAGAACTGCTGCATCTCCTCCTACATAGCCTCCACCCAACTTTGATCCTCAAGAGCATGAGAGATTGATCTAGGTTCCACCTGTGAAAGAAAACAAGAAAACAAACAATGTTGAAAGTTCGTATGATTATTACGCTTTTGGTCCTCAATATAGCTCACAAGAGCATGATGATCAGACATTGCTTTCTTATGCATTCTGCGAGTCTTGACAGTAGAACCAGGATCTCCAATGATTTGAGTAGTAGGATGGTCTTTGTGTGACTGCAAAACTGGATTGGAAGCTACTTCCACTTCTGGTGCCAAGTTATTAAGATCCCTAACAAAGTCATCATCATATGAAGCAGAGTCGAAAAGGCCATCTATTGGTTGCTTATGAATATCATCTAGCTTGGTAGAAGACTTCTTTTGATAGTTTCCCAGGTCAGAAGGACTAGAGAATCTAGTAGAGGAAGTGGAATCACTAGCCGGACTACCAATAGGTGTTAAAGGAGTAACAGTTGGAGTACTAGGAGGAGCTTTGTCAGCAGAAGTATTCAAAGGAAACTCAAAGCCACCTTGAGCAGCTGCTGTAGTAGCATCTAGTTGTTGCTTGAGCAATGTGTCAAGAGCTCCTTGTGAGTCCAGAATGTCTGATGGAGTAGCATCACTAGGAGTAGTAGGAGAGACTGTGGTGGAATAGGATGGAACAACAAAAATGTCATCCTCTTCATCTGAGCCCGAAAGACTAGAATGAGCACCTGCACTAGAAGTTGCAAACACTTGTGGACCTGCATCATGGTTAGTTTTAAAACAAAAATATCCCAATTAATCACTAAGATAATCAAGATCAAAATACCATTCAGGACCCTTGCCTTGTATGTTTGACTTCTCCTCAAAATACATGAGATTTATAGTTTCAATTACTCGCTTGGCTTGGAGATTATAGACACGATAGGCCCGAGAGTGAGCTGAATATCCCACAATGTATCCTTCATCTGCCTTGCCATCAAATTTCCCTAAATAGTCACTAGTATTCAGAATGGTGACAGGAGACCCAAATGGCTTCAAATGAGCAATGTTTGGTACTTTAGCTGTGAGTAGCTCATAGGGAGTCTTCTTGTGAGGATTAGTAATAGAAACTCTATTCAAAACATAACTTGCAGTATTGACAGCTTCTGTCCAGAACATGGTTAGAAGCTTGGAATCGGCAAGCATAGTTCTCGCAACTTCTATTAGAGTCCTGTTCTTTCTTTCTGCCATGCAATTCTGTTGAGGAGTTCTTGCTACACTATAAAATCTTTTGATACCTTTAGAATTACAAAGTGCTATGAGGTCTACATTTTTGAATTTTGTTCCATTATCACATCGGATACCTTTAACCTTCTTGGACAATTGATTCTCAATAAGTGTAATAAAGTCCTTGAGAATTGAGTAGGTCTCACTCTTGGTAGCCATGAAGAAAACCCATGTGAACCTGCTATACCCATCAGTTACCACAAGGTAGAATTGTTTGTGGTCAATGCTCCTAATAGAGGTAGGACCAAATAAATCCATGTGTAGTAGCTGCAATGGTTCAGTTATAAGGCTGAGAGCAGTCATGGCCTTGAAGGATGCTTTATGTTGTTTGCCTTTGCTGCATGCAAGGCAATTGATATCATTTTTGAAAGTTTTGGGAGGTAAACCAGAGACCAAATTTAGATTTGCTAATTTGTGAATGGTCTTGAAGTTCACATGTCCCATACTTCTGTGCCATTTAGTCGCTTCATCTTCTGAGGCTTTAGCAACCAAACATGCTAGTTGACCAGTAGGATTGACTTCATTCAGCTTGATACTATAGAGGTTGTGTCTTCTAGGGATTCTGAGCAGAACCTGTGAGTCATCCGGGAGTTTAAAGTCTTTTGGTAACACTAGTGCATCAGTATCCGTAAAGAGGACAAACTGCTTCTTGTCACAAATCTGAGAGACAGATATCAAGTTGAAGTGTTGAAGTGCTTCCACATAGTAGACCTGCTCAAAGTTAAGATTAGGCGTCTGAATCGTTCCTTTGCCTGTGATCCTTCCTTCACCTCCTCCAAAATAGACCTTTCCGCCTTGAAATGGTACAAAGTTAGATAAAAGACTTTTATTTCCTGTCATGCTCCTAGAGCATCCACTATCAACAATTCCTAGAGTGGGATCTTGGTATGGAGTAACCTACAACAACAAGAACAGATATATGCAAGAGTTAGTGTCTTAAGGGGACCCAAACCTTTTTAGGTTTGAGCCTGCCTTGTGGATCTTTAGTAGATAGGCAAGAAGATCGATGAGATCCACCGTTGTTCTTAGGTTGCCTATTCATAATACGGGTGTTATTGTTTGAACAAGAACAACCTGCTGAGGGCTTAACAGCAGTACCTAGATTTCCTAACCCAAAATACATGTGGTCTAAATTAAATGCATAATTCAGATTAAAAGTCTGAAAATAGTTGCTGGTTGGTCTATTTGGTAGAAATCCATTGTTTATCCAATGATCAGAAGCTAATTGAGAGGTCCTTATAGAAGAAAAAGATTGGGCACATGGGTTTAGTCTTCTAGAAGAATATGGAACAACTCCTGGTTGACCAGGAGCAGGAAATGCTTGATAAACAGAAGAATGTTTGTCATAAAAATCACAATCTTTAATCAAATGAAATTCACTCCCATAAACAAAACATGTTTTAAGCGACCTTTTATTAGAATGACATTGTTTCATACTGCTAACTTTATTACACACAATTCTAGGAGAAACATTATTCCTAGGACTCAATAAACCAGAACTAGACACAGTTGAAGTAGAAGCAATTCTCTCTTCACTCTTCCTAGCACTAGTAGCAGCATGGTCATTTGACTTGGAGCTTGCAGGTCTCGACTCTTCACTTGAACCACATGATGCGGAGTCACTGGCTTTGTCACTGAAAGTACACGATACAAAGTCATTAGTATTAGTAGAACTTTTTGGGGACTCATGCATCTGTGATCCATCCAAGTCATTATGCCTAGTAATGGGCATGAAAGTTCTTGTAAGAGGTGGAGGGACAGCATGCATTGCTGCTGCTGGTTTAAACCTATTGTAGCTAGGTGTTCCCTCTTCCTCCTTGTCAGGATCAAAGACACTTGAAAAAGATAAATCAAACACATCTTCTGAATCAATGTATTTATCAAATCCTAACCCTCTTTTAGTCCTACCAGACATACTACTATCTATTAATTTTGAAAGATTCTTAGGTGCCTTTTGCCATTTTTCAAATCTTAAAAGTGTAGCATCTAATTTTTCCTTCATGTCTTGTTATCTTTGATACTGTCATCTTTTACCTTTTTAGTGTATTTAAGCATATTTGTTGTGTTTTCTAAATCAATGTTCAGAATTCTAATTTTATCCTCATACTCTCGTTGAGTATCTTGAAGCCACCTCTTTTGTTGTTCCAATGTTTTTGAAGAAGTCTTATATGCTTGAAACTCTAAAAAATAATTATCATTCTGATCATTTAAGTCATTATATTGAGACAACAATTCTGAATATTTATCATGACAACCAAGAGGACAATGTTGTACCTGAGGTGAGATGCCCATAAGAGCAAACTCTTCTGCTTCCTCGGCATCAGACAGATTCCTAGCAATCATTGCAAACACGTCAGTAGAAGGTTCAGCTGTTTCCAGGGCAGCATTCTGATGATCATTCCAGTTGACCATAGAGTCAACAGACACCAATGCCTTCTTGTCATCCTTCACCTCCTGAATCTTGAAAGCTGAATACCTGCTCTTCTCCTGGTCATGCTTGTTAGAGCATTCCCTTACAAAGTGACCTTGCTGCTGGCAGTTATAGCATCTAACCTTGCTTCTGTCAAACCTTGCTGGCTCTCTTGGGTTATAGTTAAATTTTCGACCGGCTTTCTTCTAAAACATGTGAACCCTAAGAATGAGCATGGCCATCTGCCATTTGAGATCCATTTCATCTAGGTCAAGTTTATCAACCTGTTTGAAGTCATTAAAAGCAAGTTGCTATTGGGCATCATCGTCAGCAACAAAAGAGTGAAGAACAGCTTCTACCATGCTACCAGACTTGGCTTTTGGTTCAGGAGTAGAAGTATGCTGAAAAGTATGCTGAAAAGTATTGCTTGTTGGGTCAAAAAGTTGATGTGGCAGAAACTCAAAAACGAAGAAAACATGAAGGTATTTGTCTAAGCGTTGACAAGAGTATTCCAGGCGTTGACAAGAACAAATTAGGCGTTGATGGAAGCAAGCATTGTCAAGAGCAATTCAAGCATTGTCACATGCAATTCAAGCATTGACAAAACGTAGACAAAGAAGCTTATGGAAGCTTCTATTTAGATAAACATGCAAGATATATTCTGCATAAGTTTATTTAAATAGAAGATTTACTTGTTTATTTGTTATTATCTCTTGTAAACCCTAATCCTTACACTATAAAAGGAACCAAGGGTCTTAGGTTTTATTCATCAATTCATTCACAATGTAAACCTAAAGCGTGTGTGCACTAGACGTGGGATTCAATGTATACACGTCTAGTGGATGTTTGTTATTAATATAATGAACATCCCTTTTGTTTTAATTCATGTTATTTGTGCCTAAACACCTTGTTAATGTGTTATGTTCTAATTCCGCTTTGATTGTATAATCATATGAACATAATGCATTCCTAGTTGCTTAAAAGATCCGGAAACCAAGGTTTCCAAAATTGGTATCAGAGCCTCGTGGCTCGTGATGCTAGGACCAACAAGGTGTTCGTGTATGGTGAAAAGAAGAAAAATCCGTCTAGGGTTTTTCTGGACGTTTTTGTGTGCGCACCAGTATTCAGAAGGTCATAACTTTCGATTGAACCGTTGGATCGTCACAAAATTTTATATGTGTATTCTACATACATATATCTAAACATCCACCGGAGGGATTGTCCAGATTAGCCATCAATCAAAAGTTGTTAAGCGTCAAAGTTGGCTGCAGAGGTGTTTTTCACTTTTCTGATTTTACATAAAATAATGATTTAGGGTTTCTATAAACCCTAGATCGTATCTATTCCAGAAAAGGGGAGTTTTGCAGCTTGAGTATGGGTTTAAGATCAGCAAGAAAAGGAGTTTTTGAAGTTTGTTCGTTTTTAGGGTTTCATATAAACCCTAAATCTGGTACGATGTTTCTGTAATTAAGCATATGCAAACGTGGATATGATTGGACGTGATTGATGAATACTTTGTGTTCACATGATTCTCTATCATGTGTTCACACGGTAATAATTAGTTCTTCTTATATTCACACGATCAAGAAAGAGATTTATGTGTTCACACGATGCAATGTTTCTGATTGGTGAAAAATTGTTGTGTTCACATGGTTCCTCAAAGATGGTTGGTCTAAATCATATGTGTTCACACGACCAAAAAGAAGAAAATGACGTGAGATTGCCTATCGAATCATGAAGCAATAACGTTCCTGATTGGGTTTGAAAGGGTCAAGATAAAGACGTGTGATATACACTATGATCCCAAGGATAAAAGTCTTCGACTTTAGATGGTGTATTCACACGATGATAGCTCTCTTATTGGTGTAAAAAGGGTGTGTTCACACGGTGATGAAGCTTTGATTGGATAAACATAGTTTCTTCAAGATTTTGAGACGTGAGTTGCTGTGGTTCAAGGAAAAACAAGCATACTATTTAATTCACCATAGGGATCACGTGGAAAGAAGTATGTTAAGGGAAAAGGCCAAGTGAAAAGTAAAAGGTAATTTCAGTAGTTCACGTGGGATGAATAAACAACTATGCAGTATTTTCACATGAGAGAATGTAAAGTGATCCATGCTTGAGGTTTGTACATACAAACAGGTACAAAACTTGAATCCTACTTTGTAGGGGGTATATTTTGTTTCCTGTTTGGTCGTATGATTTAGTTGGTGGTGATTTGGACGTGTGAGCCCTGATTCTTAGGGATTTACTTTAACAGATAGTGTCCTATTTTTAGGATATGATTTCTTTTAAGTTTTTCCATATTTTTAGCAAGGATTGCTTCTGGGATTATTAAAGACGTGGGAACTCAATTGTGATTTTATGTGGGTTACACGGGCTAGATGTGGATTTGCTTGGGCTCAAGTTTTATAAAACTACGTGGATATTTGTTTAAGTCAATGTTGTTCGCTGATAGATTTCCAAAGATACTGTTAAAAGGTTTAGAACAAAGAAGTCACGTGAAGGAAAGTTTTTGGACGTGATTTATTGTCCTAGATGACGTCAGCAGAAAGAGGCGCTGACAAGAGTGGAGTAGACGCTGACGAGTTGGAATTTGACGCTGACAGAATAAGTCAACGCTGATAGCATTGACAGTGTCGTCCGATATATGATCATTCAAACGCTGATAGGTATTGTCCGATATCGGACAATACATCTGACCAAGATCTTGGATGATGGAGGATGTTGGACAACACAATGATTGCTGCTGTTTGAGAAAATTGGTACGTTTTTAGCACACAAAAAGGAGGAAAATACACACGAAGGTACATGAGATCTCTGTTTTTATACAGAATATCAAATTAATATTTATGGCTCGGATATTTTTCATAAAGAAATATATGATTAAAGGGAAGATTTCTTATGGTAAGTTTGATGTTGAAGTTAGTTTTCACAAATTTGTTTTTTATATAGGTGAGCAATACACCTTGTCTCTGTACTAAATATATTGTTACAGCGTACGACTGGCTCATAGTCGTGAAGGTTACCAGTTCCCATGTACCAAAAACTGTTGGTGAGCAATACACCTTGTCATTTTGACTAAATATATTGTTATAGCTAACAGCTGGCTCATAGTTGTGGAGGTTACCAGTACCGTATGTAACAAAAACAGATGGGTGAGCAATACACCTTTATCATTGGATCTAAATATATTGTTATAGTTAACAACTGGCTTATAGTTGTGCGGTTTTTGTTGGTTTCAGTTCCCGTTCTTACCAATAAACTGAGCCCCCTTTTGCAGTGAAAGAGTTGCATTTTTCTCTAGTCGTTTCGACAACTAGGGGAAGAGTTTATCAACTAGTGAGCAATTGGGTGAAAGAAATACCAAGTTTGGGTTATTTTGCTTCTACATCAAAATTATTGTACTTATTTTTCTTCAAGATCATTACAAAGAGACTACATTTGGATAATCTTCAAAGATTGCATACATTGTTTACTTCCCTGTTGATGTGACAAAAAGGGGAAGAAATACATGCTACACTTGAGGGGAAGCAATTTGAAGATCATGTACAACTTACAAGAGATACACATAGAGTTTTGCCATCATCAACTAGGGCAAGATTGTTGGGTCAAAAAGTTGATGTGGCAGAAACTCAAAAATGAAGAAAACATGAAGGTATTTGTCTAAGCGTTGACAAGAGTATTCCAGGCGTTGACAAGAACAAATTAGGCGTTGATGGAAGCAAGCATTGTCAAGAGCAATTCAAGCATTGTCACATGCAATTCAAGCATTGACAAAACATAGACAAAGAAGCTTATGGAAGCTTCTATTTAGATAAACATGCAAGATATATTCTGCATAAGTTTATTTAAATAGAAGATTTACTTGTTTATTTGTTATTATCTCTTGTAAACCTTAATCCTTACACTATAAAAGGAACCAAGGGTCTTAGGTTTTATTCATCAATTCATTCACAATGTAAACCTAAAGCGTGTGTGCACTAGACGTGGGATTCAATGTATACACGTCTAGTGGATGTTTGTTATTAATATAATGAACATCCCTTTTGTTTTAATTCATGTTATTTGTGCCTAAACACCTTGTTAATGTGTTATGTTCTAATTCCGCTTTGATTGTATAATCATATGAACATAATGCATTCCTAGTTGCTTAAAAGATCCGGAAACCAAGGTTTCTACAATGCTTGGGCTACTAGCATAGGACATGGGACTAGATCCCATAGAACTCACAAAGGCAGAGTTAGCAGGAGTAGGAAAAGAATCACTTGAGTATCCCCTCACATGAGGCTCAAAGGTTTTGAGCTTATGAAACAAATCATCAAAATTAAGATAGTCAAGCCCACCTTTTGCTTTGAGAGAGATTACCACCTGATTCCATGAGTAGGGTAAGGATCTAATAAACCTTGCATTGATATCACCATTTTCATGTTTCGACCGAAGTTGATTCAACTGGCTCAGTATCTTTTGGAACCTGTCATACCCTTGATGGATACCTTCAGTTTCTGAGATCTTGAAGTCTGTGAATTCATCTCTCAGCATGGATCTTCGCATTTTCTTTGACTCCTCATTCCCACCAAAGCTTGCTTTTATTCCATTCCAGATTTCTCGAGCATCGTCCAGATGATAAAAGTCACCCATGTGATTATCAGGAAGAGACTGAAGCAAAATAGTTTTTGCTTTGATCTCCTTCTGAACAGTTGTGATTTCTTCATGAGTTTTAGGGTCAAGAAGAATAATACTTCCATTCTTGTCTCTTCCAGTCAACTTCTTGTTGTTTCCATTCAGAATAATCTTCCAAAGATCTTGATCAGTGTTGGTGATCCAGCATTTTATCTTCATTGCCCAGCTATCATACTCGTCCTTTTTCAGAAGAGGAAACTTAGCATTTGTGTTGGAAACCGTAGCAATGATCTGCTGAGGTTGCTGTGTTTTAGGGGTACTATCTTCTCCTGTTTGAGTAGAACTTGAGGCAGACATAATTAAACAAAAATGTTAGTAATAAGAAAAATTGATTCTTCTTGTACAGAGACTCTCCCAGGCTCTGATACCACTTGTTGGGTCCACTAGATGTGGATCTTGCAGCCTGTTAGGAACGGTGAACGACTTCTGTAATCACAAGTCTATTCACAGAGAGACTCTATACAAATCACACAGTATAAGTGCGGAATACAAATATTATGAACAAGAAGAACATAATAACTATAACGACTTGATCCTTTACTAAGGATTTCTAATATTAATATGAACTAGAATTATATTTGATGAAGGTGTCTTGAACCCTTCTGCATAAGGTTCCTTTTATACTACAAGGAAACCCTAATACATCATTAACCAAAACGTGTAAAACTGATATGCATATCCTTTCCTAACATATCTCATGCATATCCTAACAGAATAATATTTAAATAATAAAGTTTGACTTTCTATAAGACCAGGAGCACGGCTTTCTCCTACTACTACTATGACCAGGAGGAACTACATACCTCCTAGTCTACCTATTACAAATAACTATTCAATGGTCCTAACAGTCATTTTGAGGTTACATTGCTTGAAATATTAGTTTATAAGGGATTTCTAGTGTTTCTATGGGAATTTAGGGTATCTTTGTTATATTTGAGTTGTTCTTATTTATTGTTTATTCATATGATAACTTTTAAAACTCAGACTTGATATATACATAGTATTTACAACATATAGGCATATGTTGATATGGCAATTGTGATAGTGAGATCCATAAGTCAGTCATGTAGTATAGTGAAAATGCAAAAAATTTCTGAGTAAAATCACCTTTTTATTTATGAACATGGATATTACATTAACCAAAACTACTGGATGTTATACTGTGCAAACCCCAATTTTTTTAATCCTTTTTTTCTTTTCTTTGGCTTTGATTTGATGAACAATCAACTTATGACCCAAAAACACAATCACAGAACACTAAAACACAACGATTACACACGAATTAAGCTCATATGAACACAAAAACTATCATTCTATTCTTTTTTTCCTTTTTGGTGTACTTTGTTAAGAATAAAAGCACATAGGAAATGGGAATAAGCCAACAGTTGGCTGTGATATGGCTATGTATTCTTTTTTTCTTTCTTTTTGGTAGAAAAGCACCTCACCACAAACTAAGACTTGTGGGGTGACCACGGATACTCATATAATAAGAAAAGAACAACACATCAAGGATATAAATTCACACATTAATAAACAAACAAACACCCCCTTAAATGCTATCTTATAGTGGCTAATTGCACCCTTTATATTTCTTTTTCTATTGATTTTGGTTATCTTACTGCTTGTTATGGATACAAAGGCACACAAAGCACAATGAAAACACAATACGCAAATACACTTGCTTAAACACGAATTGTGCCACAAATATGGCAAGTAAGAACACAGCAGGCTCAACAGGGACTTATGTTCCGCTTTGGTGTACTAAATTGCACCCTAGTCATGAATATCAAACATAAAACACACTTATAACTCACAAACTAACTAATTCACGCCACATATGTTGCACTGTGTATGCACAGAAACTAGCAAGCCCTTTTTATGGTTTCCTTTTTTCTTTTGGGGTTGCTTATGTTGCTGGTTGGTTTAAATGGAGTTACAAGGCACCAAAACTAACACAAAACACCAGTAAGCTAATGAATCCAAATAACAAGACACAAGCTAGGTAATACAAACAGTGGCTACAAAAGAGAAGTAAGTAGACCAAGCAGCCCGTTCTACCCTATAATATCAAACCTACAAGATTTTAACCTCAATATACTAATATATAACCTAAAAGCATTTAACTGATGGTTTGGGTGTGTTTTGACAGTCAGATCACAAAAATAAGCTGATAGCAACCTCAACTTGCTTTTTGGTGAGTTATAACTTAAACCATAAGCTGTAACAAGCACCCAAATCCCAAATTGAATCTCAGAAAACTTGAATGTGTACCTAAACTAGGTGTCCTCAAGATTAGGCAGCTCAAAACAAGATCCACTCACAGAATATGCAATATGGTGGATTCTTAGTTTTTGACAATAGATTTAAGCAAGAATTTCACATAAGGATCACAAACTAGCATCACAAGCATAACAAAAACCATTCAAACACACTTCAACTAACACAATAACACAAAGTATTACCTAACTTCCTAGCACATGATAGTTTTGATAGAAAACTAGAAAATCAAAATTTTTAAACCAAAACCTCAATTCTTTTGCTTAAATCAACTCTCCTAAAAGTTATAAGAAGGTTGCAGAGCTAAACTAGGTTTGTTAGACTGCCTTTGTCCAACAACCAAGTTATCCCAAACATCCTATAACTATGAAAATAAATTTTTTTTATCAAAGTGAACTTGAACAAATAACATACACTAGCTAAAATCATAACATGAACATACTTCTATGAGAAAAATAAACTTAATCTAACACAAGGATTCACAAGACATCAGCATACACAACCAATCACAAGAATATCCTTTTTTGACAGAAAATGATAAAAGGCACTTACCTCAAGGGCACACAATCCGTACCCTTGAGTTTTGAGCTAATGTGCACGCGTGTGCACAAGCTTCCAAAGCTGCAAACTCAACAAACGTTAATGAATCAAGAACCAAAGGTCTTGATTCAACAAGGGTAATAAACTAACTGATTTTTTTATACTTTCTTTTCAAAAACCTTTTCTTTCAATAACTTAAATAACAACACCAAATAAACCTCAAAAGCAAATTTCAATTAAATAAAAATGATGTAAATATGAAACAGTGATTGTGAAAACATGAAAGATTATATCAGCTTTTTAAGAAATTGAAAAAGGAATTATAAAACTCAACATTCACACACAAGAATGACAGATAAGTTGGAACTGAGAATTCAACCTTCACAATACCAACTTTCATATATTTAAAAGGAATTACAGTTCAAAATGTAGAAAATATGTAAAACCCGCATACTTTTACCATGAATAGTACCTTAAGATTGTACGTATATAATTAGAACTGTCCTTTTATAACATGTTTACGTTTCACGTGTAAGAATCATTAGTATTACGTACGTGTTATAACTCGAAAAGTATTCACTACGTATGAACACACGATAATTATTTCAATAATAATTAAAATCACGAGCATACGAACATGAAATCATGAACGTAATTTAATCACGAGCTAATATTAATCATATATATATAGTTATCACGAACTAATATTACGTATGTATATATATTTATTACGAACACGAATAAATATATTAAGTCAGGATCGATAACTAATTAAAACACGTAAAACACGAACACGATAAAACACGAGAATACACTATAATATTTAGACTCGAGAAAAGTACGGGTTACCCCATGTGGGCCCCATACCACGAAATTAGGAAGGAGGAATGGGCCAAGCCCATTTTAATTTTTACTAAAGCATGGAATTAGGAAAGATTATGGTCATTTTCACATTACAGGAAAAATAACAAAAACCCTAAAAGTTTTCTTCCTTCTTCCTTTTGTTCCTCTTTGGCCGCCACCTACAATCACCATGGAGGGGTGATTCGGTTTGATTTTAACCTTGGAATTAATACAAGCATTCGTGTGTGTTCATCCTTGATCGATCCACGCATGCGGTATAACCTTTTTAATCCTTTTCTTTTATGTTTTGATTTATTAAATTACATAAGATCATGATGTTTTTAAAAACTAATTAAAAACATTTATTAAACATGTCTATGATTATGGGGTAGATCAAAACAAGGGTTTTTAGGGGTGTTTGTCTAGCCGACGCCTAAAACGAACCCCTAAGGGGTCTCGGCTTGGCTTGTGAACCACCACCGAGACCTCATGGTCTCAGTTTGGTGGTGTGGGTCCCACGACAGCAGCAAAACAAAGGGAACCCCGAAGTGGTTCGGGGTATGGTGTCGATTTCATGTCTGGTTCATGGTTTCTAGTCAAGATCCGGTGCACGGTGTATGTTAAGATTATTTTTTAATCATATGTTAAAATTAAATTAATAAATATGACATGATTAATTTAATAAACATGACTTAGGTTATAATTTAATTATTAGAATCATGAAATTATTAACCTAAGTATTTTATATTTTCTAGACTTATAAATAATTAATTATTTAAAAACCATGGTTATAATTAATTAATTAACATGACTTAGGTTATATTATTAATACATAATAATACATGTTTTAACCTAAGTATTAAACTTTGTTTAATTAAAAACATGATATATTTAATTAAATACTTTTAACTTATAGTTTATTTAAATTACATGTAATAATTAATAAACTATACATTATATTAGTATGACTTAGAAAATAATCAGAAAAACACTTAGGCTTATATACTTAGCTTATTTAAGCAGTAATTCTATTTTTAGAAACTTTCTATTTTTGGAAACTTTCTATTTTTGGAAACTTTCTATTTTTGGAAACTTTCTATTTTTGGTAACTTTCTATTTTTGGAAACTCTCTATTTTAGGAAACCTGCTATTTTTGGAAAGTTACTTATTATTACACAGTAAGTATAATAATACATGAAATACCAGAAATACCTAATCAGAATAGACAGAATATAAGATAAACACAGTTTAAGGATTTAAACAGTAAAACATGACATGAACATATAAAATAAGCTAAGACATGACATAATACCAGTTACGTATTTAGTAAGCAGATACTCATTCATGTATGTATTTGTGTAGCATTAGTGATACGAAGTAGGATTCTCCTCAGTTCATCTTCTTCGTTCACTGGACATAAGGTACAGATTCCCGTCCTTTCAGAATGGACATTCTTTCCTTATTAGGATTCCCCGTATGCAGCCAACTGTTTTCCCAGTATATAATTATATGTTTGACTTGCGTATGTTTAATTTAGAATACCTATAGCCATATACATGCATGACCAGTTTCACCTAGTTATGGAGGTACCATAACCATAACATTAGAGGCACTGATGTTATGACTTCACCACGGCGGAGTGATTGCTCGTGGCGTCCCTTCAGCTTTTGGCCATATTATCATATTTATCATGTGGGGCGTATGGGTGCATCCTAGTTACATGTTTTCAGCAAATTACTCAGTGTGAATGTGGTGTGTGCCTTGCATCCTTCACAAGGAGCTGGTCCCTCCTACCTAGAACCAGTATATTAAATTAGAGGCAGTCCCTCTAATTTGCATGATGAGGTCACCCCTCCAAGTATTCATGCACGGTGGATTTTCATGACCTATATTGGCTAATGGTAAAATATGCTAAACAGTTTTCATAAGATAAACATAAGGCTTTTCAAACTATAAAACCAGTTTTATGAACATGTTCAAGGTTTTCCAGGACTTATACATTTCCGCTGCTATTAAGTCTTTATTATGTTTTAGTCATTTATACCATGTCTATATCCGTGTACTGAGCGTTTTGCTCAGCCGTTACTTTCCTTTCCATGTCCAAAAACGGCAGGTACCCTAGGAAAGACTCGAGCATTTGGAGGACGTGCATAGGATGGAAACTGCTAGAGACTTCTTTTCCTTTTTGTCTTCATATACTTATGCTTGCTTAGCCTTTCATTCATTTCTTTCACTTTATTATGTTTTGGGCTTATGTTTGGGAACCGATGTTTGATTTCGGTTATCCCTATGGTCATGTAATGTTTCAGACATTTATCCTTGTATGCTTTGATGACACGCCATAATTACGCGTGACATTCCATTTATCAAAATGGGGTGTTACAATTATGGTATCAGAGCCAAGGCTTCGACCTGTAGGCTCTAAAACTTGACCTGTGACTAGTGGGTAGTCACTAGGAGCTTCCTAAGCCAACGTTTGTTATTCTACGTATTGATGTTTTCAGCGCATTGTTGCTTTAACCATGATGTTTTCAGCACCTTGAGCTTTTAACCTTGATGTTTTCATCGATATTGTTTTACTAATATGGATGGACAACCGTCATTCATATTTAGTTATGTGTCATTGTTTCATGCATAATGTTCCTCGTGAACTATGACTATGTGGACTGAACCCCAGTAGTTCATAATTAGTCACATAAAATTTTTTCTGATAAGTTTTGACAGATAAGTTTCATTTATTTATGTTTCATGTATCATTGTTGCAGGGATTATGACTAAGTAATGGTTGGTACAGGACTGGCCCTATTTAGTCTCATGTGCTTTTATTGAAACTTTTAACTTTGGGACCGACCCATAGGCGTCCCCTCGCCATGTCTTTTGTTTTGGGACCGACCCATAGGCGTCCCCTCGCACATATAAAGGTTTTTATAAACTACATTACGCATTCAAAACTGTTTTTCATGCATAAATTTTTTCTCATGATTTACTGGCAAATTTTTTTTCATGTCCCCTCATAAGTTAATATGTTTATGTCAAGTATGTTTTCATACTGTCATGGTTAATTCCAGTTTCGTGCTGATTATGTTACACACTCCTTCATGATAAATGGCTTCATGTTTCTTCATGATAATTCCGTCTTCATGTTGATTACGTCTTACGCCTCTTTTGTTATTTATGCTTTCATGCAAGGCATTGTTGGATTTCATTGAATCCTGCTTTCATGATAGTCATGGTTGGTTTTCACTGATCATACTGTCAGGCAAAATCATCGTTGAATTTTGTGTAACCACAATTTAACGTTTTTCGATACAACCAGAATGATGTCTATGCTAATACTGCCAGGTTATCATGATGGTTTTCATAACCGTTTAACCGATATACTTTCCTTAAATCATGACAAATGATCGACCCCAATACCGATCATTTCATGTGCATTCCATGTGTACTCCATGTACCGTATTCCATGTGTATTACACGTACCTAAATCCATGTGTATTTCACTTGCAATACTTCACGAGTATTCACTAGTTGATTCTAAATCATCTCAGGCGTATGTTCACTTGCTGATATTCTACAAGATTGCCGATGCCACTCATAACTTGGAGATGTTACTAAAGGTTGACGCTGCTGACGTTCGGAGACGCTACGAGATGCGGATGCTGTTCACAACCTAGAGATCCTACAAGACGAAGACAAAGGCGTCAGAGCAAAGAAATTGGACGAGAAGATGCTTCACCATCAGACGATTTCCATCAATCATTGTCCCAAATTCTTAGTTACATGTCACACGTCATTCGACTGTCATTTCAGCCATATGAGTGCAAACCGGTACCAGTCGGCCACTCGGCTAAATAGTTACATGAATTACGGTCATGAGAATGACCGTCATGGAACTGACAAACAGGACGATAGTAACCACTACTATGACAGAAACTATCCTAGAAATCGCAACCGAGGCTCCGGCCGTGGACGTGATCAGACATACAAATGATCAGTAGTTCAACCGATCCGCCAATTCTGGCATAATAACCTAATATCGTGGTTCTATTTGTTTCACATCTCGAGACACATGTCAAGACATCAGTCAAGACACATGTCTCATGTATACTTTCCGAAGACACATGTCAAGACACCAGTCATGACATATGTCATACTTATATTTCCAAGACACGAGTCAAGACACATGACTCACGTCCAATTATGGAACATTTCTAAGAAATTCAGGGTACCTCCCAGGGTATATCCATTTTGTTGTGCCATGCATTAATCATGCTACAAGAATTTCAATACCATTTCCGGCACATCAGTGAGAACTGTCACGTTGCCGATGTCAATTTCATTTCTTTTAACATATTTCATATATTCATGACCATGAAGGACGCCTTTCGTATTCCCGCGTATACGAAGGTTTTCCTTCAGCTTAATGATGAGATCCTAGCTAATAACGCATTTCCTCGGACAGACACGAGATGGATTTTATCCTAATTATGGACTATGAAGAGCACACCATGCTACGATTCATAATTATGTACAGTAATGTTCAGGCTCCTGAATACATTCAGCTTGATTTTCCATCAGGAAAATCTGTACAAATTATCTATGCTTACAAGCATGTGCGTTGTTAGCCATGGTCGCTAAAATTTTGTAGCTGTTAGTAGGACACGACCACTTAGTCTTTTACGCATAGCCAGTTGATTATTCCAAAATCTTCCTATACATTCCAAAAGAACCTACAAGGAGAAGAATGGTACCATGAGATTATGTGTCGACTACCGTCGATTTAAACAAATCACCATTCATAACCGTTATTCTCCTCCACGTATTGACAACAGGTCCAATCGACCTTATAGTGTTAATCACTTTTCCAAGATCGAACTCATGATCATGCTGCCAACAGTGACGAGTGAAAGAGCAGGACATGTCCATGACTGCTATTAGTACACGACTCGGTCATGCTAGATTTATGATTTTGAATTAGTCTCATCAATGCTCCAACGGCACTATAAGAATGAGTTTCCATGAACTTATAGCAAATTCATCAGTGTTTTCATTGAGGATAACCTGATTTCCTTTAAGCCTAGAGAAGAACAAGAAGACCATATCTGCACTATGTTGCAAATTCTATGACAAGAGAAATTTTACCCTAGAAAATTTTCCAATATCAATTCTGTTCGATTGCAGTGACACGCTGAATCACATTGGTTTCTACGGTTAATCTTACCATGAATCTGCTTATGCGTAAAGGAGAGAACCCTACACTACATTAGGTGTTCTAGAAAATCCTACGCTAGGAGAAGTCTAGATTCAGAGACTCAGAGTTTCGCAACCTTCTATGTATCAAGTTTCTACGAAGCAGGATACAGCTACGTCCATATCTATGTACCTGACATACAATAGGCTAAGATAGGACACCAACAGACTGGGATGTTTTCATCATTTGAAATTGTGAATTGGAAATGGGACAAGATCTCCATGGATTTTGGTTACCAGATTAACGCAAACTCAGAAGAAACATGATGCTATCTGGGTTATTGCAAACAGTTTGATCAAGTCTGCAAAATCCTTACATCCGCAAGGATTTCAGAACCAACAGATTGATCGGACATGTTCCAACCAAGGCTCACCGATCACTTGGCAATCCCTCAGTTATCGGGTCAGACAAAGATTCGCAATTGTGCTCCTTATTTACTTCACGTCTTCATTCTATTCCACAACTTGCTTTCGCGCTCGCGTTCATGACACTATGGTATCTCGGCTTAAGATTTTACGTTCATTTTCCTCATTCTAGGAAGTTTTGCAAGAACTTGAGAGACCAGACCCAAGTTTAGTATAACTCCCTATCCTTAGATAGACGTTTCTCGTCATGTACTATGTCTCACCTTGTAGCGTTTGGCGTCACCGCCATTATATTCTATGTTCACGATATGTTTCACATGTCATGATCACTCCACGTTCCTCATATCATGATCAAGATATGTTACACGTATCATGGTCACGATATGTTTACTCATACTACACTCATCATATCTCAACGTATCACGTTCAAATTTTTTTACGTATTACGTTCAAAAATTTTCACGTACTACGTTTCTTTATGTCTCGTGCATCGTTTCTAATTATCAGTTAAGTCAGATTGTCTTGCATCGTAACGTTTTAGTTGCCCTTTCACGTTAATTCTTTTTCCCTCGATCAAATTTAGGGGATCTACCTTAAGTTGATAACCAAGAACTTTTTCGTATTTCAAGTCAAGGTCAGGAGGATCAAGATTTATCATTTGTGTCAAGATCTGTGAAGGAACCGTTCCAAGAGGGAAGCCACTTGGAAACGGACAAGTTCTTCCGGACTTTTATCCATTTTCTCTTATCAATTAGATATGTCCTTTCAGTCACGTCACGTTCCATGTCCTTTCAAGACATGTCACGTTCCGCGTTCCTTCTGCCAGGAAACCTGGACGTTCAGTTATCTTACATACCCTCTCAGTTTAATTCGGGTATGTTTCTCTTTCAGTTACGTTATCTATAATTCGGGGACGAATTATTCTTTTTAGGGGGGAAGAGTTGTAAAACCCGCATACTTTTACCATGAATAGTACCTTAAGATCGTACGTATATAATTAGAACTATCCCATTATAACATGTTTATGTTTCACGTATAAGAATCATTAGTATTACGTACGTGTTATAACACGATAAGTATTCACTACGTATGAACACACGATAATTATTTCAATAATAATTAAAATCACGAGCATACGAACATGAAATCATGAACGTAATTTAATCACGAGCTAATCTTAATTATATATATATATATATAGTTATCACGAACTAATATTACGTATGTATATATATTTATTACGAACACGAATAAATATATTGAGTCACGATCGATAACTAATTAAAACACGTAAAACACGAACACGATAAAACACGAGAATACACTATAATATTTAGACTCGAGAAAAGTACGGGTTACCCCATGTGGGCCCCATACCATGAAATTAGGAAGGAGGAATGGGCCAAGCCCATTTTACTTTTTACTAAAACATGGAATTAGGAAAGATTTTGGTCATTTTCACATTACAGGAAAAATAACAAAAACCCTAAAAGTTTTCTTCCTTCTTCCTTTGGTTCCTCTTTGGCCGCCACCTACAATCACCATGGAGGGGTGATTCGGTTTGATTTTAACCTTGGAATTATTACAAGCATTCGTGTATGTTCATCCTTGATCGATCCACGCATTCGGTATAACCTTTTTAATCCTTTTCTTTTATGTTTTGATTTATTAAATTACATAAGATCATGATGTTTTTAAAAACTAATTAAAAACATTTATAAAACATGTCTATGATTGTGGGTAGATCAAAACACGGGTTTTTAGGGGTGTTTGTCTAGCCGACGCCTAAACCGAACCCCTAAAGGGTCTCGGCTTGGCTTGTGAACCACCACCGAGACCTCATGGTCTCGGTTTGGTGGTGTGGGTCCCACGGCAGCAGCAAAACAAAGTGAACCCCGAAGTGGTTCGGGGTATGGTGTCGATTTCATGTCCGGTTCATGGTTTCTAGTCAAGATCCGGTTCACGGTGTATGTTAATTATTTTTTTAATCATATGTTAAAATTAAATTAATAAATATGACATGATTAATTTAATAAACATGACTTAGGTTATAATTTAATTATTAGAATCATGAAATTATTAACCTAAGTATTTTATATTTTCTAGACTTATAATTAATTAATTATTTAAAAACCATGGTTACAATTAATTAATTAACATGACTTAGGTTATATTATTAATACATAATAATACATGTTTTAACCTAAGTATTGAACTTTGTTTAATTAAAAAACATGATATATTTAATTAAATACTTTTAACCTATAGTTTATTTAAATTACATGTAATAACTAATAAACTATACATTATATCAGTATGACTTAGAAAATAATCAGAAAAACACTTAGGCTTATATACTTAGCTTATTTAAGCAGTAATTCTATTTTTGGAAACTTTCAATTTTTGGAAACTTTCTTTTTTTGGAAACTTTCTATTTTTGGAAACTTTCTTTTTTTGGAAACTTTCTATTTTTGGAAACTTTCTATTTTTGGTAACTTTCTATTTTTGGTAACTTTCTATTTTTGGAAACTCTCTATTTTAGGAAACCTGCTATTTTTGGAAAGTTACTTATTATGACATAGTAAGTATAATAATACATGAAATACCAGAAATACCTAATCAGAATAGACATAATATAAGATAAACACAGTTTAAGGCTTTAAACAGTAAAACATGACATGAACATATAAAATAAGCTAAGACATGACATAAAACCAGTTACGTATTTAGTAAGCAGATACTCATTCATGTATGTATTTATGTAGAATTAGTGATACCGAAGTAGGATTCTCCTCAGTTCATCTTCTTCGTTCACTGGACATAAGGTACAGATTCCCGTCCTTTCAGTATGGACATTCTTTCCTTATTAGGATTCCCCGTATGCAGCCAACTGTTTTCCCAGTATATAATTATATGTTTGACTTGCTTATGTTTAATTTAGAATACCTAATAGCCATATACATGCATGACCAGTTTCACCTAGTTATGGAGGTACCATAACCATAACATTAGAGGCACTGATGTTATGACTTCACCACGACGGAGTGATTGCTCGTGGCGTCCCTTCAGCTTTTGGCCATATTATCATATTTATCATGTGGGGCGTATGGGTGCATCCTAGTTACATGTTTTCAGCAGATTACTCAGTGTGAATGTGGTGTGTGCCTTGCATCCTTCACAAGGAGCTGATCCCTCCTACCCATAACCAGTATATTAAATTAGAGGCAGCCCCTCTAGTTTGCATGATGAGGTCACCCCTCCAAGTATTCATGCACGGTGGATTTTCATGACCTATATTGGCTAATGGTAAAATATGCTAAACAGTTTTCATAAGATAAACATAAGGCTTTTCAAACTATAAAACCAGTTTTATGAACATGTTCCAGGTTTTCGAGGACTTATACATTTCCGCTGCTATTAAGTCTTTATTATGTTTTAGTCATTTATACCATGTCTACATCCGTGTACTGAGCGTTTTGCTCAGCCGTTACTTTCCTTTCCATGTCCCAAAACGGCAGGTACCTAGGAAAGACTCGAGCATTTGGAGGACGTGCATAGGATGTAAGCTGCTAGAGACTTCTTTTCCTTTTTGCTTTCATATACTTATGCTTGCTTAGTCTTTCATTCATTTCTTTTACTTTATTATGTTTTGGGCTTATGTTTGGGAACCGATGTTTGATTCCGGTTATCCCTATGGTCATGTAATCAACCTGGATCTGTTGGAAGAGAAAAGGGAAATAGCAGCCATCAATGAGGCTAAGTCCAAGGCTAAGATGAAGGCTTATTATGACGCCAAGGTCAGGGGTGTTTCTTTTCGATCGGGAGACTACGTCTATCGTGCTAACGAAGCGAGTCGAGTGGAGAATACAGGAAAACTGGGCCCTAAATGGGAAGGACCGTATGAAGTCACTGAAACCTTGGGACGAGGCGCGTACAAGTTACGTGACATGGATGGCCGCGACCTAGAGCGCACATGGAACATCTCCAATCTCAAAAGGTGCTATGTTTGAAAGCTACGGCTTCCGCATGGGTACTTCGCTATAGGCGGTCTTAATAAAGAACCATGCGGGTTATTTGTTTTGTTTGTTTTTCTTATGTTTTTTTAAGTTTCCTTTCTTGTTTTTTAGGACTTGTCGTCATTATTCAAACAAAAGTGTAAACGTTCTAATAAAATGCCGTGGTGCCTAGCTAGCTCCACGGCCTGTTTCGTGCAAATCATTTTCCTTTCTTTGTTAGATTCTTTGTTAGCCGTATGAATTTTACTTGTATTATAATATGCCATGTTTCATTCGTATGCATTCTCTCAAATTACCGTACATGTACCATACGCCTCCAGGTGGGGTAAGAGGATTAAGTGAACCTACTAATTCAACTTGCCGCGTAAGAGGGATGCAACCCCAGCCGCACGGATCATGTATCCTTACTAGACACCTTACTCACAAGACGTTGGGGTAAGTTTCATATGCTATAGCCACATGGTGCTCCGCATAGCAAAGACGCACGTCGCATGTCTAGTAAATTATAGACTTGTATGCATTTTCTTTGTGTGTAAGACGTGATATATCATGCAGTATTGAGCTACAATATTTCAAACACAAGTAAAAATACACAGGTTTCCAATCATATCAAAATTGCCGTGGTTACTCACGGACTTATATACAAAACACAAATATTGTTAGCCGTGTACATGCACGGACGAATAGAAACAATACATATTCATAGATTACAAAACAAAAGTGTCTGATCATGAAAAAGGAGCATCCTAAATAGAGGGGAGAAACCTACCCATTTCTGCTTGCTCTTCGATCAGACGCGGCAACCATTCATCATTTTCTCCCCGCTTCTGGGCTTGAGCCGCAGTTCTTTCCAACACCACACCTAAGGGTTCCTCGTCAAGCACGACCCTGGTTACGTCCTCGTATATAGGAAGGGTCAGAGGAAAGGAAGCATTGGAAGGCGTGCTAAGACTGAGCTTTTCCATAATTTCAGTGTTTGGGGCATCTTTGGTGGCCTCCAGCTCATCCAGGAATGGGTAGTGTAGATCTTGCATCGCGGCCATAGAGGCAGTCATCTTGCTGGCAGCTTCAGGTTTAAAGAAGGTATGACGGGTGATGTCTCCCCCCTTCGTGATCAGCTCAGCGGCCTCAACCATTCCTTCGTGTCGTCCGTGGTCAATACCATCAGACACAAGGTTGGCGAATTGTTGTACAAAGGACGGGGCCTCTAGCACCTTCATGACGGCTAGGCGTGCTCCATACCCAACCATCCACCTGCGGCCGGCAATGGCTGTTAGCAGTTGGGGGCATAGTACGTTGTCACGCTCATCGGTAAGGGCATTAATCATCAATTCTTTTTGGGCAACTGCCTCTTTCAGTTCTTGGATGACGGCCCTCTCCTCAGCAAGGTCTGTCTGTACTTTTTCCATGTTTTGGACGGCCAGGTGCGCGTCCTCTAGTTTCTGGTTCAGCACGTCTACTTGGCTGGAGTACGAATGGGCAGAAGCTTCCGCCGTGGTTACCTATAGGGAAAAACGTGTTAGCACATTCATTTTTTAAATATGGGTGGCGCGGCACGGATATGTACCTTGGTGTTTGCAGCATCTAGTTGAGACTCAAGGTTGGTTACTTGCTGATCGTATTCACTCGCGCGGGCTGACTGTTTTTTGATGGTCGCCTCGGCATTAACTAGTTGGGATTGGAGGTCAGCGATCAGGGCTTCATTATCTTCAATCATTTTTTCCCTCCGTCCAACTTTCCTCTTGAGAGAGCCAACATGCCCAAGCGCGGCTTCAAACCTAACCCTCATTGAGGTTCCCATCGCCATTTGGTGTACCAGCGTGCCATTATACTCATCCGCCAAATCCGCATGACTGAGCGAGTTTACCTCTTGCACCAAGCTTGGTGGTATGCAGTTATTGAGGTACTCCCGGCACTCGTCAGCGTTCCTCAATCGTGACACCGTGGTAATAGTCCATACTGGGTTAAAAGGTTGGGGGCGCCGGACGTGGGGAAGTCTTGGGAAGCTATGGGTGAACCATCTTCAAAAACTGGGCCGGACCTTGTGGGGGCCGTGGGGTTTTCTTCCATTGCTTTTCCTTTCCCCTTATCCACTTGGGTGTCAGAAGGAGGCGCGGCACCAGCCTGGTTGTCCCTGCGAAACAAGTATTACGAAATATCTTAAGTATTGCTTACAGAAAAAAAACTTGTCATTCTTACATATTAAGATGGGTTCTTACATATTGCTTCTTGCTACTTCGGAGGCGGTTGGGGCAATTTGGGTGACGGGATCGACATGAGCGGCCCGGTTAGCCTCAGAACCCTGGGTAGCACTCCCAACAGATTGATACATGGGGTGGTCTTCTCGAAGCCTCTTGGCGGGAGCATTGTGTTCGCCAATCTCGACCGAGGCAGTCCCTCTCGCACGGTTTCCTCTCTTCCGGGTACGCCTGGCGATGGGCTGCGTTGTTAGTTCAGCGATCTCCTCCTCGGCTTCCTCCTCTTCTTCCAGGTTGACATGTTGTTTCACTTCATCATCATCATCGCCCATCAGTCGGCGAATGCTGGAGTCGGTTCGTTCAATATTGTCCCCCTGTTGTTCCCTATGTGGGGAGGAGGGCCCGACCCCTCCTTCGTTCATCTGATTGTCACCATCGCCGTTGTCTCTATGCTCCTCGTCAGAATGGGGATCAGGCACGGCTTCCAAGGCAACCGTCACGGGTCGGGTGTGCTCGAGAAGGGGTTGTTCATTTTCACGGAGAGGACGGAGACCTTCCGGCACAAGCCTTGGATCTCCCTGGCGCAACAGTCCAAAAAAGTTCATTTCTGTCCAGTACAAAACAACAAATGTTAGTTATTATGCAAATACATGTATACATTCTTTTTGGCGTACGGATGATTAGCCTACCTTCGCCCTGCCTTCTCCAAAAAACGGGATACCTATTGGAAGGACCAAAGTAATTGCGGCTAATTCCTAGCAAGCATAGGAATGATTCGGGTAGGTTTCTGTGGAATCCAGTCCTATTTAGATCTAAATCTTGGGAGTGACGAGGATTGTATGTACTTGTGTGCGGCTTGGGGTCGTGCGGAATTCTAGTTCTAATGACATAATCACTCGGCCATACCACTGCGTCAATGAAAAAGTAGTGATCATACCAGTTTTTCAGTGAATCCATTGGTTTGTTGTGTGATTGGGGACTGTTGGAGGCTCGTTTCTTGAAAGATACCCAACCGTTCACTAAGTTGGGGGTATAAAACAACCTAAATAACTCTACGGTTGGGGGGATTCTCTTAGCACGACAAAGAATCTCGAATTGGCTAATCTTACAGGCACCTATGCAGTGGAGCTGACTAATGTGTACATCATAATATCCTAGCAGATCTACGAGAAAGTGGGTGAAAGGGATGCGGTAATTAGCCGCATCAAACAGGCGAGTATAAAGGCCTATCTTACCCGCTGGAGCCTCAGTTATGAGGTCTCCGGCGCCAGGAAGTGAGGGGTGTAGGTTGGTAGGGATGAAGTAATTTGTACAAAAATGGTTTAATTGGTCTTGGGTCATGACATTTAGCACGGATCCAATGGTAG
This sequence comes from Glebionis coronaria, assembly GCA_025667525.1. Classification (NCBI taxonomy): domain Eukaryota; kingdom Viridiplantae; phylum Streptophyta; class Magnoliopsida; order Asterales; family Asteraceae; genus Glebionis; species Glebionis coronaria. Next base: position 217,597,215 of record CM046877.1, read on the forward strand.
GGCTGTTTCTATGAGCCATTACTAAAAAAGAGTGTAAGGACGTGGTGTTCTAACCTGCGTGTGAAGGGATCCGTGCGTATTTGGTTCAAGCTAGGAAGAAAGCTTTAATGGCAGAAATGAAGGTTATGAACTGTGTGTTTCACACAGCCGTAGGGGTGGCTTATTTATAGGGTTGCCTCATGGGTCACAGCCTGTTGGATGTGTGACACGTGTCTGCCACTATTCTTAATCGTGTGGCTAGGGGGCAAGTGGCAAGTGAAACGTCAGGTGGGACCCACGGGTCATATCTGATCCACACGTTTGCACTGCTCAAGGTTCTGACTGTCTGCACTTTTGTGAGTCAAACAAGTCAGATGAACAGTTGTTCATGTCGGGTTATGCGGCTCTTACGTAAGACTTGACATTTAATGATATATTTAATTTGTCTCGGCTGCTATGTATGGCTGAAGTAGTGATAAGATAACTTCTTAAGCCAGGTTGCCACGTGCGGCCAACATAAATTCTTGAACAAATTGGTCCTTTGCTATGGTTTCCTTGGTACGTCCGGGAGCATCTTTGTAGTCTAGAGGTTCCACCTACGGTTGTAACAACTAGACTGGGGGGACATGTTGACGTATAGTCCCCAGCCGGGTCATGGACCCGGCCCAAGGGTACTACCCGTATCCGGCCCATCACAGATGGGTGGAATAATGTCAGTCAGGCTTATGGGCTTGGATGAACAGTAACCGCACACATGTGTGCGGCCCACGGCCCGGTACGGCCGACACGGCCGACATAGGGTTAGACAGAATAATATTCTGTCTAGGAATATCTTTACCCCAATAAGAGAGGATATTCACTACCAGAATTAGAAGATAACAATCATTCTAAATTATGGTGCTTATCTCTTCCTTGGGGCCGAAGGATCAGTGAAAGCCCACTAGGGTTTCACTGCCTATAAAAGGAACCCCCAAGGGTTCCACAAAGGTATTACGACTTGTACTCTAAACTCATATAAACCTTAAACCGATTACTTACTCTCACGCCGGAGTCTAATCGTGGGAAACATTCCCACGGTAAGCCTAACGCGTGTTGTTCAGTGTGCAGGATCCCAACCAAACGATTCACTTGGTGTAGGAGCCAGAGCCCAGCCAACCCGAATTAAGCCTAATTCGGGTCTAGCGAGGATCAACCAACTTTTGCATCAACAGTTTCAGACATTTATCCTTGTATGCTTTGATGACACGCCATAATTACGCGTGACATTCCATTTATCAAAATGAGGTGTTACAAAATACCAACTTTAAAATACAAAAAGAATTATATGTGAAAAGGCTTAAAAACTGGAACAAGAACTATTGAAAGCCCTATATGCCTTATATATAGGCTACAAGAATCTACTAGAAGCTTAATACTAAAACCTCAATCCAACTTTGAAATTCCAATTGAGCCCTTGGCCAATATTCGATTTTTGAAGTCAATCTGCTCACATGTGATGTACCAGCTATGATTTTGATCTTGAACCATTGGATGGTGAGTAAGGACCAAGTAATAAGCCAGAGTCGTCCATCTTGTCCCTTCTTTGGTGCAAGGGAGAAAGAGATGGGTGGAGGGGAGTCTCATGGGGGGGCCTACAATCACGTGGTAGTTTGTTTTGGTGTTGGGGATTAGTTTAGGTCACCCTTAATCATCAATCTGATTGATGTGAAATTCTAATTCATAGTAATTAATTACCAGGGAAATTAGGGTTTAGGACAAAAATGGGGATTTTAGTTGGTTTGATGATGTACAGTAGGTGATACCCGCTCGTTTTTATTATATTAAAACATGTTTAAAAGGTAATTAATATGTAAAAAGGTTGGGCTACGGTTTTTGTTATGTGGGTTGGGTACCGGGTTAAAGGGTTTGGGTAAATGGGTTATTGGGTGGGTTGTGGTGAGGTAGCAGGTTACTATTGGTGGGATAGGTTTAGATGTCTTGGCAGAATACCCCCTAATCTTCTAAAATACTTGCAAACAAACTCTGGCTAATTTTATCCCATTTTCCTTTGTAAATAAGAATGAGGTAATTACAAAACTAGTCCTTGTCTTCATTTTCATATTAATAAGGACTATGTTTGTAATATCTTGAACTTCAAGGATCAAATGTGGATAATGATCAATCTTTAGGGACCATACTTGTACAACTTGATTCTTTAAGGACGAAAAGTGACAAATCTTCAAAGTTAGAGGACTAAACTTGTCATTTCTTCAAACTTGAAGGATTTTTCTTAGAAAATCATCAATCAGGTCCGATTCATTGTGCGGCTTCATTTCCCGCGTTCATTTTTACTTTGTTCTTGTGATATTTTTGTCTTTTTCTCGATATCCATACCTAAAACATACAACAATCGAATACAAGTATATTTTCCGGTATTTTATGATATATTTACGCGTTTTAAGCCCGATTTGGACGATGAGACTATGTATAAATGCAGTCTCATCACTCTTCTATACTAAATCATTGTCGTGCCCTCACGCAATGCTAGAATAAAGTATTGTAGCATTTCCAAAATTCATTTTATCGACTTTTATTGAAACGTAAACTTAATAAACTACTACTACTTGTGTTTTAAAGATAATGTATGACTTTCATCACAAAATGGGATGTTTAGGTTCATAAATTAAGAACACGTGAATGCCTTATAAAGATAATTTTGTCATCCTCGATTTTCACCCAATTCCATGCCAAGCGTGTAACGAGATCATTGTCATTATAAGTTAGTAATGCTAACACTACTCACATGCTCTAATCACGTACTTAGACTCCCTTAATTCTAAATGGTATCTCTTATATTTTGTTTTTGTCTTAAATGATCATGAAGATTTTTGTCCCTAATAATATGATGATAGATTAAAGAAATGAGATGGAAAAGATATGAATTTTAGAGATAGAAAGTAGTGAGAGAAAGTAGATAGAGAGATGATTAACTTGTGAAATTAGATTGAGAATTATGAGATCATCCACCCTCCTAACATGCTAAAAGGTTACTTATATAGTCCACCCACATGCGGGCTCTCTAATGGACTATATTGTTTTGGGTCGGGCTTGAATAAATGCTTAGTACCTTGAAAGAGGCCTTTTAAGCTAACCATCAAGCCCGTAACGTCACGACTATTTTAACTAACTATTACAATGTTCTAATAAATATTACAACATAAACCTATGACCGAACATTCTTGTTTGACTCAATATTTTGAGGCTAACAATCTCCCCCAATGTGAGGTCATTCCTCTTCGATATTTGGAGTCCAATGGAGATCTATGAATTTTGTCATAAATGAGTCTTGAACGTGTAATAGTAGTGTTGTTCCTTCATGCTGTGATATTTGAGCCTTTGTCGTTATCTTTCGACTTTATCTTTTATCTTGAGATCTTCAAATCATTCTTGACTTGTCTTTGTCATCTTGCAGTCTTGTGTCTTTATCCACATGCTCATACATTGCATAATCTTGAAAGCTTGCTAACAATATCCTTTGAAGAGAGGTCATTCCTCTACATTAATTGATAAGGAAGATTTTGATAATCAGAGTTGTAGAAGTCTTTAGCTTTCTTGATTGTTGAATGTCTTTGGGTATGAGAGTGTGGTTTTGAATCTTTGACTTTGCTGAGTACACCATATCATCGCCTTCTTGAGACAAAACTTAGACACGGACTGAATGGCTTTGACATTCGTCCTAAATCAGTAGCGTCTTACCTCCGGTCGGTGAAGACCGTTACACGATATTAAATATCGTACCTGTGATTAGGTAGATTCAATTAAGAACCTTCTTGACAGGGTTTCGCGGCAGTACTAGCCGTTCTCTTTACTCGATCGTCTCAAAGCAAGACTGCGAACGTAAAGAATGAATCAATTGGATAAATATCCGCTTGATTAAAGTCGTCAATTCAAATTCCTGGAACAAGTTTGATTCATTAAGAATCTTACCATTGTTGCTTTCCAGTTGACACAAGCTTGATTCATAAGAATCTCGCAAGTTACCTACCGTAGCATTGTTTGATGTTGACGCTAGAAGGATTTTCATTCGTCATTGTGAATATTAATGAATATCACTCTGAATGTTCTGGCAAGACCATAAAGATATTGCGTAGAAACCTGAAACGAGTTTGAATCAATTCAGAATCAAACCACTGTTGCTTTTCAGTTTACACATGTTCAATTCTAAAAGAATCTTACACATGACCTACCGCAGTGTTGTTTGATGTTAACACTGGAAGGATTTCCACTCATCATTGTGAATAATTGGTAGTATCACTCTGAGTGTTCTAGCAATATTGCAAGGATATAGAGTAGGACTCTCTTGATATTCATCCGTGTATCCTAACGAGATTTGATTGATCTCTTGGCTCTAGACTCGATTTGTGCAACTTTAGTAGTCGGAGGATGGAGCAAATGCCACCTATTCAATATCAACTATCTCGGAGTGAGAAAGTCAATAGAAATCGTGTTGATCTCCGTGACAATAAAACAAACCTCTTTTAAGAGAAGCCTGAGTTAGCTGGGGAGGAGTTGTACATTACATCATTGGGTCTATGATGCGTTGTCTTCATGATGTGTTGACTCGGTTTTTGCTTAAGTTGTATGGAGGGCTAATTTCTTTACACCCTTTATCCTTACATTTCTTTTCCATTCTTCAACCCCTTCAATGTTTACCAAGACATCATTAATAGCACCTTGTTGTGATTGTTCCAGTGCTATCATCAGTACTTAGTCGGCATTAAGCTTCGTTCACATTCTACTCCATCTTTCCTAAGGACTTATAATAATCTATTGGATTGTCCCTGGGAAGATCCCTCCGGTTCTTGTTGGATCATAGGACTTAAACCTAACCACCCTTTTGACACCAATAACGTCGTTAATTAAAGATGTTGTGGGTATTTGATCGTAACCACGAGTGCTTGAGTCTTTAGATCACATTTTAATCACATTTTCTCCCCCTATCTCTAATATATAAAATCGTTTGATATTAGAGATACCAAATTTGATTAAAATGTATATTGTGTAGAAGAATCTTGAAAAACGTTCGGGAGAAAAATGTGTCAAACTTAGCATGAATTTGGAACGGTCCCCTCAAAAATTGATCCAATAGAATTGTCATTACGAGGATATGATCCACATTAAACTTTTGAGGATAGGAGTTGTTGAACACACAATTTTTTGAAAGATTTTGAATATCATTGAGAAATTCTTGAAAGAATTGTGTTCAACGCTTTTTGAAAAGGTTGCAATCTGAAAGTGATTACAAGCCATTATGTTGAGCTCAAAACGTTGAATGTTTTGTGACAAGCTCAACCCGAGATAGATTGCTCTACCCGTTTTTGGAAATATTGTCCAAAAGAGACAATTTCCTTTATAAAAGATAGAAATGACATGTTTTGAAAAATATTTACAACTTTCATTCGAGCTTTATGTACACACCCTGTCGTTATTGAGCGACAGTTCCAGGTACGTCCATATTATCGATACTGAAAGACATGTCGAGAAAAATATTTTTGGATTTTCAAAGATTTTTCATTTTGTATTTTGCTTTTTCATTAATATTTACATGTAGATGTTTGATAGATGAATCAAGCAGGCTTCTTTGCCAGAGTCTCCAGTTCTGCTGGAGTCAAACATCTCATACCAATTTGCCTAAGTAGATACGCAAAACTCTCTTTCGAAAGAGCTTTAGTAAACAAGTCAGCTAATTGGTAATCGGTTCCAACAAAGTATAATTCAACAATACCCTTTTCAACTTGTTCCTTAATGAAGTGATATCTGACATCAATGTGCTTCGTGCGGGAATGCTATACCGGATTGCAGGAGATGGCTATGGCAGACTTTGAGTCACAGTACATAGGTACTTTATCAAAGTGGAAGCCATAATCCGTGAGTTGTGTTCTCATCCAAAGAACTTGAGCACAACACGCAGATAGAGACACATACTTTGATTCGGCTGATGATAATGATGTGCAATCCTGCTTCTTGGAAGACCATCCCACAAGCTTATCTTGACCTAGAAATTGTGCACCACCAGAAGTACTTTTATGTGTATCAAGATACTCTACATGATCAGAATCTGAATAGGCCCTTAGAAAGAAACCGGTTTCCCTCGGATACCAGAGTCCCATGTGAATGGTATTCTTAAGGTACCGAAAGATCCGTTTAACCTCCTTGAGGTGCTTTTCAGTGGGTCGTGCTTGATATCGTACACAATAACACGTAGCATGTGATATATCTGGTCGGCTTGCTGTTAAGTACATGAGGGAGCCGATCATGGAACGATATCTCGTTTGATCCATGGCATCTCCCTCTAAATCAGCATCTAGGGATGTGGTTGACAATGGTGTCCCAACGGGGTCACATGATGTCATACCATGATTTTTGATTATCTCTTGACAATACTTAGCTTGGTTAATAAAGATACCACTTGGGGATTGGTGAACTTGAATTCCTTGAAAGAATTTTAGTTCACCCATCATAGACATTTCAAATTTTTGTGCATTACTTTTTCAAACCATTCTGAAAGTTTTGGGTTTGTAGACCCAAAAATAATGTCATCAACATAAATCTGCACAAGAAAAATGTCATCCCCATATTTATAAGTAAACAAAGTTAGATCAATGGAACCTTTTGAGAAACCTTTGGAGACTAGAAGTTTTGAGAGCTCGTCGTATCACGCCCTTGGAGCTTGCTTGAGTCCATAAAGTGCTTTGTGGAGACGATACACCTTGTCAGGATAATGAGGATTGACGAATCCTTCCGGCTGTGTGACATAGACTTCTTCCTTCAAAGGACCGTTAAGAAATGTCGTCTTTACGTCCATTTGATAAACGATGAATCCCTTATGTGCAGCATAAGCAAGGAAAATCCTGACCGCTTCCATACGAGCTACTGGTGCAAATGATTCTTCAAAATCAATACCCTCTTTCTGTCCATACCCTTTAGCCACTAGCCTAGATTTATTCTTGATGATCGTGTTTTCTTCATCCATCTTGTTTTTCCAGATCCATCGAAGATTTAATTGTATTACATCGTATGGTCTGTCAACAAGTTCCCAGACTTTAAGTCTTTCAAATTGTTGAAGTTCATCCGCCATCGATTCAATCCAAGCATTATCAGCCATGGCTTCTTTGATGTTTTTCGGTTCAGCTGAACTCACGGGGAGTGCGAACATACAAACATCGTCATCGGTGTTAAGCTGTCGTCTTGTACGAACGGGCTGTGAAGGGTTTCCAATTACTTGAACCAAAGGATGATCTTGGGTCTATTGATGTGTTGAAGGATGTCGTTGATAAAATGTATGCATATTTGACGGATCAACATGGCGAGTAGAAGACTCTCCAGTTTCGTGTACCGGTGTACCGAATGGGTTGATAAATTCGTCTTCGTCAGATAATGTATTGTCTGCTTGATTTGTGTTCTCTGGAGCAATGACAATAGTTGTGGATGTTGTAGGAGCGTTTTTTGATGTGATATTCTGAGGAAGTAACTCTGTAGCAACCGGTGTTGAAGTAGATAATGTTGTATCCTTTTGTTGACGATGATCGGTATCATCATTCGTATCATGAGTGACAGTGGAAGACTTCGATACAACTTGTTTCTCCCCATGAAATATTCATCATACATTGGTCCATATAACATTTCCAACTCTTCAAGTGTCGTGTTGACTGTCATATCTGCTCTTGGAACATTTCCTTGAACCAGCGTTGAACTTGACGGTTCATTGTTGTGGTCTTGAGTTCCGAGTTCCGTGTGGTTGTGAACGGAAGTCGTTTGTCGTTGTGGTTCGGGACTTAAACTGTTTTGTTCAAGTGCCATTTCTTGTAATTCATCAAATCGGATGTGAATAGTCTCGACTATCAATTTTGTTCTCTTGTTATATACTCTATACCCCTTAGACTGAGTTGCATATCCCACAAGAATACATGCATCACCTTTCTCTTTCATCTTATCCAAATTTTCACCATCTCGTATTATGTAACAAGTACATCCAAAAACGTGAAGGTGTTTGAGTGAAGGTTTTCGATCATGAATTATGTGATATGGTGTCTTTTCTTGTCTTGGGTTATTTAAGGAGCGGTTTTGTGTGTAGCATGCGGTTGACACGGCTTCAGCACAAAAGTATAGTGGAAGTTTTGAAGCGGATAATAATGTTCGTGCAGCCTCAACTAAAGTACGGTTTCGTCTTTCAACAACGTCGTTTTGTTCGGGTGTTCTAGCAATAGATATTTCATGTTCAATTCCTTCGGCTTCAAAATAGTTTCTTAGATTTGAATTCAAAAATTATGTACCTCTGTCAGTACGAACCACTTTAACTTGAGCTTGAAGACCACGTTGTATCAGTTTAAGAAAGCTGATGAGAACTTCGGGTTTTTCATCCTTGGAGCTCAAGAAGTGAGTCCATGTGTACCTTGAGTAATCATCGACAATGACCATAACATATTTCTTTCCATTGATACTATGAACACGCATGGGACCACACAAATCTATATGTAGAAGATCTAACCGTCCTTTAGAGCTTGGTGTAGTCTTTGTTTTGAAGCTACTTCGTTTAGCTTTACAAAGCTCACAAGAAGAACAAAGATGATCTTTGATGAATTTTAAGCTTGGAAGGCCTCTCACAATATCTTTCTTGGAAAGCAAGTTGATGGTATCAAAGTTGAGATGAGAAAGACGTTGATGCCATAACCATGCCTGAGTCGTTGAAGCTTTAGCCATGAATCAAATTGGAGTTGATGAAGTTGTGTCTTGTAGTGAAATTGTGTAAAGATTGGTATTCCGTGAACCGGTGAGTAAATCATTCCCATCATAATCACGAACAAAACAAGTCTTCTTTCTGAAAGCAACTTCCAAATCTGCATCACATAATTGACCAACCGAAAAAAGATTGTGATTGAGCCCTTCGACGTAGTATACCCTTTTGATCGTGATATTCCCCTGAGCCAAATCTCCATATCCTAGGATCGGTGCAAATTGATCATTTCCGAATCGGACCGTACCCAGGAACTTCTCCACGAAGTTAATTAGAAGCTTGAGATTCCCCGTCATGTGCTTCGTGCATCCGGAGTCCAGTATGAAGAGAATTACTTGTATCACCTACAGAAGAGTTAGAACACGATGGAGCATTTGCTAAATTGGATACCACAGTAGTTGTGATTATAGAATCATTAGTGTCCTTAGCAACATTTAACGGCATGCTAACACTCATTGTCACATTTTCTGTCCTAACTTTAGGCATCCATTTATATCCTGGAGGACATTGATTAGCAAACCACCATTTCCAAGACTTGCTAGCAGACTCATATAATTTTGTAATTCTGCTTCTAGGATTCTTAGTGGTGGAGTCTGATGTATTACTTTTCTTAGTGGGGGTTGCACCAGAATGGTTCACTTTGCATTTGGGTTTACTAGCACTAATAGGCATCACAACTTCCTTCTTAGTTCTAGTATCTACGCCTTTGACATTCTTCATAGTACACACAGAATCATTAGCATTAGTACATTTTCCACATTTGACACAAACAAATTTAACATTCAAAGCATTCAAATTGTCATTACACAAAATTACAGACTTTTTATTCTTAAAAACATTTAAATTCCTAGGGTTATTCTACTTCCTTCATCTTTCCTTCACACTTGTGTTTCCAGACCTTATCATTCACTTGAATGCTCTTCAGCTGAGGCCGGCTAACACTAGCAGTGGAGACAACTCCTGTAGTAGAAGACACACGAATATTAGTGTTTCTAGAAGTCTGAGGTGAGTGACTAACTTTGTTTGTGGGTGTAGTGGTCTTTCTATACATCCCTGGTTTAATCACATTATTGTGCTTAACGCTTGCTGCTATTGCATTCCTTATGGATTGAGTATGTGGTAAGCTTTCCTTTCCATCCATCTTGGGGGCAAACACAGGTTTTGAAAACGAAGAATTTGAGAAAGCAGATGGTTTTCCCAAGATAGAGGATCTATTCACTCTAGAGGAATTGGGTTGTCTAACAACAGGTTGCTTAACGCTAGGTTCCATAACTTTCCCACCCATCTTAGCAACGAGTTTCTTCAACTCTGCTATTGCTATGTCTTTTTCTTGTAACTGAGCTTTCAAATCCGAAATATCAAGACTTTTTTCGTTTAATAATCGGCATGACTCAGATAATTTTACTTCTAACGATATATCATTTGAAAAGCTGCCGACTTTCTTTTGCAAAGCAAGTTCAAGTGAGTGACAATGTTATAATCATATCTATGTTGAAGTAACGAAAACTCTTTTTGGTCAACTTTATTCGGAAGCTCAGTTTCAAGACGTTCACATTCTTTAACTTGATCAAGATATTTGCATGCAACATCAGAATATTCATCAATATCAGCACAAGATGTAATATAAGCACACATAATATCTTTTGAGAGACATTCATGTAAGAGTAGATCATATGCTGTAGAAAACTCGTCTCTTTCAGGTTGATGGTCGTTCACTTCTTGTTCAGGAGATTCCATATATTTCAAATCATCAAACATTTCTTGCTTAATTAGTGTTTCAAATTCCAAAATATGTTTTTGCGTTCTTTCCGCAAGCGGAATCAAAATACTTTTCACAAGCACAGTTATATCGTGAGGAATTTCTTTGTCTCCTTTTGAAAGTTCACGTTTTTTCCAGTCATCATCAACAACCTTTTTGAAATTTTCAATATTATTCTTGAGAATACTAAGTGCTTGCTTACTCTTACTTACAGAAGCTTTATATGGCAAATAGTCAATAAATTTTGAAACATTAGTTTTCTTAGTGGCAAAAGCTTGTCTCCATTTAATTCTTATTTGTTCACCTTCAAAAAATATTTGCTCACGAGTTTTTTATGTTTGCGATTTGAAAAGACCATCAAGACTGTTTTCATAAGCATAATTATATGGTTTAACAAATTCTTTATTAACTTTTGGTCTACTCTCTTCTTCCAAATCGTGTGTCTCTTCACTATCGGGCCTAACAACAAGACAATCAAGATCGGTCCATTGGGACTCATCAAGATATAAGTGCTGATTCTCAGATTGAGCATGCTCAAGGTACTTAGGATTTTCAAAACTAGGTCTATCCTTGAAAAATGAACGAGGTGCCAACATTCTCATGGTTTGAATTGATTGATTAGTTTTGTAAACAATTCTTGTAAAAATCAAGTTGAGTTTCAAGTTCCACCATTTTGTCGATGTCATTCGCTTGTTTAGTTTTGAAATCCTTTTCCATCTTTTCAACCACTGCTTTCTTTTCATTAACAAGTTTAGTTTTATCCTCTTGAAGAAAACCATTTACTTGAGTTAGCTCATTGACTTTAGTGGTAGGAAGATACATTTTGTGACATTGAGTACTCAAAGAGGTGTTATAATTATGTTTCTCTTGTTCAAGAAGCTTGAGAGTTTCGTTATATTTCTCTTGAAAATCGTCCTTTTTAACATTTATTAAACACCCTTTGTATCCCTCAACCTCATTGGTCTTTTGAAGAAGCTGAGCTCTATAGCTATCAATGGTCTCACTAGATTTAATTAGAGCAGCTTTGCACTCTTCAAAATTTTGAGTGAGCGTAGCGTTTGCCTTCTTTAATTGCTTTTGACTCTTTCTAGTTTCTTTGACATCTTTTTGTAAAGAAGCAATTAAGTTAGCAAGCGCAATACTCTCCTCGTCATCATCATACTCATTTGCATGTTGATCATCCTCACACTCATTATTGCACATGTCTGATGAATCGGGTGTGGTATTGCTATCAACCATTTCCATCAAACATGTGTCATTAACGGCTTTGGGTAGCTCAGAATGCTCATGAATATTACCAAACACATTATATTCCTCTTTAGTATGTACCTTATCGATTGGCTCAGTGTCAAAAATAGGACCATTGTCATCTTCAGTGTCATTGAGAACTTCTTTAACCTTCGCCATGTACGAGTAATGTGCTTCAAGTTCTTGATCGGAGGCTTCATCATCAGTATCATCAAGCATTTCTCCTTCCTCAGCCGACAGTTTAACCCCAGCTTCCATCTTCTTGCAAAGTAGCATCTTTTCCTTATGATAGCTAGAGTCTCTAACCCGTTTCGGCTTCCTACATTCCTTTGCCATATGCCCATAGCCTTGACAATTAAAGCACTGAATCCCAGTTTGCTGAACCACTTGAGTACCAAAAGTTTCCCTATTCCCAGCAGAAGTAGCAATCCTCTGAGCATCATACTTAGCAGTTTGTCGATCATATCATGCAGAACCCTCAACATGTGTTGGATTACGTCGATTATACCTTGGAAGACTTTCATCATGTTGACGTGTATCATACCTTCGAGGACTCTTAACATATTGGTTTCTTGTATTTGATGATGTTCGAAGGTTGTTGTTGGTGGGTTTGAAAATTTTCTTGTAGGTCTTCATAATAAAAGCAATTTGTTGCTTCATCTTCTTATCCTTCTGAGCTAGTTCTTCATCACTGTCCTCTTCAAATGATGGCTCGGGTGATGGTGATGGTGCTCTTGGTTCTTTGTCTCGTGATCGTGTGGGAGCAGAATACTTAGATGAAGTGGAGTATCTTGGTGAGGAGGATGTAGTGGAGTACCTTGGTGAGGATGATGTTGTGGAGTATGACTTTGGAGCACGAGAGCGATGATCTTGAGTGTGTTGAGTGTTAGACACCAAAGCAAGTGGATTAGCAGTCTTTGCTATCCTTTCAGCTCGAAGTTCATTTGCCTCATTCTGAAACTGTTTCAAAATGTTAAAGAGCGTGTGATAGTTGACCTCGTCTAACTTACTTTGTTGTTTCACCAATGTTACAAATTGTGTCCACTCAGGTTGAAGTTGCTGTAGAAATTGCACATTGACTTGCATGGTGGAGACTTGCAAGTTGTTTCTTGTCATGTCATTCATCATCTTGTAGAACCTTGAGTAATATGAATCAATTGATTCCCCATCCAATGAAGTAAACTTACCAACGTTCAAGAACAAGTTAGTTTTGGCATCTTGCTTGTTAAGTGATTCTCGCGTTCAATGGCAAACCACATCTCTTTAGCGGTAGAGCATGAATCAACCGTTGAGTAAATATCATCCCCAGTCCCACTTAGAATCAAATAGATTGCTTCTTTCTCTGCATCAATCCAAGCAAGTTTTTCTTTCGAAGTGTTCTCATATGTTTCCTCAATTGTTTGCTCATCGGAACCGGTCGTCGAGTCGGTTGCTGGAATTGTAGGAATGGTGATTGTAGTGGGAGTATAAGGTCCTTCTTTGATGCAACGTCAAAGAACATCACCATTGGGTTTGGTGTCAATATATCGAAGGAATCGTGATTGCCATTGTGCATATCTACCAGTTACAAGCATTGGTGGTCTCTCTTTGTTACCCGCCACCATGATGTTGTTATTAGTAACACGATATACAGTAGTAGAATCCATCTCAAGATTAAAGAGAAGTGAATAGGATCTTAAGTAGATGTTGTTGTGACTAGATTGTGGTTGAAACTTCAAGAAATGGTGTGAAAACCCCAAACAATGTCTTCGTATGAAGCCAAAAATTCATAAGCGAAAAATCACACGTAAAAATTTTCAAAATCACGTTTTTGAAAATTTTAGAATAGGTCGGAATAAATCTTCAAAGAGCAATTCGGAATCCAATGAACTCAACCTAATTCGGAATCCACGTTGCAAAGCTAATCCTGAATCCGTGAACCTATATATAATTCGGCATCACTGAGCTTGACCTTATTCGGAATACTGTTTTGCACGTAGTTCGGAATCCAAGATCCACACTTAATCTGGAATCCGATCTTCTACTAATTCGGAATACACACTTTTTCCCACCTAATTCGGAATACACTTCTTCCCACCTAGTTCGGAATACACTTCTTCTCACCTAGTTCGGAATATACTTTTTCCCACCTAGTTCGGAATACACTTTTCCCACCTAGTTCGGAATACATTTCTGCCTACCTAGTTCGGAATACACTTCTTCCCACCTAGTTCGGAATACACTTTTTCCCACCTAGTTTGGAATCTTCCTAAACCCTAATTTCCCGACTTAAGTAAAACTCAGATTCCAAATTGATTAACTAATAACTAAAAATGACGAATTTTTTACCCAAAAATCAAGCCAAAACATCCAATTTTTTCGTAGAAATCACCAAAATGAGTAACACAAATTCCTACCACGACTTTGTAGACAATTTGTACGAATATTTAGAGCTCGAAAACACAAATATTTTTGAGACGAGATGATTTGAAGATTAAAATCTCAGGAATCAAAAATACTAACCATAAACTAAACACGAATTTATCCCATGGCGATTGATACCAATTGTTGTCCCTAATAATATGATGATAGATTAAAGAAATGAGATGGAAAAGATATGAATTTAAGAGAGAGAAAGTAGTGAGAGAAATTAGATAGAGAGATAATTAACATGTGAAATTAGATTGAGAATTATGAGATCATCCACCCTCCTAACATGCTAGGAGGGTACTGACGTGTCGTTGATAGTATAGTGATAATTAAGATACGTTATAGGGTAAATTAGAAAATTACCTTTAGGAAAAATTAATAGTCTAAAATTACCAAAGACGGATTCAATTAAACACGTTGGTGAACCAAGTTCGTTGTACACGAAGATCGAGTGAATTTGAGACGTTTTGTTTTGATTTGGACAATTGATTCGAATTGGTTTCGGTTTTTAAACTAATATTAATCCTACAAATTTTAAAACCTAAAGTGCATGAATCGTAAACCCGAATTAATTTAATCTAAAACAATTACTTTAAAAATAAAGTTATTTAAAATTTAAACTATTTAAATTAAAATCAAATTAAAACTTAGTTATTAAAGTAAAATTTACTATTACACTATTTTTAAATCTATTTATGAAATTACTTTATTTAAAATCTAAATTAGTTAAAATCTAATTATTTTAATACTAATAATAAATGATAAATAAACTATCTAAAAATTAATAAAACATTTTTTTTGTTTTTATTTAATTATTATTAAAACTGAAATTTTATAAAAGTAATAAAACTATTTAAACATAAATGAAATTAAAATTAAAGTTATTATACTTTAAAAACTGACAGCCCTAATTCAATAAACTATATTAATCAACTAGAATGTAAATAAACCCAAAAAGAGCATTTAGCTCAGATGGTAAACATGAATGGCCTGTGACCAGGAGGTCATAGGTTCGAATCCAATGAAGGACATTTTTTGTATTTATTTTTGACAATAAAATTATTTGATATCAGGTCACAGGAATGACCCTTTTTGACAGTTAAAATATGAAAAGCTGATAAGTCTATCAACTTGTGAGCTTATCAGACTAATTAATCTGAAAGCTTACAAGTAAACCAGAAAAACCAAAAATAACTTTAAGATCAACTTAAATCAGCACCTCTAAGCTATTAACCATCAGGCAATCAAGCAGACCAGGACGATAATCAGATAAGGAAAAAGAAACGAGATACACGGCAGACTATATAATAGAAAATCTTCCAATTACAATAACCAAATAAAACTGATTAAATCCTACATTTACCATAAAAAAACATAATACAAGCACTCATCACATATCAGAATCATATGCAAATCAGTAGACGAATTAGCAATCAGACTTTTGATTAAAACAACTAAAGATCAAATAAATTCATAGGTAGCTTAAAACTTTTAACTCAAAAGCTGATGCTCTAGATAATCAAACAGATTAATCTAAACCCATTTTAAAACAGATTAAATCAAGCTCATTTAAAAATCAACAAAACCCTAGTAAATAAAAACTCACAGATATCAGTTTCAACTAAAAACTTAGTAGATTAAAAGACTTATGCATATTCAATTTAAACAGTAATGAATAAAAAGAAAGAGCATAGCCAGCCAAAAATCAAACTAAGCAAAACAAATATACTAGCAGCTAATATAAAGATTAAGCAACAAAATCAATATCAGCATATTTAAAATTAAAACAAAATCAGAACAATCTTCAAATCCAATTAATCATAAGCTTAATAAAACATTATTTCAAATAACATCAATACTTCAAATTAACATAAGCAGATTTATAAGCAAAGGCAGATTATTAACATAAAACTAAAACAGCTTAAAACCTTACGAAGTTTCCATTGGGAAGAAGTGAGGCGCTGTGACTACTTATTAAACCGCATCAACATCATCATCGAACCTCTATTCGTACCACCATCAACATTACCCGAACTACCATAAAATCACTTCAAACTCCTTTGAACCCCAAACTCGATCCAACAATATTTTTTTATTTAAAATCTAATAGTAGGTTAGATTGTTTTCCCCACTTTACTAATATTTTTTAATATAAGCTATCATAAAAGCTTAATCAAATAATATTTTAGCTATAATGATTAATCAAGATTAAGATGCAAGAACAGTAATATTAAGAGATTATATAAGAGACTGAAAATTAAAACTGACTTTTTATTAAATCAAAATAGAATTACATTAATTAAACGAAAATACATGCTTAATCTAATTTAAACATTATAACACTACTAGTAAAAAAGGGATAAAAAATACAGAGACATGGGAGGGTTTTTATAGGCTAACCCCCAACCTTCTTGGTGAGGTTGTTGAAGGAGAATCTTCAATCTTGGCCATCGATCTTTCTAATCTTCTCTCTCATCTTGATCCTACGGTTGAGATGAACCAACTAGCACACGGATCGCCAACGTGGCATCCGATTGTGCTAGTTGTGCTAGTTTGGAGATGAGGTGTCTCCTCTTTATTGGTGGATTAAGAATGATTTGTTGTTAAGGCCACTCATATGGTGCCACGTTGAAGATGCCTTCCACTTCTACCTTCCGAAAATATGGGGGATTTATTATCCTATGCGTGTGAATTACACGCTTCACAAGAAACCCCCAATTTATTTGTTACTTTTTGTAATTAGGGTTTTGGAGTGAATAGTGATTTTACAGTCTTTTTTAGGTGAAGAAGAAAGTGCATAGAGAGTAACGAAATATTATGTGGTTGTGGTGAGAGTAAAAAAAACGTGTGTGGGAAAGTTTTGACCAAGTGAAAGTAAAACTTTTCACTTTATATAAAATTGTCCACCGTCTATACTTTTGTCTCTTGGGCTTTTCTTGGACCATAAATTAGACAACAGAATACTTCATTCTCCATTCGTTTTATGTTTATTTGTTGTGATGGGCCCAAAGTCCTTCATAAATTTCAAACCGTCTTATACTAGTGTAATTGGGCTTTCAAATGAACTTTTATGAATAATGACTTCCTTAGCCCATTAATTAAGCCCATTAGTGTGAATGTGGGACCCACTAGCCTTTAAACTCCATTAATGATGAAATACGCTAAAAAACGAGCTTGAAGTTGGCTTTGTCGATCTTTTCATCAAACTCGTGCCGGTTTTTGTCGATTTTCGTGAACTTGGTACCTACACACATCAAACAAGAAAACAAGCAAATACAATACAATAATCATGATATTTATGCATTTATTGATTGTTTATTGATATAAATGATATGAGTAAAATCACTCATATCAAACTCCCCCTTGCTAAGCAATTACCGTGTCCTCACGCAATGATAAAGTAAAACTATAAACCACACTTTATTCAACTTTTTGACTTTTTAATTTGCAAAGACATAATGTATTGCTTTCATTATTTGAAAAATAACTTTTAGGATCATAAAACTCAAATAGATTCATCGTCCTCAACTTTTCACTTTTCCATGCCAAGTGCAAAAACAAGATCATTGTCAATCATAAGCCCTAAAATTAAACCAAATCATACAAGTAATTTGTGTTAAACTCAATCTCCTATTATTCCTAATTGTATCTCTAGATTTTATTTGTCATTCACCCAAAGGCTCATTTGACTTATTTGATATTTATTAGTCCAAAAATGAAGTCAAAAACGGTGTAAACTCAACACTCAAAACCTAACCTCGACTTCAAAAACCGTTGTCACTAAAGAAAGCCCACATCAAGGATAACTTAACACGATTTGAGGGATAAATCCCCGGACCTGAAATTTGGCTAATATGGCTACTTAAAAGCAACAATAAAAACCTCCAAAGTCAATTATGACCTTATTAATGGAGTTAGCAACAATCACATCATATCACCTTGTGGCTCTTCAAGATGCAATTGTGCTCCTTATTTAAAATCCACACCCGAAGGATCCTTGGACAAAAATAAGGGAATTGACATCACCATCCCACCTTATGGCTCATGATGATGAAGCAATTTTTATTCAACACGTCCCCTTGACATACACCCTAAGGCTCTAATGACAAGGTTAGTGCTACATGACTCCTACCCGAAGGCTCCTAGAGAACATGTTTTTATTTATTCTTCTTTATTAATATGATATTTATAGTAAGCCAAATTTCTGCAATCCCATGATCAAAAGTCCATGACGTTGACACCCTTAATGTGTTCTCACTTTAATTACAAGGGAAGAAAAAGAAGGAGTTACGAGTTAAGATATCAAGCCTAAACCGCTAAAAACTTCATTTATTAAGCAATTATTATTCAAGCGTGAAAAATAAATACGAGGAGATTAAATCAAACACAAAAATACTTGCACAAAGAAGAATTAATTTTAGAAACTTATGATTGAACTCTATCATTTCTTGTTCTCCATATTATAAAATTCCAAAAATGTGAAATCAATGGATACTTAGCCTATTAAATCAAAGTTTTGGGTTTTCAAGTCATCTATAGGATCTTGCATCTTCTTATACTTTTTCAAGTTTTAGAATTTACGTTTTAAAGTTCCCTTGATAAACGACTTTCTAGGATCAATTATAGGAACTTGCGAAAAGTTCTTGTTCTTAACCCGTATGAGTTAAGACTTTCGCGTTTTAAAGCTCCCTATATAAAAGCCTAGCAAAACTTAATTCAAATACGTTAAGGAAAAGCTAAGGTAAAAAACCGAGTCGAGTCAAAAACTATTTTTATTTTCACCAACGGAAAGCCTACATTTGTGTCAAAAGCACTTATTTTATTAATTAAAACTTAAAAATAACACTAAAAATTTAAATTTTTTATGAAAAATGAGAAAAACGATTACGTTTGGACACGACAAAGGCAATTACAAGCGATTATATCGACTGACTCCCCCATGCTAAAACCAAACATTGTCCTTAATGTTTCTTAGCTCAAGAGTAACACCCCCTTGCTAAAACATGAAGAGTCTAATGCAAAATCCTAACATGGAAAGAGCACGCAAATCTATAAGCCGTTTATTAATTATGCCTCAAGATAAAACGTTAGTCGATAAAAATCAAAGGATAAAGAGTGTGCCCCTTTTGGGCATTCAAAGAATGGAAGATCAAGTGGACCGGCAAACCAAACACGAGAGTCTTCAATAATTAGGGTCATACCTAAGATTCACAACACAACAAAACACGAGCACGAGCTTGAAAGATCAAGCCTTATTAGTGTTAGAAAATAGATAGAAGATAGAATGTATGGGACTCCCCCACAAGGCACCTCGTTTTTGTTAACCGAGTCATGAGCTCGACTCGATCCCTGCATTCATTGGTCCTTAGGGAAAAAGGTGAAAACCGGCATAATGGAAGATCCATAATAAAGCACGATGCCGGGGTCAAAGATTACATCCTCGTTGTCGGATGACAAACGAAAGGATAAAACTCTAACACGAATCTCTAAAAAGAGATGGTAGTCACAAATTACAATATGGATATAGCATGCTCCCCGAGATAAACTCGCACCAAGATGATCGAAGAGTCTTTCAATTATTGCATCGGTGAAAGGCCGAGATTTCCTTAAATCAACGATTCTAGGGTCGATTACCTCGTCCTCGGTGGAGAAAGGAATAGACAACATGGTGTCATCCCCCCATGCTAATCCATGATCATACAAAGCACATGGTAATGGTGTGGTAAAAGTCTCAACACTTGTGGTTTTAACTTGCATGACTTTGTCGACCTTGTCACTCTTAGGAATGTGAATAAAGGGGTCATGATACTCAAAATGAGTCGCATGAAAAACCTGCACATTAAGATCAAAGCGAGTGGGAGGGAGATTGGAAATAAAGAAAACTTCTCCATTCGGGTCGACATATTCATCATCACAAAAGGTGTGAGATGAAGGAGGTATGATGCTCTCAAAATCCTCTTGAAACAATGGATTATTGTTCATTGAAGCTTCAAAGAGAGGATTTGAGTAGGTCACAAAAGTGTCATCAATCTTGTCATCACAAGAAATATCCGACAAAGTATCAAGTGTGTCACACTCGGATACAAGATCATCATTCTCATTAGAAGGAAATTCATTGGTGAATTCCTCGGGAATGGTAGGTAAAACATGAGAATCACGCTCGATCTCGAGATCGGAAACGTCTTCACTTTCCCGTGGAAGTGGATCAATGATAGCAAAAAGTTCATCGACGAACTCATCCAACGAATAGTCACTAACTTTACTCGGTGTGAATTTAGGAATCAAAAGCTCTTCAAATGAAGATTGTGCCTTAGGAACATCAAATTGATCCTTCGAAGAGAGTGAAAATGAGTCCATTTTCAATGATTTTTCAATTAAAGCAATATCACTCTCGGGATCAAAATTCTCATTATCAAACTCACTAGCATCAAATGGTGCACTAAGGTAGTCATTAATTCCTTTTCAATATTAGAACTATCATCCTCGTGTGGAGTGAGTGGAGATGAGGTAAGATTACAACATGATTCAACAAAGATAGGTTTATCAAGTTCCACACTTTCCAATTTCTTAGGAACCAATCTTGGAATTTTTTCCGGTTTGAAAATCATATGTTTATCCCCATGAAACAATTTAAGCTCCCCTTCTCTCATATCAACTAAAACATCGGCCGTACACAAAAATGGTCATCCTAAAATGATAGGCACACGAGGATTTGGCTCATAATCAATGATTGCAAAATCAGCTAGGTAAACTGATGAGACTGCTTTTATACATAGTCTCATCGTCCAAATAGGGATTAAAATGCATTAAATATCATCAAAATACCCAAATATATGCTTGTGTTTGTTGCTTGAGTATTTTAGGTACGGATATTGAGAAAATGACAAAAGATCACAAGAATCATGCAAAAACGAACACGGGAAACGAAGCCGCACATTGAACCAAGCCCTAATGAAGTTTTCCCAAGAAAAACCCTTGAAGATTTGAAGACTTATAAAGAAGGGTCCTCCAATATGGAAGAATTGACACTTTATACCCTTGTATCTTCATAATTACAAGTTTGGTCCCTGAAGTTTGTCAATATTGCAAAAAGGGCCCTCCACTTTGAAGAATTGACAAGTTTAGCCCCTCAACAAAGCTAAATTGTCAACCATTATCCTCCACAAAGTCAAATATATCATGAAGTCCTTCAAAGAACAAGAAATTACAAGTTTGGTCCTTTGAAAATCCCAAAATTACCAAAAGGACCCTTGACTTTCAACATTTGGCTAGAATGGTCCCTCATAAATGAAGACTTGGCAATTTCAGTCCTCCAAAATGCCAATCATACAAGTTAAGACCATTATCCATCAAGAAAATGCCAAATCATTCCCTCAAGAATCACCAATTGGCAAGAAATACCCCTGAATTTACTTTACAAAACATTTTGGGGCAAAAGTGTAAAAAGGCAAAAGTTGTTGTGAAGGATTTTGGCGTTGACAGATTTTTAAGTTGCAAATGACAAGTTCAATAAAGATGAGGGTTTAATACTGGCCGACAACCATTGTAACCTAGACCAACCAGAACCTGCCACCTCACCCCACTCACCACTTCAACCAATCACAACTCTCCACTCCTCCACATCAGATCCCACTCACCCCATTTATTTAACTAATCTTAACTGATTAGTTTAAATAACGCGCTAAACATTTTTTTAAACACAAAAGAAGATCAAACCGTCTGTTCTTAGTGTTCTTGGCAAATTTGGGTTTTTCCAAATTACTTGCAATCATACCTTAATTCACTCTAGATATGTGATTAAGGTGAGAATAAACCCAACCCCACCTTAAAACCCTGGCCACGTCACCATACCAGCTCACATGATAAACCCTTCTACACCACCTTTGGGGAAAATGCCAAAAGAAGCCAGAGAATCAACAACTCAGATTCCTGCTTACTCCTTAAGCTTGATATACACCATTGGATGCATTTTCACACTTGCCACCTCCACAAAACGCCAATTCAAAGTCACATGAAGCCAAGATTTTCAAAATTCAGCAAGGGTATTTTGGGACTTCTACAAGTTAGAGTTTTTAGTTTTTAGCTTATGCAGACCATGTACACCCTCTATATAAAAGGTATAGGGTCTCTCATTTATGTTTGCTTTTGGTTTTTCCTTGTTCAACAACTTGTAAATCCCCTTTTCTGATTAATGGAAGTTTGTTGAAGAAAGACCAAGTGCCACTTAATTTTAAGCTTGTTTATGTTATTTGTTAGCTTAAATTGAATCTCAAACCTGTTTTTAAGGAGTGTGCAAAAGTTTTCATTTTTCCTTCAAGCATGATATTTTGCTAAGTTCTTGTTCAAACCTTGGAATTCTTGGGCTATAGGGTTGATCATAGCATCCTGATATTGTGTTATCAAGGTGTGGTGAAACTTATAACTTGGGGATAATCAAGTGTGGGGTAACAAGGTTGCATCAATCAAGGCTTTTCACTTTTCTGATTTTAATATTGTGCTTCTATCCTTGTTGAATCTTAGCAGGGTTGCTGTTGGAAGCTTGTGCTTGTTCTTGCTATCACATAAGCTCTAACATTCGTGGGTGTGGATGTACATCCATGAGGTTTATATACTTAATCCCAAAATCTGCTTAAATCTTGCTTTTTGGTGATATTTGTGTGTGACTTATGTTCTTGTGTATTTTGTGGCCTAATATTGCTTGAATCTTCTTATCTTAGCTGTTATTGAGTTAATTTGGGCTTGGGTGGTCTTAAATCTCACTTTTGATTTGAAAAACTTGTTTTTGAAAAGTTAAAGGGGTGTTTGGGATTACCTGTTTGAGATTGATAAGTGTTATTGTGTTGTTAGAAGTGTGTATTTGTGCTTTGTATCTGATATACACTTGGTTGAAAGTTGTTTGCTGCAAGTTTTTGGGTTTAAACCTTGAAATCAAATATTGTGCTATAACTTGTTGAGTTTGACTGTTTTTGACCTAAGATTTTGGTGAAATCTAGTATTTGTGCATGCTTAGGGCTAAAAGTTGTTTAAACATCATTATTATAACATACTTGATATATCTTGAGGTTTGAATCTGGCTTGTTGGTCAAATACATCAGCAAAGTGAAAACTGCATGTGTTAGTGTTCATCAGTAACTTAATCTTGCTTGAATCTTGCTTAAAACTTTGAACCATTGCATGAAATCTGTTTAGACTTGTTCACTTGAGTTTATAATAGCTTGTGTATGCATTTGGTTGAGTTTAGCTAGCTGAATATTGCTCTAAGTGCTTATTGAACCTAATCTGCTTATTGTTCTAAGTTTGTGCTAGATCTGGTGCTATATTGAATTAACTGTACAAATCGTTTGTTTCTTGTTGTGATTTATTGATTGTTATTGACTCCTTATGATCCAAAGATCATTTGGGTGCCTTTGTGAAATCTGAATCTCCAAAAAGTTCACTAAAGACAAAAAAGTCTACAAGTCAAGCAGTGGGAAAACTTCCCATTGCTCAACACCCAAAACTAGCCCCTACTAGTGTTAATATGTACTCAGTTTATCAATAAGCTATTTTAGCTTATCCAGACCTGCAACAACTTATTTTTTGTGATAGATCTTCATTATTTGACCCATTTGATTAGACTGGAGCTTATTGGACTTTGACTTTGACTTTTTGCTAGAAAACCAACTTAATTGACTTTTTCATAAGTGCTTCTTTGCTTTTTCCAGCTTATTGAGTCAGCTTATTTGAAATTTTTTTGTTGAAATAGCTTATTTAAGTCATTTAAAAGCTTTAGAAACTTAAATCAGCTCTTGGGGTGGCCTAGAACTCAAAAACGACTATTTTGTCGTTTTCTGTAGATTGCTTATTGCATTTTCAGTCTTATTCCTTGGGCTTATTTCAAATTTCTTTTTATAGAAGTCTTATTTAGGAAAAAAGAAGCTTGTGTGTCTATTTTGAGCTTATGGCATTAGCTTATAGCTTAATGGGCCAAAAAGCCCATTAAGAATAAGTTGTTTGGTATAAGCTTGCTTATTTCACATTTTCAGCTTTTGGGCCTTTGGAAAAAGTTGTTTAAAATCAAATTTTGAGTCAATTAGTGCTTTTTGGACTTATTTGGGCCACTTTTTCATTTTGGGCTCAAATTTGGCCCATTAAGGATTTGTTTTGGGTTTAGCCCATTTTCTAGGCCCATTAAGGGTATTTAGGTAATTTCAAGTTAATTTCTGTATTATTTAGGTTAAATTAAGCTAGTTTGCAAGTTTTTAGAATTTTTTAGGATTTTTGGATTTTTATTAATCTTTTAATATTATTTTATTATTAAAAATTAAAAGTCTGATTTTCTAAGTTTTTACATTTTTCCTAGGTTCTAGACACTTAATTAGGAATTTTACAACTTTCCAAATATTTTTAGGGTCTTTTAATTATTTTCTAGAATTATTTTAAGTTTTTATAGCTTTTAATAGTTTTTAATTGTTTAAAAATATTTTTTAGTGGTTTTAAAATTTTGAAAAATACTTTTTAGCTTAATTAGGTTATTTTAAAGGTTTACAAACTTTAAGATCTTGATTGGGACTTTTTATTAGTTAATTTTGATTTTTAGGGCTTTAATTAGCATTAAAAAGTTAATATTTAATTAGTTAAAAGGTTTTGGCAAGTTTGGATTTTTTGTAAACTCTTAGAATATTTTAGTGGATTTTTAGTGATTTTTAGGAATTTTTAGGGTAAAATTTTAATTTTGGTGCTTTTTACGGTTTTACGTGTACGCCTTTATCGTCTTAGTGTAATCCGTCTTCGTAACCGTCATTCTCTTCTTATCCCATTTCTATTTTTCTTTCTCACAAATATAATCACAAAGTTAACCAAATCATTACACACATAACACACTAGCCTCCTTGAGAACGAACTCATTTTAGGGTCATTTGTACACGGTTTTCCTAAACCGTCGTACTTAATACTTGCCACTTTTGCTCTCTTTTCCTAAAGAGTGGCAAAACCACTACATCATTTTGGTGCTGCTGTCGGGGAGGCGTGTTGTGTTTTGATTTGGAATTGTTGTTTTTATATACTAACCATAATAGTATTTGTATTAGTAGCACTCTACTAATACATATTATCGGTTTTCGATTTTTTTGTGAATACTATTACTATATTGTATACGTAGAACAATAAATTCACAAGTACTTTAAATACGTGAGAAATCACAACCTTGACTTGGGAGGTCATTACCCAGTCATTGTATTCGAATCTCAAACCAAAGAAAAAGGCAAAAATAGATAAATACTTTCGTGAAGCTCAATTTTGAAAAATACAAACTATAAGGTGGGTATAAGGCGGATATTATAAAATATATCCTAAGGAAAAAGGCTCTTAAGTGCTTCGCGCCGCCTCGTTTCCCCGCTTGCTTGTGAGTATTTGATTTTGAGAGCTAATCGAGGGTTTTGCCGCCCAAAGTATTACTAAGTATCATATATATTTTCTTGGTTTCAATTGATTAAACCCTCTTGAACGTTTTGGTGATTCCACCAACGTTCTAAAGTCATCGAAGGTGTTCCCTTCACGTGATCGTTTTCATTCCTTGAGGCTTCTTTAATCAAGAGATTTGATTAAGGAGGAGATTTGTAGATTTTTGTCTACTTAACACATTCACCAAAATCCAAAAAGGTTAATACAATCAAAAACCACAAAAAAATTGAAAAATACAAAACACCAAAAAGAATCTTCTTTGCTTGTCCCCTCTTTGTACGTGACGTTTATGCTAACTCATAATCAAGCAAGACGTGCACGTAAACGAAAAAACAAAACTCCCACTCCTAATCATTCTAGTGAGGAGTCTCCTATTGACGAACCCATTGTAAGAGAAGCACCAACCATGGCGAATCGAACTATGATGGAGTTACTTCAAGCACCCACCGAGGGTTATGGAGAGGCTATTGTGATTCCCGCTATCCTTGCGGAGAATTTTGAGGTGAAAACGGGTTTGTTGTCGATGATCCAAAACAACAAATTCCGTGGTGATGAGAAGGACAATCCACACAACTATATCCGCCAATTCAATCGTCTTACCGCCACTTGCAAGTTTAAGGATGTCTCGAATGACTCGATTAAGATGATGCTTTTTCCGTATTCCTTAGCGGGGCCCGCTAAAATTTGGTTAGAGAAAGAGCCACCCAATTCTATATTGACATGGAAGGATCTCGTGTCTAAATTTGTGAACCAATTTTTTCCGCCCTCTAAGACTACGCACTTGAAAAACGAGATTTCAAAATTTTCACAAGAGTTTAATGAAAGTTTTTCAACGGCTTGGAATAGGTTTAAGGAGATGTTACATGAATGTCCTCATCACGGTTTTTCCGACTTGCATCAAATTGACACGTTTTACAATGGACTTAATGATCATGAAAGGGATTATTTAAATGCCGCCGCGGGTGGTAATTTTTTGTGTAAAACGGTTGAGGAAGCTTTGGTGATAATTGAGAATAGATCTAAGGTGTATAGTCCTCGTAGCACGTCTAGTGTTCGTAAGGCTTCGTCTTCGGCTTCACCTTCTTTGTCTACTACCATCGATGCTTGCCAAATTGAGGCGAACTTCGAAAACAAAATCTTTGATAAGCTTAAAGGTCTTTTGATTGAGTTCAAAGTAGGAGAACCAAGTGCTCCCGCTACGGCTAAAGCGGTTGAGGTTTCATGCATGTATTGTGGTGGAGGTCATGATTTCTCCGAGTGCATTACCAACGGTGGTAACACTTCGAGTGCCTACGCGGCCACAGGGACTTACAACCAATACGGTCAAGTTACCTGCTCTAATCAATTGACTCCACCGGGTTTTGGATCAAATCAAAATGCTAACAACAACTATCGCAACAATCAAGTTGGTTTCAAAAACAATTACAACAAGGGAAACTATGGTAATCAAGGGGCTAATAATCAAGTTTCAAACAAAAATCAAAATGATTTTCAAAACAACAACAAAGGTTTACAAACATTGAAAGATCTTCCAAATGAATTTGTTGAATACGCTAATGGGAATGATGCTAGGTTTGACAATATTCAAAGAGAAATCATTAGCCTAAGATCCGAGTTTAAGAACGACTTGAAGAAAGAGTTGAAAAATGAGTTAGCTAATGATCTTAAAATCCATACCAACAAAATGGAAGGAGCCGTAACTAGGTTACAACAAAACCAACAAAAAATGGAACAAGGGCAACATGAGATAAAACAAGAAATGGTTAAAGTCGAGAAGAGGCAATCCAAGTTAGAAGATAAAATCTCATCTATGTTTGAGGCAATTATGTGTAAACCGTCTTCGAGTAGTCTTCCTAGCAACACCGTATCAAACCCTAAGGGTGAGATGAAAGTGATTACCACACGTAGTGGTAAGACACTTAAGGAACCGACTCCTCAACCAATTGCTCCTACGAAGGAAGCAATTGAGGAAGAACCCGAGGTGGTGGTCCAAAAGGAGCATGTCCCAATCCCATGAAGTACCGCTCATGCCATACCTACGGTTGACCCATTACCAACATTGGAACCCGAGATTCCAAAGGCTATGCCTATGCCTTAACCCACACCACCTTTGCCCTATCCATCGAGACTTAGAAAGGAGAAACGTCAAGAGCGCGACAATTACCAATTTGAGCTTTTTATGAAAATGTTTCGTGATTTGCACTTTAATGTGAGTTTCGCCGATGCTTTGGTCATGATGCCTCGATTTGCCGCTAACTTTAAGAGTATGTTGAACAACAAGGAGAAATTGCACCAATTGTCTAGTTGTTCGTCGGTTTATCTTAATCGCATACCTCAAAAAGTCGGTGATCCCGGTAAATTTTTGATCCCTTGTGCAATCCAAGATATGGAAGAATGCTTTGCCTTGGCCGATCTTGGTGCTAGCATTAACTTGATGCCACTTGCAATCTTCAAGTCGCTCAATCTTCCTAATCTTACTCCTTCACTAATGTCTATCGAGTTGGCCGACCATTCCACGATTCCCGCATGTGGATTGGCGGAAGACGTTTTTGTGAAAGTGGGGAAGTTCTACTATCCCGTAGACTTTATCGTTGTTGATATTCCCACGGATCCTCAAGTTCCTCTTATTTTAGGTCGTTCGTTTTTAGATACGTCTATGGCTTTGATCGATGTTCATGCTAGAAAGATCACCTTACGTTTCAACGACGAGGAACTTGTTATAAACGCAACTCAAAACTCTCAAATTTCTCATGTTTATTCCGTTGCAACCATAAACCTCGTTGATATGATTGACGTGGTTTGCGAGGAATTTTCACAAGAAGTTCTAGGTTTTGGTGATGAAGAAACTAGTGGCAATCCCACTATGTTAGATCCCATTCTTGATAATTCGACACCAACCTTCACTCCATTTGAAGGTGGTGGTTTTACGTTGGAAGAATTTGATGTTCCACGTTGTAACGAAGACCTCGACAACGATGAGGACTTCTCGATTATCAAGGATTTTCTCAACGATTTCCCATTTCCTCCACCCGAGGAGGTTATGAGTATCGAGCCCAAATCTTCACTTGAGTAACCACCTATCCTCGAGTTGAAAGATTTACCTCCTCATCTCGAATATTTCTATTTGGAGGAGGACGACAAGTTGCCGGTTATTATTGCGAAGGAACTTTCGGATGATGAAAACCCGCACTTGTCGATGTTCTAAAGGATCACAAAGGGGCAATTGCGTGGAAGTTATCCGACATTAAGGGGATCTATCCCAAATTTTGTACCCACAAAATCTTAATGGAGGAGGATTACAAGCCCGCAATCCAATGTCAAAGGAGGGTGAACCCCAAAATTCACGACGTCATCAAAAAGGAAGTCCTTAAACTCCTTGACGCGGGAATGATTTACCCTATTTCCGATAGCCCTTGGGTGAGTCCTATTCATTGTGTCACTAAAAATGGAGGAATGACCGTTGTGCCAAATGATGCCAACGAGTTAATTTCCACTAGACTCGTGACCGGATGGAGAGTGTGCATTGACTATCGAAAGTTGAATGAAGCCACTCGAAAAGACCATTTTCCCTTGCCCTTCATGGACCAAATGTTGGAGCGTCTTGCGGGAAACGATTTCTATTGCTTTTTAGATGGTTTTTCCGGTTATTTCCAAATCCCCATCGATCCTCGTGATCAAGAGAAAACTACGTTTACGTGTCCATATGGAACGTTTGCTTATCGTAGAATGCCATTCGGACTTTGCAATGCATCGGGAACCTTTCAAAGGTGCATGATGGCTATTTTTCATGACATGATCGAGAAGACGATGGAAGTCTTCATGGATGACTTTTCCGTGTTTGGTAATTCGTTCACTTCGTTGTCGAATCTTGAGAGAATGTTGAAACTTTGTGAGGAAACCAACCTTGTGCTCAATTGGGAAAAGTGTCATTTTTAATGGTTAAGAGTGGAATCGTCTTAGGGAACAAGGTCTCGAAAGCGGGGATTAAGGTAGATCAAGCTAAGGTAGACGTCATCGCCAAATTACCTCATCCCAAAACCGTTAAGGGAGTTAGGAGTTTCCTAGGCCACGCAGGCTTTTATCGTCGATTCATCAAGGATTTTTCAAAGATCTCTCGACCCATTACACATCTCCTTGAAAAAGAGGCATGTTTTGTCTTTGACGAAAATTGTGTACGAGCCTTTGAAATCCTTAAGAGGAAACTTACCGAAGCTTCCATTCTTGTTGCACCCAATTGGAACCTCCCCTTTGAGCTCATGTGTGATGCTAGTGATTACGCTATTGGGGCAGTATTGGGGCAACGTCATGAAAAGCACTTCTTGCCTATTCACTATGCTAGCAAGACGATGACCGAGGCTCAACTTAAATACACTACAACGGAGAAGGAGTTCCTTGCCGTGGTGTATGCATTTGAGAAATTTCGACCTTATCTCGTCTTGACGAAATGCATAGTGTATACGGATCATTCGGCTATCAAGTATCTTATGGCTAAACAAGATGCAAAGCCGAGATTACTACGTTGGATTCTCCTCCTTCAAGAATTTAATCACCAAATTGTTGACAAAAAAGGAGCCGAGAATCTAGCGGCCGATCATCTTTCTCGTTTGGAAGATCCTCACCAAAGTGTTTACAAGCCCAAGGAAATCACCGAAACATTTCCGCTCGAGACACTTGGTGTAGTGAATTCTAAGCTTGATTCTTCCACCCCATGGTTTGCGGACTTTGCAAATTACCATGGGGGGAACTTCATCATCAAGGGTATGACGACTCAAGAAAAACAAAAATTCTTTCGTGACGTCAAGTTCTACTTTTGGAACGAACCTTACTTGTTTCGAACTTGTGCGGAACAAATCATCCGACGTTGTGTATTTGGCACTGAAGCTTCTAATATCCTTAGAGCTTGTCATGAGGGACCCACGGGTGGTCACCGCGGAGCTAATCTCACGGCTAAGAAGGTGTTTGATGCCGGCTTCTTTTGGCCTACTATTTACCGAGATGCACAAGATCTTGTGAAGTCATGTGATTCATGCCAACGACAAGGAAAAGCCTCACAAAAAGATGAAATGCCACAAAATATCATCCAAGTGTGTGAGATCTTTGACGTTTGGAGCATCGACTTTATGGGGCCGTTCCCATCATCTCGTGGTAATAAGTACATCCTCGTTGCGGTTGACTACCTATCTAAGTGGGTGGAAGCTAAGGCTTTGCCCACCAATGATGCTCGTATGGTAGTCAAGTTTTTGAAAAGCTTGTTTTCTCGGTTTGGAACCCCTCGTGCGATCATAAGCGATCGTGGAACCCATTTTTGTAACGACCAATTCGAAAGGGTCCTAAGGAAATATGGGGTTACACATCGGCTTTCTACGGCTTATCACCCACAAACGAGTGGGCAAGTCGAGGTTTCAAACCGAGCGTTGAAGAGGATCTTGGAGAGATCCGTTGGGGAAAACCGACAATCTTGGTCGGATAAGTTGGACGATGCTTTATGGGCCTTTAGGACCGCTCATAAGACGCCCATTGGGTGAACTCCCTATAAGCTTGTGTATGGGAAAAATTGTCATTTGCCAATCGAATTGGAACACAAGGCTTATTGGGCCCTAAAGCATTGTAATGATGATATGGAGACCGCGGGAAAACACCAGAAAATGCAATTAAATGAATTGGATGAATTAAGGGATATTGCTTATGAAAATTCATTAATTTATAAAGAAAAGACTAAAAAGTTACATGATTCTAAAATTAAAAACCGGGTTTTTAACATTGGGGATCAAGTTTTGCTTTTTAATTCTCGATTGAAAATCTTTTCCGGTAAGTTGAAATCCCGTTGGTCCGGTCCATTCACCGTGACTCAAGTATTTCCATATGGGACCATCGAGCTAGCTAAAAATGATGGCCCCAATTTCAAGGTGAATGGACATAGGTTGAAGCACTACTTTGGCGGGGAAGTTCCATCCTTGAACTACCTCGACCAAGTCACTTTCCCCAATGATAATTAGCATTGAGGGGATCGAGTCAAGCTCATGACTCGGTAATCAAAAACGAGGTGCCTCGTGGGGGAGTCCCATGCTTATCCTATGTACATATTATCGCTTTCTAATGTAGTAACGTGTGGGGATTTGTGCCCTTCCAACCTTTGTTTCGTTGTTGTTTGTGAATTGTGGACTTTAGATGATCATGATCTTCACGATTGGAGCCTCTCGTGTTCGTTTTATGGGAGCACTCGATCGTTTGATATGAAGACTTTCTCAATATCCATGATATATCCTTTGATGTTCTAACCTTAGGTTTATAGCACACTTCATAAACGGCTTTAAATTTAACGGTTACACCCTTTCCATGCTAGATTAGGCATTCGACTACGTCTCTAGTATGGGGGTGTTTGCACCCCTAGACTCGACACATTGAGGACAATGTTTAACTTTAGTATGGGGGTGAATAGATACTTGTCTTGCCAAACCTTCATGCTTTTCAAAGTTTATCTTTTTGTTTATCATTTTTGTTGCAAAATAAGGCTAAAAATGGCCAAATTATAAAAAAATTTCTCATGTTTTATAAGTGTTTGAAGACATGAATGTAGGTTTTCCGATGGCGAGAATAAGAGTAATTTTTGACTCGACCGTGCGTGTTGAGCACTTAGCTTTGATTCCTTAACTTCACATTAGGCTAAGTCTCTTAAATGAGGACGAGAAATGACAGGGTTAATTATAAGTTTGATAACTAGGTTTTTACCTAATTAAAAAGATTATCGTTCTCGTGGTCTAATCGAATTGATCATTGGTTTTAAGTATGACTCAGTCGTTCTTTGGTGAAACAAAAATGTTGTCGTTGTAGTATAGTGGTAAGTATTCCCGCCTGTCACGCGGGTGACCCGGGTTCGATCCCCGGCAGCGGCCCCATTTGATAACTAGGTTTTTACCTAATTTAAAAGATTATCGTTCTCGTGGTCTAATCGAATTGATCATTGGTTTTAAGTATGACTCAGTCGTTCTTTGGTGAAACAAAAATGTTGTCGTTGTAGTAAATGAAAAGTGCAAAGACGTAAAAGTAAAATGACTTAAAATAAAATGGCGTTTAAAATAAAATCTAAGTCTAATTTAAAATAAATGGCACAATATTTAAACTTTTTAAAGTAAATTAATTAAATGACTTAAAATTAAGGCGTGACGGAAATTAAATTTGACAAGAATTAAAAATGATAACTTAAAAATTAAACAAGACAAAAACATAAAACAAACACCCAATCGGAATATATTCCGATCAGACTCACCATCGGAATGAACACACACCCCCTATCGGAATAATGTTCAGATCGCAAAGCAGTCCAGATCGCAATGTGTCAGATCGCAATACAGTTCAGATCGGAATGATACTAAGAAAAATTGGGCAGCACTTCGACTAAGTAAACCTCAAGAGCCGTCGGAATGTGCGATCGCAATCCCAGATCGGAATGAGGGTGATGTTACTCCTATCGCAATCCCGGATCGGAATGCAAAACCCTTGTCCAAAACTGTGACTATCGGAATGTGGTAAAGCAAGCCGTCGCAATGTGTGTTAACCCTTCTTTTCCAATGGAATGCAAATTCGTAATAAGCTCAAATCTTAATAAGCTAATTCTAATAAGCAGTAACAAGGAACTTGAATAGAATAGAAACAAAACAAGAAAATAAGCTAAAAAGTTAAATACTTTCAAAACTTAAAAGAAATAAAACGAAACTTAATGAAATGGATTTTAAAAAGTAAAACTTTTAAGAAAAAACTTTCAAAACAATTAAGCTAAATACCAAATAAGCACATAAGATTGTCAAACTTATGGCTATTTCGTATGGAAGCTAAAAGGAAAAAGAAAAGACAAGACTTTTAATCAACTAAGCAATGGATTAAGCAAAACCTTGCTTAATCCGAAATTCAAACCGAATCAAAAGAAGAAGAGTAGAATGAGATTGGTAAAAATAAACTTGATCAAATGATAAAGAAAGATTAAAGACACGAATTTAAAGAACGCAAATTAAAACACTTACTTGGAAATTAAAAGGATAATTAAAGTGCAAAACATGTATTAAAATGACAAGTAATTAAAGGTGCATAAAATAAAAGTGGAAGAGCTAATTTGTCAAGTTAGCCAACAACATGAAAATGAGATACTAATGGTCTATTTATAGGAGATTAGGAGAGTGGTTAGAGGAAGCTTCCTCCTCTCCTTCCTTTCTTGTTAATTGCACCATTAAGTCCTTCCTTCTTAGTCTTTTGTTAATCTTGGACTTTAAGGACTTTTGGCTCGGGATTTCTTTAAACTCGTCTTTTAATTCTTCAATAAATAAGACTCGAGTTCTTCGGCTTTTGGTAAACTTCCGTCTTTTGACTTTTTCTTCGATAAATCTTCAGAATTGGTCTTGGACTTCCGTTCTTTTTGCACTCTTGACTTCTTGGCTTCGTCTTTCATCTTTTTCTTCAATAAAAGCCCGTGAATGCCGTGTTTTCTCCACTTTTCACAATTTCGTCCTAAATCACAACAAAAACACAAACCACGCATAATTCCGACATAAAAGACATAAAATACATGTTTTGGTCTGGTTATTATTGTAATTAAGTGGTAAAAAGGATGGATGTTTACACACCTATCAAAGTTACTATGCTAAACGTAGAGTACTCGTATTCTTTCAAAAACTCATGTGTTCTCGTTGTTTGCTTATTCTCCCTTCGCATGTAAATATTTTTTGCTTAATAAATATTGACTTAGCGGTTTAGTTGGGATTGTTGGGTTTCTAGTCTTTCTAGTAGCTTCCGTGTAATTAAATTGGGAAGACATTAAGGTATCGCCAGCGTCACGGTTTTGAAGTATTGGCACCCGAATAATCAAAAGCTTCACCCAATAATAAGATTTCAAGTGCTCACCTAAATCAAGCAAACAATTTGAAGCCCCACAAGGCCGAAAAATCTATGCAAAATTGAAAGTGAATCAAGCCTTAATCTTCGAAGCTTTAAAGATCCAAAATTCGCCTTAGCGTGAGGATATACGTCTTTGGCTAATAAAACTACCGTTGAGGTGGATAATAAAAGGCAAGGCAAGACCGAAGTCATAATAAAAGCTTCATGGCGAAGTTGAATAAAAGATGGAGGTAAACCAAAGATAATAAGGCCCTTCCGTCAGGGGGCGTATAAAAGTCTTGGTAATAAGTCTCATGTTCAAAACCGTTATAAAACTGTGTTTATCGATTCTTCTTGTTGACTTAATTTTTTGACATCGTTGTCTATTAGGAGGGGTTATTGATTTGATGGTCTTGGTTACACCGTTAGGACTCTATTTTTAGACCTAAATTTCTATTATCGCATAAGTCAAACAATGTATCCTCGTGAAACATTCAAGACAAAATAAAATATAAGAGATACAACTTAGGAAATTGGAAGGATAAGTACGTGATTAGGGCATATGAGTAGTGTTAGCATTACTAACTTATAATGAAAATGATCTCGTTACACGCTTGGCATGGAATTGGGATGAAAATCGAGGACGATGAAATTATTTCTAACGAAGCATTCACGTATTCTTATTCTATGAACCTAAACGTCCCATTTTGCGATGAAAATCATACATTATGTCTAAAACGCAAGTAGTAGTAGCAATAGTAGTAGTGTAGCTAGTTTATCATTCAATAAAGTGAATAAAAATGAATTTTGGAGATGCTACGATACTTTATTCTAGCATTGCGTGAGGGCACGACAATGGTTTAGTATGGGGGAGTGATGAGACTGCTTTTATACATAGTCTCATCGTCCAAATAGGGATTAAAATGCATTAAATATCATCAAAATACCCAAATATATGCTTGTGTTTGTTGCTTGTGTATTTTAGGTATAGATATTGAGAAAATGACAAAAGATCACAAGACTCATGCAAAAACGAACACGGGAAACGAAGCCGCACATTGAACCAAGCCCTAATGAAGTTTTCCCAAGAAAAACCCTTGAAGATTTGAAGACTTATGAAGAAGGGTCCTCTAATATGGAAGAATTGACACTTTATACCCTTGTATCTTCATAATTACATGTTTGGTCCCTAAAGTTTGTCAATATTGCAAAAAGGGCCCTCCACTTTGAAGAATTGACAAGTTTAGCCCCTCAACAAAGCTAAATTGTCAACCATTATCCTCCAAAATGTCAAATATATCATGAATTCCTTCAAAGAACAAGAAATTACAAGTTTGGTCCTTTAAAAATTCCAAAATTACCAAAAGGACCCTTGACTTTCAACATTTGGCAAGAATGGTCCCTCATAAATGAAGACTTGGCAATTTCAGTCCTTCCAAATGCCAATCATACAAGTTAAGACCATTATCCATCAAGAAAATGCCAAATCAGTCCCTCAAGAATCACCAATTGGCAAGAAATACCCCTGAATTTACTTTACAAAACATTTTGGGGAAAAGTGTAAAAAGGCAAAAGTTGTTGTGAAGGATTTTGGCGTTGACAGATTTTTAAGTTGCAAATGACAAGTTCAATAATGATGGGGGTTTAATACCGGCCGACAACCATTGTAACCTAGACCAACCAGAACCTGCCACCTCACCCCACTCACTACTTCAACCAATCACAACTCTCCACTCCTCCACATCAGATCCCACTCACCCCATTTATTTAACTAATCTTAACTGATTAGTTTAAATAACGCGCTAAACATTTTTTTAAACACAAAAGAAGATCAAACCGTCTGTTCTTAGTGTTCTTGGCAAATTTGGGTTTTTCCAAATTACTTGCAATCACACCTTAATTCACTCCAGATATGTGATTAAGGTGAGAATAAACCCAACCCCACCTTAAAACCCTGGCCACGTCACTATACCAGCTCACATGATAAACCCTTCTACACCACCTTTGGGGAAAATGCCAAAAGAAGCCAGAGAATCAACAACTCAGATTCCTGCTTACTCCTTAAGCTTGATATACACCATTAGATGCATTTTCACACTTGCCACCTCCACAAAACACCAATTCAAAGTCACATGAAGCCAAGATTTTCAAAATTCAGCAAGGGTATTTTGGGACTTCTACAACTTAGGGTTTTTAGTTTTCAGCTTATGCAGACCATGTACATCCTCTATATAAAGGGTATAGGGTCTCTCATTTACGTTTGCTTTTGGTTTTTCCTTGTTCAACAACTTGTAAATCCCCTTTTCTAATTAATGAAAGTATGTTAAGTTTGTTGAAGAAAGACCAAGTGCCACTTAATTTTAAGCTTGTTTATGTTATTTGTTAACAGAAACTGAATCTCAAACTTGTTTTTAAGGAGGGTGCAAAAGTTTGCATTTTTCCTTCAAGCTTGATATTTTGCTAAGTTCTTGTTCAAACCTTGGAATTCTTGGGCTATAGGGCTGATCATAGCATCTTGATATTGTGTTATCAAGGTGTGGTGAGGCTTATAACTTGGGGATAATCAAGTGTGGGGTAACAAGGTTGCATCAATCAAGGCTTTTCACTTTTCTGATTTTAATATTGTGCTTCTAACCTTGTTGAATCTTAGCAGGGTTGCTGTTGGAAGCTTGTGCTTGTTCATGCTAGCACATAAGCTCTAACATTCGTGGGTGTGGATGTACATCCATGAGGTTTGCATACTTAATCCCAAAATCTGCTTAAATCTTGCTTTTTGGTGATATTTGTGTGTGACTTATGTTCTTGTGTATTTTGTGGCCTAATATTGCTTGAATCTGCTTATCTTAGCTGTTATTGAGTTAATTTGGGCTTGGGTGGTCTTAAATCTCACTTTTGATTTGAAAAACTTGTTTTTGAAAAGTTAAAGGGGTGTTTGGGATTACCTGTTTGAGATTGATAAGTGTTATTGTGTTGTTAGAAGTGTGTATTTATGCTTTGTATCTGATATACACTTGGTTGAGAGTTGTTTGCTGCAAGTTTTTGGGTTTAAACCTTGAAATCAAAGATTGTGCTATAACTTGTTGAGTTTGACTGTTTTTGACCTAAGATTTTGGTGAAATCTAGTATTTGTGCATGCTTAGGGTTAAAAGTTGTTTAAACATCATTATTATAACATACTTGATAGATCTTGAGGTTTGAATCTGGCTTGTTGGTCAAATACATCAGCAAAGTGAAAACTGCATGTGTTAGTGTTCATCAGTAACTTAATCTTGCTTGAATCTTGCTTAAAACTTTGAACCATTGCATGAAACCTATTTAGACTTGTTCACTTGAGTTTATAATAGCTTGTGTATGCATTTGGTTGAGTTTGGCTGGCTGAATATTGCTCTAAGTGCTTATTGAACCTAATCTGCTTATTGTTCTAAGTCTGTGCTAGATCTGGTGCTTTATTGAATTAACTGTACAAATTGGCTGTTGCTTGTTGTGATTTATTGATTGTTATTTACTCCTTATGATCCAAAGATCATTTGGGTGCCTTTGTGAAATTTGAATCTCCAAAAAGTTCACTAAAGACAAAAAAGTTTACAAGTCAAACAGTGGGAAAAGTTCCCACTGCTCAACACCCAAAACTAGCCCCTACTTGTTAATTTGTAGTCAGCTTATCAATAAGATATTTAGCTTATCCAGACCTGCAACAACTTATTTTTTGTGATAGATCTTCATTATTTGACCCATTTGATTAGACTGGAGCTTATTGGACTTTGACTTTGACTTTTTGCTAGAAAACCAACTTAATTGACTTTTTCATAAGTGCTTATTTGCTTTTTCCAGCTTAGTCAGCTTATATGAAAACTTTTTGTTGAAATAGCTTATTTAAGTCATTTAAAAGCTTTAGAAACTTGAATCGGCTCTTGGGGTGGCCTAGAACTCAAAAACGACTATTTTGTCATTTTCTGTAGATTGCTTATTGCATTTTCAGGCTTATTCCTTGGGCTTATTTCAAATTTCTTTTTACAGAAGTCTTATTTAGGACAAAATAAACTTGTGTGTCTCATTTGAGCTTATGGCATTAGCTTATAGCTTAATGGGCCAAAAAGCCCATTAAGAATAAGTTGTTTGGTATAAGCTTGCTTATTTCACACTTTCAGCTTTTGGGCCTTTGGAAAAAGTTGTTTAAAATCAAATGTTGAGTCGATTAGTGCTTTTTGGACTTATTTGGGCCACTTTTCCATTTTGGGCTCAAATTTGGCCCATTAAGGATTTCTTTTGAGTTTAGCCCATTTTCTAGGCTCATTAAGGGTATTTAAGTAATTTCAAGTTCATTTCTGTATTATTTAGGTTAAATTAAGCTAGTTTGCAAGTTTTTAGAATTTTTTAGGATTTATGGATTTTTATTAATATTTTAATATTATTTTATTATTAAAAATTGAAAGTCTGATTTTCCAAGTTTTTACATTTTTCCTAGGTTCTAGACACTTAATTAGGAATTTTACAACTTTCCAAATATTTTTAGGGTCTTTTAATTATTTTCTAGAATTATTTTAAGTTTTTATAGCTTTTAATAGTTTTTAATTGTTTAAAAATAGTTTTTAGTGGTTTTAAAATTTTGAAAAATACTTTTTAGAATTAGGTTATTTTAAAGGTTTACAAACTTTAAGATCTTGATTGGGACTTTTTATTAGTTAATATTGATTTTTAGGGCTTTAATTAGCATTAAAAAGTTAATATTTAATTAGTTAAAAGGTTTTGGCAAGTTTGGATTTTTTGTAAACTCTTAGAATATTTTAGTGGATTTTTAGTGATTTTTAGGGTAAAATTTTAATTTTGGTGCTTTTTACGGTTTTACGTGTACGCCTTTATCGTCTTAGTGTAATCCGTCTTCGTAACCGTCATTCTCTTCTTATCCCATTTCTATTTTTCTTTCTCACAAATATAATCACAAAGTTAACCAAATCATTACACACATAACACACTAGCCTCCTTGAGAACGAACTCATTTTAGGGTCATTTGTACACGGTTTTCCTAAACCGTCGTACTTAATACTTGCCACTTTTTCTCTCTTTTCCTAAAGAGTGGCAAAACCACTACATCATAAACGAACTCCCCCACTTTAACAATGACATTTTCCGCTATACCAACCGGACGGGTGGTGGTACCATTAGCAAGCTCAATGATCATTCGAGTGGGCATAAGTCGCAAATAGTCAAGAGTTTTCCAAATGGCTAAGGGCATTACGTTAATACTAGCTCCTAGATCGGCTAGAGCTTTGTATTCCCCAAGCTCATCAAAAACACAAGGTATCAAGAATTGACCCGGATTATTATATTTCTTAGGAAAGAAATCAAGGAAATCCGAGGTACTAATCACATTTAAAGTAGCCTTGGTGACATTAAGAAAAGTTTCTTATGTGGAACATAAAGCTCAAGCTTTCTTTCTAAATTATCATAAGCGGTGATAGCCTTAAGCTCTCCCCTTGGGTTTGGAATGGTATTACTAGGTAAGCAACCTGAAGAAGAAGATGGTTTGGACATAAATGATTCAAACATCGAAAGCAATATGTTTTGATTTTGTTCTAAACTTTGTTGCATACGGTTTTGACTTTGCACTATTTGTTGCTCAAAACGGTTTTGGTTTTGCTCTAATCTTTGTTCAATTCTTTGTTGATTAAGCTCAATCTTATTTTTTTTCCCTTTAATCGTATTTTGAAACTCATTTTTCAAAGTTGCCATTTGTCCTTGAATGTTATTTTGAAAAGCTTTCAAATTTGCCTCATTCGTTTTAATGTAGCTTGACAAATCATTTTGATTATTGTGAAAACCTTGATAGTTTTGATTAGCATTAAACTCATTTCCTTGATTAAAACTCCCTTGGTTACCACGGTTAAAATTATTCCCATTATTTCCATTGTTGTACCTATTTTGAACCGGTGGAAAACCCGGTGGAGCAACATGATTTTGACGAGGAACTTGACCGTTGGAGCCATAAGTTCCCGTCGCGGCAAAAGCACTAGCTTGGTCAAACCCCGTGGTTAAACAAGCATAATTAGGATGTGCTCCACCACATGATACACAAACATTCTCAACCATATTAATCGATCCATGAGGATTCTTCCTAAGCTCATTCAAAATTATGTCTATCTTATAGTCCAATCTAGCAATCTCGGGATTAAAAGAATTCACATTGGAAACACCCGGTGTGTTTCGTGAATACTGTGCTCTAGACTTATTCTCAATTATACACCACGCGTCTCTCGGAGTTTTTCTTAAAAGATTACCACCCGCGGCGGCGTTTAAAGGGTCTTGTTCAATCATATTAAGTCCATTATAAAAAGTATTTATTTGATGCAATTCCGAGAAACCGTGGTGTGGACATTGTCTCAACAAATCTTTAAATCTTTCCCAAGCAACCCCAAATGATTCATGCACTTTTTGTTCAAATCTAGTGATCTCGTTCTTAAAGTGTGTTGTTTTGGATGGTGGAAAGAAATAATTCATGAACTTAGACACTAAATCATCCCATGTTAAGATCGAACCCGGTGGTTCTTTCTCATACCAAATCTTAGCATTACCCTCGAGCGAGTACGGAAAAAGCATGAGCTTAATCGCGTCATTCAACACATCTCTAAATTTGAGAGTCGAGGTAATTCGAAGAAAATTCTGAATGTGATAGTGCGGGTTATCGGTCTCATTGCCACGAAATTGGTCGGCACGAATGAGCGATAAAAGACCCGTCTTAATCTCAAAATGATCCGCCAAAATATCCGGCACAACGATTGCTTCCCCATACCCTTCGGTGGGTGCATGGAGCAATTCCTCCATTGTTCGGTTATCGGCCATCTCTACAACAATAGGTGGAAGCTCGGGTTCCACTATTCGTTGTTGACGATTTCTATTTCTACGAGGAATATTTTCAAGCCTATTAAAATCAATCACAAGTCTAGAAGATAGTAATTGCATAACTACAATGACGAGAATTTAGAGGATTGAAGAAAAGAAATTAGACAAGAAGAAGATTATTTTTGGTATTTTATTTGGTATTGCTCAATCAAAAATGATCGATAAAAAACAAGGAATAAGGATAACTACTATGGAAGTAAATTACCCTCGGTCGACTTTGAAACGATAGGTGAAAACCTAAACGTCTCGAGGTTCAATAAGTAAACTACAAAAATAAGATTTATTACTACTTGAGTTGGCAAACCAATAATCGGTCGTCCCTCTCAATATACGCACAAGCAAGCGGGGAAACGAGGTGGCACAAAGCATTTAAAAACCTTTTTCCTTAG
Source organism: Glebionis coronaria (assembly GCA_025667525.1). Lineage (NCBI taxonomy): Eukaryota > Viridiplantae > Streptophyta > Magnoliopsida > Asterales > Asteraceae > Glebionis > Glebionis coronaria. Next base: position 217,638,976 of record CM046877.1, read on the forward strand.
ACGGCCTTTTATAGCACGTCGCCTTATACCCACCTTATAGTTTGTATAAATCGAGTTCAAACTTCTTATTAGTATTTATCTATTTTGCCTTTTTATTTTTGTTTTGGATTCGACTACAATAGCTAGGTGATGAAATCCCAACTAAGGCCTTATTTGAAAAGTATATAAATTTATTGTTCTACGTAATACAATATATTAATCACAAAAAACGAGAAAAACGATACATACTATATAATAGAAAAATAACAAAACTTTCCGAGGATGGAAAGGGTCTTCAAATCAACGAGCAACAAATCTCCACAAAGACGAATCGTACACAAGATCCCCGGCAGTGGCGCCAAAATTTTTGATGTGTCGTTGATAGTATAGTGATAATTAAGATACGTTATAGGGTAAATTAGTAAATTACCTTTAGGAAAAAGTAATAGTCTAAAATTACCAAAGACGGATTCAATTAAACACGTTGGTGAACCAAGTTCGTTGTACACGAAGATCGAGTGAATTTAAGACGTTTTGTTTCGATTTGGACAATTGATTCGAATTGGTTTCGGTTTTTAAACTAATATTAATCCTACAAATTTTAAAACCTAAAGTGCATGAATCGTAAACCCGAATTAATTTAATCTAAAACAATTACTTTAAAAATAAAGCTATTTAAAATTTAAACTATTTAAATTAAAATCAAATTAAAACTTATTTATTAAAATAAAATTTACTATTACACTATTTTTAAATCTATTTATGAAATTACTTTATTTAAAATCTAAATTAGTTAAAATCTAATTATTTTAATACTAATAATAAATGACAAATAAACTATCTAAAAATTAATAAAACATTTTTTATTTAATAATTATTAAAACTGAAATTTATAAAAGTAATAAAACTATTTAAATATAAATGAAATTAAAATTAAAGTTATTATACTTTAAAAACTGACAGCCCTAATTCAATAAACTATATTAATCAACTAGACTGTAAATAAACCCAAAAGAGCATTTAGCTCAGATGGTAAACGTGAATGGCATGTGACCAGGAGGTCACAGGTTCGAATCCAATGAAGGACATTTTTTGTATTTATTTTTGACAATAAAATTATTTGATATCAGGTCACAGGAATGACCCTTTTTGACAGTTAAAATATGAAAAGCTGATAAGTCTATCAACTTGTGAGCTTATCAGATTAATTACTCTGAAAGCTTAGAAGTAAACCAGAAAAACCAAAAATAACTTTAAGATCTACTTAAATCAGCACCTCTAAGCTATTAACCATCAAGCAATCAAGCAGACCAGGACGATAATCAGATAAGGAAAAAGAAACAAGATACACAGCAGACTATATAATAGAAAATCTTCCAATTACAATAACCAAATAAAACTGATTAAATCCTACATTTACCATAAAAAAACAAGCATAATACAGGCACTCATCACATATCAGAATCATATGCAAATCAGAAGACGAATTAGCAATCAGACTTTTGATTAAAACAACTAAAGATCAAATAAATTCATAGGTAGGTTAAAACTTTTAACTCAAAAGCTGATGCTCTAGGTAATCAAACAGATTAATCCAAACCCCATTTTAAAACAGATTAAATCAAGCCCAGTTAAAAATCAACAAAACCCTAGTAAATAAAAAATCACAGATATCAGTTTCAACTAAAAACTTAGCAGATTAAAAAACTTATGCAGATTCAATTTAAACAGTAATGAATAAAAAGAAAGAGCATAGCCAGCCGAATATCAAACTAAGCAAAACAAATATACTAGCAGCTAATATAAAGATTAAGCAACAAAATCAATATCAGCAGATTTAAAATTAAAAAAAAATCAGAACAATCTTCAAATCCAATTAATCATAAGCTTAATAAAACATTATTTCAAATAACATCAATACTTCAAATTAACATAAGCAAATTTATAAGCAAAAGCAGATTATTAACATAAAACTAAAAGAGCTTAAAACCTTATGAAGTTTCCATTAGGAAGAAGTGAGGCACTGTGCCTCCTTATTAAACCGCATCAACACCATCATCGAACCTCTATTTGTACCACCATCAACATTACCCGAACCACCATAAAATCACTTTGAACTCCTTTGAACCCCAAACTCGATCCAGCAATATTTTTTTATTTAAAATCTAACAGTAGGTTAGATTGTTTTCCCCACTTTACTAATATTATTTAATATAAGCTATCATAAAAGCTTAATCAAATAATATTTTAGTTATAATGATTAATCAAGATTAAGATGCAAGAACAGTAATATTAAGAGCTTATATAAGAGATTGAAAATTAAAACTGACTTTTCATTAAATCAAAATAGAATTACATTGATTAAACGAAAATACATGCCTAATCTAATTTAAACATTATAACACTACTAGTAAAAAAGGGATAAAAAATATAGAGATATGGGAGGGTTTTTATAGGATAACCCCCAACCTTCTTGGTGAGGTTGTTGAAGGAGAATCTTCAATCTTGGCCATCGATCTTTCTAATCTTCTCTCTCATCTTGATCCTACGGTTGAGATGAACCAACTAGCACACGGATCGCCAACATGGAATCTGATTGTGCTAGTTGTGCTAGTTTGGAGATGAGGTGTCTCCTCTTTATTGGTGGATTAAGAATGATGTGTTGTCAAGGACACTCATATGATGCCACGTTGAAGATGCCTTCCACTTCTACCTTCCGAAAATATGGAGGATTTATTCTCCTATGCCTGTGAATTACACGCTTCACAAGAAACCCCCAATTTATTTGTTACTTTTTGTAATTAGGGTTTTGGAGTGAATAGTGATTTTACAGTCTTTTTGGGTGAAGAAGAAAGTGCATAGAGAGTAACGAAATATTATGTGGTTGTGGTGAGAGTAAAAAAACGTGTGTGTGAAAGTTTTGACCAAGTGAAAGTAAAACTTTTCACTTTATATAAAATTGTCCATCGTCTATACTTTTGTCTCTTGGGCTTTTCTTGGACCCCAAATTAGACAACAGAATACTTCATTCTCCATTCGTTTTATGTTTATTTGTTTTGATGGGCCCAAAGTCCTTCATAAATTTGAAACCGTCTTATACTAGTGTAATTGGGCTTTCAAATGGACTTTTATAAATAATGACTTCCTTAGCCCATTAATTAAGCCCATTAGTGTGAATGTGGGACCCACTAGCCTTTAAACTCCATAAATGATGAAATCTGCTAAAAAACGAGCTTGAAGTTGGCTTTGTCGATCTTTTCATCAAACTCGTGCCGGTTTTTGTCGATTTTTGTGAACTTGGTACCTACACACATCAAACAAGAAAACAAGCAAATACAATACAATAATCATGATATTTATGCATTTATTGATTGTTTATTGATATAAATGATATGAGTAAAATCACTCATATCAGGTACTTATATAGTCCACCCACATGCGGGCTCTCTAATGGACTATATTGTTTTGGGTCGGGCTTGAATAAATGCTTAGTACCTTGAAAGAGGCCTTATAATCTAACCATCAAGCCCGTAACGTCACGACTATTTTAACTAACTATTACAACGTTCTAATAAATATTACAACATAAACCTATGACCGAACATTCTTGTTTGACTCAATATTTTGAGGCTAATAAAGATACATTTTTTACTTATGCGTGAATAAGGATTAAGGTCCAAAAATAGAAACGAAACGGTGTAATCAAAATCATTGAATTAATAACCTTTCCTAATAGACAACGGTGTCAAAAAAATTAAGTCAACAAGTGAGATTCGATAAACATGGTTTTATAACGGTTTTGAACATGAGACTTATTACCAAGACTTTTATACGTCCCCTAACGGATGGGCCTTAATATCATAGGTTTACCTCTGCTTTTTAGAGCTTCGGTCTTGCCTTGCCTTTGTTTAACCTGGTCATGAGTTGTTTATTATGGCCAAAGACGTATATCCTCAACGTAAACTGATAGGTCTGTAAACACCCATCCTTTTTACCACTTAATTATAATAATAACCGGGCCAAAACGTGTATTTTATGTCATTTATGTCAGAATTATGCGTGGTTTGTGTTTTTGTTGTGATTTAGGACGAAAAGGTGAAAAGTGGAGAAAACACGGGCATTCACGGGCTTTTATCAGAGAAAAAGACGAAAGACGAAGTCAAGAAGTCAAGAGTGCAAAAAAAAAACGGAAGTCCAAGACCAATTCTGAAGATTTATCGAAGAAAAGGGCAAAAGACGGAAGTTTACTAAAAGCCGAAGAACTCAAGTCTAATTTATTGAAGAATTACAAGACGAGTTCAAAGAAATCCCGAGACAAAGTCATTAAAGTCCAAGATTAACAAAAGATTAAGAAGAGAAGGACTTAAGTGTGCAATTAAGGAAAGAAGAAAGAGGGGAGGAAGCTTCCTAAGCACTCCCTAATCCTCCCCTATAAATAGATTAGGATTTCATTATTTTTTCTCTTGTTGGATAGCTTGACAAACTATTTCTTCCATTTTAATTACCTTGCACATTTAATTACCTTGTCATTTAATTTCATATACTTGTCTTGCACCTTAAATACCTTTAATTTCAAGTAAGTTTCCTTTTAATTCTTGTCAATCTTTATTTTTATTGTTCATCTCCTATCTACATTTCTTTAATCTTTGATTTTTTATGTTTATTGTTCATGTTCATGTTTATGTTTTTGAGTTTCTATTGATTAAAGTGGGTTTTGATTATTTTGATCATTATTGTTAGTTTTGTTGTTTTGGATTCTTTGTTTATGATTAGTAGATGTTATTTGATTAGTTTGATTTAATCTTGTGGTTGATTTAGATTAGATTTATTTAGATTCGTATTATTCTTGTGTTTCTTGTTCTTCGCTTTTCTGTTACTGATCTTCCCAGGTATTCCGAATCAAAGCCTGTGTTCCGAATCAAGGGATTGTGCAAGTTTATTCCGGATCAAGGGCCGTTCATCCGGAATATTAGACATTCCGGATCAGAAGTGTTTATTCGGAATATTTTATTATTCCGGATCAAAATGTTCATCTGGAATATTAGACATTTCGGATCAAGCCTTTCATTCCGAATCAACCAAACATTCCGGATCAGTTGTGTTTATTCAGAATAATTTATTATTCCGGATCAAGCATTTCACCCGGAATACCAAACATTCCGAATCAAAGCTTTGTGAAGAAACATTCCAGATCAAGGAGGATATTCCGGATCAAAGAGTTTCATTCGGAATAAGTGACATATTCCGAATCAAGGTCTTCATCCGGAATCTTCAACATTCCGGATCAAGGGGATTCATCAGCAACATTCCGGATCACGCTTTATTCCGAATCAAGACTTTATTCCGGATAAGTGACATATTCCGGATAAAGTATTTATTCCGGATCAAGAGTTTGGTAAATATTCCGAGTGAAGAAGAATCATTCCGAACGAAGGTGACATTCCGGATGAGTGATTATTCCGAACGAAGGATTATTTCGAATGAGCTATTTTCAGGTTCTTTTTAATTTCAGTTTTTAACTTTCTGTTTTTAATTTTCAAGCTTTACTTTTCCCGCCTTTTTCCTTAGTCGCACTTTAAGATTACTTGCCTTAGATTTATTTTAGCTTTGCCTTAGTTTAGGTTTTAGTTGCGTTTTAAGTTTGCCTTAGTTAGTTTTAAGTTTGCGTTATTTACTTTTAGTGCCTTTTAATTTTCCGTCACGCTTTTAAATTCTCGCCATTTATTTTAAATTAGACTTAGATTTAAATTAACGTCATTTTCATTTACGTCTTTGCACATTTATTTTAAAACAACCAAAAATATTCTTTTTCACCAAAAACAATTGAGTCGCATTTTGAACCGGAAATCAATTCGTTAAGATACCGAGAAACGAACTTTTTCAACTAGTAAAATCTCTTACATTAAAATGGCGCCGCTGCCGGCTCTTTTCGTAAAGATTAACGGTTTTCTGTGAGAGACGCGTTGTTTTTTTTGGGATCCGTTCATTCGTGAGCGTTATTTTCTTGCTTAAACAATTCAAAAAAACCATAAAAATTAAAAAAAAAATTGTTAAAAAACACATAAAAACTAAAAATTTCAAAAATCCAAAAAGATTTTATTTTTATTGTGTATATATATTGTCTTTGCGTTTGGTATTGTTTTCTTTTGCCTTTGTAGGTGTATGCGTACTAGATCTTCTAATTATCAAGAGCCCGAGACTCGAGAAGATTTAAGTATGGCATGTGTTAACAACAATAATCCACCGCACCTCAATAATAACAACAAAAATGTTCTTCCACAGCCTGATCTTCGGACAATGGATTAGCTTTGTCAACCTACCATGTTTGGACGAGGAGGACCGATTGCGTCGATGCAAATCACGGCTCCGGAATTTTCGTTGAAGCACCACATGATTCAGCAAGTGCAAACAAATCCTTTTTGGGGAATGCCTGATGATGATGCCAACAAACACCTGACAAATTCATTACAAGCACTCAAAGCATGAAGTTGCCCGGTGCCATAATGGATGTTCTACGCCTTTAACTCTTTCCACATACTTTATCACACCAGCCGAGAAATGGTTTGATCGTCTCCCGAAGAGTTCTATTCATACTTGGGATGACATGACTCAACGCTTTTTGTCGCGCTACTTTCCACCATCCATGGTCACGAGCCTTCGCAATTAAATCAGCGGTTTCATGCAAGACCCCGATGAATCTCTTTTTGATGCTTGGGAAAGATATAATGTCTTGATCGATCGTTGCCCAAACCACAACATGCTCCCTGTGACCTTAATAGATACTTTCTACAACGGTTTGACTTTTCGTGATCGTGATACGATTAATGCAGCCGCCGGTGGCACATTTAAGAAAAGAAGACCCGAGGAGTGTAGAGAGCTTATTGAGAACATGACTACTCATCATAAAAACTGGGATTCCTCCGCTTCTTCAAGGAACAACCCGAGAGTCAATGTTTCTTCAACTTCAGCAAGCCTCGACATGACCGAATTCACCCGCATGATGACCGAAATGAACAAAAGTATCTTGCTTCTCGCTACAAACCAACAACAACAAGTTAAAGCGGTTGCCAATCCTTATGAAACATGCGGCGGTCCACACTCATACACTGATTGTCCTTCTACTCAAGGAAATCCGGAAAATGTGTATGCAGCTTATGGTAATTATTCACCTGAAAATTACCAAGCTCGACCTCAAGGGGATCGAAATTTGCTGAGTTACCGGTCTAACAACTACCTTTCACCCGGTTTTTCTCCTCAAAACCAAAACCCCAACAACAACTACAATAGAAGCAACCAAATCCCACCTCGAGCTTCTAATCCTTATCACCCACCCGCTCAACAAGCCCCACCCATTAATCCGGATGTTGAAGCTTTGATGAGAACCCAAGGTGAGCAAATCAAGAATCTGCAGAGCCAAATTATCAATCTGAAAGGAGATATCACCAAGCAAGGGAATGACATTAGATCCGAGCTTCGAGATAATATACAATCCTCCTTCAGCAATCAAACGAATGATTTGAAGAATATGATGGCTAGTTTCTTGCCCACCACTCAACCTTCTACTTCGAGTTCTCTACCTTCTAACATCGTCACCAATCCGCGAGCGAATGTGAGTGCTATTACTACCCGTAGTTGAGTTACCATAGTAGGACCACCTATCCCGCCCCCATCATCTACACCTCCTCCACCACCATTTATCCCTACTCCTCCCACACCTAGTATTAGTACACCATTACCGTCTCCGCCTCGTCATGACGATGTCCCAAAGAAGAACCCTTCAACATCTCAACCTCCACCAACCAAATCCAACATTCCTTATCCTTCTCGTATAGGCAACACCAAAATGCACACAAAGGATGACATTCAAGTGTAGAATTATCTGAAGATGATCTCTCAAATGACTTTCAACATTAGCCTTGTTGAAGCACTTGTCCACATGCCGAAATTTGTCAAAGCATTCAAAGAATTGCTTAACAAGAAGAAGAAGTTGATTGAGCTTGCCAACACACGCTTAAATGAAAACTGTTCTACAGTTATTCTTAAAGAACTTCCAGAAAAACTTGGAGATCCCGGTCGTTTTGTGTTGCCTTGCATCTTTAACAAAACCGAAGAATTTACTGCCCTAGCTGATCTCGGGGCCAGTATAAATCTCATGCCATTAAGTGTTTGGAAAACACTATCATTACCGACCTTACTCCAACGAAGATGACTCTTGAACTTGCCAATCGCACTCTCGCTTACCCCGTTGGTATTGCCGAAGACGTGTTCATTAAAGTTGGCACATTTACTTTCCCGGTCGACTTTGTCGTTGTTGATTATGAAATGGACCCTCGTATTCCTTTAATACTTGGTCGGCCATTCTTGAGAACTGGACGAGCTTTAGTTGATGTTGCCAAAGGTGAGTTAATCTTAAGAGTCGGGGATGATGCCCAAGTTTTTAAAATGGGGAAGCTTACAAGCAAATCCTATGGACGGGAATCAGTGAATATGATTAATGTGCTCGATGATTTTGTCATCTACAACAATCCTCTATTCGAGTCTTGCATTGATAATCCACTGTTTCAAGATGATGTTGATGATTCTCTATCCAATTTGGAACCTTCACCCATTTATGATTCTCCACCAATCTTTGATGCTTATGATGATGATTCTAGCTCAGATTCGGATGATTATGATGATTCTACTTCCGAGTATCCCGACATGCCCATTTATGATGATTTTGATGAGGCCGATACTCTTTCGAGCGATTCTTCTCATGAAGAAGATCCTCCGCCATCACTTGATCCTACTTTGGATGATTACTCATTTGAGGAAGACTTCTCTACTTTTCTTAATACTTACTTCCCTCATGAGAGTGATGCTCCTCCTTTAGACTTTGATAATTATGATCTTGATCCTACTTTGGATTTGAAGAAAATTCTTTCAAAGGAGAAGCAACCGGTCGACACCAACATCCGCAGTACGTATGAGTTAACACCTCTTTGTCCACCTTCTGAGGACGAGGTTGTGCATTTTCTTCGCGGATCATCTTCAAATTCTGCTGAGCCTGTGTGTTATTTTCCCCTAAAGGAAAAGGTGTTCGACCCCGGTATCGATATTCTTCAGCCATCTCAGTATCCGTCTGATGAAATAAAAGGAAATATCTTTGGAACTTATGGAAATCTGCTTGCACCACTTCACCCTTGCTTCCACCGTGCTCCATCTTTGCTTAAGGGAACCTTGCCTATTCTTCTTTGGCTTGCCTTGTTCGCCTTAAGCTTGTGCTATTTGATGGACGAAAACTATGTCTTTGATCCCGGTGGATATGTTTCATGCTTCTTCCTATGCTAATCAAGGTCGAGTCAGGCTCACGACTCGGTTAACAAAAATCAAGCGCTTCTTGGGAGGCAACCCATGTATCTATCTTTTAGCTTTCTTTATCCTAAGTGTAGGGGAGACCCGTTGGTGTTTGCTATTTCCTCTCTTCTTATAATCAGGGATTCGCGCGCTCAATGATCCACTCTTGATGCTTTTTGACGACTCGTGATTCCGTTGTTTCCGTCTTCCCGGTTCTATCCTAAACTCTTTTCGATTCACTATTTTATATTTTCCAATATTAAAATAGGAATCTATTTAGTTGTCTCTTCCTTAGCAAAATTTAAACAACGTGCACAATGTCCTAAGTGTAGGGGAGTTTACTCCCACGTGCTTAAACATTGAGGACAATGTTTATATTAAGTGTAGGGGGACTTCTATCAAAGTTAAGTGGCCTTTTCCTTATATTTGTCCTCATTTTAACCGGAAAAATCAATTTTTCGACATTTTTCAAAAATTTTGATCTATTTTGGCCTATTAGTTTTTACCTTTATATAGTTATTTTCTTACCTTGCTAGAATAAAATTTTAATAAAGTGGTTTTATTTTTCAAACGTTATGAATCTTTTGACTCAACCCGAGTTTACTTATCTAAGTTTACTCTAGCTAGTATCCTTAACGTGTTTAAGTCAAGTTTTGCTAGGCTTTTATATAGGGAGCTATAAAACGCGAAAGTCTTAACTCTCACGGGCTAAGAACAAGAACTTTTCGCAAGTTCCTATAATTGATCCTAGAGAGTCGTTTATCAAGGGAACTTTAAAATGCGATTTCTAAACTTGAAAAAGTCTAAGAGTTTGCAAGATCCTATAGATGACTCGAAAACCCAAAACTTTGATTTAATTGGCTAAGCATCCACGAGTCTCATTCCTTGAGATTTTAAACTATGGAGAACGAGAGATGATAGAGTCAATTATAAGTTTGGTATTCTTTCATGAATTTATGTAAGTTAATTATAAACCTATTCTCCCATCGCTTGCTAATAAATTTATCTGCAATAAATAAGGTTGTACGATTTGAAAAGTTACTTAGCTTCTAGCCCAAGATCGTTTAAAAGTTGCTCGGTATGGATTAGAGTTCATAGCCAAGGCATAACTTATTGAAGCGGGATGCGAAGATTGGCGAGTCCGAAAAGGTCCTAACAAGACATGAGGGCTAAATTTTGATGTGAAGAATCATTTATCAAAGATCAATATGAAGGATCGAGACACACGACGAAAAGCAAAAACTCCCCAAAAGTCATGGAGAAGTCTATCCAAAAAGGCCCTAACAAGGTATGAGGATAAATAGATCCAAGTCCTAAAAGGAGGCGGATCGTTGTATATCAAAGTCCCAAAATAAAGATTGGAGAAAAATGAAGAAGTCGTGGTCCATTTCTGAAGAATCTCTCAAAACTTCAAGTGAAGAAATTCCTATTATGAAGAGAAGGCCATTATTTCATGAACGTCTCTCAAGATTCGAAGTATGAAGTCACTGCCAAATATCGTTCCGAGAAAGGTCTCAAATCGCGAAGCGAGTTATGCCAAGATATGAACTTTATGAAGTCCCGATAAGCAGTTTTAAAAGATTTTGTCCTTTAGCTAACTATTGATTAAATCGTTTCACTTTGTTTTCAGCATAAATAACTATCGAAATAAGTCTACAATGCATCCTCGTGATCATTCAAGACAACAATAAAATATAAGAGATACACCTAGGAATAAGGGAGTCTAAGTGAATAATTGGCCCACATGACTTCGTGATAGTTTGCTAACTTATAATAACAATGATCTCGTTTTTAAGCTTGGTTTAGAGAAAGTGAAAACTTGAGGATGATTATTATTCATGACATTTCCAAAACCCGAAGGTATGATTTTGATTTCTGATAATTGTAAATTCACACTCGTTTAGGAAAACGAGGTAAAAGCGGTAAGTATTAAGCGTACGTTTAGAAAAACGTAAACACTTATGACCCTTTGTGGGGATCGTTCTCAAGGAGGCTTAGTGTGTGTGTAATGAAATGATTAACTTTGTGATTATATTGTTATGAGAAAAAGAAAAATAGAAATGGGGTGAGAAGAGAATGACGGTTACGAAGACGGATCGAGCTAAGACGAAAAAGGCGTTCACGTAAAACTGTAAAAAGCTACAAATTAAAAAAATTTAAACCTAAAAATTAATTAAAAGTTAAACTAAGTCTAAAATAATATAAATAAGAATAAAAATCCAATAAAAATATTTTAAAACCTTTTATTAATTAAATATTCAATTTTAAATGCTAATTAAAGCCCTAAAATTAAATATAATTAACCAAAATGTCCAAAATATTATTTTATTGAACAAAGAACTTACTTATATTATCTAAAGACTAAAAAGTATTTTTCCTAAATTTTAAAAACTATTTTTCTATTTTTAAATCACAAAAAACTATTTTTAAATCAAAATAATTATAAAAAATAATAAAATAATGCCAAAAATAATTTGTCAATTTTAAAAATCCTAAATTACTCTAATGAACAGTAAAAAATGAAAAAGTTTGAAAAATATAAAATTTTGCACTAGAAGACAAAAACAGTTCAAGTAAAAACCTTAATTAAACTAAATTAATTCTAAAAAATAAATAAAAAGTGAACAGTAAAAACTTTTTAAACTAAAAATCTTAAATTATTTTTCTAAATCTATGAAAATTATTAAAACTGAAAAATAATTGTTTTTTGTCACTAAAAGACAAAAACATAAATAAAAAAGTAATTAAAATAGCTATTTAATCTAGAAAATACCAAATGAACAGTAACTTAAAAACTAATTAAACTGAAAAATCAGAAATTAAATTAGAAAAATAATGCAACAAGTTTGAAACCCTAACTCCTAAATTCACCCACTAAAGACAAAAAAAGTTCAAATCTGAAAGGGACATGTGACATGTTTTTGTCTGTTTGTAGAGCAGTACCAACTTGTGTATTAGCAGGGGAAACCTTTTTCCCACTGCTAGTGCAATTATCAGGTCTGGTGACCTTTGAGCTTAGGAAAGCTTGTTGGATTGGTTTCTTTTGGAACAAAAGGCACCCCTATACTCAGTTGAGTATAGGGAGTCAATCTATGCAAGAAAACACACAAGTCACTCAACAAAATCAAGCACAAATAGCTCAAAATAGCTTACTGATGAATGCAAACAGTTACTGATGAATGGTAACTTGTTACATGCACAAAAACGAATTTTAAAAGCCAATAACTTGCATACACATCCACCAAATAGCACATAAACAATTGCAAACCCTAGGGTGAACCAAGATCTAACAATGAACAAGCTATGATGAACAAATTCCTCACAATTCAGACAGAAATGGGGCTTGACTGTTTTTGCTAGTGAACACCATTTTTTTACATGCAAGCTTGTTTAAATTCTACCCAAACTGAAATCCTAAGTACATATAACACTTACTAACAACCTAATGAGTAAGTCTAGACTGATTTTAACACAAAAATCCCCCAAGGAGTTCAGTTAAAATGCAAATCCAAACACCCCTTAAATTCTGAACTTTGATCTTTTTCAAACCAAATCACATCAAATCCAATCCAAACTGAATAAACCACTTCTAACATGCAAACAATCCTAGATGAGCAATATCAAACCATGAAAACAACACTTAAACAATTTTCATGCAATAAATCACAAAATCACATAAATCATAACTTTTGAAGACTAAAATCAAGGAACAAGGTGGTTACCTTGCGGGACCCACATCCAGGCCCCACTAAGGCTGCTATGCCTTCTCCTACAAGCTGGGGCTTGTGCAGATCCATGGATAAACAAGCTTCCAATGAAAACCTGCTAAGAACAAGGCAAAAATACAATATCCAATTTCTGATTTTGAAACTTTCTCTTTTCAAATCTTTTTCAAATAATTCTCATGAATTCTTTCCTTTCAAAACACCTAAACAAACCTCTTACAAAACTTGGAAAACCCAATTTAGAACAAGATTTCACCAAGAAAAATCACTTTTTTCAGAAACTTGAAAACAAGAATGATTTTGAAAAATCTTGAACTAATAAACAAATTATGGAACTCAGAACTCTTGCCAACACAATACCAACTTTTAACAGATAAAAAGGAATTACTTTTACTACAAAATACCAACTTTTATATTATAAAAATGAATTACAATGGTTGAGCAAGAAAAACTGGAACAAAGATACTTGTGACATGCCACAAGTATTTATACAACTGAATAGAATAAACTAGAAGCTAAAACCTTAATGGGTGAATTTCCTGACATGCCCTTGGTCTTGACTTGGAATCTTGGTCAAAAAATCGTCCATGTGATTTCTGAAAGGTTCTTGTGATGTCCAGCTGTATATGTTTGATCTTGGACGTTAAAATGGTCTTGGGGACCAAGTAATATCATCCTGGGCGTTTATCTTGTCCATTTGTTGGGTTTGGGAAGAAAGGGACGTGAATGGGGAATCTCATGGGGGGTCCAGGGTGAGTGTGTGAGTGTTTTGGGGTGTGGGATAGGTAGTGGGTGAGGTTAATCAAGGATCTGGAGCAGCTTAACAAAAACTCCTTTTGATTAAAGTTAATTGGACCTGGTAATTTTAGGGTTTAAGGGGTGTGAAGAGAGGGATTTGATCTAATTTGGGGGTAATCACGTTTAAAAACGTGTTTTGGTGGGAAGTAATTAAATAACCAGTTTAATTAGTTATTTAAGTTTAGTGGAAGGTGACGTGTGGGAGGGGTGTGAGGTGGAGGGCTGTGAGTGGTGGGGTGGAGTGATGTGGAAAGATGATTGGTGGTGGTGAGTTTATGTGTCTGGCAATTTTAGTCCCCCAAAGTTCCCATTGTCTTCACTTTGTTTTAAATAGCATAAACTTCAATTCCCTTTATAAGCAACTTTTCCAACTTGTCAAATTCAGTCCTTTTGTTTAAGTAAACTTTAGGCAAGGACTACAAATGCAATTTTATCCAATTCCAAGGGCTATTCTTGACATTTCTTCAAACTTCAATGATTTTTATTGTACAAATTACTATTGGAGGGTCATTTGTGACAAGTCTTCAAAGATGAGGGACCAAACTTGACATTCTTCAATTCTTCAAGGTCATTTTTGGAAATTCCATTCTTGGGCCCGGTTCATTGTGCGGCTTCGTTTCCCGTGTTCGTTTTTGATTGATTCTTGTGATCTTTTTGTCATTCCCTCAATATCCGTACCTAAACTACACAAGCAACAAACACGAGCATATATTTGGCAGTTTTAATGATATTTTATGCATTTTAAGCCCGATTTGGACGATGAGACTATGTATAAAAGCAGTCTCATCAATTTCTTTACTTGTTTTGTTATTTTGTATTTCTTTAATAAAGGCCAACGTGGATTGATTATGATGAAAAATGTAAACGTGCTTTGTAACTAATGCATTGCATGAGGACATTGCAATGGTCAAGTGTAGGGTATTTGATAGGTGTGTAAACACCCATCCTTTTAACCACTTAATTACAATAATAACCGGGCCAAAACGTGTATTTTATGTCATTTATGTCAGAATTATGCGTGGTTTGTGTTTTTGTTGTGATTTAGGACGAAAAGGTGAAAAGTAGAGAAAACACGGGCATTCACGGGCTTTTATCAAAGAAAAAGACGAAAGACGAAGTCAAGAAGTCAAGAAGTCAAGAGTGCAAAAAAAACGGAAGTCCAAGACCAATTCTGAAGATTTATCGAAGAAAAAGTCAAAAGACGGAAGTTTACTAAAAGCCGAAGAACTCAAGTCTAATTTATTGAAGAATTACAAGACGAGTTCAAAGAAATCCCAAGACAAAATCATTAAAGTCCAAGATTAACAAAAGATTAAGAAGAGAAGGACTTAAGTATGCAATTAAGGAAAGAAGAAAGAGGGGAGGAAGCTTCCTAAGCACTCCCTAATCCTCCCCTATAAATAGATTAGGATTTCATTATTTTTTCTCTTGTTAGATAGCTTGACAAACTACTTCTTCCATTTTAATTACCTTGCACATTTAATTACCTTGTCATTTAATTTCATATACTTGTCTTGCACCTTAAATACCTTTAATTTCAAGTAAGTTTCCTTTTAATTCTTGTCAATCTTTATTTTTATTGTTCAATTCCTATCTACATTTCTTTAATCTTTGATTTTTATGTTTATTGTTCGTGTTCATGTTTATGTTTTTGAGTTTCTGTTGATTAAAGTGGGTTTTGATTATTTTGATCATTATTGTTAGTTTTGTTGTTTTGGATTGTTTGTTTATGATTAGTAGATGTTATTTGATTAGTTTGATTTAATCTTGTGGTTGATTTAGATTATATTTATTTAGATTCGTATTATTCTTGTGTTCCTTATTCTTCGCTTTTCTGTTACTGATCTTCCCAGGTATTCCGAATCAAAGCCTGTGTTCCGAATCAAGGGATTGTGCAAGTTTATTCCGGATCAAGGGTCGTTCATCCGGAATATTAGACATTCCGGATCAGAAGTGTTTATTCGGAATATTTTATTATTCCGGATCAAAACGTTCATCCGGAATATTAGACATTCCGGATCAAGCCTTTCATTCCGAATCAACCAAACATTCCGGGTCAGTTGTGTTTATTCGGAATAATTTATTATTCCGGATCAAGCATTTCATCCGGAATACCAAACATTCCGAATCAAAGCTTTGTGAAGAAACATTCCGGATCAAGGAGGATATTCCGGATCAAAGAGTTTCATTCGGAATAAGTGACATATTCCGAATCAAGGTCTTCATCCGGAATCTTCAACATTCCGGATCAAGGGGATTCATCAGCAACATTCCGGATCAGGATTTATTCCGAATCAAGACTTTATTCCGGATAAGTGACATATTCCGGATAAAGGATTTATTCCGGATCAAGAGTTTGGTAAATATTCCGAGTGAAGAAGAATCATTCCGAACGAAGGTGACATTCCGGATGAGTGATTATTCCGAACGAAGGATTGTTCCGAATGAGCTATTTTCATGTTCTTTTTAATTTCAGTTTTTAACTTTCTGTTTTTAATTTTCAAGCTTTACTTTTCCCGCCTTTTTCCTTAGTCGTACTTTAAGATTACTTGCCTTAGATTTATTTTAGCTTTGCCTTATTTTAGTTTTTAGTTGCGTTTTAAGTTTGCCTTAGTTAGTTTTAAGTTTGCGTTATTTACTTTTAGTGCCTTTTAATTTTCCGTCACGCTTTTAAATTCTCGCCATTTATTTTAAATTAGACTTAGATTTAAATTAACGTCATTTTCATTTACATCTTTGCACATTTATTTTAAAACAACCAAAAATATTTTTTTTCACCAAAAACAATTGAGTCGCATTTTGAACCGGAAATCAATTCGTTAAGATACCGAGAAACGAACTTTTTCAACTAGTAAAATCTCTTACATTACAAACGTAATTTTGGATCTTTAAAGCTTCAAAGTTTAAGGCTTTCACTTTCAATTTTGCATACATTTTTTTCCTTGTGAGCTTCAAATTTTTGCTTGATTTAGGTGATTGAACACTTAAATTATTATTGGGTGAAGCTTTCGATTATTCGGGTTGCCAATACTTCAAAACCGTGACGCCAGCGCTTCTCAAATGTCTTCCCAATTTAATTACATGGAAGCTACTAGAATTAATTATAAACCAACAATTAAGACTAAACCGCTAAGTCAATATTTATTAGCAAAATTTAATATTCAATCGAGGGGAGAAAAAGCAAATAATTAGAACACATGAGTTTTTGGAAGAATATAAATACTATAAGTTTAGCATAGTAACTTATAATTAACTCTATCATTTCTCGTCCTCATTTAAGAGACTTAGCCTAATAAAAGTTAAGGAATCGAAGCTAAAGGCTCAACACGCACGGTCGAGTAAAAAATGACTCTTATTCTCGCCATCAGAAAATCTACATTCGTGTCTTAAACACTTATGAAAACATGAGAAAAATTTTAAAATTTGGTCATTTTTAGCCTTATTTGCAACAAAACGATAACAAAAAGATGAAAGTTAGAAAGCGTGAAGGTTTAGCAAGGCAAGTATCTATTCACCCCCCCCCCCCCCCCCTCCCAATACTAAAATTAAACATTATCCTCAATGTTTCGAGTCTAAGGGTGGATTACTCACATACTAGAGACGAAAAGTCGAATGCTTAATCTAGCATGGAAAGGGTATAACAATTAAATCTTAAGCCGTTTATGAAGTGTGCTAAAAGACCTATTGTTAGAACAATAAAGGATATATCATCGGATATCGAAAAATCTTCATAGAAAACGATCGAAGCTCGAGTAAAACAAACACGAGATGCTTCAATCGTGATGATAACGACCTAGATTTACACAATCACAGACAACCACGAAAACAACAAGTTGGAAGGGCCCCAATCCCCTCATTAGATTAACTAAAAAGCAATAATATTTACAAGGATAAGCATGAGATTCCCCCACGAGGCACCTTGTTTTCATAACCGAGTCAAAAGCTCGACTCGAGTCCCCACAAATGTGATCATTTAGGGATTATCTTGGTTAGGTCATTTTTGGTGGGACTTACATGTAATCAAGGCCCAAAAGCAACCGTTAATAAAGGCAAAGCCTTTATACTGGAATCATAGAGCGTGTCTTCATTTTAGTATGATAAACAAAACAACACGACTTTAAAAATCATCGTCCCAAAGGGACACAAGAAAATAGAATAAGAAGAGAAGAGTGGGACATTGGGTGGGCAAAACAATTGAGTTACTCGAGGTAAACTCATACCGTAAGTGTAGAAGGATCTTCTAGTGACTACTTCGGTAAAAGACCGAGATTTTATCTTAAACGTGATACCGGGGTCAAAAATATCGTCCTCGGTGGAGAATTGTGAGGAAACAATTGGGGCTTCCCCCACACTAGCTCCAGAAAAAACGTCGTCAAAAGGAGTAGATGCGTTTGTAGCAAGTTCAATTAAACGAGGTGATGACGTAGTTAACTTTGGAAAAAATTTCAAATTAAAATAATTCCCTTTTTCATTTTTTTCATTCTTTGTTACGAAAACCAAAGTTGATTAAATTGAGAATATTAGGTGTTTCCAAACAATTCTAGGCACACTTAAAACTTTCACATTTATCTTGAAGGCGGGAGGAGGATTTGAATTTTTAAAACGTGAATCGATTGATAAAATATCCCCCTCCGGGCTAACGCAACGGTCCTCATCAAACTCGAAAATCGAAGGTGGATTATCAAGAATACGTTTGATCTCGGAAAAATTACCATCGAGATCAAAAACGTCTTCTCTTCCTCGTGGAAGAGGTCGAGCAATTAATTCGTCGATAGTCGAGTCGCTAGCTTCAACCGTCGTGAAACTAGGAATAGAAGGCTCTTTGATTGAAGATTTTGCCTTTGTCGTTTCGACCTCGACATCGAAAAACGTATCGATGTGAGAAAGACCATCGGCGGACTTCTCACACGATAAACCCAAAATCTCACACGGTGTGGGATTAGGATTAAAAGGTTTGTCACGAGACGATTTTGCCTTGACGGTTTCAACTTTGTTATTCGAAGGGATCGAACACGAGTTCTCGAACATTTTAGCAAAATTCCTAACACGTCCCTTTGGAATTCATTTTCGTTCATCTTTTAATAACGAGGGGTCAACGATTTTCTTTAAAACCTCTTCACATTTTTTTTTCAAAATCATTTAATGGAATTCTTCATTCAAAATTGGTGTATATTGATTTAGAAGATCCTCAATAATTTCATCATAATTAGAAAAATGAGGTTCCAAAGGTTTAACATTCATCGTTCCTACGTATGCTACGATTTTTTCTTGGTGTTTACTTTCAACAATATTTTTAAAAACCTAGTTAGTAGACGTTTTTGTTTCCTCTACGTTTTTGCAAGACGAGGAAGGTAGCACGACTCTAAAATTCGAGAGATAGGGATCAATATGATACGTACGAGTCTTAGGAGTCAATATGACTTGAACCTCTCCTTTAGGATTAGGATTGGTATCGTTCGATGAAGAACTCGACTTGTATGAAGCTAATTTTTCCTTTAAGGTCTCAATCATTAAAAGATTTTTTATCTCGATCATTAGCATAATTTTTCTCAATTTCATCTACCTCTTTTTTCACATCTCTTGACTTTGGTCAAACAAATGTTGTTGCACTTCAAAAAGGGTGTTATAATCATTTTCCAATTTGATGAAAGATTCCCTTTGGGTTGCCATTTGTTCCTTACAAGTTTCCTTAAGATTCGTCATTTGTTCTTCAAACATCGTTAATTTCTCATTATTACATCTCACATAGTCAACAAAGGCGTTATGAATCGTTTCATCATTTTGATTTTGATCCCAATTAAAAGACGAATCATACGACGAGCAAAACGAAGACGATGGGTGATCTTGGTCGTAAGATTGAAATTCGTCACCATGATCACGTGGAGGGGAGTTATAGATATAAATCTCTCTACCTCCAATAACCTCACAATTAAAACAATTGGCACCATCAAGTGGACCTCCACAATATGGACATGAATAATATCCACCATCATTTGACATGATGCAACGAGAAAGTCGTTTCGAGAATTAAACAATATAAAGGGTGAAAGAAGAGAATTATGTAAAATAGAAGGGAAATTCGAAGATTATTTCTGTTGTTTTTTGTTTTTCAATTTTTTTGGAATTTTTGTGTATTACGTAGAAATTAATCTACAAAAATTACCCACTAATCAAAGGTCTCGATTAATGAATCCAAAGGGAGTGAAGGCAATTACGTGAAGTAAAAACCTTCGTTCGACTTTGAAACGTTGGCGGAACGCCAAAATGTTTTGAAGGTTCAATCATTTAAACTCACAAAAATAGATTAATAATACTTGAGTTTGGCAAACCCCTAATTAATCGTTACTTTCAAAATACGCACAAGCGAGCGGAGAAAACGAGGCGGCGCGAAGCACTTAAGAGCCTTTTTTCTTTAGGTCGTGAAATATAACCTCCTTATACCCACCTTATAGTTTGTATTTATCGAGATTAAATAAATTAAGAGTATTTATCAATTTTCCCTTTGATTTCGTTTGAATTCGATATGCTTAATAGTGACCGGAACGCCCACTATTAAGGTGCGATTTCTCGCGTATTTGGATAATTATTGTGTATTAGTTTTTCTGCGTAAATACAATATATTATGCACAAGAAAACGAGAAAACGATTTTGTGTTAATTGAGTTCAATTTAACACGATTTATTTATATGGATACTAATATAGAAAAATAAAAAGAAGTATGTACGATAAAAAAATAAACACTCAAACAAACACGATATATAATAAGGCTAAACACACCTCCCCGGAAGCGGCGTCATTTTTTATGTAGTAAAATTACACTTGACTTTATTTTAAGAAAAACAAAGCAAGTATAAAGCGGTAAGTATTAAGTGTACGTTTAGGAAAACGTAAAACACTTATGACCCAAATGTATGAGTTCATTCACCAAGGAGGATAATTGTGTGTGTTAAACTTGTAATGATTTGGATTAATATTGATTAGATGAAAAAGCTCTAAAACTAATGACGGATTACACTAAAAATTAAGCTACGACGTACAAAACGTAAAATCGTAAAAATCGACAAAATAAAAACTTTACCTAAAAATTTCCAAAAAAGTGCAATAAAACCCTAAAAATATGTCTAAGGTTTACAAATAAACAAAACTTCATGTAACTTTTTAAATTAATTAATATTTAATTTTTAAATGCTAATAAAAGCCCTAAAAATTAAATAAATTAACAAAAAGTCCAAACTAAGATTTTACAACTTGTAAACCTCAAAAATATTATAACTAAAATAAAAAGTATTATTGCAAAATTTTAAACTAATTAAAACTAGTTTTAAACCCTAAAAACAATTTTTGAATTAAAAAACGTAAAACCAAAAAACGTGAGGAAAAATGAAATTTACCAAAAAATTAATAAAATTCACCAAAAAGTCTTGAATAATATAACTAAGATATAAAAACCAACAAAACTTTTTTAGACCTTTTAAATAATTTTATATTAATTTTAAAAGATTAATAAATACCTTAAAACTCAAATAAAATATTAAAAAGTCCAATTAGGATCTTTATGGTTTGTAAACCCTTGTTTTATTAAATAAAGGCTAAACAGTATTTGTTTTATAAATTTTTCAAACCCTAAATCTGTTTTTAATGACAAAAAATTAAAACCAGATTAAAATAATGCTAGAAAATATTTTATCAATGGAAAAAATCTAAAATTAACTCTAAAAGTCTTAAACTATGTTATAACGATAAGAAAAATCAAACAAGCTTAAAACTCAAACCCAATAAGCTGTTATAAGCTTATTTAGCTAACGGCTTAATTTTGATAAGCAAACTTAACTTGTATTTAAATAACAAACACTCCCACCCTATGACAGTAAAGTCCCTAGGGCGGAGTGGTTTGTGTGTGTGGTGTTAAGTCGTTCAAAGGGGTTGATCATAGGTGAGATAGAGGGTTCGAACCTCACGGTTCCCTTTGACTTCCCTGTGATTCCCCTTCTTTTTTTTCAATCCAACACTTAAACAACAATCCTTTTCACTTTTAACTTGTTATTAACCCAAAATCAAACCTCAAACTCGTGGATTAATGCTACAGAAACCAAAAATGAAGAACAATTACTTGTCTTAACAATGAGTATGCCAAATGGAATTTCGGTTGCACGTTTTGGACTCGTGGTGATGTTGTTGGGCTCACAAGGCACCCTCACACCAATTGAGGTGTGAGGAGTCAAACAGAAACACACAAACAAAGTTATTCAATCACACTCACAACCAAACTTTACTAATTTTCATAAAAAGCACAAAGAAGAGTTATGTGGGTGTTCTATTATGCTGACAGTGAGATATAAGAATAAATTTTAGCAACCAAAATCCTCCCAATCACAACTACCAGATAATATTCCTCTACACCTAGTCCTAAACTATCTGTGTACCAAGATTCAAACCTTAAATCAAAGAATTCAAGGACTTAGGTTACTGATATTTTTAGTGAACAAAAAAGTAGTATTGGTGGTTCAAATGACCAAAGATTGAATCTTGATCACCCAAAACTTGTTTTTAGTTTGAAAACTTGTAAAATTTATCAACTCAGTTCTATTGTTACCTTATAATCTAACTAAATGCAAAAGTTCAACTTCTAAAACTCAGGTTTAAAGATTAAAATTCTAAGTTTAATTTTTTGACAGTTAAAACAAGAACTTCAAGATATTATACTCCCAAATCTTAAACCAAGCATAAAATAACCTTAGACTACCCTATGTGACTAGTCTAAACTAACATTAACCAACCAATTCCACCCTTACTACTTAAAGTGAATAGATCCAAACACCCCTTAACTCTAAGAAATGAAGTTTTAACAAAGCGGGTATGATTTAAACACTTCAAACATGAGATTAAACAATTGAATATTATCTGATAACACTTAAGTATTAGATTTGAACAACTTAAACACAAAATTATGGTAGTTAACCCAAAAATCACTTAGCATAGATTTTTGTAAAAAATGATGAAAAGGGGAGAGGGTTCAAACCTCAAAGGTGTATATCCATACCTTTGGGTGTTTTGAGCTTATGTGTGAGCACTCACACAAGCTTCCAGTGCTGAAAAATCAAGAAAAAATAGGCTTCAAGAGCTGTTAGTGCATATAACAGTAGATAGAGTGACAAAACACTAGCTCAATGCAAGAGAATAGTTCCCACAATTCTTACTCTCCTCTTTATATCTTCACAACTCTTTGGTTAGACTAACCACAAAGCTATGATCATGTATAAAGCTAGAGGGTAGGATGTTTGAAGCTACAATACTTAGCAAAGATACTAGTCAATGGTTTTTAAAAAAACTTTTTCTTTCTTCACTTAAAACATAAACTTCAAACAGATTAAAGACAAAATTGTAAACATAAACATAAAATGGGACTTGCTATCTTCGCTACAACATTACCAACTTTTTCATTAACAAGAAAAAAGTAACTACATGTGTGTGAATAAGGAAAGCAAGAAAAGTCTAAATGCTAAATCCTAAGGGCTTTATATAGCCTTACAAAGTATTCTAGAAATGAAAAGAAACAAAAAACCCTAAGTATGAAGTTCCACGTTTGCCCTTTGATGCTTTGGAAGATGCCACAAAGATGCTCTTCTTGTTTAAACTTGAAACGGGTCAAATGACTCATGTGATGATCTTTTGGATGTTAGTGAAGATGTTAGTTGTGTAAAATGATCATAGAAGTACATTTGGTGTGGCCAACACGAAAGAGTTATCTAACCATCTAATTTCCTGCTTCTTTTTGTAGTTTTGCCAAAAACGTACCCTCAATGGTGCAGGAGAGGGGTCCACGTCTTATATAAGTGAGATGTGAGGGTTTATGTAGGTTGTAAAAGGTTTACAACG
The DNA here is from genome assembly GCA_025667525.1 of Glebionis coronaria. NCBI lineage: Eukaryota > Viridiplantae > Streptophyta > Magnoliopsida > Asterales > Asteraceae > Glebionis > Glebionis coronaria. Next base: position 217,662,690 of record CM046877.1, read on the forward strand.
TGGTTAATTAGTGATCTGCATGATTAATCCATAAACCCCTTTGTTTTGGGTGAGAATCAAATGATTAGGGTTTAGGTTGGGAGGGTTTAAGAACAGTTTACTTAGATCTGTTTTAGAGGTGAGAGAAAGTGTTTAGCGGGAAATTATATTAATTAATTAATAGTTTAAAACTTGATTAATTAATAAAAAAGCTGTTAAGTGGGGTGTGACGTGGAGGTGTTTGGTGATGTGGGTGGATTTGATTGGTTGGTGGAGGATGACATGGCTAGGATTAATGGCAGTTAGTGTTTTAGGGTTAAATATGTTCATGGTTTTGGTAGAAATACCCCCTCCCGGTTATACACTCCTTTGTAACCTTTTTCATCTTCAGTCCTTTGTCCTTCTTATGGTTAGTCCTTAAGCATTTGCATTTTTAGTCCTTTTGGTGTTAAAAGGATATAACATGTGACTTATATTAACTTCAAGGGTTGCTTTTGTAATATCTTCAATATGAAGGTCCTATCTTGTACAAAATAGTTCTTGGAGGCTCATTTGTGACAAGTCTTCAATAGTTAAGGGACTAATCTTGACAATCTTTAATTTTTCAAGGTCTTTTTGGAAAATTCAACACTTGGGTCCGGTTCATTATACGGCGTCGTTTCCCGTGTTCGTTTTTCTTTGTTTCTTGTGATCTTTTGTCTTTTTCTCGATATCCGTACCTAAAATACATATTAAACAAACACAAGCATATATTTGGCACTTTTCATGATATTGCAACCGTTTTAAGCCCGTTTTAGACGATGAGACTATGTATAAATGCAGTCTCATCAATAAGCAAGGAAAATCTTGACCGCTTCCATACGAGAAACTGGTGCAAATGATTCTTCAAAATCAATGCCCTCTTTAGCCATACCCCTTAGCCACTAGCCTAGATTTGTTCTTGATGATCATGTTTTCTTCATCCATCTTGTTTTTCCAGATCTATCGAAGGTTTAATGAAGTTACATCGAATGGTCTGTCAACAAGTTCCCAGACCTTAACTCTTTCAAATTGTTGAAATCCATCTGTCATCGATATAATCCAAGCATGATCAGCCATAGCTTCTTTGATTTTTTCGATTCAGTTGTACTCACGGTGAGTGAGAACATACAAACATCGCCATCAGTTTCTAGTTGTCGTCTTCTACGAATGAGCTGTGAAGGTTTTCCAATTACTTGAACCAAAGGATGATCTCAGGTCCAATGATGTGTTGAAGGATGTCGTTGGTAGAACGTATGCATATTTGACGGATCAACATGGCGAGTAGAAGACTCTCCAGTTTCATGTACCGATGTACCGAATGGATTGTGAAAATCGTCATCGTCAGATAATGCATTGTCTGCTTGATTTATGTTCTCTGGAGCAATAACAGTAGTTGTGGATGTTGTAGGATAGGTTGTCAATGTGATATTCTGAGGAGGTAAATCTGGAGCAACCTGTGTTGAAGTAGATGAAGTTGTATCCTTTTGTTGATGATGATCAGTATCATTATTCTTATCATGAGTGACAACAGAAGGCTTCGATACAACATGTTTCTCCCCCATAAAATATTCATCAAACATTGGTCCATATAACATTTCCAACTCTTCAATTGTCGTGTCTACTATCATATCTGCTCTAGTGACATTTCCTTGAACTAGCTTTGAACTTGATGGTTCATATTTTTGGTCTTGAGTTCCGAGTTCCGTGTGGTTGTGCACAGAAGTCTCTTGTCGTTATGGATCGGGACTTAAAATTCTTTGTTCAAGTGCCATCTCTTGCAATTCATCAAATTTGATATGAATAGTCTCGACTATCAATTTTGTTCTCTTGTTGTAAACTCTATATCCCTTAAACTGAGTTGCATATCCCACTAGAATGCATGCATCACCTTTCTCTTTCATCTTGTCCAGATTTTCACCATCTCGAGTTATATAACACGTACATCCAAAAACGTGAAGGTGTTTGAGTGAAGGTTTTCGATCATGAATAATGTGATATGGTGTCTTTTCGTGTCTTGGAATAATTAAGGAACGGTTTTGTGTGTAACATGTGGTTGATACGACTTCGGCCCAAAAGAATAGTGGTACTTTTGAAGCGGATAACATTGTTCGAGCAACCTCAACCAAAGTACGGTTTCGTCTTTCAACAACTCCTTTTTGTTCAGGTGTTCTAGCAATAGATGTTTCATGTTCAATCCCTTCGTCTTTAAAATATTTCTTTAGAGTAGAATTCAAAAATTATGTGCCTGTGTCAGTATGAACTACCCTTACTTGAACTTGAAGACCACATTGTATTTGCTTTAGGAAATTAATAAGAACTTCAGGTGTTTCATCCTTGGACCTCAAGAAGTGAGTCCACGTGTACCTTGAGTAATCATCGACAATTACCAAAATTTATTTCTTCCCATTGATACTTTGAACACGCATAGGACCACACAAATCCATATGAAGAAGATCTAACAGTCCTTTCGAGCTTTGTGTAGTCTTGGTCTTGAAACTACTCCGTTTAGCTTTACAAAGCTCACAAGAAGAACAAAGATGATCTTTGATGAATTTCAAGCTTGGAAGGTCTCTCACAATATCTTTCTTGGAAAGCAAGTTGATGGTATCAAAGTTGAGATAAGATAGACATTGATGCCATAACCATGTTTGAGTCGTTTAAGCTTTAGCCATGAAGCAAATTGGAGTTGTGAAAGTTGTGTCTTGAAGTGAAGTTGTGTAAAGATCTGTACCCCGTGAACTGGTGAGTAAATCATTCCCATCATAATCACGAACAAAACATGTCTTCTTTTGAAACACAACCTCCAAATCCGTCTCATAAAATTAACCAACCGAGAAAAGATTGTGATTTTTCCCTTCGACGTAGTATACCCTTTTATTGTGATATTCCCTTGAACCAAATCTCCATATCCCAGGATCGGTGCAAATTGATCATTTCTGAATCGGACCGTACCCAGGAACTTCTCAACGAAGTTAATTAGAATCTTGAGATTCCCCGTCATGTGCTTGGTGCACCCGGAGTCCAGTAGAAGAGAATTATTTCGATCACCTGCATAAGAATTAGAACACGTGGAACATTTGCTAAATTGGATTCCATGTTAGTTGTGATTTTTGAACCATTAGTTACCCTAGTTTCATCACTTAAAAGCACACTAACACTCGTTGTTACGTTTTCTTTCCTAACCTTACGCACCCATGTATATCCGAGAGGACATTGATTAGCAAACCACCATTTCCAAGACTTGCTAGCAGACTCATATAATTCCCTAATTCTTCTTCTAGGGTTCTGATTAGTGGAGTCTGATGCAATACTTTTCTTAGGGGGTTGCACCAGAATGGTTCACTATGCATTTGGGTTTACTAGCACTAATAGGCATCGCAATTTGCTTCTTAGTTCTAATATCTACGCCTTTGACATTATTCGAAACACACATAGCATGATTAGCATTAGCACAATTTCCACAATTCACACAAACAAGCTTAACATTCAAAGCATTCAAAGTAGTTAAAGCATTCAAATCGCCATTACATGTACAGACGTTTTATTCTTATAAACATTCAAATTCCTAGGGTCGTTATTCTACTTTCTTCATCTTCCCTTGACTCTTGTTTTGCCAAACCTTATCATTCAGTTGAGTGCTCTTAAGCTGAGGTCGGCTAACACTAGCAGTGGGGACTACTCCTGTAGTAAATGACACACGTCTATTAGTGTTTCCAGAAATCTGAGGCGATTAACTTTCTTTGTTGTGTGTGGGTTTAGTGGCCAATCTATACATTCCTGCTTTGATCACATTTATGCTTTGTGCTCGAATATCCGTTTTGGGACTAATATGTGGTAACATGTCCTTCCCATCCATCTTGTGGGCAAACCTAGATTCTACAAATGAAGAATTTGAGAAAACATATGGTTTTCCAAGACAGAGGGTTTAGTCACTTTGTACGCAGCGGGTTGTCTCACAACAGGTTTCTTAACTCTGGGTTCCACAATTTTCCCACCCATCTTAGCAATGAGTTTCTTCAACTCTTCAATTGCTATGTCTTTTTCTTGTAACTGAGCTTTTAAATCCTCAATGTCAAGACTTTTTTCGTTTAATAATCGACATGACTCGGATAATTTTACTTCCAAAGGTGTATCATTTGAAAAACTTCCAATTTTGTTTTGCAAAACAAGTTCAAGAGAGTGACAATGTTTTTGAAGAAAGTCATATCGATGTTGAATTAACGTAAACTCTTTTTGGTTAACTCTTTACGAAAGCTCAGTTTCAAGACGTTCACACTCTTTGACCTTATCAAGATATTTGCATGGAGCATCATAATATTAGTATGTATCCGTACAAGATGTAACATAAACACACATAATATCTTTGGAGAGGCATTCTTGCAAGAGTAGATCATATGCTATAGAAAACTCATTCTTTCAGGTTGATGGTCGTCAACCTCTTTTTCAAGAGATTCCACATATTTCAAATCATCAAACATTTCTTGCTGAATTAATGTTTCAAATTCCAAAGCATGTTTTTTCGCTCTTTCCGCAAGCAGAATCAAAATAGTTTTCACAAGCACAGCTATATCGTGAGGAATTTCTTTATTGCCTTTAAGTCGTTCACGTCGCATCCAGTCATCGTCGACAACTTTTTTGAAATTTCAATGTTTTGTTTAAGAATACCGAGCGCTTGCTTACTCTTGCTGATAGAAGCTTGATACGGCAAGTACCCAATATATTTTGAAACATTAGTTTTCTTAGTGACAAAAACTTGTCTCCATTTTATTCTTTTTTGTTCATATTCAAAAAACAATTGCTCACGAGACTTTTGTTTTTGTGGTTTGAAAATTTCATAAAGACTATTTTCATAAGCATAATTATATGGTTTCACAAAGTATTTATTTACTAGTAATCTACTCTCCTCTTCAAAAGTTAGTGACTCGTCACTATCAGTCCTAAAAATAAGACAATCAAGGTCGGTCCATTGGGACTCTTCAAGATATAGGCGCTGGTTTTCATATTGAGCTTGCTCGAGGTACTTAGGACTAGCAAAACTAGCTTTACCCTTGAAAAATGATCGAGGTGCCAACATTCTCATCGTTTGAATAGATTGATTTGTTTTATAAACAATTTTCTTATAAAAATCAATTTGCATTTCAAGTTCCAAGACTTTGTCAATGTCTTTAGCTTGTTTATTTTTGAAATCTTTTGTAAGTTTGCAACTTATTCCATTTTCTCAGTGACTATTTTAGTTTTATCCTCTTGAAGAAAACCAATCTTTTGAGTTAGCTCATTCACTTTAGTGGTAGCAAGATACGTTTGTGTCGTTCAGTACTTAAAGAGGTGTTATAATTATGTTTCTCTTGTTCTAAAAGCTTAAGAGTCTCGTTGTATTTCTTTTCGAAAACATCCTTTTCAGTATTAATGACACGCCCTTTGTACCCCGCAAGCTCCTTGTCTTTTTGAAGAAGCTCAGCTCTGCAACTTACAAGAAGCTCACTAGATTTTATAACTACAGCTTTGCTACTTCAAAGTTTTGAGTGAGTGTTGCATTTGCCTTCTTTAATTGCTTTTGACTCTTTCTAGTTTCTTTGACACCATTTTGTAAAGTAGCAATTAAATTAGCAAGCGCAACACGCTCCTCATCATCATACTCAGTTGCATGTTGATCATCCTCAGACTCATTATTGCACATGTCTAATGAATCGTGTGTGGTATTGCTATCAACCGTTTCCATCATACATGTGTGAGTAATGGTTGTTGGTAGCTCACTATACTCATGAGTATCACCAAACACATTATAATCCTCATCAGTTTATACCTTATCAATTAGCTCTGTATGATAGAACCATTGTCATCTTCAGTGACTTTGAGGACCTCTTCAATCTTTACCATGTATGAGTAATGTGCTTCGAGTTCTTGGTCGGAGAGTTCATTATTAGTGTCATCAAGCATTTCTCCTTCCTCAACCGACAATTTAATCCCAGCATCCATCTTCTTGCATAGAATCATCTTTTCCTTATGATAAGCATAATTCTTTACTCGTTTTGGCTGCCTACATTTCTTTGCCATGTGCCCAAATCCTTTGCAGTTAAAGCACTGAATCCCACTTTGTTGAACCACTTGAGTACCAACAGTTTCCCTATTCCTAGTAACAATAGCAACCCTCTGATTATCATACGTAGTAGTTTGTCTATCATAACGTGTAGAACCCTCAACATGCGTTAGATTACGTCAATCATACCTTGAAGGACTCTCCCCACTCCTATGTGTATCATACCTTGGAGGGCTCTCAACATATCGGTTCCGTGTATTAGATGAAGTTCGGAGGTAGTTGTTGGTGGGTTTGTAAATCTTCTTGTAAGACTTCATGATGAAAGTAATTTGTTGTTCATTTCCCTATCCTTCTGAGCTTGTTCTTCATCACTATCTTCTTCGGATGAGTGCTTAGATGGTGGTGATGGTGCTCTAGGCTCTTTACCTCTTGGTCTTGTGGGAGCAAATGTCTTGGATGCAGTGGAGTATCTTGGTGATGATGATTGAGTAGAGTATGATTTTGGAGCACGAGAGCGATGATATTGATAATGCTGAGTGGTAGACACCAAAGCAATGGATTAGTAGTCTTTGTTACCCGTTCAACTCGAAGTTCATTTGCCTTATTCTGAAATTGTTTCAAAATGTCAAAGAGCGTATGATAGTTGACCTCGTCTAACTTTTTCGGCTATTTCACCAAAGTTACAAATCGTACCCACTCTGGTTGAAGTTGCTGTAGGAATTGCACATTGACTTACACGGCGGAGACTTTCAAGTTGTTTCGTGTCATGTCATTCATCATTTTGTAGAATATGGAGTAATATGAATCAATTGATTCTCCATCCAATGAAGTAAACTTGCCAAAGTTCCAGAACAATTTTGTTTTGACACCTTGCTTGTTGAGTGATTCTCCTTTTTGCAAGCGTTCAATGGTCGTCCACATTTCTTTTGTAGTAGAGCATGCATCGACCGTGTTGTAAATATCATCCCCAATCCCACTTAAAATCATATAGATTTCTTCCTTATATGCATCAATCCAAGCACGGTTCTCTTTCGTAGTATTCTCATACGTTTCAGGAAGTGTCTCTTCTTCGACACGTGGTGTAGTGTCGGTTGCTAGGGTTGCAGGAATGGTAATTGAGGTGAGAGTAGAAGGCCCATCTTTTATGAAACATTGTAGAACATCACCATTGGGTCTTGTATCAAGATATCGAAGAAAATGTGATTTCCATTGTGCATATCAACCAGATACAAGCATTGGTGGTCTTTCTTTGTTACCCGCCACCATGATGTTGTTGTTGGTCACTCGATACTCTGCAGTAGAATCCATCTCGATGATTTATGAAATGATGAAGTGAATTCGGATCTTAAGTAGATGATGTTGTGATTGTTGTTGAAGAAGCAATACGAAGTTTTACTAATCGTGGAGAAACCGATAAATAAATTTGCGGGATTTTACAAACCACCGATTAAACCGTAAATATTGCTAAGTTCGTGTGTTGATGACGAGAAAAGTTGTTGAAATCCCCTAAATAATGTCTTCTGGATAAACCAAAATCCTAGATCAAATTTTCTAATTCACGTTTTTTACAATTTCAGAATATCGAATATTATGATTTCGAAATGTAGAATTTCGCAATATGTCAACTAATCTCCCAATATTAAGCACAAATCTCGCAATGTTCAACTTCTTAAATCTTGCAATATTTTGGCTTAAATAGTCTCGCAATGTTGTGGAGTAAATCTCGCAATATTTCTTTTGCAAAATCTCGTAATAAATTGAACAAGAAATCTTGCAAAAAAATTAAGCAAAAAATATCGCAATGTGAGAATCTCGCAATAAAATCAGGAATAAATCTCGCAATATAGAAATCTCACAATAATTCAGATAATTTCGCAAAACTCACAAATCTCACAATAACTCTGAGAATATCGCAATAAACTTAAATTTCGCATTATTTGCGATTAGAATCTCGCAATAACGCAGAAAAACAAGATTTTTTCCAAAAAAATCGAGCCAAACGCCAAAACATTTTGTGTTTTTGATCAAACCAAAAAACCCAAATCACTACCACAACTATGTAGTTGATTTATAGAAAGATTTAGACCACAAAAACACGAAATGTTTTTGAGATCAAGGTTGTTGAGCCTAAAACACATGAATCTAATATAAACCACAAACAAATCACTAATCTACCCTGTGGCCAATGATACCAAATGTTGTTCCCATATTTATCACTTCACCATTGATGGATCTTAAGAAATAAAGTAGAAAATAGATGAAAAAAGAAGAAGATAGATCTAGATCTAGAGAGAGAAAGTGTTTGAAAACTATGTGAAATTAGTTTAATAAAATGAAAACAACCAACCCTCCTGGCATGCTAGGAGGGGTGTTTATATAGTCCACCCACATGCAGGCTTTTATGGGCTATATAGGTTGGGCCGGGCTTGAATAAATGCTTAGTACCTTGAAAGAGACCTTTTAAGCTAACTATCAAGCCCGCATTGTTATGACTATCCTACTACTAATTACAACGTTCTAATAAACGATACATAATAAACCTATGACCGATTATTCTTGATTGCATCATTATTTTAAGGCTAACATATACTGTTGAGTTACCTTCAACTAGTGGTGGAATAAAGATCTGGTCAACATTCATAAGAATGTTTGATCATGATCAGGATGATCTAGTATGGATGGAATTATGTGACTTGAGTGACTTGGAGTAGCGTTTATTTTCAGCTACTGGTGTATATCATTTTAGCACAACAAAGTTTTTAGAGTACTTGTTGGTGGATAGAGTCTATCCATTGACACAAGACATATTGAAGAAGATGATCTGCATAAAGTTGAAGGTTGACTATACCATGATATGAGTGTTGACTTTATGCGTTTTATTTACACTCAAATTCAGGGATAGAAATTGTTTGTAAGAATCCTCTCTGTATATTCTGTTTTATTTAGAAACTTGATAGTTAGTATAAACATCAAGTTTAGACGAGGATTGTTGGGAATAAAATTGACCAAGTCCCTAGCCACTGACACATAAGATTCTAGATTTTGACAAGAGGAATGTAGCCGCTGACAAATAGAATCTTAGCCTCCGAAGGATTGCATGAGCTATGAAGATCAACACGTTCTATTTAGAATAGGAAGATATGTTTAAATATTGTATTTTCTGTATTTATCTATTCCTAAGATAGTTGATTCGTAGCTTACTGTTCAAGGTTCCTTAATCTATAAAAGGAGCCTTAGAGTTTATTATTGTGTACGCTTTCAATCACTTTGTTTATAAATCGAATTTGGAATTTTTGTAATCGTATGTGTTTCTTTGTTCTTTATTCTAAGTATTAATTCCGCATAATACTTAGATTGTTGCTTATATAAAGTTTCTGTACGTATTACTCTTGATTTAATCTCGATAATCCAAATCTAAATCGATCTAAGTTTGGGATCAACAGTCTCATTCCTTTAGATGACCGCAACTAACTCTCTGTTTAATCCTTTTATAAGCGTATCCGTGATGTTATCCATTGAATTTACGTGGTCAATCTTGAAAACTCTAGTTGAGAGTATTTGTCATACCAATCACTATCTATGAAATATATGTCTCGACTTACCATTTTACTTTGTGATATGAGCTTTATCAGACTCAATTAACTATCACATATTGTAAACATGGTTGTTGCCAGTTTACGCCATCTTGGTATGTGCTTTACGAATTAACTTAAATTTCCCACACGTTCTATTATATATCTCAACTGGTAAATTCATATTTCACCATAGATTTAGCTATAAACTTCTATTTGAAATTCTTTCAAGATTTCTAAGACATAGCTTCCCACTTAGTGTGAATACATCCGCTCTAGTTCATCTAGTTTCTATTAAATAAGAATCAACGTTCCATTACTCTATCATTTGATATCAACCAGATATCTTTCATTATGCAAATCATATGTATCATAGTACTTTTGTAATACTATTCAAATGGCCATCCTTTAAATTACTAGTATATATATACTTGAGTTGGTTATCGCATCACACATACGTCATTAGACACATAAGATGCCCAATATTCTTTTAGTATTCAAAATTGACAACACCTTTACCTCCATTTCAAATAGATTTCTAGCTAGTCCAAAATCCCCCACATTGAATCTCTCAATAATATCATCCTTATGATATTTTTGAATTAAAAAACAACTCTATATGAGTTCATATGATCTTATTTTCGAGAATGATACCCAATTTTAAATGAATTTCATGTTAAATTTTGAATCCAACATGTCATTATTGGAATTGTTCATTTTAATATCACTTTTATTGATAAGTATACCATCCATGTATAAACACAATAGTACATATATACTATTGATCACACATACATCAATTAATTTTAAATTCACATTCTGACATGACATGGTAAAAAAATGTAATGTTATTCTTTGGGAGCTTTCCATAATCCATATAATGTATTCATAAGCCTACAAAATTTTCTCTTTAGTCCAAGAGCTATGACACCCTCGGGTTAGGTCATGTATAGTTATTTTTCTAAATCCTAGTTTAGAAATGTTGTTTTCACATTCATTTGGTGAAGTTTCAAATTTCTTAATGCAACAATAACAAGTATCATCTCGTGTGATAAGCGAATAAGTATGAAAGTAATCTAGAACTTCTCGTTATCTAAATCTTTTAATTACCAGTCTTTCTTTGCACACGTAAATGGTTCCATTGGCTTTCATCTTATTCTTGAAGATCCATAAAAAAGCCTAGTAGTTTACAACCATGAGGTAAAACACAAGCTTCTAAGTTTGACTTTGTAAAACATAATCTGTTTCACTTTTAACGGCTTCTTTCCATTGAGGTCCTCTCGAGGAAGTTACACTTTCTCGATAAGAAGTAGGTTCATTTTTTACCATAAAAGAAACAAAATTGGGTCCGACCAATTTCTCGGTTCTTGCTCTTTTGTTTATTTTTGGTTTAACCTCTTGTTCCTTAGGTTGATATTGTCTCTCATCTTGGAGATCTTATCATCCTGTTGTCTCTTATCCTAGACAACTTTGTCATCTATTCTAGATAAGCTTCCAATTTACTTCGTCAACAAGGAAACATCTAATCAAAGAAGGAATCATTCGTTGATTCCATTCTATATTTTTTTGTATATCCGGATTTTTCGAGTCATGTACAATGAAACGATAAACAATGATATTCACAGCATGTCCAATGAATATACAATCCACATATTAGGTCTAATCTTGTGAAACTTGGATTTCAATACGGATATGATATCCCACATTTTGTAAGTACTTATAAGATAGTTTTATTCTCATCCATAGTTCATAAGAAATATTTTATAATTTTTTTTACAATGGATCTTATCTAAAAGATAAGTAGCCAATAGAATCACTTTCTCCAATATGCCATGGCTTAAACCAGGACATAAGAATACGGCATTAACCATATCTTACGGTTCTTTCATTTCAACAATTCTATTGTTAGAGTATGAAAAGCAATAAATTTGTGTCTTATTCTTAGCACATAAATTTAAAGCAGAGACACATATTCACCTCCAATATGATTGCTAACCACCTTGTTTTTTATAATAAGTAGATTATCACTTATTTGTATAGAACAACCTTATATATATCCTTTCTCTCAAGTAAGTACAAATAACAATACTTTGTACCACCATCCCCAAATATGATGAAGTACTCGCGATTTTATACCTTGGTATGTATCAATTCCAAATCACATAAAACCATGTGAATAATATCAAGTTGTTAGGTAATTTTCCATTCAACCGATTGAAAAGACAATCTTTTCAATTTGGCTTCAACACAAGTTCAAATTTTGTAATCTGTGTCAATACGAAAAGCGGGTGTCTAGTTTAGTTTAGTTAAACAACATACTGAGTTATAATTACCATGTTCGTGTCACTCATGCGATACATTTAAAGACTCAAATAAGTTGAATTCGTACTTATTTTACTAAAAATACCATTAGAAAATTACATTCAACTTAAACATTAAAAAGGCGTAACCCGTACGGACTCACGTTTTGTTCTTTGTTAACAAAAATTTATTTGATTCAAAAACAAAAGAAGAAAACCAACTTTATTAAGTAACCATCCATACATAAGATTCCTAAGAATCTTTGGTACGTACAATGCGTTGGTTAACTTAAACACTTTTCCAGATGTGAATTTCACCATCACATCTCCTTCTGACATGATATTATCAGTAGGGGATTTGCCAAAACAAACGATCTCTTTATTATTCATTTCATTGAAATAGTTAATCAATCTCTTATCAACATAAATTTGACATGATACCCAAGTGCTAATCCACCATTATCTAATGTCGGATTCCCATGGTCTCAATGTCCATGTCATTAAAGTTATTTAACACATAGTTATGGCATAAAAGGTTTCTGAGTGACTCATAGCATCTACCGTACACATAACTCGAGTATTGGTCTCCTTTTTAACAAGATCGAGAGCAAATCCTGTATAATGTCAATGTTTATACGAGGTCCATGATTAGTTTGAGAACTAATTTGATATTTATTAACAATGTGCTAAATCACATGGTGTTTCTTAACCAAAAACAAATCAAATTGAATTTTGTCTAAAAACACTAATGATTCGTAAGATTCACTATACAAAATCACTTTAAAGAAGCCTTTCGACTAACTATTTAAAGAATATCGCAGCTAACATAATGTTTTTAACACAAACACATATGTAATACGATGTTGTCAATCCTCATTAAGAAGATCTTAATAGACTAGTTTCACATGATCTATTTCTACAATGAAACTCAATAATGTTTCAGTAGATCCACTCTTATAAACAAACTCAACAAGGTTTCTATGGATAGACTTTTAAACTCTATGAAATTTCAAGAACTATATCTAGTTTATGACTAAACTCGACCCAGTTTAGAATCAACAAGACAACTCAAACAACCACTTCCACTAATTTAGTAAAATGGTGTATGTAATATGATATTTAATAATAACTTGTATAATTATCAATATCTTGTTTCAAAGAAAAAAAGTTATATTTCATTGAACACGTTTTATTAATCTAATAAAATAACAACTTGCATTTTATGAGATTTGCTTAAGGAAAACTCCACTTGGTTTCAATGATTACATTCGAATAATCTCATAATAAAGCAACTTATATTTTATGAGATTTATCTCAAAGAAACTCCACTTAGTTTTAATGAATCAAAATTCATCATGATTTGCAATTACGTTAGGAACTGACGCACCAATTACATTTGCAAGATTCACTAAGGTCCCAATTGCGTTACTATTAGTACTCTTGTCGATTTATATATACAACACAATTAAGAACTATTAAACCAACTTGGTAACTGACAAACTCAGCTTGGTTTATATAAACTTGTACCAAATCTTATTCAAATAAACTCAATATTGGTTTAAATGAATAAATGTGGGTTTAGATTATAACATATGTAATAAACAAACTAAAAGATCAGTTTGAAAAGAAAGTCATCATAGTTTCAACATAATCTGGTTCAATAAAATGTTTTTAAAAATCGTATATATATTTGTAACAGTAAATATATTAATTAAAATTCTATTTACTCAAAGCTAATTTTCAAAAAGTGTTTAAATCTATTACACATAATTTGTTTTAAGAATGTAGGGAAACTATAACACTTTTATTAATAAATCAAATGAATAGTAATAACCAAATCAACATAAACTAAATAATAGAAAAATAAATATAGACATAATTATAAAAAGATAATTAAAAAAAAATATTAAAATAGTAAAAGAAGTTACTAGACCACTAGCAAATCGAGGCACGTGTTTGACATGCTTCCTTTAAAAAATATTCATCATCCGCTTTCCATGATACAACATTCGAAACAGTAAGTTGTACTACCGGACTTAACAAAACGAATTTCACCTTTTCATATGTGTACTCCATATTCTGAAAATCAATTATACTTATTGATTTGATGTTTATTCAAACTATGGGATTAGGAACTCTACTTATACATAATAGAGTCCTCACAAGTTTACTCATCCCATCGATGTAGGATAGAAAATAAACATAAATCTCTCTTTAAGCTTGATATCTCATTCACATCAACTCAATTTTAGACACGTAAAAGTTCACTACGAAGCTCTCTACAAGGATAACATGAGCTTAGAAAATATTACTTATATATATGACGTATACATATAGATAATAGTGTCCAAAGTTGGTCAAAATCACTTTGGCCAACTAAGCAACAAATTCTTGGCAAAAGATCAACACAAATGATCTTACGTCACGATTTTTACCTAGAATCTTGTGTAAAGTGTATAAGATGAATTGAGGGCTCGGCTAGATGATGTCTTAAATGTGTTACTTCTTATCTTCTTGATCCAAAACCTTTAATTATAAGAGCTGCATAATCATAACCATTTTCTATTGAACCAAGTGATGTTGTTGTTCTTGTTTATGTAATTCAAAATAGGCAAAAAGAGAGGGTTGTGTGTGTTTTGTTTGTGAAAATGAGAAGGACAATGTGTTGTGCGATTTATATATGAATGGTGATTAAGTGACATGTGTTATTAGGCTTAACATGTGTTAGTGATTTGTAAAAGTATAAGTAGGTGATGTCATAAGATTAACTATGCTAAGTGTCAAATAGATAGAATTATAAGATTTAATGCGTATTTTCTTTTGATTAAGATACGTAAAGTTTTAAATTTATAAAACACATCTACCTATCACATATTAACACAAAACGAACTCGATCGATTGTGGTGTAGTTGGTAAATTCAAGATCGTCCCAAGAGCTAGTGTATTTGTATTTAATTTGAAAAGTGTCACGAATATAAAAAAAATAACTGAAATAATTTAATTAGAACTAAAGACATAAAAGTAAAGACAAAAATAAAATATAAAGCAAGTTAAGAAAGATATAGGATCAATGGTATAAAATGTACCACCATATTTAATCCATTGTTATCTACTTGTGAAAACGTTTCTAAGTGCAATATCTAGTTATTACTGTTTAGTGGTCATACTATTAACAATCCGCTTTTTAATTTGTTTTATGCCCTATGTCTTCTAAATCTAATATACAACGTTTTGAAACTAGCCAACTATAAAGTCAACAGTTATTGAACCACAACTACCCTTATGACCTAATTACTCAAACCCTACCACTAAGTTTCTTGCATTGTTTAAGTGTTTAATTACTAAAGACAACAATCGGTAGACCCCTACACTAGAAAAGTTGACAACCTGCCCTGGTACCCTCTTTCCTAAAGTTTCTAATGGTCAGTTCCTATACACCCATGATGTAGGCCAAATAGGATCTTTAATAAGTTCAACACAACTAAACTATAAGGTCTGTATAACATGCATAAGGATATCTGAAACATATAATAACATTAACAAGAAACAATCACAACATCAATGACAATATCATAACTAGACCAACACCTAAGTGCTAAGCCACTCATAACAAAAACACAACAAGATGACATCACGATAATGATCATATACATCATGAAACTTGTTAAACATAAAAGATTCAAGCTAACAAGAGGTGATCCGGAGGTCGGGGAGGATAAAAGTAGTATTTATACATTTTTAGAGAGAGAAAGATAAAGCTTGAAACGAGTGTGTGTATTTAGAGAGAGAAAGTGAAATACACAAAGAATGAAAAGCCTCACCCCTTCATGGAAGTATGGAGGGGTATATATAGCCTTGACACGCACGAACTATTCTAACTTAACAAAACTAGTCCCTGCGTGTGTGGCTATATCAAACTAATGTAATTCCGTTATGGTGCTCACATTTTAGGGCTAACAAAACTCTTATAGTATTTGTGGAATTAATAATTAATACAAATAGAGAAAAGATACAAATTCTCCCTTTATGGTTAAAAGTCGTGTCGAGTGTAGACCTTTGGAACCCTAATAAATTGACCTAGGAACTGTTGAAATGTTACGTGAGAAGTGGTGTGTCAAATTGGTGAGTCAGAGCCTCTATTTATAGTATTCGACCCATCTACGACGTAGAGGGACAAAGTTTTACGTTGTAGGCCTTCAATAAATGCAGTTTCCATAAGGCATTTAAAGGATTTACGAAATGTTTACATTCTTTTCTTCCAAAATCCTTTTTCTACAACACAAACAATACCTAAACTTAACAGAATCATGTTCAAACATTATAATAACATTTCACCAAAGTTTAAAGCAAATTGTAACCAATAACATCTGAAAATGGGTAAGTGTGGCTATTTGTAACACCCCATTTTGGTAAATGGAATGTCACGCGTGATTATGGCGTGTCATCAAAGCATACAAGGATAAATGTCTTAAACATTACATGACCATAAAGGAAATACCGAAAACAAACATCGGTACCCCAAAGTAAAAGCTCATCACACACAAACATAAGTACTGTAAAGGAAAAGGACTAAACAATATCAATGGAAATAAGTATCAAAATGTATGATGAAATACATACAATAATGAAGGCTAGTAAGCTTCCAATCCATATGCACCTACGCTTAGAGTCTACGAGCGCCCTTGAGTACCTGCCGTTTTGGGAAACATGAAAGGAAAACGGTTGAGCATAACGCTCAGTGCACGGATATACAAGCATAGAATGAATATCATAAGCATATACAACATATAGCAGTGGAATTGATTAAGTCTTGGAAAACCTGGTATAACTTAGTAAAACTAGTTTTATAGTTTGAAAAGCCTTATGTTTATCTTATGAAAACTGTTTAACATGTTAATCATTAATCCAATATAGGTCATGAAATATCAACATGCATGAATACTTGGAGGGGTGACCTCATCATGCAATTAGAGGGGTTGCCTCTAGTTAATATAAGTTAGGTAGGAGGGATCAACTCCTTGTGAAGGATGCAAGGCACACACCACATTCACCTGAATAATCTGTTAAAAACATGTAACCTAGGATGCACCCATACGCCCCACATGATAACATACTAATATGGCCAAAAGCTGAAAGGGATGTCACGAGTTATCACTCCGCCGTGGAGAAGTCATAACACTTGTGCCTCTAGTGTTATGGTTATGGTACCTCCATAAGTAGGTGAAACTGGTCATGCATGTATATGGCTTAGGCATTTAATAAAACATAAGCAAATCAAAACATATAAAACATATACTGGGAAAACAGTTGGCTGCATACGGGGAATCCTAATAAGGAAAGAATGTCCATATTGAAAGGACGGTGAATCCATACCTTATGTCCAGTGAACGAAGAAGACGAACGGAAGAGAATCCTACTTCGATCTCACTAATGCTACATAAATAGTATACGTGTATAAGTATTCTGATTACTGAGTACGTAACTGGTTTCATATCATGTCTTAGCTTATTTTATATGTTCATGTCTTGTTTTACTGATTCTAACATTATGTTGTGTTTATCATGTATTCTGGATATTCTGATTAAGTATTACTTGTATTTCTTGTATTATTATACTTGTTGTGTAATAATAAGTAACTTTCTAAAAATAGCAGGTTTCCTAAAATAGAAAGTTTCTAAAAATAGAAAGTTTCCAAAAGTAGATTAACTGCTTAAAATAGATAAGTTACTAAAAATAGAAAGTTTCCAAAAATAGTAAGTTTCCTGAAATAGAAAGTTTCCATATTTAGAAATAAGCTGGATTAATAAGCTAAATAAGATAAGCTTAAGTCTTACTGATAAAATATACTAAGTCATGTGAGTGATAGTATAGTTTATTAATTATAACATGTTAATTAAATAAACTATATGTTATACGATTAATCATTGTTTAATTAAATTAAAGTGTATATAATACTTAGGTTAAAACATGTATTAATATTTATATTAATATAACCTAGGTCATGAAAATTAATTAATTATATGTCAGTTTTAATAATTAATTAATAACTTTAGTCTAAATTTCATAATTAAATACTTAGGTTAAAATCATGTATTATTAAATATTAATAATAAACCTAAGTCCATGTTTTAATTAATAATTATATAACATATTAAATTAATTTAATTAACTTGTAAATAAATATACTTGTAAAAATAATAAACCGAACCCATGTATTATTTTATTAAAACATGTTGTAAACCGGACCCATGAACCCATGAACCGGCCCGAACCAAAACCCCAACACCAACCACCACCCACAGTCGCGGCTACGGTGGCGGCTGGTGGCTGCGCTGCCAACAGCGGTGGCTGCTGCCGCTGCTGCGCCGTGGCTAGCCGCTGCCAGCATCGAAGATCCCACAGGCGCAAGCCGGTGGTCTCCCCCTGCTGCCTTCGCTGTTCCCCCCGTCAGACCCAAACAGCCACCGGCTTAAGCCGGTGGTGCCTTCTGTTGCGCCGAGACCCACATTGATCCCCTTAGGGGGTCTCGGCTGTGGCTAAAAAGGGACACCGAGAGTCATTCGACTCTCGGTCAGCTGCCGAACCACAAACCAAGCCAAACAAACCCATTTCCCATGTTTATTTAATTTCATAACATGCTTTATTTAATTGTTTTTAAAGATCTAGCACAAACCACAATTAAATAAAAGGATTAAGATCAAGGTTTAATGTTTTACCTCGGCGTGTGATTGAAAATAATACGAACACGAACCAAATATCAAAGATCAAAAATCAAAAACGAATCCTCCTTGTTCTTGTTTGATGCTACGGCTAGGGAGTCACCAAGAGCTAGGGTTTTCAACTTTTCTGTAAAAATATTTTTATGAAAACTCTATAGTTTTAGTTTCCTTTAATTAAAACAAAAAGCGGGCTTTTGGGCCCCTCCTTTCTCTTGTGTGCCGCGGCTAGTAGAGCCCACCAAGGGGATACCCGTAGTTTTTCATGTTCTAAATTATTACGTGTTCTTGTGCTCGTATTTACGTGACATTATTATTAAATGTTCGTGTTATTTTATATACTTGTACGTAGTCGTAATAATAATTACGTAATTACATAATTATCCGTTCGTGATTCTTACTTTCATAATTTCATGTCCGTGATTTAATTATTATCAATAATAATTATCGTGAATTATCACATACTTAATACTTATCGTGTAATGACACGTACGTAATCCTTGTAATCTATGTTCGTGAAACGTATTCATGTTATAAAAGGAAAGTTTTAATCATGTACGTACGATTATAAGGGTACTTATTCATGGTAAAAGCATGCGGGTTTTACAACTCTTCCCCCTTAAAAAGAATAATCCGTCCCCGAATTATAGATAACGTAAACTGGAAAAAGAGGAACATACCCGAATTCAAAACTTGAAATGAGGGTAAGAAGTCCGGATAGACTCCTCGGTCTCCCAAGTGGCTTCCCGCTCGGTATGATCCCTCCAAAGGATTTTGACGAATGGAATCATCTTCTTCCTCATGACTCGTTATTGCCTGTCAAGAACTCGTTCGGGTTCCTCTATGAAGGTAATATCGTCACGAATCTGTTCCAGTGGATACTGAACCATGTGAAGGGGATGATACTTGTACCCTCTGAGTAAGGACACATGGAAAACATCGTGAACGTGAGAAAGTTGTGGAGGTAACGCTAAACGATAAGATACTTCACCGACTCGCTCAATGACATCAAACGGTCCGATGAATCGAGGACTGAGCTTCCCTTTGATTCCAAACGCTTAACACCACGTGCAGGCGATACCTTAAGAAAGACGTGATCTCCTACATTAAAATGTAAGTCCCTACGATGCTTGTCGGCATAACTCTTCTGACGTGTTCGTGCTTCTTGCAATTTCTTCTTAGCTACAGCGACCTTCTCGTTGGTCAACTATATCATTTCTGGTCCTTCAAGTGTTCGCTCACCAACCTGATCCCAGCAGATTAGGGCGCGATACAACATATCGAATGGAGCACACTTAATACTTGCGTGCCAACTGTTGTTGTATGCAAACTCATGTCCATTCCAACGCAAATGACCTCAACATGTCTTCTAATGTCTGAATCGTTCGCTCCGATTGCCCGTCTGTTTGAGGATGAAAAGTCGTGCTAAGCTTAAGTTTTGTGCCCCAAACTTTCTGCAGACTCCTCCAAAATCGCGAAGTGAAATGAGGATTTCTGTCCGAGACGATGTTGGGATGGAGCACCATGAAGTCTCATGATCTCCTTCTTGTAAGTATCGGAGAGTTTACTGACCGAATCTTCCTTGCGGATCGGTAAGAAATTAGCTGACTTAGTAAGTCGATCAACGATAACCCAAATCGCATCGTGCCTCCTCTTTGTCTGTGGAAGACCGGTAACAAAATCCATGGTGATCTTGTCCCACTTCCACTCTGGAATATCTAACGGTTGTAGAAGACCGCTAGATCACTGATGCTAGATCTTAACCTGCTGGCAGGTAAGACATTTGGAAACGTAAGTCGCAACATCCTGTTTCATACCACTCCACCAAAAGTATTGCTTGATGTTGTGGTACATCCTGGTCGAACCAAGATGAATGGAAAATGGGGAGATATGAGCCTCAGCTAACAATGCTTCCCGGAATTCTTGATCACCAGGAACACAAAGCCTCGTGCCCTGCCATAAGATACCGTCTTCGTCTACCCAAAATTTTGTCTGCTTCTCCAAGTTCTGAATTATCGCCCAGATTTCACCATCATCCTTCTGAGCTTCCTTGATCTTAGAGAGTAACTCAGGTTCCACTCTAAGATTAGCCCAGTAACCGTGTTGTCCACGTACCACGATCTCAATGTCTATTCGCTCTAAGTCTCTTATAATTTCCTCCTTAATTTTAAGGTCGTTTATCATTCCGGTCTTTCTACTAAGTGCATCTGCCACTACATTCGCCTTGTCGGGATGATACTGTAGATTAATGTCATAATCCTTCAACAGCTCTAACCATCTCCTTTATCTCATGTTCAGTTCACGTTGAGTGAAGATGTACTTCAAGCTCTTGTGGTCCGTGAAGATGTCACATGATTCTCCATACAAATAGTGCCTCCATATCTTCAATGCAAACACGACTGCTGCAAGTTCCAAGTCATGCGTAGGGTAATTTTCCTCATAAGGCTTAAGTTGCCGTGAAGCGTACGCGATCACTTTCCCATGTTGCATGAAAACACAGCCAAGTCCCTTCCCTGAAGCATCACTGTAGATTTGAAATCCACCTGTACCAGATGGGAAAGTAAGAATCGGTGCAGATACTAACTTCTATTTTAGGTCTTCAAAGCTCTTCTCTCTTTCTTCAGTCCAGACGAATTTCTCCCCTTTCCGCATCAGTTTGGTCAATGGTAGTGCTAAACGGGAAAAGTTCTCTATGAACCTACGATAGTAACCAGCTAAGCCTAGGAAACTGGAAACCTCAGTCACTGATGTCGGTCTTGGCCACTTGGTAATAGTCTCAACCTTTGTTGGGTCCATGGTGATTCCTTCTACTGATATAATGTGACCTAAGAACGCCACCTTGTCTAACCAGAACTCACACTTGGAGAATTTAGCATACAGCTGCTTCTGGCAAAGAATCTGTAACATTGTACGAAGATGGTATTTGTGTTCCTCCTTGGACTTAGAGAATATTAGAATGTCGTCAATGAAAACAATGACGAACTTGTCCAGAAATTCATGGAAGATTCTGTTCATCAAATCCATGAAAACAGCTGTAGCATTGGTAAGGCCAAATGGCATGACTACAAATTCGTAGTGCCCATAACGTGTACGGAAAGCAGTCTTGGCGATGTCCTGCTCTTTAACCCGTAGCTGATGTTAGCCCGACCTCAGATCAATTTTGGAGAAATGTTTGGCCCCTTAGAGTTGGTCAAATAGATCGTCAATGTGTGGTAAAGAATACCTATTCCTGATGGTGATATTGTTGAGCTCGCGATAATCTACGCAAAGACGTATACTGTCGTCCTTCTTCTTCACGAATAAGACCGGTGCGCCCCATGGAGATGCGCTCGGTCGAATGAAGCCTCGTTCCAGAAGTTCTTGCAATTGGTCCTTCAGCTCCTTTAACTCTATAGGTGCCATGCGATAAGGGGCCTTGGAAATCGGCTCAGCTCCTGAGATGAGCTCGATATTAAACTCTACTTCACGTGCAGGTAGTATGCCCGGAAGTTCTTCTAGAAATACATCTGGAAATTCTGCCACTATCGGCTGATTCTAAATTGATGGAGATTCAGCATCCATGTCATGAACAATATCTAGATAGCCCTCGCAACATGTGAAAGTAATGCACGTGCTTGTAGGGTTGATATGATTTGTACAGACCTTCCGGGTACGAACCCGTTGTGAATGTACTCTGGTGCATTAACATCACAGAAGATGACCCGATATGTATGGCAGTCTATGGTGGCATGATGTTTGCATAGCCAGTCCATGCCCAATATCATGTCAAAATCATTCATGTCCAGCGGAAGTGCGTCAACAGAACGGATCTTGTCGTCAAACTCTAGGGGAAGGCTCTTGTACACATGGGTTATGCGTACAGAGTCTCTTAAAGGCGTGGATATGTTTAGTACATTCTCTAATGGCATATGGGATATCCTAACATTCTTACCAGTGATAGCTGGACGGTTCGGCTGTGAACATTTTTGGTTCTAGTCCCTCCCGTTACCATGATTCCTGGTAGAAGATTGCTAATGCGTCAGAATTATGAATTATCACGTGTAACATACGGAAAATGAGTAAGTGTAAGGACATGCTGCTGTTGGAGTTTCCAGCGTTGTTACGGTAATTATCATTACCGCCACGCCTATCCGTAGCAGAACGGTCTTGAGTCTGACCGTTTCCCTTGGGTTGAGTAGGTTGTTGCTGAGTAGCCGGCTGAGACCGGTCCCCAGTCTTCTGCCTAGAAACTGCAGTTTAAAAAGAGATATAAATATTGGAATATACTGAAAGAATTCGGAATGGTCACCGCTGAATAACGAATATCTACCTCTTCTCGAGTCTCTCTGCTTCCCCGAACTCTTCTCTTTCTTGCAGCATCTCCAGCTTACGTGCTGCATCGGCAACTAGGGCCATCGTGTTGAACGTAGCACACACCAAGTTTTTGGCGACCGATGTATGAAGAGCCCACCGAAAGTGGTATGCTTGCTCTTCGGCAGTACCTGCTGCTGCGCCAAGAAAACCAGCCAAACGAAGAAAGTGCTGCATGAACTCGTTGCTGTTCTCCCCAGCTCTCTGCCTGATCCCACGGTACTCCCTCTTCAGCTTGTCTTGCTCAGCCTTGGGGAAGAACTGTCCCATCACTAACTCCCTGAACTGAGCCCAAGTCAAACCAGCCACCCAATTGTCACCTTCCTCAGACTGCTTGACTTCCTTCCACCATCCCAGCACATTGCCTTCGAACTTGTAATAGGCCAACCACGATTTGAAGACGGGGTCACAACCCATTGCATCGAATATCTTCTCAATATGAGCCAGCCATCTTTCAGCTTCACTAGGGCTATCAGTTCTCTCGAAGGATCGAGGGCGTTGCTTGTTGAATCTCTCCAGCCATGTGACCAATGTTGTTGGAGGAGGAGGAGGAGGAGGTACTGGGTGTTGTTGCTGATTGTTGGCAGCCTGCGCCTCAGTCCTGATTTTGTTCCTCAGCTGAGGAAGCAAAGCTTGCATCGCAGCTTGGATTGCTGCGTTGAGTTGTTCCTGCTCGCGTGTGAGAACCATCTGACAGTATAACATAAAAATACATGATTAAACTGATCAAAACATAAAATATATACATGAAAAAAAATTTATACCAATAAATCATGAGAAAAATTTTATGTAGGAAAACTAGTACATGAATGCATGATGCAGTTTATGAAAACTTTAATATGCGCGAGAGTGAACGTCTATGGTAAGCTCACTCAAAACAAAAGAGATGGCGAGGGGACGCCAATGGGTCGGTCCCAAAGTTAAAAGTTTCGATAAAAGCACATGTGACTAAATAGGGCCAGTCCTGTACCAACCATTACTTAGTCATAAACCTTCGACAATGACATATATATGAATGCATGAAAACCGACTGTCAGTTCTAGGAAGACCATAGTTACTACCCACTAATCACAAGTCGTGTTTTGAGAGCCTACAGGTCGAAACCTTGGCTCTTATACCATAATTGTAACACCCCATTTTGGTAAATGGAATGTCACGCGTGATTATGGCGTGTCATCAAAGCATACAAGGATAAATGTCTTAAACATTACATGACCATAAAGGAAATACCAGAAACAAACATCGGTACCCCAAAGTAAAAGCTCATCACACACAAACATAAGTACTGTAAAGGAAAAGGACTAAACAATGTCCATGGAAATAAGTATCAAAATGTATGATGAAATGCATAAAGTAATGAAGGCTAGTAAGCTTCCAATCCATATGCACCTACGCTTAGAGTCTACGAGCGCCCTTGAGTACCTACCGTTTTGGGAAACATGAAAGGAAAACGGCTGAGCATAACGCTTAGTGCACGGATATACAAGCATAGAATGAATATCATAAGCATATACAACATATAGCAGCGGAATTGATTAAGTCCTAGAAAACCTGGTATAACTTAGTAAAACTGGTTTTATAGTTTGAAAATCCTTATGTTTATCTTATGAAAACTATTTAACATGTTAACCATTAAGACAATATAGGTCATGAAATATCAACGTGCATGAATACTTGGAGGGGTGACCTCATCATGCAATTAGAGAGGTTGCCTCTAATTAATATAAGTTGGGTAGGAGGGATCAACTCCTTGTGAAGGATGCAAGGCACACACCACATTCACTTGAATAATCTGTTAAAAACATGTAACCTAGGATGCACCCATACGCCCCACATGATAACATACTAATATGGCCAAAAGCTGAAAGGGACGCCACGAGCTATCACTCCGCCGTGGTGAAGTCAAAACACTGGTGCCTCGATTGTTATGGTTATGGTACCTTTATAACTAGGTGAAACTGGTCATGCATGTATATGGCTTAGGCATTTAATTAAACATAAGCAAATCAAAACATATAAAACATATACTGGGAAAACAGTTGGCTGCATACGGTAAATCCTAATAAGGAAAGAATGTCCATACTAAAAGGACGGAGAATCCATACCTTATGTCCAGTGGACGAAGAAGATGAACGGAAGAGAGTCCTACTTCGATCTCACTAATGCTACATAAATAGTATACGTGTATAAGTATTCTGATTACTGAGTATGTAACTGGTTTTATACCATGTCTTAGCTATTTTATAAGTTCATGTCTTGTTTTACTGATTCTAACGTTATGCTGTGTTTATCATGTATTTTGGATATTCTGATTAAGTATTACTTGTATTTCTTGTATTATTATACTTGTTGTGTAATAATAAGTAACTTTCTAAAAATAGCAGGTTTCCTAAAATAGAAAGTTTCTAAAAATAGATTAACTGCTTAAAATAGATAAGTTTCTAAAAATAGAAAGTTTCCAAAAATAGTAAGTTTCCTGAAAGAGAAAGTATACATATTTAGAAATAAGCTGGATTAATAAGCTAAATAAGATAAGCTTAAGTCTTATTGATTAAATATACTAAGTCATGTGATTCATAGTATAGTTTATTAATTATAACATGTTAATTAAATAAACTATATGTTATACGATTTAATTAAATATAATCATGATTTAATTAAATTAAAGTGTATATAATACGTAGGTTAAAACATGTATTAATATTTATATTAATATAACCTAAGTCATGAAAATTAATTAATTATATGTCATGTTTTTAATAATTAATTAATTACTTTAGTCTAAATTTCATAATTAAATACTTAGGTTAAAATCATGTATTATTAAATATTAATAATAAACCTAAGTCTATGTTTTAATTAAATTAATTATATAACATATTAAATTAATTTAATTAACTTGTAAATAAATATACTTGTAAAAATAATAAACCGAACCCATGTATTATTTTATTAAAACATGTCGTGAATCGGACCCGTGAACCCAAGAACCGGCCCGAACCAAAACCCCAACACCAACCACCACCCACAGCCGCGGCTGCGGTGGCGGCTGGTGGTTGCGCTACCAACAGCGGCGGCTGCTGCGCCGTGGCTAGCCGCTGCCAGCATCGAAGATCCCACCGGCTTAAGCCGGTGGTTCCTGTTGTTGCGCCGAGACCCACACCGAGCCCCTTAGGGGGTCTCGGTTGTGGCTAAAAAGGGACACCGAGAGTCATTCGACTCTCGATCGGCTGCCGAACCACAAACCAAGCCAAACGAACCCTTTTCCCATGTTTATTTAATTTCATAACATGTTTTATTCAATTGTTTTTAAAGATCTAGCACAAAACACAATTAAATAAAAGGATTAAGATCAAGGTTTAATGTTTTACCTCAGCGTGATTGAAAATAACACGAACACGAACCAAATACCAAATATCATAAATCAAAAACTAATCCTCCTTGTTCTTGTTTGATGCCGCGGCTAGGGAGTCACCAAGAGTTGGGGTTTTCAACTTTTCTATAAAATATTTTTATGAAAACTCTGTAGTTTTAGTTTCCTTTAATTAAACCAAAAAGTGGGCTTTTGGGCCCCTCTTTTCTCTTGTGTGCCGCGGCTAGTAGGGCCCACCAAGGGGAAACCCGTAGTTTTTCGTGTTCTAAATTATTATGTGTTCTTGTGCTCGTATTTACGTGACGTTATTATTAAATGTTCGTGTTATTTTATATACTTGTACGTAGTCGTAATAATAATTACGTAATTACATAATTATCCGTTCGTGATTCTTACGTTCATAATTTCATGTTCGTGATTTAATTATTATCAATAATAATTATCTTGATTATCACATACTTAATACTTATCGTGTAATAACACGTACGTAATTCTTGTAATCTATGTTCGTGAAACGTATTCATGTTATAAAAGGAAAATTTTAATCATGTACGTACGATTATAAGGGTACTATTCATGGTAAAAGCATACGGGTTTTACACTATTAGTCAAACGCCCCTTTTTACCCATTACAACCCAAATGCTTATACGACTATGTTACTTCAAAACTAAATACCACATACATGACTTGAAGATTCAAATGGGGTTCAACCTTGTTCAAGCCCGGTATCTAGCACTAGTTACATATATATGAACTAAGTACATCCAATTTCTGAGCTTCCATTAAAAAGTCCTTAATCAAGGTCTAACCTTCATCACATGAGCACCTACAAAACAGTTAACTAAACCGTTAGTGAAACACTTAGTAAGTAAAACGAAAATAACATGGCATTATACTTCATAGATCATATTAGCTTACCAAGCAGCTAGACCAAGCAGCTAGACCAAGCCGTTAAAAGTACGAATTGGAGCAATTATACTATCCATCCAAGCCGTTGAAAATGACCTTTGTGGCACTTTGTTGCCAAGCCGCTGGAAATCCAGAAACCCAAGAACACTCAAATAAGCTCGGAGAATAAAAAAAACTCTTCTAAGCTAAAGGGATCCATGAAACTCAAAACCAATAAGGTATATTCAATTTAGATAACGAAAGTACTAAGCTTTTCGAGTGAATAAGGAAAAAACCAAAACCATGAGTCTTAAATATATGCTACAAAATAAGCAAAAACCACCAAGAAATCATCACCCATCTACCTGAGGCGATTGATACCACATGTTATCCCTAAAACACTAATCCATTTATACGTTTTCTTGATCAACACACACGAAATAAAGAAGAAATGTAGAGTCGTGGAAGGAACTTGTTTAAAGTGAGGTGAAAATACAAATAGACCAACACCTTTTTCCATCTTGGAAAAGGGTTTATATAGTGTCATAACCCTAAAGAGATTATGGGCTTTCCTTTAGGTAGGGCTTGGTGTGTTTGTACTTAAGGCCCAAAACATGAAAAATATTAGCTTATAGTCCAAGCATGTAAACTCGACTAGCCTATTACAAACTAAGATAAATAACGACAAAGTTGACTAAATACATTCTTGTTTAACTTTGATATTTCTAAAGTTGACATATGTTCACTCAAGTTAGTTACCAGAATATTTTCTTCCTCTTGACCAACCCTAGAATTACCCCCATCCATGACATTAACACATATGATTGCCTCAACGGGTTTACAAACAAAGTTACGTTAGACCACTTAATGGTCGTAAAATGTTTCTTGACATTCTTCTTCTTGGGTCCAAAAAAAAAGTACCCTACTTGACCCAACTTATATAAGACACGAAATAATGAAAATGTATTACTAACTTGTAGGCTACGGAAATAGATCTCGAACATTGTTGCCCGATTGATGCCGATCGGCACCAGCTAAGATTGGTGCTTCCAAAAATACTTTAAAATCGCCAAAAAGAAAGGTACATAAGGGGATTCTCATTCCTTCTAATCAAGTTGCTCAACATAAATCCCAATGACATCCTCCATAAGATTATTCATGGTTAGATCAGACACCACGAGCCGAGGATGTAGATCCAATGAAATCCCTATAGTTTCAATGGCTTTGTTTAACTCTTTTAGTATCAAAGAGGAAACATAGATGTGCATAGAAATTTATGAATCACGCTAGCTTTGGCCATCTCTTCAAGTTCGTTGTCGGACATGATCAAGGGATACCAAAGATAAATGTGCAAATAAAATTGTTAGGTCAATTCAGTGCCTAATGATCTCATTGATGGATCTGAATAAAAATTAGCCTAAGTATAAATAACCTTGAACACTAAGAGGTCATTGATTGAATAGTCACTCAATGAGTTGCCTTCTGGTTTTTAGCATGAGTCTACAAGAAACACTTGAGCATTAAGTGAGGCGGTACTCAGGTGAATGATGTACTTGAAACGAATAAGAAGGTGATGTGTTTAGTGAGTCAATAAACTCACTGAGCCTCATACGATCTCCTCAACAATGATGAAGTCCTAAAGACTGAATAATGGGTGGAATGAGTTTGAAGAATATACGATCAAAGAACAACAAGCGAAATTAAATTTACCCTTTATGGATAGACAATGGTACTGACTATTTTAAAGGGAATCGTCTTCATACTTACGATAGGTATACAAAAAAAGATACCTAGTCCCTTTAACAACGTAAAGGGAATTGCCCTAGACAATCTATTGTCTTATCCAAACCCATAGGTTTATAAATAGGACTCAATGTGAAGGAGAGAAAGAATTTTGTGCCGTTAACATTTAAAACATTTGCAAACAATTTCTCTCCTCCAAATACGATAAGCACTTGAGTTCTAAACTCATATTGTTCATCATCATCAAGTCAATTGATTGTTATGATCAAAATGACTTGTGAGTAAGTTGATCACATACAAACACATTATCTATTCAATCCTTATTATAGATCCCCATTCAATATAGTATAATTCTTTACTTAATAAGAGTTAAACGTCGAAAATAATTATGTTCTTTATTCATTACATAAACCGTTTTAAGTAGCCTTACTTTAGCAGGGGTTAGACTTATACTTATATTTCTATTGAGTAGAAGTCTAATTACAAGGGACTAACAAAAATAATATAAAGAAAACGAAACTCGCCTTCAGAATAGTTAACGTAAAGGACGTCTCGATGGAAGTATCAAAATTTGGTAGAAGGTAAAAATAAAAAAATAAGGAGAAGCTAATGGATATAAATAGACCACTTCGAGAAACAAAAGTGTCGCGTCATATTGTGTCAGCGAGACACTGCTAAATCTAAACCCTTTATTCCTCTTATCCTATCGTGACATAAGGCAACATCGTGGTGATGGGAAGCGGAACGTTAAGACTATTCGTAACATAGGTCTTCGGCTTTTTTATGGCACTTGGCTCAAGTTTGGCTCTTGATATATATCCTTTAGCACACAACCCAAGATGCAACAAGAAAATTAAAACATTTTGTATACTAGTACCAAACGCTTCCCGGTCTCAGTTTAAAGTGTTGCATCATTGGTATTTTCCAGTATTGCAATACTGAGGGGGGACATGTTCATGTATGTGTCTGAATGTGCCGAGTCGGAACACTATCCAAAGACACGTTCTGGAGGAATCGACCTAACTAGTCAGCAAGCGTGTGGAATCCAACCTCGAATCAAAGTAACCTCCTTTTATCGAGGATTCATCATTTGGATCGCTATTCTAACCGGTGATCCCTAACAGAACCCTAGGCTTTAGAGCATCTTCAATGCAACGTTCAATATAAAGTTCAATGTAATGCTACATCATCGCCACATTAACATCTCGTTATTTGATACAAACTTATACAATCCTCATCACCCATAAATAAATATTCATAATGGAAGTAGTGGGAGAAGAATAAACTAAATGTTAACAAAAAATATAGTGAATGAGTGTAATAGATGTGTGTTAACAGAGATACCATCATTGTATCTACTCATGACATAGATCACTCGCAATGGATCGGATGATGAGTCACCACTGATTGAGCTTAGGCTAGGGGAGTGGGGATAAAATCCCACTCATGGTATACACATGGAAAAACCCACGCGTGGGGTTATGGTTTTGATGGTTTACAAAGCCACTACCAGTGACTACCCTACCACTCGGCATACACAAAAATGTGGGCCCTGTATGTTTTTTACCATCCGAATTTATTAAAAAACACCATCGTTTTCTTATAAAAACCCACATTTCACATAAATTTTTCACATTTTCTTCCAAATATATGAAAATCATATTCTCCCATCACTTAATAACCAAAAATGTCTGGCCACCGAACCACCCAATCTGGAAAACGCCGGCAATGAAAACATATCGCCGCCTCTCCACCGACGCCTATCGGAACCTTTCATCTTAACAACCCGTCACCGAACCAACTATATCGACAACCCAACCTATATCTTAAACAACCATATCCAAACCTACCGTACCGTAACCTAATGTCGCCTCCGATTCCGGACTCATACCCAAACCCTTATAATTTTACCCAACACTCCCAAACACCTGGTTTTTAAGACTTTTGTTCACAAATCACGTACCCTTTTACTAACTATGTTGGTGATTCATCATCACAACCCCATGTCGACTTACCCACCTCCCCCATACCCTCCTTGTCAATAGAAGACTTATACAGGTCTTCTTTTTCGAGATCATTCAAGGGGAGTCAAGATGAGACGAAACACACGGTTGAAGTTTCTGCCCCAACCCTACCAAAGTCGAGGGCGTGTAGAGAACGCCAAGCTCCATAAGATCCGAACCAAAGTTGTCAGAATGTATGGGCACACTTCGAAGAAGTTGAGTATTGTAAAGGATGGGTATCCGTTTCTGAAAATAGCGCGAAGGGTTACGATAGGATTAACGTGGATTTTTGGACCGAGATTTTGTAGTACTTGGAGAAAAAAATAGGAGAGGTCAGTAAAAGAGCGTATGATAGACTGAAAGGAGAATGGAATTTGATACGTCCTCAAGTGTGTAATTTTTTTGGAGTGTACAACAACATGATGCGAATGGGAGTAATGAGTGGAGCCAACGATGAGGCGTACATTAACAGAGCATGTAATGACTATTATGATGAGTACAGGATGAAGTTTAGGTATCGTCATTGTTGGGAAGTTTTAAAAAATAGTCAAAAATTTATGAGGGGTAAGCTTCACAAGTGGAACGCAAATAATGATGAAGAAAGTCAAAGCAGCAAGAGGTCTAAGACATTGGAGTCTGGGGATGCTAGTTCTTTTCAAAGTGTTGGTGAAAGCCAAAACAGTGGTGTTCAACGACCAATCGGCAAGGATAAAGCCGAAGCTATTGTTGCTGCGAGGAAGAAAAAGGGTCAATCGTCGCATTCGCCAACTGCGTCCCATGAAGACGAGTTTGCGAGGTTGATGGTAACCGAGATGATTAATGCATGCAAAATTGAACGCCTAACATTTTTGGACATGACTTGAGTTGGCAAATCAAGCCAAACAATTGGAACTTGACATCGAGCATCAGAGAATGGAAAACCACCGAGCAAAATGTGAAGAAATGACATTCTATATGGCTCCCTATGATCATTTGGATGGGGGAGCATGGGCGTACCATGAATCACTCAGGACGGATATCTAGGAGCGTTATAATTTAGATTTTTAGTTTTTTTAGTTACCGTGTATCGTTTTTAATTTCGTTTGTTTAAGTTTTTATTTACTCGTGTATCGTATATTATTTGATGAAGTAAAAGTTTTAATTTATGAATAAAATAATAAAAGTGATAGTTGAATATGAGGTGGAGGTGAGTTTTTTTCCTAAGTACCTTTTTAAAGTGAGCTTTTGGTGAGTTAGTAAGAGGTGAGAGAAAGTCGATGTGGTGTGGCGATGGTTTTTCTGTTAACCACTCCCCCTAGCCTTATAATCAATAGTGGTGCTAGACATTTACTGTGTAAGGGACAAACGCGTAATTCGTGTGTTGCAAGAGGGCCAAAGTAAAAAGCCGAGGATCATCAAAATAAGCAAGAATACTATTTTTACGGATTATTTTTACTATATAAAAATCAATAGAATTTACACTACTAGAAAAAGTTGTGGTGAGGCCACAACCCCCTTTATCCTCACATTTCCGCACCCATGCTTATGATAAAACATCTATTGTAAATGCCCTTAAACTAAAACGTGAAGTATCATGTATACTGTAAGCCTTTAAGGTACTATAAATATCCCAAATACATTTAAGAAAAATGATTAGTAGATTTAATTAACATAATTAATGATAGACCTACAAATGTGATTGGTGGAGATAAAAAATTGATTGATTGTTAATGATGAGAGAGAATTAATGTATTACACTTGTCAAATAATGAATAGAGTAAGCTTATTTGTAGGTCCATGTAGTAGGTTTGTTTATCACTGCTCTACATTTAATACATTGTAATTGGTACTGTCTTACGTACTTACTTACATTAAATATACTTTCTTATTCACTTGGATCAAACACAATCTCATGTGCTAACGTGTGTTGCCCTTTGTGTTGGGGCACGAAGACATCCACTTTTGCAGGATTTTGCTTCAACACACATTCGCTAATTATTTCTTTCCATGAAATTGTTGACATAATTATTACGAAATGATGAAATTTTTTATTATATCAAAACACACATTTTTTTAGGGAAAAAGACGGATTTGGTCAAAATCCTCCCTCTCAATTCACTTATCGATCAAGCCAAATGAAAATGTCGGATTTAGTTATACACAATTGCACAATTACTCAACTTCACTACATGCTTGCTATGTGTAATTTGAAGGTACACTTTTGTACCTATTTTCGGTCCGAGACATGTCTCTCATAACAAGAATAATATTTGTTTTATTACCTTGCCAAATGATCAACTGACGGCACGCAACCACCAAGTGATCAACTGTGTCAGTACTTTTTATTCTCTTTTAATTTCCAAGAAAAAATACACTGACAAGTTGATCATTTGATGGTTGAGCACCGTCGGTTGATTATTTAAAAAGTATCTTTTGGATGACATTTGTCAAACATTGAATGGTAATGACCAAATCCGTCAAAACTTTTAGCTAAGACCTAAGATTGATTATTCAATGCTCAAAATAATCATACCCATATTTTACTGTGTATCGTTTTTAATTTCGTCCGTTTAAGTTTTTATTTACTTGTGTATCGTATTATATTTGATGAAATAAAAGTTTAATTTATGAATAGAATAATAAAAGTGATAGTGGAAATGTGAGTTGGAGGTGGGGTGAAGGTGAGTTTTGTTTCTCTAAGTATCTTTGAAATGTGAGTTTTTGTTGAGTTAGTAAGAGATGAGAGAAAGCTTATGTGACGGTGGGTTTTTTGTTAACCACTCCCCCTAGCCTTATAACCAGTAGCAGAGCTATACATTTTACTGTGTGAGGGCCAAACGCATAATTCGTATGTTGTAAGAGGGCCGAAGTGAAAAATGTTATTTTTACTATATAAAAATCAATAAATTTTACACTACTAGGCAAAGTTGTGGGGAGACTACAACCCCCTTTATTCTTACATTCCCGCGTGTATGCTTATAATAAATCATGCATTGTGGATGCCCTTAGACTAAAACGTGAAGTATCATATACAGTATACTTTAAGCCTTTAAGGTACTGTAAATACCCTAAATACATTGTAATTGATACTGTCGTACGTACTTACATTAAATATATTTTTTTATTCACTTGGATCAAACACAATCTCATGTGCTAATGTGTGTTGCCTTTTCTGCTGGGGCACGAAGACATCAACTTTTGCAAGATTTTGCTTCAACACACATTGGCTTATTATTATTTTTCCATGAAATTGTTGACATAATTACTGCGAAATGATGTAATTTTTTATTATATAAAACACAAACTAAAATAATCAAGTTGATCACTTATGATTTATTACATGGTCTTGTCTTAAGATTTGGATAAAAATGGTCATCACCACTCATATTGTGACACGTGTTCAACAGCAAGTGATCAACCGACGGTGCTCAACCATCAAAGGCTCAACTTTAAAAAACAGTTTAGCACGTTTGTACAAAAGTTGTTCACTTAAGTTAAAAAGTTGATCACTTTTGAAGAACAGTTTAGCATTTTTGCAAAAAAAAGTTTATCACTTAAAAAATAGAGCAGTTGTGCATTTGTGTATGACCATATTTGTTAAAGTCTTATGTCATGACCATGTGATGTGATGTGATGGATGAAGATAATAGATTTGGACCATTTTAGTCTTTAGCGTTGGTTTTTAACTTGACAAAATTTCGAGTATACTCAAAAATCCTTTACCACTATCCTCATCTGAGTACGGGTAAGCTAGACTCAATATCTCTCATGTGGTGAATTATTGTTAATTTCCAGATTTAATCCAAATCATATACAGTAAAAGATTTTGGACATATGATGGGATGTATAGAAGATGTCTTTCGTTTTAGATACTTTTAGAGATTTTATTTTAGAAAATATAGAGGTGGTAGGTATGTACTTGAGTTAAGATATATATAGACACTTAATTTAGCATAGACTTATACAACCAATCATAATCACCCATTTTTTAAAAACCCACTTCCCACCACTTTTTTAAAAATTAAATATCTCACAAATGATAAATCGTCAAACGAAAAAAAAATACACAATTGTGACGAGAATTAAATCATCTATCTATCGAGGGGCACATGTATATACTTTCGACGAACTTTGTTTTCGACTTTTTTTTTTCTTAAGTCACGTCTGGAGAAAATCATATATGATTCGTCACAAATCATATATGATTCGTCACGAATCATATACGATTCGTCACGAATCATATACGATTCGTCACGAATCATATATGATTCGTGACGAATCATATATGATTTTCAGAAAATCATATATGATTCGTGATATGAATCATATATGATTTTCTGAGAATCATATATGTTTCGTGACGAATCATATATGATTCTCTCCAGACGTGACTTAAGAAAAAAAGTCGAAAAAAAGTTCGTCGAAAGTATATACATGTGCCCCTCGATAGATAGATGATTTAATTCTCGTCGCGATGATATGTTTTGTTTTATGTAACGATGAAAGGTTTGTGAGATATTTAATTTTTAAAAAATGAGTTTTTTTTATTACATGATAAAAATAGATGGTTGTGATTGGTTGGTTGAGTGTATGCTAAAGTAAGGGTCTATGAGATCTTTTTTTACTGTATTTGTTTCTCTTCTATTCTCACTAAGATCTTAGAGAGATATTGGTAATGGTGTATTCAGCGTTAGGTCAGTTCATGTACGACTACTTTTGATATATTCACGTTTAAATCAAGTACGTCAATTAACAAGTAAAGTAGATTGCATCTAATCTTACACACGAATCTACTCCAATTCCAAATCTTCAAAACTTGCATTACTAATCACTTTGATTATCTTTTATCAAAATTTGAGCACTAGAACTAATGTAAGAGTAGTGAAACGCTTTTTAAAAAGGCGTACAACTAATCGGCAAGTTAAGAGAAACTTAATAGAAAAAACATGTATCAAGTGAAATCAATCTTAGCCATGTTATGATGCAATCAAGTTAAAACACAATATTATGAGGCCACATAATGCAAATGTGGTAGTTTTGATATTTTCTTGTTAAAACGCGTAGTTTTAAGAGGTTTCCCTTGTAAGTTTATAATGGGTGTGGATGATTAGATGCAAATGTAAATCCAAGATGTAATGTAATGCCAAAAAGTGTCAATCTCAGCTCAAATTATGCGGCAAGTTAATAATTAGTAACATGAAATTTTGTGAGAAGGGACTATGGACTTGATATATCAACCCAGTAAGCAGGAGTAAGCTTTGGCCTGATATGAGTTAGAGACAAAGTCATCACGCCTTGTGGTTATAAGTTTTCTATGTAGGTGTTCACGGTTGTAACATTATATCTATTCGTAATGCAGATATAAGGCGTGGGTCATTCTTCTCGTGATCAGCTGAATTAGCAAAAGCAAATACGACTTTCAGCCACCTGCTTCATTCAAGTCTAGGACTTAGGCAAGACTTATCAATTGAGCATAAAGCATTATATGTGTGTGTGTGTGTTCTTGGCAATTGCTTACTTCTTTCTCGTTAGTATTCTTGTGTTTAGCTTAACAAATAACCGTTGCTATGATCTTAGATCGACGATTTAAAGTTACAGAATTACTCGCATTGAGTTAGAGATGCCTGATGTAAGATTAGGATATCATCTTCGTACCCATTTACTTTTTAACCTCCACAATGTATAGATACCACAATGGGCTTTGGCAATTCAAGTGAAAGTTTCTTAGACTAGTCCAAGCAGGGAAACTTACTTTCGAGATAGCTGCTTTCGCTTCAGTAATTCCCTAATGAGAACGAGAAAGAGATTGCAATAGTAGCCCTGAGGCAATAGTAAAGATTTTTTTACCGAGTAACCCTGTAATTTTGTCAAAAAAAATCAATAAGTATAATTAAAGAGATATGCAATACCAAAGGAAGAAGCATGCCCTGCCATGAATATGCACTGGCTATGTGAACAGTATTTGTTGTAGACACAAAAAGATATGAGGCTCGTTACAACGGTACGGGTCGCCTAGTCGGTCGATCGAAGTTGAACTCGGTCGGCCCGTTGCGGCGACCGAGTCGACCGATGAATTCGGTCTAAGCCACGACCCATTTGAAAAATAACAAATCTTTTAATCCTTTTTTTTGCATTGTTTCGTATTAAAAAAAATTTATATAGTTTTAGTTATGTTTTAATTTGATAAATTTATAATAAATTTTTAAAATTTAATAGATTAAATTTTGTTTAATTCCTCACTTTAATTTGATCATTTTTAGAGTTGTTTTTAGTTAATGCATTTTACCTTTTTTATCTCTAATTAATTCCTTTTTTTTATCATTTCTTTAACAATATTTAAATATAAATATTAGGATAAAATATATAAAATATCATCTTATTTATTACTTATTGATTTGTGCCGACTTTAAACACTTACTATTTAATCTCGTGACTTTACCATTCTACTTTCAAAATTGTTTCGAAGTTGCCAATTTGGTAACTTGTTACCGACAGCGTGACACGCTAATTTCCACGTCATTATTTTATTACGTTTAATATGACCACGTCTGGTTCCCCTTTTTTGGGTAAAAGCTATACAATATCATCGTACTTATTAAAATATACCGACTTTAAACACTTACTAATTAATCTCGTGACTTTATCATTTTATTTTTAAATTTGTTCCGACTATACTAATATAAGCCTAAAATGACTATATTACCCTTGTCTTCTTTCATATAATTACGTTTGTTGCCACAATGTATAACATGAAGATCAGTGATTTCGAGCTGACCAATCAAAAACATTACCGTTTTTCCAATCAAGGGAGTTTGTTTATATGACAAAGTGTGTCTCGTACTCTTGCAAGGTAAATGATAAACCTTCGTATATACTCTTTTAAAGTCAAATGCCCTAAAAGAAACCTAAATAGAAGGAATGAAATTTGAGTTGAGAAAACAAACATAAAAATCGTCAATGTTCAACCGATGTGAAATACAAACAAAAAGAGAGGGATTTTGCTAATAGAAGTGGCGCCAAACTTGTACTAGCTGCTAAGCCGGAGCTTTGTAGGCTCTCCTCTGATGATACACATTCACATTATGCTACTCCTCCGGCTGTTTTGAGAAGATGGAGTAGTGCTACTGACACAAGCATTGATTGGAGTAGTACTATTTTATTGAATTATGTTAAGTTGAGGGAACCTTTCCCGATAATACAAAGTGAATTAACAATACCATCTTATTGAGCTAGAGTTTGTTATTTGGATCGGGTATGGATCACTGGATGGGTCAAATCTTTTCTCTAACATCCATCTAGAAAATAATAATTGATTTTCAATTTTTTTTAATAATTAATCTGCTGATGTGTAAATATAAACGGTCATAATGGTAATATTATTACAAAACAAACAAGTATTATGGTAAAGTCACGAGATTAAATAGTAAGTGTTTAAAGTCGGCACAAATCAATAAGTAAGATGGTATTTATAGCTTTTATCCAAAATTATTATGTTTTTTATTTTATTTAAATAACTATTTGAAAAATATATATATAAAAACTGAATTAGGCAGTCTTCTTGTTGTAAATAAGTGATTGTAAGTCATTGGAGAAAGAAAGTTGACGTGACCAAAAATTTAAAAGTCGTCGGTGTTGTGGGTAATCCGGCAACATCCTAACAAGTGTGTTTTGGTGTTTTTTTTAAACCGGTCATTTTGACCCTACGGATTTTATGTTAATGTTCAAACCCCATAACTTGAATATTTTATAAACATGACCCGACTCAAATTTCACCCGAACCTAATAACCCTATTCATAATCGAGTCAGATTACTGGCCACTTGTTAAAAATTTAAAACCCAATTCAGTCCGACCGAATGAAAAATTCAAAACCCAATTCAATCCGACCCAATAACCCGAGCTCGGTAATATCTATAGGTTTTGAAGCACAATAATATCTATAAGTTTTACACTTGAAGAAAGTTAACTTTGAGAAGAAAAAAAACGCTAAAAAGTAACATAAAAAATGACACATATTTTTTTATGAATTATACATAGTTTTACACCTTAGAAAATTAATGAAATTTTTTAAAAAACTCAACATTCGTTTCACAAAAAATATTTATTAATTTTCTGAAGTGCAAAACTACATATTAAGTCATAAAAAGTCTTTCAGAAGACCTCGAGCTCGAACAAGCCCTACATCATAACCATTAACCGTCCAATTATCAACGCCAATTTTCAATATATTCTTAGTTATACGAATAACCCCGTACGTGCGGGATTGGATACTAGAACCTGGTTTAAGTAGAATATTGATAGATTAGAAGTGCTCACATGCCTTATTTTGATATTCTCCTTGGACAATTTTGTAGCCCATCATCTAGTCCATATCTAAATGTCCAGTTAACCAGTTTTGTAGTAATAAACTACAGTTAATAATCACCATCCTTTCTTAATGAATAAGGCAACTAATAATCCCCATCCTTAAAAAACAAAAAGAGAAAAAATTTAATAAAAAAGGTAGTCCCACCGAGATTCGAACTCGGGTTTCTGGATTCAAAGTCCAGTGTCCTCAACCAACTAGACGATAGGACCAATTATTACTTTGTTAAGTTTATTTACTTATATAAAAAAAAAAAACTAATTTAGAATTTTAATAAAAATTAGAACTTGGAAGTCTAGATGAGTTGATGAGTACCGATCTGTTTCGACACGTATCCATAACCTGAACCCATCTAATAAATTTTTACATAGATTTATAACCTTATGTGTTTCGATATGCTGCCCATGTAATTTGTTAACTCTACGCATCAACATAAATAAGATCACAAATAAAGCTT
Source organism: Glebionis coronaria (assembly GCA_025667525.1). Lineage (NCBI taxonomy): Eukaryota > Viridiplantae > Streptophyta > Magnoliopsida > Asterales > Asteraceae > Glebionis > Glebionis coronaria. The sequence goes on from CM046877.1 coordinate 217,702,473, forward strand.
TAATCGAGCTATTTCGCTAGTTTGATCAATATCACAAGTTTAGGTCTTATAAAACTCAGCTAGAACAGGTCCTTCGACCTGCTAATGACCTAAAGATTATTTAACAATTGCCCTAAAGAACCTTGCCCCTGGCAATTTCTTAAAACATAATTATCCTTGTTAAGCTTGAACCATACATATTTTGCTTCATTTTACTCTTACATTTATATTAGTACAAAAGTGCATTTTGTAAATTGACTACATCTAATGTTTGTCAAAATATATTTCCCGTCGAAAAAGTTAAGGAAAGATGGGTAACAAGCTAATAGGGGGGAAATAAACAGGTTATGTTACAGTCCAACACCGAGTAAGGTTGCCGATTACCAAATGTGCTACATATGCCTACAAAGTGAGTCTTTTAACAAAATGATTACAAAGGGTTTATACATACAATACACTCTGGACGACTCCCGGTTGGTATTCTTTATAGCTACTTTGCTTCCAGCTTTCAAGGAATATTTAATAGTTAAGGCAATAAAAGAACAAAATGAAAAGAAAAAAAAATCAGCCCGTCAAGGTGTCAATGAATATGCAATTTCATTTAACTATTCAAGAACAGTTTACTTTTTAAACTTAAGGCTCATTCTCCAGGGAAATCCAACATCGTATTCTGGGTACAGTTGTAGTGTGTCACAACTATGGCTGCTATCTAGTTTAGCAGAGATTGAGCACCTTTATAAAAATTCTATGCAGAATGAAGGTGTACAATGTACATAGCTGTGTATGATAGACCAAACAAGTAGAGGTCTTTGTAACACTTAACTGAACCAGCTTGAAGAATTAGAACTACCACTCATGCCTGAAGGAGTGACAAACTAAGTAATTCGACAACTATATATGATCCACGCATATGACAAATCTATAGCCGGGACGTAGAAATGAATGGTCAAGTACTTCCCACACATACAAGTTTTTCATAGTCCTAGGAAAATTTAGTCCAAACTCAGAAGAGTGCATAAAGCACACAAAAGCACACAGGTTACCTAATGTAATTCACATAAAATACAGAATCCAGTATTTGAGGAAAGCTTTGTGTAAAAACTAAAAATTTAGAACATCATGATCAGGCTGTATAGCTAGCTTTTATTTGCGTCATAAAACCCCGTCCCAATATAGTTTCTGCATCGCTTCTACATTTTATAGGACATTTACTTTTTAATGAAGCTTATTTTGGAAAGAAGGGGGCAGTGCTTACAATAGTGATGAAAAGCATAATGCCACCACTGGCTCTAGACTAACTTGCGATCTAAACTCAATTACTTATAAATGGGTCGACTTGGGTTGTGTTTTATCTCTAATAGGTCAAATAGGTCAAACAAACAAAAATAGTTATAAGGAAACCAATTAAATACGTCAAAATTGCCCCAAGATGTGTTTTCAATGCATACGATTATACTAAATTGCCAAAAGGTTTCACTCCTAAAAAATTATAGTTAACCAATTTGACCCACTACCCGACTTGAGGCTTTGCTATCATTTCTCTAGACATTGGACCCTAACCCAGTCTATAACTTTCTACATAGAAGTCTTAAAAAATCAGTTATTTACTACCAGCAACACAACTTACATTCTTATATCTGTTTCTATAAATAGGAATCATTACTAACGTTGAATTCATGAGATGAAACAAAATAACAATTCACATGTCCCTTGTACAAGGGGTTTTTCAGATAATGAAGAAATATGGAGCTGGAATCTCAAACCATCGCATAGTGGATTATTAATGAAAAGTTAAAAGGAGACATCGCACTTGGGTAGCAAATATATTACCCGATTGATGCATGAAGAAATCACACTATTCTAACCAACTATTTTGAAAGTAAACTTGAAATTTAAATTACTAAGATATCAATTAAAAAGGGCAATATCTGCCCCCATTCAATCATGTAAAAACATGAGTTAAGCTTCAATGGCATGCATAACTTATTATTAACGCGAAGAAAATTCTACAACAATAGCTATGCCGAATGAGAGACAAATCCTCATCAAGAAATACACCACATATAATCCAAGCAATAACATCAAACATTGTAAACCAAATTCACCACCAATGTGAAAAACTTACCATACTTTTATTCATTTCAAACGTTCTTCCTAGCAAGCTTAGTCCACTCGGTATGATAAGCACCCGGACGGTCAACTCTCTCATAAGTATGAGCCCCAAACAGATCCCTTTGAGCTTGGACAAGATTAGCAGGCAACCTAGCGCGTCTATATGTATCAAAATACGCCAAACTAGCACACATTCCTGGTGTACTAATCCCAGCAGAAATTGCCAATCCAACAACCCTCCTCCACGCCGCTTGTCTCTGCACCATCTCCTTAGCAAAATCAGGGTCCACAACCAAGCTAGCAAGATCAGGGTTTCTCTGATACGCTACCTTAATCCTGTCCAAAAACACCGCTCTAATAATACACCCACCCTTCCAAATCCTAGCCAACTCCCCAAAGTTCAAATTCCAATTCTTCTCAACACTTTTCGCACGCAGCAAATTCATTCCTTGTGCGTAACTACATATCTTCGAAGCATACAGCGCTTGTCTAACATCATCAATCAACCTCTTCTTATCAATCCCACTTCTAACCGTCCCAACCTCCTCTTTCAAACCAGCCGCCTCAAGAACCTTACTCGCCGCCTCCCTTTCATCCTTCAACCCACTCAAATACCTACAATCCAAACTAGCAGCAATAGTAGGCGCCGCAACAGACAGCTCTGCAGCCTGCTGAACCGTCCACTTCCCGGTCCCTTTCATCCCAGTCTTATCCAATATCTTATCAACCAACTCACCCTCACCATGCTCATCCTTAACCTTAAAAATATCCGCAGTAATCTCAATCAAAAAACTCTCCAGCTCCCCTCTATTCCACTCATCAAAAATCTCCGCTAGCTCCTCATTACTCAACCCACCCACATTTTTCAAAACATCATACGCCTCACTAATCAACTGCATATCACCGTACTCAATCCCATTATGCACCATCTTAACAAAATTCCCCGACCCCCCTTCACCAATATATGTCACACAAGGCCCGTCCTCAACTTGTGCAGCAACTTTACTGACAATATCCTTAATATTATCATACGCCTCGTACGAGCCACCGGGCATCAAGCTCGGCCCGTTCCTCGCACCCTCCTCCCCGCCGGAAACACCCATACCCAAATACAACAACCCTTTCTGATTCGCCTCAACAATCCTCCTCTCAGTATTCTCATACCACTCATTCCCTCCGTCTATAATAGTATCACCAGGCTCCATATGAGCAGAAAGGGCGTCTATAGTTTGGTCAACAGGGGCACCTGCCTTAACTAGGATGATAACAGATCTTGGTTTTTTAATAGATAAAATAAAATCTTTGGGATTGTAATGACCTGTCAAAGGGAGATGACCTTCGAGCTGGGCGCGTTGGAGAGTGTCGTCAACTTTGTTAGTGGAACGGTTGTAGACGGAGATTGGGAAGCCTTTCTCGGCTATGTTTAAGGCGAGGTTTTGACCCATGACGGCTAGGCCTGCCAGACCGATGCGTGAAAGAGTTGAAGCTTCCATTTTCTGAGATTGGTGGAAGAAGATAGATTGAAAATGGATTGATGAAATGAAAAGTGAAAGTGAAGATTTAGATTAATGGGGTTTTAATATAAAAACTAAATGAGGGTTTGGTTGGTGAGTGACGGACTACTCGAGATAGTGAAACGTTGTTTGGCTGTATAACCCACCAAAGGTTGTGGTGTGTCGATACCTTCTAGTGTTGCTCATTGGACTATTTTTCTTACTGTATTAATCATTGGCTTGGGTGTGTTTGTTTAATGTTCGTGTTGCTGCTTTTTTTCTTTTATCAAAAGTATGGCTAAATTTTAAAAAACTAACTATCTTCCTCATGAGTATTTACTTAATTTTTTAAAATTATTAGTGTTGCTCATGAGTATTTACACAGACGATCAACAATTTCTTTTCAAAATTTATCCAAATCAAAACGATAAGTACGTACCTTTAACTTTTGATATCCGTGTTGACTTTTAGATGCAAGCGTACCAATATCACGAATGGTTTTTACAACAAGAAAACCGGTCTCGTTTGACTTGTAATCTAATCTGTCGTGACCGTGAAGAAGTCGAAGTACGTTTGATGGTCATTATTTTGATGAACACTGTAAGTATCGTTATATCACATCGAAAAAGATATCGTACGAGGCAAATCTTATTTTTGAAAATAGTCGATGGGATTTAATCTTATGAGGTTGTTACTTTTCCATAACACTTTGAAATTTTTAGAGTTTGGCCCAATGCTACGGGTCAAATAAGTCTAAGTGTTATTATGAAATGCACGGCTGTCATACGATAACACACTCGTTGCATTTGATGAATACTTGCAAATGATTGAGCGTACTGCAAGTAAATGTCTACTTTTCTTAATATGTGCATTATTGATTTGTACATGAAAAAATATTTAAGAAAACCGATTTTGAAAGACGTTGAAAAGATATATAAAAAAATGAGACTATTCATGGTTTTTCGAGAATACTCGGAAGCCTCGTTAATATGCATTGAAAATGGAAAAATTGTCCAGTATCGTGGCAGGACTATACGGTAAGGGTGATAAAAAAATACTTAATTATTATGCTTGAAGTTGTATCTTCGCAAAATTTGTGATTTGGCATGCGTTTTTTTGGTAGCAAGTGAGAATAACAATATAAATACTTTAGGATAACTCTCTGTTATTCAACGATCTTATTTTATGACAAATCCCATGTAGCTCTATATATGGTAAATGGATTTGGGTTTCAAAATGAGTATTATTTAGTCGATAGAATTTACCCACAGTAGACAAGTTTCGTCAAATCGTTTACGGTCACAAGTGACCCGAAACTTAGCTACTTTAAAAAGCGACAAGAAAGTGCACGAAAGGATGTCGAACGTGATTTTGGTGTTCTCCAAAGACGTTGGAGAACAGTACAACAATCAACACGACAATACCAAGTCAACAACACACATAGAATCATGTTTTCTTTGTCCAGTATCGTCACAGGGACTAACATGGTTTTAAAAGATTAACAAATGGCGATTACTAAATGGAATCGTGTGCATGTTAATCCCTCAAGAAATATGCAACATGTGTGAATGAGTATATGCGAAGTCCAACATCGAGAAGCAAAAGAATTACATAACAAAGAAGCACATCTTAGTATTCAACAAAATCTTATGGATCATATACGACGAGAAGTTGAAGAGTGTGGGTTTGAAGAAGAAGAATGAAATTAATCACGGGGCGTATGTTTCTTTTATTTTAGTATGTTTTTTTCGAATGTTTCTTTATTTTTGCATGTCTTTTAACTCGCAAGTCTTCCTTTCTAAATGTAATTATTTTTGATTTATGAATAAAAATGTGTTAGTTTATTTAGTGAATGAAATGTGTGAGGGGTTTAATGAAAATAAAAGGGTAATTCCAAAGGGTAGTGTTAATGATGTTAATGATATCTAGGTTTTTTTAAGAGTTGGTGGTATTAAAACTGATGTAACGCTAAGGTGACTGCAAATTTTTCGTGTTACAATATTATGGTACCGAGTGCTTTAATTGACCATATAACTAACGAGTAGACCTAATTAGGGAAAATGATGCAGCAAGCAAGCAACTTGCGTGCTTTTTCTTTTGTATTTCAATATAAAAAGCTAATGGGAGGTAATTTGCACACTCCATAAAATGATTGGCACACTGATGTGTCCGTTGTGGTTGGATTGAAACAAGTTTTAAATTTATAAACACGAATTACCGGATTGGATAAAAACGCACGGGCAAGTATGACCCTTTCGTTTGTATATATCTTTTATGTGATAATACCGAGATTGTTCACGGGGATTTGGAAGATCATTCAAAAATCTACTATAATCTTTTGATTGTAGCAATTTGTAAACAAATAATAACAAGTAAAGATGATGAGATTAACAATAAGATTAAAGCAACACTTGGTAAAGACTAGTTTGGGCATTCGTTGTGGTATGATTGTGATGACATGACAACATACATATATATATATATATGATTATGATAATTAGATGGTTAATCCAATCTATTATTTTCAAAAGCTTCAATCTTCGTCAAGACTTTGGTTAAAGAAAACAAGCATTAGACTCAATCACTCAATTCAAGACTTAATCCAATTTCAACTGATTCGATTCATGGTCGTTTCACGAATTTGCTAACACTTATAATTATGTTTCTTGATAATCAAAACTTGTTAAGAAATGATCAATACAAAAGATAGCCAATCATAGACAAACCGGCTAGGACTTGTTGATAGAAAATAACCCTTTCGACCTATGAAATCTTTACCAACAAATTAAGTTTTGATAACAATTGTCACATGAAACATAAGTACCAATGGTTCATAGGAAAGCTTGAAATTGAAATAAACATAAATCACAATCACAACCACTACTTCATACCACAAACATCATTCTACCAAGTGTAGAATGAGATTTAGCTACTCATAATGAACAATGAAATAAACTCAAAAATAATAGTCTTACAAGTCATAATCAAGAGTCTTATAAAGTGAAAATATAGTGCTAATGATTAGGGTAATGATCCCTAAGAGTTTCGTGATGTTAACTTTGCTTTTCGGACTCCAAAAGTGACTTTTCTTGCACCACCTTGCTCAAATCCGGGAATGGAGTTTTGGACAAGGTTGTGAGAGTTTATGTGATGGTATAATAACCAAAAGTGATGGTTATGAATGGGTAATGAAAGTTTTATGAAAGTTGTGATCCCATGGGTCTTATTTATTGACAAAATTGAAGGCATGGAGTGAATGCATGACTTGGTGGCTAAGGCTTATGCTTGGAGCCAAAGGATGTCTAGAAGCTTCATGTTTATTCTTGCATGATCAATAGAAGCCTCAAAGTTGCATGTATGTAGACAAAATTTTGCCATCAAAAAAGTAGGTGGCAACTTTGATTCCGCCAGTGGCAACTTTCAGAAATGTTGGTGACAACTTGGATTCTGTTGGTGGCAACTTCCATGCTGAGTGACTTGTATACTTCTTGAAAGCACTTGTTCTTGCACCCGAAATAGATCTTTAAAAGCTTGTAACTTGTACACGGGTCTTGAACTTGACTAGGATTCTTCGTACTCGTACTAATCTTCACATTTGCATTGCTTTATACTTTATTCCTACAATTGGCTACACAAAGACTTGCAAACACATTTTGGCACAAATATGCACAAAATCATTATAGAAATAACCAATAGACATGTACAATAGTACGGATAACGCTCCCAAAAACATGTTGGATTTGGACGTTATCAAATCCCTCAAACTTAAGTTTTGCTTGCCCTCAAGCAAGAAGAAAAGAAAATTACATCCAAAGGTTCATGTATCTTATAAAAATTCTATGCAAGTCTACCAAGTACAAGTATAAGATAAAACTCATCCGTTTAAGTTTTTAAGGTTGAAAAATTAAGATATAAAGTAAATACCCATAAAAGTCTGAAAAGTCTTTTATTTCTAACTATACTATACTAACAACATATAAATTGAAGCAACATGTATTATGAGTTAGCACATCTTTCTTGTTTCCACACCATAAACACATCTCCTAATCATGCCATCGGGACACACTTTGAAAATATAGGGATCTTCCCAGAAATATTCTTTAAGATCAGAAAAGAATTTACATCGTTTGTGATAGGTTAAACCTTTCCTTAGAATTCTTCCAACGAGGTAATTTGCAAAATCTGCAAACCACGAAGATTCATCCATAGAGATTTTCATAAGAGTTTCATCGGGAAAATAATCATCGATATCTTCATCCCTTAACTCTTCCATGTTTGGATTTTCAAGTCGTGACAAATGATCGGTTGTGACGTTTTCTACTCCTTTCTTATTTTGAATTTCAATGTCAAATTCTTGGAGTAGTAAAATCCATCTAATTAGACGCGGCTTAGCATCTTGTTTAGAGAATAAGTATTTCAACGCGGAATGCTCGGTGAATACAATCGTTTTGACAACACGAGATAGGATCGAAATTTGTCGAAAGTAAAAACTACGACAAGTAGTTCTTTCTCGGTGATTGTGTAGTTGAGTTGCGCGCTATTTAGAGTTTTGCTCGCAAAATGTATAGGAGTAAATGCTTTCCTTCGCGTTGTCCTAAAACGGCTCCTACAGCGAAATCGCTTGCATCACACATAAGTTCAAACGGTCGCGACCAATCTGGTGAAACCATGATCGGTGCATTCGTTAACTTGTCTCTAAGTTTGTCGAATGCCTTTACGCGTTCTTCGTCGAAATCAAAGACTATGTCTTTTTCGAGGAGTTTGGTCATCGGTCTAGCAATTTTAGAAAAGTCCTTTATAAGTCGGAGGTAGAATCCCGCATGACCTAGAAAACTTCTAACGGCTTTAACGTTAGTAGGAGGTGGTAATTTGGATATTACTTCGATCTTGGCCTTGTCTACTTCCAATCCGGCTCCGGAGACTTTGTGTCCAAGCACAATTCCTTCAGTCACCATGATGTTACATTTCTCCCAATTGAGCACGAGATGAGCTTGTTTGCATCGAATGAGCATGTGCTCTAGATTAAAAAGGCAAGACTCGAATGAGTTTCCGAAGACAGAGAAATCGTCCATGAAAACTTCCTTGGATACTTCAAGCATGTCTTGAAAGATCGCGATCATGCACCTTTGAAAAGTCGTAGGTGCATTGCAAAGACCAAATGGCATATGCTTATAAGCAAACGTTCCAAAAGGACACGTAAATGTGCTCTTGTCTTGATCGGATGGTTTGATAGGTATTTGGAAATATCCGGAAAAGCCATCGAGAAAACAAAAGAATTTGTTCCCCGCAAGTCTTTCCAATATTTGGTCCATGATAGGTAAAAGAAAATGATCTTTTCATGTGGCATCATTCAGTTTTCGGTAATCAATACACACACGCCAACCGGTAACGGTTCTTGTAGGAACAAGTTCGTTATGTTCTTTGGTCACAACAGTCGTTCCTCCATTCTTAGGAACGCAATGGATAGGACTAACCCAAGGACTATCTTCTATGGCATAGATGATTCCTGCCTCAAGAAGTTTGAGTATTTCGGTTTTTATAACCTCCTTCGTATTTGGGTTAAGTCGACGTTGCCTCTTAATAACGGGCTTGGCATCGTCTTCAAGATTGATTTTGTGTTTACAAAAATTTGGGCTAATACCCGGTATATCGGATGTTTTCCAAGCAAACGCTTCCTTGTGGTTTTTTAGCATAGAAACATTGTGTTTCTTCTCATCTTCTTTGAGTGTGGCTGGGTTAATCACCGGAAGGAGTGAATCCTTCTCTAGATAAGCGTACTCGAGATGTTCGGGAAGAGGTTTCAATTCAAGATCCGTCGGTGGATCTTGAATAGATTTGGGAACTACAAAGTTCGATTTCGAAGGCAAAACTTCGAAGGTTTTGTTTGTATCTTCCTCTTCTTCGAGAGTTACTTCAGACTCAAGGGCCATGAATTCTTCGAATTCACGATCACGATCGGTATCGCTAATCATTTCTGAAGTTGTTTGGAATGGTGCATTGTCATCAAGCAATGCATCCAATTCTTCTTCCGTTACTTCATCGATAACATCCATGCGGAAGCATGTGTCATCATTAAAATGGGAATGTTACATAGCTTTGTCGACTAATAATGTGACTCGATCGTCACCAACTCCAAGGTTGAGTTCTTTATTCTTCACACGAATGATAGCATCGGCGGTGTGCAAGAATGGTCGTCCTAAAATGAGAGGGACTTGACAGTCTTCCTCTATTTCGAGGATTACGAAGTCGGCAGGAAATATGAATTTGCCAACTTGAACAAGCATGTTCTCAAATATCCCAATAGGATATTGGTATTTATGGTTAGCCAAACGTATACTCATACTTTTAGGTTTCAAAGTATTATTTGAAAGATTCTTGTATAATGAGTATGACATAAGATTGATACTCGCGCCTAGATCGGCCAAGGCGTGACATTCAACATTGTTGGCTAGAGTGCATGGTATGAGAAAGCTTACCGGATCTCCGAGCTTTGGTGGAAGTTTGCTTTGCAAGGCTGCAGAACACTCTTTGTTTAGAAACACATCAGAGATTTGCTTCATTTTGCTATGGTTGCTCACAAGATCTTTGAGGAATTTCCCATAGTTGGGCATGCCGGTTAAGATATCAAAAACGGGAACGTTGATCTTAACTTCTATGATCATCTTTAAGAATTTGGCATTACGAGCCTCCATCTTTTCTTTTCGTAGGCGTTGAGGATATGGAATTTTGGGTGTATACGCCTTTGGTGTTGGTGTTGGTATGGGTGTAGTTTGTTTTGGTTTGGGTTTGGAAGGAGCAACGGCTTCTTCCTTCTCGAGCTCATCGGCTTCATCTTCACTTTCATCGATGAAAGTGGAAGTATTGGTGTTTGATTTTGGTGGTGGATCATAACTCAACCCACTCCTTGTGAATACGACATTCACATGTTCATTACGGGAGGAGGGTGGGCGATATGGTTTATCCATGGATGGTTTTGGGTTTGTTTGAGTGTTGCTTGGCAGCGAACCACTCGGTCGATTGGCTAGTCGATCAAAGATTCAACCAAACTTGGTTTCGAGATCATTGATAGAGGCGGTATGGTGTCTTTGTCCTCTTTCAACGTTGGTTTTAAGATCGAAGAATTAGTTCTTAATGAATGTATTTGTTGCTTTTTGAGATTCTATGAAAGCTAGAAACGTTTTCTCTAAGCTTGATTCTTCGGGTTTCTTTTCGTTTGATGGAATGGAATTATCGTTCTCACGAGGTTGTGAGTTATGGTTTTCGTTTTTGGGGTAGTCACTCCAAATGCCGGAGTTTCTACCGTAGTAGTTACCTCGATAACCACCTCCTCGGTATCCTTGGGCGTATTTTGCTTCTTGTGGTGGTTCCCTTATTAGTGTGTCATCACACTCCGTAGATGGTTGTGGTCCTCCACAAAGAGTACATTCGCCTCACATCTCTTTCATTTCATCTTTGATAGTTTTGAATTGTGAGTCGAATTTAGATGTGAGAGCGTCCATCTTTTTCATGAGTTTAGAATTTTTGCTACTTTCAACGAAAGCAACAGTTTTCTTGAAGGGTTTAGAACGGTTATCTTTGGACCAATCGAGTTTTACGAGAAGTCTGTCCTCAAGCAATTGGTATGCTTCGTTGGGAGTCTTATAAAAAAGAGTCCACCGGCGTCAAGGATTGCTTGCGTCGGTTCATTGAGACCATGATAAAAGATTTGGATGATGGTTCCTTTTAATAAACCATGTTCATGACAACTACGAAGTAGGTCTTTCATTCGGTTCCATGCATCAATGAGTGTCTCATTTGGAATTTGGGTGAAACCTCGGATTGCTCCCATGAGTCTTTCGTACATGGCGGGTGGAAAGAAACGGCTAACAAAAGTGGTTCTCATTTTTTCACATGTTTCTATGGTACCGGGCGTCAACTCATTATACCAAACTCTTGCATCTTTGGATAGAGATGATGGGAAGAGTTTGAGTTTTATAGCATCTTGATAGGTGTGAAAACACCCATCCTTTTACCACTTATTTCTTGCTAAAACGAGACCAAAACGCGTATTTAATGTCATTTGTTTGGAATTATGCGTGGTTTGTGTGTTTTTTGTGTTTTTAGAGCCAACCGGGTAAATATTGAAGAAAACATGGGATTGCACGGGTTTTATCGAAGAAAAAGACGAAAAGACAAAGTCTATATTCCAAGAGATGCAAAAGATTTGAAGTCAATGGGCCTATTTGAAGATTTATCAAAGAAAAGGACCAAAGATGGAAGATTTACATATGTCGAAGAACTCAAGTCTATTAAATGAAGAAATTAAAAGACGAGTTGAATTTATTCGTCGACAAATCCCGAATCGAAATCGAAAACGTCAACTTTTCTGAAAAGACGAGAAAACAAAAAGAAAGGGAGAAAGCCCACTCACCAAACCAAGCCAAGCCCTATAAATAGAGACTCCCTTCACATTTTCAAGACTAGTTTTTTCTTTCTGTTATTTTTCTCCTAGTTCGTAGGAAACCAACTCCCTTAAGGAGATTGGTGGTTTTTATTTTCTTTGATTCCTCCACAATCTTGTAAGTTTAATCTTTCCATTTTGTTTGTTTGAATCTTAATCCTTAATACAAGTTTCTGTTTCATCTTGTTCTTCCTTTTCTTGTTGATTCAAAGTTCTAAGGTTTTTATTTTATTGGTTTTGATCTTCAAAAGTAAGTGGGTTTTGAGTTTTTGTTGTTTTGGATTGATGATTATCATTAGTAAATGATTAGTGGTTAAATTGGTTTAAGTTTTGGTTAAAAACTTGGTGGATTTTGGTTAAATTTGTGATTAAGTTGTTCCCCTGTTCTTCGTTCTCTTTACTGTTTCAAATCCCCAGATTCCGAATGAACTAATCATTCCGAATCAAGGATTTGAACATATTATTCCGAACCAAAGGTTTCTGTTTAAAGTGTTCCGAATGAGTAAATTATTCCGGATCATTTCAATATTCCGAATGAGCATTGTTGATTAAAATATTCCGAATCAAAGTTTATTTCGGATAAAGAAATTTTTTCCGAGTCAGTTAATTATTCCAAGTCAAGCTATTTATTCTGAATGAACCAAGTATTCCGAATGAAGAGTTTTGTTTAAATTATTCCGGATCAGTGGTTCCGAATAAGCCAATATTCCGAATGAGCATTTTTATTCCGAGTGAAGCATAATGTTCCGAGTCAAGTAATATATTCCGAATAAACAGTTTATTCCGGGTCAGTTGTTATTCCGAATTAGTGTCCTTTTGATTGTTCCGAATGAAGCAATATTCCGAGTGAAGCTAATATATTCCGGATCGACATATTTATTCCGAGTCAAGCAAATATTCCGGATCAACACATTTATTCCGAATCAAGCACATTCCGAATGAAGGAAGTTTGGTTGAACATTCCGAATGAAGTAATTTCAAGATATTCTGGATGAAGGTTTTTGTCTAAGATATTCCGAATAAAGGTTATATTCCGGATCAAGCATTACATTCTGAATCAGCTGTTTTTCTTAGTTGAGGTATTTCACTGTTTTAAGTTTTAAGTTTAATCTAGGCTTTATTATTATTAATTGCTTTTCGCATTTATCTTTTAAGTAGATATAGATCAAAAGCTCCCCCTTTTAATTACCAATTACAACAATTCCACTTTGAACCGTGATCGATTCGAGAAGATACCGAGAACGAAACAACGACATATATAATTGGGTACAAGCAACACAAAGAAAGATCTTGCAACAAACCTTTTTATTAACTAACTAAAAATCAGTTATTAAAATGGCGCCGCTGCTGGCTCTTTTCGTAAGGATCAACGGTTTCTTGTGAGAAAAATTGGATTTTGGGATCCGTTCTTTCGGGAACGTTATTTTCAAGTACAAAAATTTTCAAAAACCCATAAAAATATAAAATTTTCAAAAATACAAAAAAATTAAAAAACCTATAAAAACCAAAAATATTTTCTCTTGCATTTTCTTTTTAGTGTATGCGTACTCGATCAACGTCTTATTCCGAGCCCGAGACTCTCGAAGATTTAGACATGGCCGGTGTACACAACAACAACAATAATAATCCACCTCACCCCAACATGAATAATCCACCCTTACCCGACCTACGAACCATGGAGGAGCTATGCCAACCTACGATGAATGGACGCGGAGGCCCGATTGCACCGATGCAAACCACGGCTCAGGAGTTTTCGTTGAAGCATCACATGATCCAACAAGTGCAAACTAATCCATTTCGCGGAATTCCGGATGATGATGCCAACAAACACCTCGACAAATTCATTACCATCACCCAAAGCATGAAGTCACCCGGTGTTTCTATGGATGAACTTCACCTTCAACTATTTCCCCACTCGCTTTCTCACCATGCCGAAAAATGGTTTGACCGTCTCCCAAAGAATTCCATTCATACTTGGGACGACATGACTCAACGCTTTTTGTCGCGCTACTTCCCACCATCCATGGTCACGAGCCTTCGTAACCAAATTAGTGGATTCATGCAAGACAATGATGAATCGCTCTTTGATGCTTGGGAACGATACAATGATTTGATCGACCATTGTCCAAATCACAACATGCTCCCCGTCACTCTCATTGATACTTTCTACAATGGTCTCACTTTTCGTGATCGTGACACGATCAACGCCGCCGCCGGTGGTACCTTTATGAAAAGGAGACCGGAGGAGTGTAGAGAGTTGATTGAAAACATGACTACTCACCACAAGAATTGGGATTCATCCGCATTCTCAAGATCTAATCCGAGAGTCAATGTTTCATCTACTTCTTCCACCACCGACATGTCCGCCATGGAACGTGCTATTCTTGAAATTAGCAAAAGTATGCAAATTTTGGCTACTAACCAAACTCAACAAGCTAAAGCCGTTGATATTGCTTGTGACACATGCGGTGGTCCTCATTCTTACAATGATTGTCCTTCCACTCAAGGCAATTTTTGTGAAAACGTTAACGCGGCATACGGTACTTATCCCACGGGAGGCTATCAAGCTCGTCCTCAAGGAGACCGTAGCTTGCTAAGTTATCGTTCAAACAACTATCTTGCACCACCCGGTTTTACTCCTCCAAACAAAAACCAACAACAAAGCTATAACCGAAATAACCAATCCCAACCTCGTGCTAACAATCAATATCAATCCCAAAGAAACCCATACCCACCTCAAGGAAATTCTCAAGCTTACCAAGCTCCACCTCTCAATCAACCGATGGCATTGAATCAAGATGTCGAGACGTTCATGAGGACTAATAGAGAGATGGTGACGAATCTTCAGAGTCAATTCATCAACTTGAAGGGAGAAATGGCGAAACAAGGGAGCGATATTCGAGCCGAGCTAAGGAATGACATGGCGAAACAAAGCAATGATATTCGTGCAGACATGAGAGACTCTTTCAGCACTCAAGCGGATAACATACGTGATATGATCGGTTCGCTCTTCCAAGGTAATCAACCCTCTTCTTCGGGTACTCTTCCGAGTAACACCGTTACGAATCCAAGAGGGGAGATGAAAGCAATCACCACTCGTAGTGGAAAAGGTTATACGGAACCCGAGCTTCCTACACCTCCACCCGTGATTGTGAACAAGGAAAAAGAGCAACTTTCCTCACCTCCTTTGCCTTCTACCCCCATTCCTCCACCACCCGCGGTTGTGAGTGATCCTACTCCCCTAAAGCCTTCCTCTTCATCCGATATACCTTATCCTTCAAGGTTGAGGAAAGAGAAGCAAAAGAGCAAGGATGATATTCAAGTTTCAAACTTTCTCAAAATGTTTAAACAATTGAATTTTAACATCTCCTTTGCCGAGGCTCTCGCTCACATGCCTAAATATGTGAAGATGTTTAAAGATCTTCTTAGTGACAAGGAGAAGCTTCTTGACATTGCTCAGACCCAACTTAATGAGAATTGCTTCGCGGTTCTCTTAAGGAAATTGCCCACCAAACTTGGTGATCCAGGTCGCTTCTTGATTCCTTGCAACTTCCTGGGAGTAGAGAATTGCATGGCCCTAGTCGATCTAGGTGCTAGTATAAACTTAATGCCTTTAAGTGTTTGGAAGAAATTATCTCTCCCCGAGCTAGTCCCCACCAAAATGACTTTGGAATTAGCTAACCGTACGGTTGCTTATCCAGTGGGGATAGCCGAAGACGTCTCCGTTGGCGTTGACAAATTCACCTTCCCGACGGATTTTGTTGTCGTTGACTACGAGATGGATCCTCGTGTTCCATTAATCGTTGGACGTCCCTTCTTGAGGACCGGTCGCACTCTCATTCATGTAGCCGCGGGCGAAATAATCATGAGAGTTGGTGACGATAAAATTGTCTTCAACATGGGTAAGATTTCTAAGCAACCTTATTCATATGAGAGTGTTAATGTTATTGATGTTCTCGATGAGGCTTGTGAAGAACACTTTCATGATGCTTGCAAAAGTAATCTCTCTTCTCTACCCAATGTTGAGACCGTTGCCTCAATCGCTCCATCATTGACTCCTTTTGGAGAAAGTGACTTTCTTTTGGATGAATTTGAAGCTAGATTGGGTCCACTTGATCTTATGTATGATGATTCTCCCACCTATTGGGAAGAAGACATTCGTACAATTGAGAAACTTCTCAATGAAGACCCGTTTTCTCCTCCTTCTCCTAAAGAGGTGACTAATGATGATCCATCGTTAGTTACACCATCTATTGAGGATCCTCCCACTCTTGAGCTTAAGGACTTACCTCCCCATCTCGAGTATGTTTTCTTAGAAGGCATTGATCAACTTCCCGTTATCATTGCTAAGGACTTAAAAGCCGATGAGAAAACTCGTCTCATTGAAGTTCTCAAGAAACATAAAAGAGCTATCGCTTGGAAAATCTCCGATATTCGTGGAATTGATCCTCACTTTTGCACACATAAAATTCTCATGGAGGACAACTTTAAGCCCACAATTCAAAGCCAGCGAAGGGTGAATCCTAAAATCCATGACGTTATCAAAAAAGAGGTTATCAAACTTCTTGATGCGGGCATGATTTACCCTATTTCGGATTCACCATGGGTTAGTCCAGTCCATTGTGTGCCTAAGAAAGGCGGAATCACCGTTGTGCCCAATGCAAACAACGAGTTGATTCCTACACGTCTCGTTACTGGGTGGAGAGTTTGTATAGACTATCGCAAACTCAATGATGCCACGAGAAAGGATCATTTACCTCTTCCTTTTATGGACCAAATGCTTGAACGTTTAGTGGGTAATGAATATTACTGCTTTCTAGATGGTTTCTCGGGTTATTTCCAAATACCCATCGATCCCCAAGATCAAGAAAAGACAACATTCACTTGTCCCTATGGCACATTTGCTTACAAAAGAATGCCTTTTGGCTTATGCAATGCCCCCGGCACTTTCCAAAGGTGCATGTTGGCTATCTTCCATGACATGGTTGAGCAAACCATGGAAGTCTTCATGGATAATTTCTCGGTCTTTGGGGATTCCTTTTCTTCTTGCCTTGCCAATTTAGAACGTATGCTTAAGCGGTGCGAAGACACTCGCCTTGTTCTCAATTGGGAAAAATGCCATTTTATGGTAAAAGAAGGCATTGTGCTAGGACACAAAATCTCAAAAGCCGGTCTTGAAGTGGACAGTGCTAAAGTGGATGTCATAGCCAAATTACCTCCACCTTCAACCGTGAAGGGTGTGAGAAGTTTTCTTGGTCATGCGGGCTTCTACCATCGATTTATCAAAGATTTTTCTAAAATCGCTCGCCCGATGACCCACCTCTTGGAAAAAGATACTCCTTTTATCTTTTCCAAAGAGTGTATTGAAGCCTTCAACCTTCTTAAGGATAAGCTAACTAAGGCACCGGTCTTGGTTACCCCTAATTGGGAGCTACCTTTTGAATTGATGTGCGATGCTAGCGACTTTGCTATTGGAGCGGTTTTGGGCCAAAGAGTGAATAAACACTTCCAACCAATCCATTATGCTAGCAAGACAATGACGGGGGCTCAATTGCATTATACGACAACCGAAAAAGAGCTTTTAGCTGTTGTCTATGCTTTTGAAAAATTTCGCCCCTATCTTGTTTTATCCACCACCATCGTATACACGGACCATTCCGCGTTGAAGTACTTGATGACTAAGCACGACTCTAAGCCAAGACTTCTTCGCTGGGTTTTACTCCTTCAAGAATTCAACATTGAAATTCGTGACAATAAGGGAGCCGAAAACCTAGCCGTGGATCATCTATGTAGACTTGAGGATCCATATCAAGGGGATCATCTGAACAAAGAGATCAATAACTCTTTTCCCCTTGAGACCTTACTGTCTATTTGTGCCAATCTTGATGACACCCCGTGGTTTGCCGACATTGCAAACTACTTAGCGGGTGATGTTCTCATCAAAGGGTTAACATCCCAACAAAAGAAAAAGTTCTTGAATGATGTTAAGACTTACTTTTGGGATGACCCTTTTCTCTTCAAACAATGCGCTGATTTGATTATTCGCCGATGTGTTGACGGACGGGTAGCTTTAGACATTCTCGAGGCTTGCCACAAAGGACCCACCGGTGGTCACTTTAGTCCCAACTACACCGCCAAAAAAGTGTTTGACTCGGGATTCTATTGGCCCACCATTTATCGTGACGCTCACGCAATGGTTAAAAACTGTGATGATTGCCAAAGACAAGGCAAGATCACACATAAAGATGAGATGCCTCAATATTTCATACAAGAATGTGAAATCTTTGATGTATGGGGCATCGACTTTATGGGGCCATTCCCTTCTTCTAAAGGAAACAAATACATCCTTGTCGCCGTTGACTACGTTTCTAAATGGGTTGAAGCCAAAGCTTTACCAACTAACGACGCAAGGGTGGTTTGTAGTTTCTTGAAGCAATTATTTGCTCGATTCGGTGTTCCTCGTGCCATAATCAGTAACCGCGGGACTCATTTTTGCAATGATCAATTTGCAAGAGTCATGGCTAAGTATGGTGTCAATCACCGTTTTTCCACCGCTTATCATCCTCAAACCAACGGTCAAGCCGAGATATCCAACCGTGGATTGAAGCGAATTTTGGAACGTACTGTGGGAGAGCATCGTGCCTCATGGGCCGATAAACTTGATGATGCTCTGTGGGCTTTCCGTACCGCCTATAAGACACCGATTGGTTGTACACCTTATCGTCTTGTGTACGAGAAAGCATGCCACCTCCCCATCGAGCTAGAACATAAGGCATACTGGGCCTTAAAGTGGGCTAACTTAGACATCAACAAAGCCGGTGATCTTCACAAGATTCAACTCAACGAGCTACATGAATTGAGGAATGAAGCTTACGAGAACTCATTGGTCTACAAGGAGAAGACCAATATTATCCACGATGCTAGAATTAAGAACCGAGAGTTCCACGTTGGTGATCAAGTCTTACTTTTTAACTATCGGTTGAAGATCTTCTCGGGCAAGTTGAAGGGCCGCTGGTCTGGTCCATTCACCATCGCCAATGTCTTTCCCTATGGCACCATTGAGCTTTCTCAGCCAAATGGGCCCAATTCTAAGGTGAATGGCCAGCGTTTGAAGTTGTATTTTGGTGAGGACATCTATCATGAGATGATTCCATCCCTCACCATGTTTCCCATGAATTAGTCCGGGACCGAGTCAGACTCGTGACTCGGTTAACAAAAACAAGCGCTCCTCGGGAGGCAACCCGAGTATCTATCCCCCCTTTTCCCGTTTTTCATCCTAAGTATAGGGGAGCTATATAGGTTGCTTGTGTTTGTATGGTGATGTGATTACAGGGATAAGTGCACTCTTGGAATCTTTGAAGAACCGTGCTCCCATGTTATCCGCAATTCCGGTTCTATCTCTCAACTATCGTGATTCAATTTTCTTCATATTCACATTTGAAATTGATCACTTTAGTTGTCTCCTCCTTAACTTGATTTAACCAACGTGCACAATGTCATAAGTGTAGGGGAGACTTTTCCCACATGCTTAAACATTGAGGACAATGTTTATATTAAATGTAGGGGAGACTTCTATCGAAGTTTTAAGTGGACTTTTCCATTAAAGTGCCTTCTTTTAACCGGAAAATTCGATTTTTCGACATTTTTCAAAAATTTTAATCTATTTTGGCCTAGTTGTATAGTTGTATTTTCCTTTGTTATGTTTATTCTCTTTCCTTGCTAGAATAAAATTTCAATAAAGTGGTTTTAAATTTTTCAAAGTCATGAACATTTTCACTCAACCCGAGTTTACTTATCTAAGTTTACTCTAGCTAGTATCCTTAACGTGTTTAAGTCAATTTTTGCTAGGCTTTTATATAAGGAGCTTTAAAACGCGAAAGTCTTTACTCTCACGGGTTAAGAACAAGAACTTTTCGCAAGTTCCTATAATTGATCCTAGAGAGTCGTTTATCAAGGGAACTTTAAAACGCAAATTCTAAACTTGAAAGAGTCTAAGAAGATGCAAGATCCTATAGGCGACTCGAAAACCCAAAACTTTAATTTAATTGGCTAAGCATCCACGAGTCTCATTCCTTGAGATTTTAAACTGTGGAGAACGAGAGATGATAGAGTCAATTATAAGTTTGGTATTCTTTCGTGAATTTATGTGAGTTGATTATAAGCCTATTCTCCCATCGCTTGCTAATAAATTTATCTGCAATAAATAAGGTTGTACGATTTGAAAAGTTACTTAGCTTCTAGCCCAAGATCGTTTAAAAGTTGCTCGGTATTAATTAGAGTTCATAGCCAAGGCATAACTTATTGAAGCGGGATGCAAAGATTGGCGAGTCTGAAAAGGTCCTAACAAGACATGAGGGCTACATTTTGTTGCTAAAGATCCAAAAGTGATGTGAAGAATCATTTATCGAAAATCAATATGAAGGATCGAGACACACGACGAAAAGCAAAAACTCCCCAAAAGTCATGGAGAAGTCTGTCCGAAAAGACCCTAGCAAGGTATGAGGATAAATAGATCCAAGTCCTAAAAGGAGGCGGATCGTTGTATATCAAAGTCCAAAATAAAGATTGGAGAAAATGAAGAAGTCGTGGTCCAAAGATGAAGAATCTCTCAAAACTTCAAGTGAAGGAATTCCTATTATGAATAGAAGACCATAATTTCAAGAACGTCTCTCAAAGATTCGAAGTATGAAGTCGCTGCCAAATATCGGTCCGAGAAAGGTCTCAAATCATGAAGCGAGTTATGCCAAGATATGAACTTTATGAGGTCCCGAGAAGCAGTTTTAAAAGATTTTGTCCTTTAGCTAACTATTGATTAAATCGTCCCACTTTGTTTTCAGCCTAAATAACTATCGAAATAAGTCAAACAATGCATCCTCGTGATCATTCAAGACAACAATAAAATATAAGAGATACACCTAGGAATAAGGGAGTCTAAGTGAATAATTGGGCCACATGAGTTCGTGTTAGTTTGCTAACTTATAATAACAATGATCTCGTTTTTAAGCTTGGTATGGGGAACGTGAAACTTGAGAATGATGAACATTCATGACAATCTAAAACCATAATGTAAGTCTTTAAATACTTTACTTGTTTTGTTCTTTTGGTTTCCTTAGTGTTTAGAATTTAATAAAGGCCAAGGTGGGTTATTTATGATGAGAAATATAAACCGTGCTTTAAAATTATAGCATTGCATGAGGGCATGGCAATGGTTAAGTGTAGGGGATTTGATAGGTGTGAAAACACCCATCCTTTTACCACTTATTTCTTGCTAAAACGAGACCAAAACGCGTATTTAATGTCATTTGTTTGGAATTATGCGTGGTTTGTGTGTTTGTTGTGTTTTCAGAGCCAACCGGATAAATATTGAAGAAAACATGGGATTGCACAAGTTTTATCGAAGAAAAAGACGAAAAGACGAAGTCTATATTCCAAGAGATGCAAAAGATTTGAAGTCAATGGGCCTATTTGAAGATTTATCGAAGAAAAGGACCAAAGATGGAAGATTTACATATGTCGAAGAACTCAAGTCTATTAAATGAAGAAATTAAAAGACGAGTTGAATTTATTCGTCGACAAACCCCGAATCGAAATCGAAAACGTCAACTTTTCTGAAAAGACGAGAAGACAAAAAGAAAGGGAGAAAGCCCACTCACCAAACCAAGCCAAGCCCTATAAATAGAGACTCCCTTCACATTTTCAAGACTAGTTTTTTCTTTCTGTTATTTTTCTCCTAGTTCGTAGGAAACCAACTCCCTTAAGGAGATTGGTGGTTTTTATTTTCTTTGATTCCTCCACAATCTTGTAAGTTTAATCTTTACATTTTGTTTGTTTGAATCTTAATCCTTAATACAAGTTTCTATTTCATCTTGTTCTTCCTTTTCTTGTTGATTCAAAGTTCTAAGGTTTTTATTTTATTGGTTTTGATCTTCAAAAGTAAGTGGGTTTTGAGTTTTAGTTGTTTTGGATTGATGATTATCATTAGTAAATGATTAGTGGTTAAATTGGTTTAAGTTTTGGTTAAAAACTTGGTGGATTTTGGTTAAATTTGTGATTAAGTTGTTCCCCTGTTCTTCGTTCTCTTTACTGTTTCAAATCCCCAGATTCCGAATGAACTAATCATTCCGAATCAAGGATTTGAACATATTATTCCGAACCAAAGGTTTCTGTTTAAAATGTTCCCAATGAGTAAATTATTCCGGATCAGTTCAATATTCCGAATGAGCATTGTTGATTAAAATATTCCGAATCAAAGTTTATTCCGGATAAAGAATTTTATTCCGAGTCAGTTAATTATTCCAAGTCAAGCTATTTATTCCGAATAAACCAAGTATTCCGAATGAAGAGTTTTGTTTAAATTATTCCGGATCAGTGATTTGTTCCGAATAAGCCAATATTCCGAATGAGCATTTTTATTCCGAGTGAAGCATAATGTTCCGAGTCAAGTAATATATTCTGAATAAACAATTTATTCCGGGTCAGTTGTTATTCCGAATCAGTGTCCTTTTGATTATTCCGAATGAAGCAATATTCCGAGTGAAGCTAATATATTCCGGATCGACATATTTATTCCGAGTCAAGCAAATATTCCGGATCAACACATTTATTTCGAATCAAGCACATTCCGAATGAAGGAAGTTTGGTTTAACATTCCGAATGAAGCAATTTCAAGATATTCCGGATGAAGGTTTTTGTCTAAGATATTCCGAATAAAGGTTATATTCCGGATCAAGCATTACATTCCGAATCAGCTGTTTTTCTCAGTTGAGGTATTTTACTGTTTTAAGTTTTAAGTTTAATCCAGGCTTTATTATTATTAATTGCTTTTCGCATTTATCTTTTAAGTAGATATAGATCAAAAGCTCCCCCTTTTAATTACCAATTACAACAATTCCACTTTGAACCGTGATCGATTCGAGAAGATACCGAGAACGAAACATCGACATATATAATTGGGTACGAGCAACAAAAAGAAAGATCTTGCAACAAACCTTTTTATTAACTAACTAAAAATCAGTTATTACATCTATATTGACATCAGATCCATATCAAAACATGCCACATATCTCTATGAATTCGGCTATGTGCTTATGCGGATCGGCCCGCGCACGGCCGTCAAATTGGAGGTCTTTGATCATTGAAAGGTGATGACCTTTCACGGTGAAGTTTTCTCCAAGCTCAACTTGAACAATAGCAGCCTCGGGGGTAGGTGATAATCGGTTGGCGGCCCACATGGATTGATCGTCGGCCATTGGGAATGGTAGATCGTTAAACGGGTTATAGACGACAAATGCGTCTAAGAGATTATCAAATAGTGGGTTTTTGGTTTTTGGAATTCGGTTTTCGAGAGAAACAAAGGGTTACTTCTTGCGGTTTTTCTTTCGAGATTGATGGATAAAACTTTCAGGATCGGTGTATGGACTAAGTGGTTCTTGACCGGAAGAACGTGTGTTCATTCAAGTTTAGAAACACTTTCGAAAAAGATTACAAGTAACAAAAATAAAAACAAACAAAATATTACTAATAGGAAAATAAGTATATAAAAAATTAAATAAACCAAACAAAATAAAAGAGTAATTTTTATATATATATATCAGTCTACGTTTTACCGGGCGGTAAAACGACTTGTCGGGCGGCAAATTGGAGTCTGTGAAAAAGTTGGAAAAATTGCCGGCGGCGAGTTTGGTTCTGCCGACGGCAAAAGGTGGGTCGGGTGACTTTGCCGGTTGGCAAAACGGTTTGTCAGGCGGCAAAAGTCCTTCTGTGGTGAAGTTGCCGGTGACAAAATCAATTTTTGCTACAATTTTTTTTTACTTTTAGATTTTGGCTACAAGAAACACTACAATGGGTTTGATGATAGGATGATTTTGGAACTAAGAACACAATCAAATCCCCGGCAGCGGCGCCAAAAACTTGATGCGTCCGGTGTGGTTGGATTGAAATAAGTTTTAAATTTATAAACACGAATTACCGGATTGACTAAAAACGCACGGGCAATTATGACCCTTTCGTTTGTGTATAGCTTTTATGTGGTTATACCGAGATCGCTCACGGGGATTTGGAAAACCTATGATCATTCAAAAATATACTATAATCTTTTGATTGTAGCAATTTGTAAACAAATAATAACAAGTAAAGATGATGAGATTAACAATAAGATTAAAACAACACTTGGTAAAGACTAGTTTGGGCATTCGTTATGGTATGATTGTGATGACATGACAACATATACATATATATATATATATATATACATATATATATATATATATATATATATATATATATATATATATATATATATATATATATATATATATATATATATATATATATATATATATATATATATATATATATATATATATATATATATATATATATATATATATATATATATATATATATGATTATGATAATTAGATGGTTAATCTAATCTATTATTTTCAAAAGCTTCAATCTTCGTCAAGACTTTGGTTAAATAAAACAAGCATTAGACTATCACTCAATTCAAGACTTAATCCAATTTCAACTCATTTGATTCACGGTCGTTTCACGAATTTGCGACACTTATAATTATGTTTCTTGATAACCAAAACTTGTTAAGAAATGATTAATACAAAAGATAGCCAATCATAGACAAACCGGCTATGACTTGTTGATAGAAAATAACCATTTCGACCTATGAAATCTTTACCAACAAATTAAGTTTTGATAACAATTGTCACATGAAACATAAGTACCAATGGTTCATAGGAAAGCTTGAAATTAAAATAAACATAAATAACAATCACAACCACTACTTCATACCACAAACATCATCCTACCAAGTGTAGAATGAGATCTAGCTACTCATAATGAACAATAAAATAAACTCAGAAATAATAGTCTTACAAGTCATAATCAAGAGTCTTACAAAGTGAAAATATAGTGCTAATGATTAGGGTATTGATCCCTAAGAGTTTCGTGATGTTAACTTTACTTTTCAGACTCCAAAAGTGACTTTTCTTGCACCACCTTGCTCAAATCCGGGAATGGAGTTTTGGACAAGGTTGAGAGAGTTTATGGGATGGTATAATAACCAAAAGTGATGGTTATTGATAGGTGTGTAAACACCCATCCTTTTACCACTTAATTACAATAATAACCAGGCCAAAACGTGTATTTTATGTCGTAAATGTCGGATTATGCGTGGTTTGTGTTTTTGTTGTGATTTTAGGATCAAAATGTTAAAAGGGAAGAAAACACGGCTTTCACGGGTTTTTATCAAAGAAAAAGACAAAAGACGAAGTCAAGAAATTAAGAGTGCAAAAAGAACGGAAGTCCAAGGCCTATTCTGAAGATTTATCGAAGAAAAAGTCCAAAGACGGAAGTTTAATAAAGCCGAAGAACTCAAGTCTAATTTATGAAGAAATCACAAGACGAGTTTAAAGTAATCCCGAGACAAAGTCTAAAAGGTCGAAGAATTTAAAAGATTAAAGACTAAATACGAAGGATTAAAAGATAATTAAAGAAAGAAGAAAGAGAGGATTAAACTTCCTTCCACTAATCACCTCCTCCTCCTATAAATAGGCCATTAGTTCATTTCATTTGTTTTGTTGGCTAGAGTGACACTAGTTCTTCCATCTTCATTTCTTGCAAATTTACTTTTCATGTCATTTTAAATACATTGTCTTGCATTTTAATACCTTTAATTTCAAGTAAGTTTCCTTTTTATTGTTGTTAATCTTTACTTTTATTGTTAATCTCGTATCTACCTTTCTTGTTTAATCTTTAATATTTATGATTTATGTTTATGTTTATGTTCTTCAATTTTTATTGATTTGATTAAGTGGGTTTTGATCATTTTGATTATTATTGTTAGTGTTATTGATTTGGTTTGATAGATTATCATTAGTTGATTATTTGTGATTAGTCTTACTTAATCTTTTGATTTGATTTGGTAGTTTTCGATTAGATTCGTAGCTTTTTGTTCTTCCGTGTTCTTCGCTTTATCTGTTTTCCCAGGTTATTCCGAACCAAGCTTCACATTCCGAACCAAGCAATTATTCCGGATCAACACTTTATTCCGGATGAAGGATTTAAGATAATTATTCCGAATAAGTGAATATTCCGGATCAGTGATATATTCCGAGTAAAGGTTTTATTCCGAGTCAGCACTTTTTCTTGATTATTCCGGATGAAGGGATCTTTTCGAATGAACTAAAATATTCCGGATCAGTGAATATTCCGAATAAAGCCTGATATTCCGAATAAAGGATTTATTCCGGATAAGTGTAATATTCCGGATCAACTTATTATTCCGGATAAGTGTTTATTCCGAATAAAGGATTTATTCCGGATAAGGGATTATTCCGGAGCAAGTAATTATTCCGGATGAATCAATATTCCAGATGAGTTACATATTCCGGATGAAGAGTTATTCCGGATGAACCCCTTTATTCCGAACGAAGCTTTTATTCCGCATGAGCAACTTATTCCGGATGAACAACTATTCCGGATGAACCATTTATTCCGGGTGAACGATTTATTCCGGATCAAGGGTTTTGTTAAGTTATTCCGAATGAAGAAGAATTATTCCGGGTGAAGGTGACATTCCGAACGAGTAATTATTCCGAGTGAGGTATTTTTAGTTTATTTTAAGTTTTAGTTTTTAAGTTTTAGTTTTTAAGTTATAAACTTTATTTTTCCCACCTTTTTCCTTAGTCGCACTTTAAGTATTACTTGCCTTAGTTTAAGTTTTAAGTTTACCTTTAGTTTAGTTTTAAGTTTGCGTTATTCACTTTAATTGCCTATTTATTTCTTGTCGTGCTTTAATTTCCCGTCATTTAGTTTTAAATTAGTTTTAGATTTATTTACCCGCCATTTACGTTAAAGATTTGCACTTTCCTTTTCCTACAACGACGCAACATTTGTTTTCACCAAAAGACAGCTGAGTCGCACTTTGAACCATTAATCAATTCGAAGAGACTGGAACAACGATATTTTCTTACTAGGCAAAAGCTTATGTATTAAATGGCGCCGCTGCCGGCTCTTTTTGTAAAGATTAACGGTTTTCTGTGAGAGACGCGTTGCTTTTTGGGATCCGTTCATTTGTGAGTGTTATTTTCTTGCTTAAAAATTTTCAGTTATGAAAATTTTCATAATTAAGAATCAGTTATGAATGAGTAATGAAAGTGTTATGAAAGTTGTGACCCCTTGGGTCCTATTTATTGACAAAATTGAAGGCATGGAGTGAATGCATGGCTTGGTGGATAAGGCTTATCCTTGGAGCCAAAGGAAGTCTAGAAGCTTCATGTTTATTCTTGCATGATAAATAGAAGCCTCAAAGTTGCATTTTTGTAGACAAAATTATGCCATCAAAAAAGTAGGTGGCAACTTTGATTCCGCCAGTGGTAACTTTCAGAAATGTTGGTGACAACTTAGATTCTGCTGGTGGCAACTTCCATGCTGAGTGACTTGTATACTTCTTGAAAGCACTTGTTCTTCCACCCGAAATAGATCTTCAAAGGCTTGTAACTTGTACACGGGTCTTGAACTTGACTAGGATTCTTCGTACTCGTACTAATCTTCACATTTGCATTGCTTTATACTTTATTCCTGCAATTGGCTACACAAAGACTTGCAAACATATTTTGGCACAAATATGCACAAAAGCATTATAGAAATAACCAATATACATGTACAATAGTACGGATAACGCTCCCAAAAACATGTTGGATTTAGGCGTTATCACACACTTAAAATGTGTGTGCGTTGATATTTGTACCTTTTCGTTAAGTGGTGTCGGGAACTTTTAACACAAGCATTAAGGATAAAAATGTCAACACACACATTTTGAGTGTACCAATCATTTATGGAGTGTGTGTTACACTATAGTGCAAAAGATGGGTCGACCTATTAGGAGCAAGTCCAAGCCCACGTGGCATGATGACTACGTTATGTAATCTATCTTTAATTGTGTCATTTATCTCATTCAATCGGGAAAGTATTGTGTTTGTGTTGTACTAGGAATATATTGTGGTTTGGCTTGTCCTCCAAGCTTGGTCATTCGATGTTATAAACTAAATCTTGTGATGAATAAAGTTCATGGTTTTATTAAAATAAATCTCTTCTCTTCTCTTAACTTTCTTAAGGAGCCCGTACCCGCTACAAGTGGTGCCCTTTCCTGATTCTATCCGTAAGGATCATATCAACTGGTGCTTTCATTGATATGGCAGAATTAGACGAGTTACGATTGTTGCTGAAGGATAAAGTTGCGGCTCAAAAGGAGCAGTTTGATATGTTTCAAGAACAAATGGTGGCGTTGCAGGCTGAGTTGCTGGCAACAAAAGGTTTGGTACAGGCCGGTCGATTGGGCGGTGGGGATGAGTTGGCTGCTCCAATTCCACGCTCCATGCGACTTGATGTGCCTAAATTTTCGGGGCCTAATCCGAATAGTTGGATTTTTTCCATTACTGCGTACTTTTCACTTTTGGCGACACCGTCTGATCATTGTTTAAGAATTGTAGGGTTCAATCTAGAGAGGGATGCAGCGAAATGGTTTCGTTGGATGACACGAAACAAACTAATCACTACACGGGAATATTTTGTGGAAAGTGTGTGGAACCGCTTTGGTCCGTGTAAGTACTAAGATCCTCAAGGTGCATTATCTAAGTTACAGCAGGGAACGGTGGCTCAATATAAAGTGATTTTGAGAAGTTAATGAATCGAGTAACTAATATTTCTGAAGGGTTACTTATCTCTTTTTACGTGTCAGGGCTTAAGCCAACGTTACAACGGGAGTTGTTAGTCTCCAAACCAACTTCTTTTGGTGAGGCTTTTTCCTTGGCTAGGGTTATAGAAGCACGCTTGGTGTAAAACCCACATCTAAATGCCATGAACAGTACACTACGTAAACATACGAATCAATTAAAACTTCCATTTTATGTCATGAACACGTTTCACGAATATTAAATTCAGAAACTACGTACGTGTTAGTGCACGATAATTATTAAGTGTGTGGTAATACACGATAATTATTAATCATAATAATTATAATCACAATCATATGATCACGAACATTAAAACACGAACATGTGAACTACGTATTATATATTATTACACGATAAACAAGTATTACGTATAATATATATGTCATGAATATTAAAACACGAACCATTACGAACATTTGATAACACAAACCAACACGTAAATTATTAAACAAGAAAAAAGCCCGAGTTTTCCCTTTGGGCTTATGAATGCCGCGGACACAAGAGCAAGGGGAGGCCCAACCCATTTGTTTTGGTTAACTAAGGGAATTAAAAACACAGGCATTCATTCTATAGAATTTTTAGAAAAACTAAAAACCCTAGCCTCCTTCTTCCTCTCCTCTTGCCGCCGGCTACAAAGACACCACCAAGGGTGTTGGTTGATTTTGATCATTGAATTCGGGTTATTCGTGTTCGTGTTATTAGTTCTAATTCAATCACGTATTCGGTAAACATCAAAACCTTAATCTTTTATTATTCTTTTATTTAATTATGTTCATGATATATTTAAAAAAACATAATTAAACATGTTAGACATGTTAGGTTAATTAAGAAAACATGAATGGGTTTTGGTTTTGGTGGGGTTTGTTCGGCCGACACACACGAACAGAGAGCTTAAACCTCTCGGCTTGGGTTCGATTCACACCAACAGCCGAGACCTCATGGTCTCGGTGTGGTTCGGTGGTTCGACAGCAGGGAAGAAGGGACCCCGACGCAAGTCGGGGTACCGTTTGGTTTATTTTGGGTCTCGGCGCAGCGCATCAGCACCATCAGCTTAAGCTGGTGGCTGTTGTGGGTAAAGCAGGGGAACGCAGGCCAGACAGGGGGAAACCACCGGTTGCAGCCGGTGGTGTTTTTGGTCCAGCAGTGGCTAGCCAAGCCACGACAGTGGCAACCAGCTAGACCGGTGTAGCCACTGTCGGACCGGTTTGGTCCGGTTCACGGTTCAGTCCGGTTCATGGTTCGGTCTAAAATAAAACACGGGCACGGGATTAATTTTTACAAGTTATATTATTTTTCAAGAAAAATTAAATTAATTAAAACATGACTAATAATTAATTTAATTTAACCATGACTTAGGTTATATTATTTTTTAATAAATAATACATGTTTTTAACCTAAGTATTTTACCATTTAATTTAGACTATAGTATTAATTAATTATTAAAAACATGGACTATTATTAATTAATAAATCATGACTTAGGTTATAATTAATAAATTATTAATATATTATTAACCTAAGTATTTTATATGTCTTAATTTAATTAAATCATGCTTTTATTTAATTAAATCATATAACCTATAGTTTATTTAATTACCATAACATTTAATTTATAAACTATACTTTTAACTACATGACTTATGATATTTAACCAGTAAACTTAAGCTTATATCATTAGCTTATTAATCCAGCTTATTTCTACATATGAAAACTTTCTATTTCAGGAAACTTGCTATTTTTGGAAATTTTCTATTTTTAGAAACTGATCTATTTTTAGAAACTAATCTATTTTTGGAAACTTTCTATTTTAGGAAACTTTCTATTTTAGGAAACCTGTTATTTTTAAAAGTTACTTATTATTACAAAACAGGTATAATAATACAAGAATACAAGATAATACTTAATCAGAATACATGAAATACATGATTAACACGATATAACATTTAAAACAGTAAACAAGACAAGAACATATAAAACAAGCTAAGACATGCTATAACCAGTTACGTACTCAGTGATCAGAAGACTTATACATGTCCCTTATTTATGTAGCATTAGTGATGTCGGAGTAGGACTATTCATCCTTTCGTCTTTTCTCGCTCACTGGACACAAGGTACGAATTTTCTGTCCTTCAGTATAGACATTCTTTCCTATACTTAGGATTTCCCCATTTGCAGCCAACTGTTTTCCCAAGTATATGTTTTATATGTTTGATTACTTATGTTCGTTTAAATGCCTAAGCCATATACATGCATTACCAGTGTCACCTAGTTATGGAGGTACCGTAACCATAACACTGGAGGCACCAGTGTTATGACTTCCCCACGACGGAGTGATTGCTCGTGGCGTCCCTTTTCATTTTTGGCCTATATTTATTATCATGCGGGGTGTATGGGTGCATCCTAGTTACATGTTTTGCAGGATTTCATGGTGAATGCGATGTGTGCCTTGCATCCTTCACAAGGAGTTGATCCCTCCTACCCAGACTAATTAATTAGAGGCAACCCCTCTAATTGCATGACGAGGTCTCCCCTCTAAGTATTCATGCACGGTGGAACCTCATGACCTATATAGGCTATTGGCTAATTAATATAGCTTTTCATATTAAAACATAAGTATTTTCAAACTATAAAACCAGTTTTATGAACATGTACCAGGTTATCTAGGACTTTTACATTTCCGCTGCTATTAGTCTTGTATGCTTATGTCATTTCATGCTATACTTATATATCCGTTCACTGGGCATTATGCTCAGCCATTTTCCTTTCATGTTCCCAAACGGCAGGTACTCAAGGGCGCTCGTAGACTTTAATAGTAGGTGCCTACGGATTGGAAGCTATCTAGCCTTCATCACTTTATGCATTTTTTATACATTCTACTACTTTATTTCTTTGGACATTGTTTAGTCCTTTTCCATTTCAGTACTTATATTCATGTGTGATGAGCTTATACTTGGACTATCGATGTTTGTTTTCGATATTTCTATTCATGGTCATTTAATGTTTTTAGACATTTACCTTGCATGTTTTGATGACACGCAATAATTATGCGTGACATTCCATTTACCAAAATGGGGTGTTACACTTGGCATATCAAGGGGTGTCTACACCCTATGTTTGATCAGTTGGGTCGGTGGGGCAATTAACCCTCACCAAGTCTACACCAGGTTTTACCGTGACATGTTTGGAAAACCCTAAAACTCCCTTGTTGGCTACCCCTGTACCAACAGGGAATACTATTGGGGCAACTCCACTACCGATAAAATGGATCTCTCCTGCTGAGCGACAAGATCGATTGAGTAAGGGGTTATGCTTTAACTGTGAGAATATGTGGTTTCGTAGACATAAGTGTCTGGGTAAATTTTTATTGATGATGGCTGATGGGGACGACGCGGTTATGCAGTCAGGGGACGCGGAGCAGGATGATCTGTTGAAGAGTGGTGATATATCGATATTGGATTCTTTGATTGGCCATGGGAGTCCACGATCGTTGCAACTGTGGGGTACATTGAATTCAGGAGAAGTGCACTTCCTTATAGATAATGGTAGTACGCATAATTTTGTTCAACCGGGGGTTGCTGAACGCATGCAATTACCACTCACATGTACAACACCTTTTAATGTTTATATTGGTAGTGGTGAATCTCTTTTGTGTGAAAATATGTGTGCGCAGGTAGAAATCGATATTCAAGGGTTTTGTATGAATGTCGACTTGTATGTTCTTCCTAGCAAAGGGCCAGATATTGTTTTGGGTATATAGTGGTCGCAACAGTTGGGAAAAGTAACGGGACTATTCCGATCAGACAATGGAATTTATGTGGTTAGAGTGTGCCTATGTGTTGCGTGGGGAGGAAAGCTTACGTATGAAGCGTGTGAGTTTATATCACATGCGGGTGTTATTAGGATCGGAAGAGGTTTGTGGCATTTATGATTTGTATACCTTGGGAAGTGTTACGGCGGAAGGTGACGGATCATTTGAACCCATGGCTAACGTGTCTCCAGAATTGGACCAGCTCATTACGCAGTTCGATGTCTTATTTCAAGTACGCATTGTTCTTCCTCCACATCGGAGTGTTGATCACAGGATACATTTGTATCCAAATACTAAACATGTTAATGTACAACCCTATCGTTATCCTCACTACCAAAAGGGTGAGATAGAGAAATTGGTTAATGAAATGTTGGATCAAAGGTTATTCGGGTGAGCCGTAGTCCTTTTTCGTCACAAGTACTTTTAGTTGAAAAGAAATATGAGTGTTATCGCTTTTGTGTAGACTATCATGCATTGAATGAGGTAACAGTTAAAGACAATTTCCCTATTCCCACGGTCGATGAAATGTTTGACGAATTAGAAGGGGTGGTTATTTTTACAAAACTTGACTTAAGGGCTGGTTATCATTAGATTCGGGTCCATGATCGACATTGTAGAAACTAGAAGGGGGGGGGGAGTTGAATAATTTCTTAAATTTACTTGTTAAAAGTGGGTTTTCAAAAATCCTTTTAAAAAAATTAGGCTTGAGCAATTATGTGAAATCTTCTTATACACAATATGGACAAGGGATAGTGCAACTAAACTAATAATCACAAGTATGTGCAAATAAAGAATAATGAATGTAAAGAGATAAGGAAAAGAAAGATCAAACCAAACACCAAGGATTTATAGTGGTTCGGCAACAAAGCTCACTCCTCGTCCCTACTCCACTCCTCGAGTACTCTTTACTCGAGAGTTCACTAATCAACAAAGTCCTTAAGGTGGAGAATACGTACACAACGTCGCTTAACCAATTTACGACTCTAAGCTAAAGTCGAGCCCTAATCTTAGCTAGGACCAATCTACACCAATATACTTTGAGGACTAAGTATTAACCTCACTACATACACAACTTCCAAATAGACACAACTATTTGGATCTTCACAACACAACTTCCAAATAACACAACTACTTGGATCTTGACAACACAACTAAAATGAATGAATAAAGCTTGATCTTCAATAGATCTTGATGTAGACTCAACACTTCAAGGATGAAAGTGTTCTTCTCTTTACACTTGGAGAGGAAGAGATGGGAGGAGAAAGATTCACTTCTAAACAAGTAGTAATCAACCAAATAACCAAGGATTTGAATGATTTAAGAAGTATGTTTGAATCTGGAAATTTGTGTGCAAAAGAGTTGAAGAGAAAATCTGAGAATGGTCCACTATTTATAAGACAAAAGCTCAACGGCTATTTCTGGGCGCGGTTCCTTATTGGTGCCTGCGATTCCTTGTCGATATAAAGAACCGCATAGGCATTTAAGGAACCGTGTTCATAGACTCCTCGCCCTTTTGTCTTTTAGTGGGGTAGTCACATCTGGTGGAATAGTTATCCTTAAAGGATTATTAAACCAAATGGAATATGCCATTTTCAAATTTTCAAATATTTAATTTAATAAAACATTTTCTTAAAAATAAAGTTTAATAAAGAACTTTGTCACATTAAATAAAAGGTGAGTTTTAAGAAAACTTAAATCCTTGATCACTTAATTAAGATGAAAATTTGTTTGTTCATATCTTAAGTGATAATGGTTGAAATAAAAAAATACTTGAACTCAAGAATTCGTTTTTCGTTGTTTTCGTAAATGCTTGTTTTTGTACATTGTCGTAATCAAAACAAAGCGAGATCAAAAAATACAAGTAACGTTTTTGGCATCATTACATTAACAATCTCCCCCTTTTTTTTTATTTCGACAACACATAAACTCAATCACATGAAAAACAAGATTTTTGAAGACTAGTTTATTTCATTTATCCCCCTTGTCGAAGCAAAAAAGATGCAAAAGTCTTTGTAGAAGAAAAGAATCGGACTTCACAAACTCTCCCCCTAGGTGCTTACTCTCCCTTGATTGGGGCACCAAGGAATCGAGCCATGATGACAAGGTACATGGAAGGGTTAGTAGAAGAAAAGAAACACCCAACAAGATATAGCATAGGTCACATAAAAAGAAAAATAAGATAAGAAATGAGAAGATAACTAAGATCCAAGAAAAGTCATGTTAAAAGGAAACATGAAATAAAGATACAAGAAAATAAATCATACAAAGTTGTATGAAAAAGAAAACAATCCAAAAGAAAAGCATAAATCTAATCCTGGTTAAACTAGAATGTTAATGCAAGTGATGCCTAAAAACATTATTAGTGTTAACTAATTTTTCTTAGTTTTGATCACAACAAACTATACAACACATTTAGTGTAAAACACAAAACGAATTATTTAACTAACACTATCATCAAGGTAATAATCATATCACTAACTTTTCTTAATCATACTTAGTGATCATCAAAGTGATTATCTTTAAAACTCACTTTTGTTAATATGACAGAAGATTTTTTAATAAACTTTCTTTTTAAGAAAATGTTTTATTAAAATGGAAAATGTAAATTTGAAAATGGCATATTCCATATGCCATAAGAATATCCTTTGAAGGTTTAAAAAACCTCAGATATTCCTAACCCACTAAAAGACAAAAAAAGGTAGCGGACTCTACTGGGCGGTACCTTAAATAGCTAGGCGGTTCCTTATTGATAAGGTACCGCCGGCTAGATAAGGATCCGCGCCCAGCTAGCCGTTGGAATTTGTCTTCTATAAATAGTGGATCAAATCTCATTTTCCAATAAGCCTCTTGGATGTTTTTCTCAACCCCTTTTCTCTTTTCTATAGCATAATCATTAGTAAATGATCACTTAAAGTGTTAAGGATGTTTACATATGATTATTCTCTTGATCCCCTCCTTTACCTTGTCCAATGAGAAGATCACTCACTCACTAGTGTTGTGATAAAGATGAATCCATGAATTAGTCATGTTCATCATGTTAGCCTTTTTATTTTTGTTAATCCATTTGTATTTATGAAATACTTGGACTAGTTGTGTTCATCTAAGCTATTTGTAAATACTTGGATTTGTTGTGTACATCCATTGCATATGTGTTTGCTTGGATTTGTGTTGTGTAGATCCAAGCTACATGTGTGTACTTGGATATGTCTAGTTGAGTTGTAATAGATTTGTGTAGTAGTTCTCACTAAACTATAAAGTGATGTGGTTGTGTCTTGTGAGTTCTCACTAAACTTGAAAGTGATTAGTAGTTGTGTTATGTGAAGTTCTCACTTAGCTTCAAAGTGAAGAGTCGTGAAGATTGGTTCTAGCTTTGGATTAGAACTCGACATCTAGCCTTGTGTCGTTAAATGGTGAAGTAGGCAACGTCGTGAAGATTGGTTCTACCTTGAGATTAGCACTCGACATCTAGTCTTGTGTCGTTAAATTGTGAAGTAGGCAACGTTGTGTAGATTGGTCCTAGCTAATGATTAGGTCTCGACATTTAGCTTAGTGTCAGAAAAAATGTAAGCGACAATGTAAGGCTTTCTCCGCCAAGAAGGGAGCTTGTGGATATAGTAGAAATCTCGATTAGGTGTACTCGAGGAGTGGAGTAGAAACGAGGATAGAGCCTCGTTGTCGAACCACTATAAATCTTGGTGTCTTGTCACTAGGTTGTCTCTCTCCTTACTCTTTACTTATTTCATTATCATTATACTTACCTATTACCATTGCTAATGCATTTGAACTGAATCTAATCATTATGCAACTTAGCTTTAAGTAAAAGATAGTTTTGATACACACTTAATTCAAAGTAACTTAAATTAGGTAATAAATTGAAGAGAAACTATTCACCCCCCCCCTTCTAGTTTCTACAATTGGTATCAGAGCGATGGTCACTCAAGATCTTTGAAGTATATTGTACTTTAAAACTTGGATCGATCCATTGTCTCCTCAAATTAGAAGGTCAAGTTGTAATAAAGTTTCTCTTTGGTCAAAACTATTTTTTCTTGGAAAATAGGTCTTTTAATTGGTAATATTGCATCCCTCTTAAATTATTAGTCTTTATGCATTTTAGATCTATGCTTGAAATGTATCTACTAGTTTGCATCTTGCTTTGTGTAGGTACTCATGAAGATCAATCAATTAATTGGTTGTGGATTGAGTTACTTGCACTTGTAGAAGACTCATCTTCATTGATCTTCAACATCCTTGAATGATGATACCAAGATGATTGGGAATGAGACTAGTCCTTAAAGACTTAGTACTCATCATAGTCATTGTTGGGCATTGCATTGATTCCTTGATGGATTGCTCTTTGTGGCCAAGGTACGCTTTCGTTCTTCCACATGCCCTTTGATCGTTCTTTTGATCATTAATTGACTATGTGCTTGTTCTTGGCATCCTTGCCTTGACATTTGTTTGTGGTTTGTGATTCTTTTCTTTTATCCTCTCAAACCTTCATTGCTTGGATACTTGACTCACTATGGTGATGTAGAGTGAGTTAGTAGTAGCTTAAAGTATCAAGCATGATTTCCATGGTTTGCACCCATACGGTTAGTAGGCCCTTTTGGGAGAGAAAGTGAATCAATACCTTGCTCATATTTTGGTTTATACTAAGACTATTATTGAAAGTGATCTTAGTCTATACATGAATAATTGCTTTGTGTTTATTCATTACCAAAGCCGTTTAACGTTTCACCGGAAAGGCACGTCTTAAACCACTATATATGACACAAGCTCTTCCTATCCATGATTTGAAGATTGTCATTAATCCCTTGACCATTGATCTTAGTCTTGATTTACTTCCCTTGACTTCTCTCCACTTTGCCTTTTAGCTACGAGTAGTCGTTTGTCCATTTCGGTTCTTTTCGATCTCGATTCAACTCGTAATCCTTCATTAAGGCATATTGCTTAGTGTTATGATGATCTAAATGATATTCTAAAAGGTTTAAGATATATTTTTAAGTATTTTAGAAATTTTGGTTTTAAAATTTTTGGCGTGTTTCATTGATAATAACCAGCCTCTGCAGGCGGTTCTTTATCTCTGGCGGCTCAAACCCGCGGTTCCTTATCGATAAGGTACCGTGGGCAGTGAAGTTTGTCAGAGCGCCAGTTTTATTAAAATAACCTTTTTCAAACAAACCCTCTCTCTCCCAAAAACACACAGCTGACGTTTTTCATCTTTTCCACCATTGGTGAAGCTT
Source organism: Glebionis coronaria (assembly GCA_025667525.1). Lineage (NCBI taxonomy): Eukaryota > Viridiplantae > Streptophyta > Magnoliopsida > Asterales > Asteraceae > Glebionis > Glebionis coronaria. The sequence goes on from CM046877.1 coordinate 217,740,298, forward strand.
CAAAAAACCTTCAATCATTCAAATTAATTGATTCCAAGTTGTGGGTTTCACTCATCCTTCATCAAACATCAATTAATTGTAAGTAATTTCTTTCAATTTCATCTATTTTGTTCTAGGGTTCATCCTTTCATAATTGGAGATTTTTAAAATTGAAATTGAATTAGAACCTTAATAGGAATATTGGTTGACATGATTATTTTACTATGATTCCTTAGGTTCATATTCATTAAGATTTCACTAAAACCCACTTGTAGAACAAATCCGAATTTTGGCTAAATGAGTTTGGTTAAAAGATGGAATTGAGATGAACCCATGAACAAATTGGTAGTTTCATTGTTAATGCTTACCTAAAATCCTTGTTTTGAAAAACCAATGTTCTAGTCCATTGTTGATCCAACATAGGTCATATGCTCTTGGTTAATAATGGAATAGACACATTGTGAACATGAGAATGTTATGGATTCAATCCTTTGTTTGTCAAGAAATTGATATAACACATTCTCATATTGTTGAGTTTTGAGTTTATTTTTCATATGAGTGATTGGAAAAATATTGTCTTATGTTTATATTAGGTACTAATCATGCCTTCTCAATATCAAAAGGATCATCAATTCACTAGACAATACATGCCAAACCTTTCCCAAACCTACGCTTCCACTCAACTTCGAAACTCCTTTCCATCCCTTTCTACTCGTTGTTTCCATGAGGGTAGAGTCGTTGACGAGGGAATAACGGGTTATGACTATATCCAATCTAAGTTTGAGCTTTCGGGGTTTGATTGCTTGCTCAACATAGAAGAAGATATTTACCCCTTGTTTCTTCTAGAACTCTTTAGCACTTACTCCATGCTTGAATACAATGGAGAAATCTTCATTTGATTCTTGTTGAATGATCAAATGATTTAATACTCCCTCAAAAACTTTGGTGAAATTCTTGGTGTGCCATATGAAGGCACTTGTCTACGGATAAATGGAGACTTGATGCTCTCTTGGAATCCTACGATAAACCTCCAAATGACCACACCGAAATTGATCTGGAGTTTATCCTTGACATCATTTCGAAAGAGCGTGATGGAAACGTTGTGAGAAGCCTTCATTCAAATGTGCGAAATGTGAATCGCTATGAAGTGCTCTCTAGCGACCTTAAGGATTTTATGGTCCAATGGGCAAATATCCTTAGGGAGAATGTATTTTATCTTGGTGGAAACCGAGATCATATCCCGGCTTGTATGGTGCATATGTTGAGTTGCATCTTTACATCTACCAAGTAGAACTTGGCATTCTATATCGCTTGACGAATAAATTATGCCCTTTCAAAGCCCAAAACCAACCTTCCCTATGCTATGCTTCTTACTCGCCTTTTGAAAAGGGTTGCTCATGACTTTCCCCACCTCGATCTTTCTCGCTTTTACCCGGTTCATCGGATTATGTTGCCTATTCAAGAGGTATATGCAAGAAAGCCAAGAAGTGATCGAGGTTCGCGAAAATCCGATCATCAAGAGACGGGTGATGAGGACACCTTTATGCCAACAAGTGATGGTGATGGCATAGGTTCTAGTTCTCACTTCAACTCTTCGAGTAAATCCCACCCATCCTCAAACTCATTCGTGGATGGACTTGAAGACTTAGCTCCCCCACCTCATTACTCCTCTAGTGAAGTACCGGAAGATCTCAACATGGAGCATCTCTACCGTGAAAATCTTAGGACTAGAGGTGAATGCATGAACATCGGGTTGAGTCAAGGATGGGATTCAAGTATTTGGGGAATATGATCAAGGGATTGGGCAAGAAGAAAAGGTGAAGACTTTGAAGTATGTCAAAGAATACATGTTGGTAAACATGTAATGTTGAACGATTTTTTTTATCTTGGATGTGTATTAACTAAATTCTACTTGTTTGGGTTATTTTTTTATTATCCTAATGATTATCTGTGCCATTGTGATTATGTTTTACATAGCTTTGTTTATCCTATGTGTTAGTTAGCTTCCTAGATTTTGGTCAGTAGTTAACTTTGGCTTGAAAATCCTTTGATAAATCTGGGCAAACCAAAATTTGAGGAAATACCATTCTTGAACACCACTGGTCGCGGTTCCTTATCAACCCGCGGTACCTTATTGATAAGGAACCGCCGCCCTTAGATAAGGAACCGCCGACTAGTGTGTCCGACAGAACCTTTGCTTTACACTATTTTCCTTAATTTATGTAAACCTTGCTTGTTCTTTGCAAAAACCTGCACATTTCCTAAACTAGGTTAGCTAAATTCATTGTTCACATAAAATGTTTTTAACCCATTACTAGTTAGGATCATCCCTTCACTCTTTTAAACCCACCTTGTTAGCCATGTTCTTCACACATCAAACCATTCTTCCTTAAACCTTAAACCCTTCATTTCAACCATGGTTTCTACAAGAAGCTCAAACTTATCCAAAACCTCCACCACAAAGAAAAATCTTAAGATTAAGATTAAAATGGCTAAACCCAACTCCTCACCCTTTCACACTCCTAAGAATGAGATTGTCCCAATTCTCATTTCTTCATCAAACTCACCACCTCTTGCTCCATGCAAGAATTCATCAACCCATGGAACCAACCATTCTCATGGTTCTACCTCCTCTTCATTCCAATCTAGGATGAATGAGCTTTCCTCACCCTTCACTCCAAGTAATCTCTTGGATGTGACCACCCAACCACAACCCATCCAAAGCATTCCCATTGTGAATGAATTTGATGATACCATGGTGACTTCACCATTTACCCCTCCTAACTCACCCTTTTCACCCTTGGAGAGCTTGCCTCCACACTCACCCACATCACCCTTGGAGAACACACCTCCTCCACCTCCACCTCCCTCAAACACTCCCATTTTAGGTGTTCCACTTCCCTTCTTTAGGGGTGATCCTTACTTCCTTGGGTTCCTAGATGCTCATGGTTCTCATTGTCCATGTTGCCTTTACAATAACTACATCATTCAAAACCTTAGGATGGAGATGTTGGGACTTCATATGAGGTTGCAAGATTTCTTGCTCACCTTGTTTAACGTGCCTCCTCCTAGGAGATGAATGGTGATTTTATTTAAAATTAGTTTTCAAGAAAATTCAAGCCAAGGAAGATTACTAATCAAGACCTAGTTTCTTTTTTTAAGCTATATTTAGTTTAGTTAGTTGTTTTTCTTTATTTCCTTTATGTATCTCTTTCATGAGTGTCTTATGAGAATGAATTATGGACTTGGCATTATGTGCTTGTATCTCTATGTGGACATTAATCAACTTTAATTCCAAATTAAAATTGAACCTAAATCTATCACAACCTCTAAAACTTGACTAAAATTGGTTCAAAATGTTATCTAAAATTTTGTCACCCTTTGTCAAGACATTCTTGGTGAATGTGTTGCTTTTATGCAACCCTAGCAAAATTTAGTGCTAATAGAGGTAAAAATCCAAGATTTGCATTTTTTTGAAAAAGGTTTTTCTCAAAACCCTGGAAAATCTAGGTTTCAAGTCCACTGCACGCGGTTCCTCAAAGACCCGCGGTTCCTTAAATGATAAGGAACCGCCGGTCCCTATAAGGTGTCGCGGAAAGAAAGCCACTTTATGGCTCGTTTTTGGTCTTTCTTCATCACCCTATTCCCAGTCAAGATTCCATGTTTACTCAATTTAGCTAAACATTCCTTGACACTTTACATTTGATTTTCAAACCTTTGCATTGTATACTTTCTTCTTATACCCCAACCTTGAGATTTCATTCTCACACCTCAACAATGCCTAACTCTCCATTTCATAACCTTGACATTTCTTTGTCACAAACCTCCTCACACAAATCTTCCTCATCCAAGCTTTCCAAGAAACCGAAAATCTTGGTTAAACCTATTTGGATCAAGAAAAATGAACCCTCTTCATCCAAATCACCCAAGAACCCCATCTTCTCTCCAATCAAGTATTGGAATGAGACCTACTCCATCAACCCAATCACCGGAGAAAAGGAGAATCTCCCCCACCACCAAAACCCTTTGACACCCCTCAACTCAATGATCTTTCAACCTTCCCAAACCTCACAAGGCATTGTGAAAACATTACCTATCCACTCTCCTCACCACCACCAAACCCTAGGTGTGATGGCCTTCCCCCATCAACCGAATTTGTGTTGCATCATGGATCCTCGTGTGCTTGTTGTCGATTTCAACAAATTGAACTTGCTCATGTGTATGAGAAGTTAAATTTTCTTGAATTCCTCCTCACTCGACCTCCTCTCAAAGTTTTCGTTCCCGTGGACAAAACTTTGAATGATGCATTGTCGTCTTATTTTTTCAACTAAAGGGCTACACTCCATTGGAGTCAATAAAACTTTAGTTGTTTTAGAGTTTTTTTAAGCAATCTTGGAAAATTGTTACTATTAGACTAGCTTATGCTTTGTGGTTTATGTTCCATGTCTTTTGCTTTAGATACTCATATTGTGTGTATAACTATCTACTTTGCTTGTCTTTTTCATATTTATGTAATATGAAATCTTTGTGTTGTGTTTGTTTTCTTTATTTGATCATTCTCTCTTTCTTTTTGAGTTGATCGTGGTTAATATTTACGATTGTTTATGGGTGATTCCATTAATTCTAAATTTTAACCCCTTGACAAATTTATCATCTTCATTGGTTGGATGTTTCCTTTCTACCTCCATTCCACCAATTGAACCTTGATTTTGTCATTTACTTTTTTGGACATACTTAGCAAATACTTGCTTCTAATTTGAGATTTCTTCTCCTTCTCCCTCTCAAGTTACTTAGTAGGTAGTGATCATATATACATTGGTGTTTCTTTCCTTTCTACTAACCTTTGTGTAGCATGTCACCTTAGCTCATACACTTGGTGCCCCAAGCAAGGGGGAGCAACCACCAAGGGGGAGCTACTAGCAAAGTCCGGATATCTTCAAGACTTGTGCTTACCTTTTTGCTACGACAAAGGGGGAGAAATGATAGTGATAAACTCGTTAATAATTCGATATTTGGTGTTTCTAAGTAAATGAGTTTATAGTTTGTCGTAATCAAAAAGGGGGAGATTGTTAATGCAAGTGATGCCTAAAAACATTATTAGTGTTGACTAATCTTTCTTAGTTTTGATCACAATAAACTATACAACACATTTAGTGTAAAACACAAAACGAATTATTTAACTAACACTATCATCAAGGTAATAATCATATCATTAACTTTTCTTAATCATACTTATTAGTGATCATCAAAGTGATTATCCTTAAAACTCACTTTTATTAATATGACAAAAGGTTTTTTAATAAATTTTCTTTTTAAGAAAATATTTTATTAAAATGGAAAATGTAAATTTGAAAATGGCATATTCCATATGCCATAAGAATATCCTTTGAAGGTTTAAAAAACCTCAGATATTCCTACCCCACTAAAAGACAAAAAAGGGAGCGGACTGTGACGATTCGTCAATTTCAGGTCGATATTTTAATCTCGACTATTAGGTATTACATGTTTACTTTAATGAGAATTTTAAATTATTGGCTAACCGAGAAGGTTATAGCTTGAAACTTAACGTAAGAATGTCGTTTAGATGAAAACCGTCAAGAAATACATTAAGTATCGATATTATATTCTCAAATTATCATACGAATGATTTTATTGTATCTATTTTTATTTCTCGTGTTTTACGTTTTAACGAATGACGAGAACTACTAATGATCGCGATACCGACGGGTGCCCAAAAATTTACGTTTTATTATCTATTGTCTCGATATTTAATATTTTCGACGTTTTCGATTTAATTACGTTTTAAGTCGTGTCGAAGTTATATTATTATATTTAAGAAGCGTTTTAACTTTTGAAAAGTATTTTTACGAAACCCGAGTCCCGTAAATATTTTTAAATTTGACTAATAGTCATTTTTTACCCTTTGAATTATTTAATTACTTTTTGGTCCAAAATTATACCTTATTGGCAAAACTAGTCCCTCCACTACCAATACTATATAAACTAAAATTCTACCTAACATTCTCCACTAACAAACATTTTTATAAAAAAATTACACACTTCTCTTTCTCCTCTTTGTTTGACGTCCCCTACATCAAACCAAAACACCAAAATCATCTAATTTTTGCTAGTTTGATCTTGATCCATCCAAAACAAATTTAAGATCCCATCTTAGAATCACAAGATGATCTTTTTGGTACAAAAATTTTCCACATGCATGAAGTTTTGAGATTTTGATAAAAACAAGAATTGTTGAAGGTATTTTTATGATTATGCATGTAATGATCTAGTAAAGATCATGTTAATTTCATATAAAAAGTTTGATTTTTAATCTTTGATTTTTGTTTTGATCAACATGCAAGTGTTAGGATTGGTGGGGAATGATATTAAGGGATTAGGATGAGTAGAAAAGTGGTTGGATTGTGTTGAAAAAGTGTTTTTATATGATTTTCAAGGTGGTGATTTTAGGCAGAAAGTTGAGTGTGGTTTTGGGTACCTTAAGCTTGATTTATTATTAAACTAATTGGATAGTGTTGTAGAGAATTTGTCTAGCTTTGATTTGATATAAAGTAGAGTTTCTAGCTCCAAACGAGCGAGAAGTTATGATGATTTGATTTTCGTGTACCGGGAAACGAGTGTTGACACAATCCGAAAATTGTTGTCAATATTTGGATCGAATCTCGGGGACTATAGAATGAGTTTTATAAATAGTCAAGGGATGATGTAAGTTGCTAAACCTCAGGTCATGAGTCTATTTTCAAACCCGAGTGTCGGTTTTGTAAACGGAATTGTTTAAATATGTCAAAATAGTTTTACAAGTCAAAGGCGTAAAACTCTCCGATTTTTATAACACGAAGGTGTGTCGGGCAGAAGGTCTTAGAAGTAATATTTTTGAATGAAACTTTAACTGAGTCTTATTCATATTATGTGTGAGTTTGTCACCAAGTTTCGTCTAAATCGGACAAGTTTAGATAGGGTAGATTGGTGTGTACATTTGGAGTGTACATGCTGATTGGTATTTTGGACACGTAGTCCAATGCTTATGTGGCATGAGTTGAGTATTCACTATTGGACATGGTGATTTACTCAAGTGTCTAGTCATTATATCAATGACTTATCTACTGGTCCGAGTGAAGTAAAATGATAGTTTGACTTGCTTTGACTTGGCGTCTTATGACGGGTCAATGTCAAGAGTGTCAATGTTTAAAAGAATAGTGATGGATAAAAAGGGTATAGTAATATCACTTGTATCGTTATATTTTTCGGGATTGTCATGGTTTTGTAATTTTCATTTTTATATTATATAAGTATGATTTATACTTGATTCGATTATTAACGAACGCGCCTTATTTGGTAGGTTGCGGTTTTCGTGTTTAAACGGGCATCACTAATCGTCGGCGATCGTCTCGTTACCACTATTGGCTAAGGTGAGTCTATAGCCTCGCTTTTAACATGTTTACTTGTTTTATAAAACCCGCGAGGGAGATAACATGCTTGTTTTATTAAAATAAAGGGTACAACGAGAAGTTGTGGAAACCTCATTAATGGGTGCAACGAGAAGTTGTGGGAACGCTATTTACTTGAAAAGTATTTATTGAAATTGAAGGGTACAACTATAAGTTGTGGTAAATTCATGATTGTTTTAAAATTTAACATAAGGAACTTAATTGTATGTTTAGATGAAAGTTATTGCATAAGCTAGTTTTAGCCTTAAAAGACCCATGAATCGTGAATTGTTAATCGAAGTAACGCTAATGCTATGGATAGATTTATCGGGGTGACGCCCAGTCCGGTCGCGACTAGCTATCGCGTGGTGTTGTGATGCACTAGTAATGAAACATCGGATGCATTGTATAAGAGAAATATACGCACTTGGCTAGGTGTGTTGGGCTGAAATAATATATGTTAACGTTCAATGTCACGAGGCTTATGTAATGACACCGATAATTATGTTCGTACAACATAATTGTCTTTGATAAATTATTAACCATGGAAGGTTATTTTGAATACTTGTGTTCTATTTATTTAAATTAAACTCTATAGATTCACTCGGCAAATTTTGTTGACTTTTTAGCATGTTTTATCTCAGGTCCATAGAGAAGGCACTCGGGGAAGGAGGTTTCGTGAAGCTTGCTTATTTGAAATGTTTTGGTCCACTTTTATAAATTATATCCATTCAAATAATTTTTACCATTTACTAGGTTTTGTAAATTTGAAGTTATCTGGGACCGTGTATGAATTTATACTTTTATTAAATGAAATGAATGGATGTTTATTAAAACGACTCGTTTTGAGCCGTTTTCTATGATTATGAGATTGAACCATGACTGTAACACCAAGGACTCTTCCGCTGCTATGACCGAAATTTGGGGGTGTTAAAGATTGGCATCAGAGCTCAAGTTATAGAGAACGAAAAGATTTTCCAAAAATGAATTTTTGAAATCTTTAACTATAACAATTGCAAGTGAAACCTCCGAGTTGCCAATGGACGAGAATGAAAGTATTTATATATATATGGCATTATATATATGTTGTAATCTTTATCGATTATTTGAACTTGTGAATTACAGGGTATGTTTTCATTTATTTAATGATAATTTTATATTTATACGAGATTTATACGACGTAGATTGTCACGAAGCCACCCTAGTCATTTTAATGCTAGCGCCGAAGCTATTCCTGAAATGAATCCTGTTATTCTCGAGATTAACTAAGTTGTGGATATACATAATCCCAACGAAATGATTAATATTCTTGATGATTTTCTTTTGGTTACAAGGATTTTGATTTCCTTGGTTCTTATTCTCGATTTATCGATCCGTTCATTTTGTTTAGCAAATTTAATTTGCATTTTCATTAATCTTCGACATTATACTGTTTTGATAAAAGCAAGTTTGTCTGAGATGGTACTATTGATTGTTAGGAATTGAGATTGATTGTTATGGTGTTCACATGCCAACCAGGATTCCATACCATATCACTGATCATTTTCTACTAAATTAGTTTCTCATTTGTTTCGATCTTGATCTTTTGCGTTGAGCTGGCGATGCTTAAATAAAGTGATTTATAATCGTTGAAATAAATTGGCCATTTATTTGAACAAGGAAATTATAAATTGTTGAACTACAAATTTCTGAATCTCATTTGGAAGGACTTGATTAGTCCATGGAAATAATGATTCATAAACGTATGGGATTAAGCATATAGCATCTGCGTGATTAAACTCTTATTGACTCATAATTTGTTTGCTCGATTCATTCTTTGATTTTGTTCCTCTAATTCTTTGATCATGAAATGGTTGTATTGGGGCTGTTCCAAAACCGCCAATTGAGGAGGATATCAAGCATCTCTGAAAAACACTAAAGAAATCTTCTTCTTGTGGGAACGAGGAGCCTTCTTAGCCATGTGAATTACCTAATAAATCTTAGTGGATTAGTTTATCAATTGTAGTATCTTTTCATAAATCCCTAACTAAACTGTGACATCAGTTAGTAGGACTAGTCTTTTAAGTTGTATGGCATTAGACGATGATTATCTATAATGCTTAACAATACAACTTGTACTAGTTTGTGATCAATGAAATGACTATCTTTTGATTCCTAATTCTACATCGCTCTATTATTATCTTTCTTTGCTTTTCTCATTAAATTCATGTGGTATAACGCAATCACTGAATGAATACTCATTATGATTTGATTTGAGTTGCACATGAATCAGGCAGTCAATGAAAGCTAAGACTGAAGCACGAATGCGCCAAGTTATTAGTGAATAAATTGATGTATCTTTAACTAAATTCATGGCCAACATGAATGATGGATCTGGAACTGGAGCTGAAGTTACAACTGGTGGAACTGGAACCGGTGGAGCTGAAACTAGAGCCAATAATGTTCGTGGTTTTGATGGAACAAATGTGCCCGAAATTAGAGGCTATAACTACACTTCATTCATTAGGTGCAAACCATAGACTCTCAAGGGGACTAAAGATGATGGAGGATTGTGTCAGTTATTGAAAGCTGGTGTCAGTCTTTCAAATCAGTGACCCTAATCAGGAGGATAAGGTGCAGTTTGAAATCGCTACTCTCCAAGGTCGTGCATTAATTTGGTGGGATGGCAAACTTGCTTCTATAGGTATCGTTACTTATGGGACACCATGGACTAAGGTGAGGAAACGGTTAACTAAGGAGCTTGTCCTCGAAGCATTTCCAAAGTATGGACCAAGTGTTGTACAATCTGAGACTGAAGGGAACTAACATTGGTAGATATATCAAGTGTTTCCGCAAGTTGACTCTTTTATGTCCAAGAATTATGGAACCCGAACTGTCAAGGTCAAGCAGTATATTCACGGCTGACCAAGAATAAATGCGGTGATGTGACTTCTTCTAAGCCATTTACTATTTGTGAAGCTGTCTGCATAGCTTATTAGCTCGTGGGACACATAATCCAAGGCAAGGCTGATGAGGTTACTGAAGGGAAAAATAATTCCAAATTGAAAAGTCTTTTCGTGCATTAGAGCTCGTAAGTATATCGAAAAAGGTTGTGGATTATTCATGGCTTAGGTATGGTAGAAGGAATCGTAAAGAAAGTGAGTAGAGATATTGTAGTCATTAGTGACTATCCCGAAGTGTTTCTGGAAGATTTGCCAAGGCTTCCGCCTCCAAGGCAAATAGAATTCCTAATTGATCTAATCACTGGTGCTGCAACTGTGGCACGTGCGCCATATCGGTTAGCACCATCCGAGCTGAAGGAATTATTTGTGCAGTATTAAGAACTATCTGATAGATGTTTTATTCGACCGAGTTCATCAGTTTGTAGAACTCATATTCTATTCGTTAAGAAGAAAGATGATTCGTTTCGTATGTGCATCGATTACCGAGAGCTTAATAAGCTAACGATTGAGAATCGTTACCTACTTCCAAGAATTGATGATCTATTTGATCAACTTCAAAATTCTGGTGTTTTCTCCAAGATTGATCTTTGTTTTGCTTACCATCAACTTCGCATACGTGAGGAAGATATTCCTATTACAGCTTTTAGAACTTGTGATGATCATTATGATTTTAGTGTTATGCCTTCTGGTTTGACGAGTACACCTGCTGTATTCATTGACTTAATGAATTGTATATGTAAGCCGTGTCTTGATAAATTCGTAATCGTTTTCATTGATGAAATTCTAATCTGCTCTAAGAGCGAGGAAGAACATGCCGAACACCTAAGGACCATCTCGAACATGTTAAAGAACGAAAATTTTACGCGAAACTCTCAAAGTGTAATCTTTTGATTAGTTCTGTACAACTTCCCTGTCATGTGATTGACAAAAGTGGAGTACATGTTGATTCTACGAAAATCGAAGCCATCGAAGATTTGAATGTTCCAATTATTCCAACTGAAGTATGAAGAATTATAGGTTTGGCTGGTTATTACTGAAGATTTATTAAAGGATTCTCTTTGATATCAAAACCATTAACTAAGCTAACTCAGAGAATGAACTGTATGTGTGGGGCGATAAGGAAGAGAAAGCTTTTCAAACCATGGAAAGAAAACTCTGCAGCACGCCGATCTTATCGTTACCTGAAAGAAGTAAAGGTTTTGTTGTTGATTGTGATACATCTCCTATATGATTTGGAGCTGTTTTGATTGTGTATGCTTGTAGGAAACCTATGAAGAATGAGGAAACTACTCAACCCATGACTTGTAATTGGGTGCGGTGATTTTACTCTTCGTCTATTGAGACATTAATTGTATGGCACTAAATGTACGGTATCCACCGATAGTAAGAGCCTACAATGTATTCTGGAATAAAAGAAGTAAATAAGCCTTTAAGTGATTACGATTGTGTTATTCGTTATCATTTGGGAAGTAGGAACAAATTACAATGGACTTCATTGTTAAGCTCTTGAAAACTCAGCCTGAATATGATTTAATTTGTGTCAATGTTGACCGATTGACTCTGCTCATTTTATTCCGATAAATAAATCGATCGTGCTAACTAAGAATCGTTTGTTAACCACACGTAGTAGACATGAAAGTTATAATAATGTGAAGCGAAAACCTTTGGAATTCGAGGTAGGTGGAAAGTTATGCCAAAGCTATCACCATGAAAAGGTTGCTATATATTTTGAAAAACGTGGGAAGTTAAGTCCCCGTTAGTCTGGAGCATTCGAGATGATATCGAGAGTAGGTCCGGTGGCATGAAAACTTAAATTACCTCGAGAGCTACAAGGAATTCACAATACATTTCATATGTCAAACTTAAAGAAATTTTTTTCTGACAAAGATCTTATTATCCCTCTTGATGAAGTATGAATCAATGGTAAGTTGCATTTCATAAAAATACTTGTTGATACTATCAGTAGGAAGTTAGGCAACTGAAGCAAAGTCGTATTCTTATGATGGAACTCAAGACGAGGACCAAAATATGTTTAACCCTTTGATTTCAACGAGCGATCGAGGAAGAACGCAAGTTGACCTTCGGGACGAAGATCCCAATTTGGTGGGGATGATGTGACAATCCGTCAATTTCAGGTCGATATTTTAATCTCGACTATTAGGTATTATATGTTTACTTTAATGAGAATTTTAAATTATTGGCTAACCGAGAAGGTTATAGCTTGAAACTTAACGTAAGAATGTCGTTTAGATGAAAACCGACAAGAAATACATTAAGTATCGATATTATATTCTCAAATTATCATACGAATGATTTTATTGTATCTATTTTTATTTCTCGTGTTTTACGTTTTAATGAATGACGAGAACTACTAATGATCGCGATACCGACGGATGCCCAAAAATTTACGTTTTATTATCGATTGTCTCGATATTTAATATTTGTTTTAAGTCGTGTCGAAGTTATATTATTATATTTAAGAAGCGTTTTAACTTTTGAAAAGTATTTTTACGAAACTCGAGTCCCGTAAATATTTTCAAATTTGACTAATAGTCATTTTCTACTCTTTTAATTATTTAATTAGTTTTTGGTCCAAAACTATACCTTATTGGCAAAACTAGTCCCTCCACTACCAATACTATATAAACTAAAATTCTACCTAACAATCATTTTTATAAAAAAATTACACACACTTCTCTTTCTCCTCTTTGTTTGTCGTCCCCTACATCAAACCAAAACACCAAAATCATCTATTTTTTGCTAGTTTGATCTTGATCCATCCAAAACAAATTCAAGATCCCACCTTAGAATCACAAGATGATCATTTTGGTACAAAAATTTTCCACATGCATGAAGTTTTGAGATTTTGATAAAAACAAGAATTATTGAAGGTATTTTTATGATTATGCATGTAATGATCTAGTAAAGATCATGTTAATTTCATATAAAAAGTTTGATTTTTAATCTTTGATTTTTGTTTTGATCAACATGCAAGTGTTAGAATTGATGGGGAATGATATTAAGGGATTAGGATGAGTATAAAAGTAGTTGGATTGTGTTGAAACAGTGTTTTTATATGATTTTCAAGGTGGTGATTTTAGGCAGAAAGTTGAGTGTGGTTTTGGGTACCTTAAGCTTGATTTATTATTAAACTAATAGGATAGTGTTGTAGAGAATTTGTCTAGCTTTGATTTGATATAAAGTATAGCTTCTAGCTCCAAACGAGCGAGAAGTTATGATGATTTGATTTTCGTGTACCGGGAAACGAGTGTTGACACAATCCGAAAATTGTTGTCAATATTTGGATCGAATCTTGGGGACTATAGAATGAGTTTTAGAAATAGTCAAGGGATGATTTAAGTTGTTAAACCTCAGGTCATGAGTCTATTTTCAAACCCGAGTGTCGGTTTTGTAAACGGAATTGTTTAAATATGTCAAAATGGCTTTACAAGTCAAAGGCGTAAAACTGTCCGATTTTTATAACACGAAGGTGTCGGGCAGAAGGTCTTAGAAGTAATATTTTTGAATGAAACTTAAACTGAGTCTTATTCATATTATGTTTGAGTTTGTCACCAAGTTTCGTCTAAATCGGACAAGTCTAGATAGGGTAGATTGGTGTGTACATTTGGAGTGTACATGCTGATTGGTATTTTGGACACGTAGTCCAATGCTTATGTGGCGTGAGTTGAGTATTCACTATTGGACATGGTGATTTACTCAAGTGTCTAGTCAATATATCAATGACTTAGCTACTGGTCCGAGTGAAGTAAAATGATAGTTTGACTTGCTTTGAATTGGCGTCTTATGACGGGTCAATGTCCAGAGTGTCAATGTTTAAAAGAATAGTGATGGATAAAAAAAGGTATAGTAATATTACTTGTATCGTTATATTTTTCGGGATTGTCATGGTTTTGTAATTTTGATTTTTATATTATTTAAATATGATTTATACTTGATTCGATTATTAACGAACGCGCCTTATTTGGTAGGTTGCGGTTTTCGTGTTTAAACGGGCATCACTAATCGTCGACAATCGTCTCATTACCACTATTGTCTAAGGTGAGTCTATAGCCTCGCTTTTAACATGTTTACTTGTTTTATAAAACCCGCGAGGGGGATAACATGCTTGCTTTATTAAAATAAAGGGTACAACGAGAAGTTGTGGAAACCCCATTAATGGGTGCAACGAGAAGTTGTGGGAACCCTATTTACTTGAAAAGTATTTATTGAAATTAAAAAGTACAACTATAAGTTGTGGTAAACTCATGATTGTTTTAAAATTTAACACAAGGAACTTAATTGTATGTTTAGATGAAAGTTATTGCATAAGCTAGTTTTAGCCTTAAAAGACCCATGAATCGTGAATTGTTAATCGAAGTAACGCTAATGCCATGGATAGATCTATCGGGGTGACGCCCAGTCCGGTCGCGACTAGCTATCGCGTGGTGTTGTGATGCACTAGTAATGAAACATCGGATGCATTGTATAAGAGAAATATACGCACTTGGCTAGGTGTGTTGGGCTGAAATAATATATGTTAACGTTCAATGTCACGAGGCTTATGTAATGACACCGATAATTATGTCCGTACAACATAATTGTCTTTGATAAATTATTAACCATGGAAGGTTATTTTGAATACTTGTGTTCTCTTTATTTAAATTAAACTCTATAGATTCACTCGGAAAATTTTGCTGACTTTTTAGCATGTTTTATCTCAGGTCCATAGAGAACGCACTCGGGGAAGGAGGTTTCGTGAAGCTTGCTTATTTGAAATGTTTTGGCCCGCTTTGATAAATTATATCTATTCAAATAATTTTTACCATTTACTAGGTTTTGTAAACTTGAAGTTATCTGGGACCGTGTATGAAATTATACTTTTATTAAATGAAATGAATGGATGTTTATTAAAACGACTCGTTTTGAGCCGTTTTCTATGATTATGAGATTGAACCATGACAGTAACACCCAAGGACTGTTGGGAATAAATTTAGGCCAGAACACTTGAACGCTGACAAGAACAACTCAAGCGTTGACAAGAGCAAAGTGAGCGCTGACAGCATAAGCGTTGACAAGTTAAAGTCAAGCGTTGACAGATTGAAGACAAGCACTGATGGAAGATGTGAGCTACACGTTTATTATATTCTAGATTACTTCTAGTAAGGATAGAGACGACAATGTATTTTCTATGTTTATCTTTACCTAGAATAGTTGATTCGTAGCTTATTGTACAAGACTTCTTGTTCTATAAAAGAAGATCTTTTAGGTTAATGTATAATATCAGTTTTCATAGTATTCGCAAGTTAAACCTTTCATTGTAATCAACAAGATTATTCTAATACAAGTGAAAGTTTGTTTAACATCTTTGTGTTTTAGATCAAGTGTTAATTCCGCATAACACTTTGTTACTTTACTCATAAGCAAAGGTTTCTCTACGTGTAGTACTTGACCTAATCTCGTATACACAAAGCTTAATCGATCTAAGTTTGGGATCAACAAGTGGTATCAGAGCTTGTTGAGAAACTTTTGATCTTTAAGTAACGCAAGAACCCTAAAACACCAGAAACCCTAAAAACCCTAAAATTCTCAAAACCCTAAAAACATCATGTCTGGCACAGATCAACCTGCTTCTTTGCTTCAAAACAACTTCTCAAACCCTAGTATCAAAATTCCTATGTTTGATGCCAGGAACTTTGAGCTTTGGAAGTCCAATTTTGAGCAATACATAGCTATTCATGACTACACTCTTTGGGAGATTATCGAATATGGGAACACATTCGATAAGGAAGCAAAGATTACTGCTGTAATTGCCACAAGGACAGCTGTTCCTAATTGTCCTGAAGCTGATAAGGTAGAAAAGCCTGGAGATGGGAGAGCTGTAGCTGTTGAAGATATAGCCAAGAAGAGGGTGGACATGAAAATCTTGAACATCTTGAAACATGCCCTAGGTCATGAGAATCAGCACAAGTACAAACGCTTTGAGTCTGCAAAAGAGCTTTGGGAAGCTCTTGAAGTAGCACATGGTGGCAATGCTGACACAAAAGAAGAGAAGAAGAAGCAACTCTTGCATGAGTATGCTGTCTTTAAAGCTCAACCTAATGAGAATCTCAGCAGTGTGAGAAGTAGACTTCTTGATATCACAAGTCAACTTTCCTTCATGGGAAAACAGATTGATGATCCTGAATTGAATGCTACTTTTCTCAAAAGCCTTGGAGATGTATGGAAGATTGAGACAAGATCCATTCTTGTCAATAATACCCACAAGACCTCAAGGTTTGATGACATCTTCAACAAACTAAGACTGTTGGAGAATGAATGGCAATTGGAAAGTGATAACAAATCTTCCAGCAGCAACATGGCTTTCTTTTCACAAAGTGAAGGCCAATTTGATTCCATGAACTTCTATGGACATCCAGCCACTGGATCTCAAGGTGTCAGCGCTGGATGTCAGTCTGTCAGCGCTGGATCATATCCTGTCAACGCTTTGTACTCAAGCGCTGACACACACAATTATGGCGCTGATAGAATTAAACCTGCTGGTTTTGATCTTGATACTGTGTGTGCATTCATTGCTTCTTTGCCCAGTGACTCAAGGATTACATATGAAGATCTTGAGCAGATAAGTGATGAACAATTGGAAGAGATGGACATCAAGTGGACTATGGCTCTTGTAAGTTTAAGAGCAAACAGGTTCAATAAAAGGTTCAAGAAGAAGATGACCTTTAATGCTAAGGATGTTGCTGGATTTGACAAGTCCAAGGTTGAGTGCTACAACTGTCATAGGATGGGGCACTTTATGAGAGAATGTAGATCTCCAAGAAGATCTGATGTTGGGAAGCCTTCAAGCCAAATGACTAAGAGCCCAGATCCCAAGGCCATGGTTGCTGTTCAACAAATTGATGGTGTTGGAGAATGGGATTGGAGCTGGATGGCTAAGAATGAGGAAGAGGACAGAGCTTTGGTTGCTGAAGTTAAAGAAGAGCATGCTGAATATGCTCTCATGGCACACTCCTCCTCTTCATCAGATAATGAGGTATATGATGATGCTTTCTGTTCTAAGGGTTGTCGTTTAAATACTGAAAAACTAAAACAAGAGATAGTTAAATTATTAGATGAGGCAAGTACTGAAAGATGCAAAGTATCTAATTATCAAATTGCTCTTACCCAAACAGAAAAGACAGTAGCTGAGTATAAGAAAATGGAGTTTGATTTAAAGGATCAAATAAATATCTTAAAACATGAGTTATATCAGAGTAAGGATGTTCAAGATATAGTAAATAGGGTTAATCTTGATTTGATAGCTCAGTTAGAGGAGGCTAACAAAAACAAAGATAATGTGAGTCTTAAAATCCAGAGATTTGATAAGGCCACACAATCCCTAGGAGAGTGTGTTAGTAAACAAAGAGACTCTAAGGATATGAGTGGGATTGGGATGAATAATTATACTGGTGTTCCACCACCAGCTGGGGATTTCTATGGTGTCCAATCAAAGGACTTATCTTGGACTGGCTTGCCAGAATGCCAAGAGGAGGAATTCATTCCTCCACCTAGAGTGACTTCCCCAGTTGAGGAATACAAGCAAAAGCTGACTGACCTAGATGAGTGGAAGAAAGCTAACCACACCTTGTTTGTTAAGGGAGGGTTGTTGTGTGAAAGTCCAAATGAGCCCACACCAAATATGATACCAATTGATGAGTCCATTAATCGTAAACCTATTAAGATCACACACCCTACCACTGGCAAAGCTGTTGACCTTGGCCCACAAACTGTTAGAAAACCTAGTGTTAAGTATGCAGAGATGTATAGAAATACTAGGTCACCAAAAAGCCAAGTAAGTAATCATGGAACAGGCTTCTTTGCTTCTAGACCTAAGACTATGTCTAGAAAAGCCTGTTACACATGTGGTAGCTTCTCACATTTGGCATACAAATGTGTCAACGCTTCCAATGTCAACGCTGATATAAACCATTTCAGCGCTGACAAAAGTCAACATAGGTCAAACACTGTCAGACCCAATACCTTTGTGAACAAAAGTTCACAAGTTGTTAGACCAGCCCCATTCTTTTCTAGAGGGTCTAACACACAAGGCCTAAGACCTTTTCAAAAGTCAAACACTTGGTCAAATAGGCAATGGGTTCCTGTAGCAAACCCTAGGTTCAACGCTGATACGAGCAATCGTGGCGCTGACAAGAGAAATTTCAGCGCTGACAGACACACTGCTAAACCTAGGTATTTGCAACCACAGGGAAATAGGTCTAAAGCTTCTACTAGCTTAACATGGAGACCAAAACAAGACCAAAACCCTAATTCTACTGGTATTTCTATGACATGCAACAGGTTTCATTATATTTCAAAGGCATTGTCAACACCAATTGGGGTTAACTGGGAATTTCATTCAAACAGGGATGAAAATGGGGTTGTTATGAGAACCAAGTCTGTTCTTGTTGAACAACCAAATGAATCCAAGTCTTCCAAGGCTTGGGTTCCCAAAGAAAACTAATGTGTTTTCTTTATGTGCAGGGCATTCAGAAGAAGATCAATGATTATGGATACTGGGATAGTGGATGCTCAAGGCACATGACTGGAAAAGAAGACTATCTGACCAATTTCTCTCCTATTCAAGATGGTGATAAGGTATACTTTGGAGGGGGCTATGGCACCATCACTGGAAAAGGAACCCTTGTCACCAACAATCTACGGTTTGAGAATGTCTTCTTGGTAAAAGAACTGGATTATAATTTGTTTAGTGTATCACAAGTGTGTGATAACAAAAATAAGGTTCTTTTCACAGATACTGAGTGCTTGGTGTTAAGCAAAGATTATAAGCTACCTGAAGAAAAATACATAGATTTTAGAACACCAAGGCATAAAGACATATATAATGTGAATCTTAATGGAATTAAGGTAAATAATAAAATGTCATGTCTGTATGCTAAAGCCTCAGTAGATGAAAGTAATCTTTGGCACAGGAGATTAGGGCACATAAATTTTAAGAATATTAATAGACTTGTGAGGCTTGGTTTAGTTGATGGTTTGCCTGAAAAGGCTTTCCACAATGACCACTCTTGTGTTGCATGTCTTAAGGGCAAGCAGCACAAGGTCTCATTCAGGTCTAAACAGGTGCACTCCAGTTCTAAACCACTTCACTTATTGCATATGGACCTCTTTGGTCCAACTAATATAGAAAGTTTGAAGGGTAAATCATATTGTTTTGTTATCACTGATGATTATTCCATGTTTACATGGACTTTCTTTTTAGCCAAGAAAAGTGAAACTGCCCAAAGTCTGATTAATTTCATTACCCAGATAGAGAAGAAGAATGGTAATGAGGTCAAAATTATTAGAAGTGACAATGGGGGTGAGTTTAGAAATCAGTTGTTAGATGATTTTTGTGCCAAGAAAGGGATTACTAGGCAGTTTAGCATAGCTAGAACCCCACAGCAAAATGGGGTTGCTGAAAGGAAGAATAGGACCCTTATTGAAGCAGCCAGAACCATGTTGGCTGATGCCCACTTTCCTATAGCCTTTTGGGCTGAAGCTGTTAACACAGCTTGTTATGTTCAAAATAGGGCATTGGTCAACAAGATACATAATAAGACACCTTATGAATTACTTTGGGGAAGGAAGCCCAATATTGGCTTCCTCAAGCCTTTTGGATGTCATGTAGTTGTTCTAGAAACTAGTGAGGCCCTAGGTAAATTTGATTCAAAAGGTGATGAAGGCTACTTCATGGGTTATTCAGTGCAGAGCAAAGGATATAGGGTTTACATTAAAAAGGAAAAACGTATACTTGAAAAGGTACATGTTAGGTTTTTAGAAAGTAAACCTAGTGATCCTGAAAGTGGTCCAAATTGGTTGTTTGACTTAGAACCTTTATCTAGAGCTTTGAATTATATGCCTGTTACTGATCCAGACATTGTGAAGGTAACTTCAAGTGTTTTGGAAAAGAGAATTGGTAATGTTTCAGGTATACAGGTTGCTAAGGAGGATGGACCACCAGCAGTTGAATCATCTCCCACACAAGAATATGTTACACTTCCTATATGGACAGATGAGTATTATGCTGCTGCTGCTGCTGCTAGAAAAGATAATGGTGGTTTTCAAATACCACCAAATACAAACGTGCATACTTCTTCAGGCGCTGACAAAGGGAAATCAAGCGCTGACACGACCAATTCAGACGCTGATGGATCAGACGCTGACACAAGTAGTTCAAGCGTTGTTAGCCCTAACGCTGACAAACAAGGATCAGACTTTGACAACACCTTTGCACATCTTTTCTCTTCACATTTTGAACAGGGTGGACCTTCTAATGTCCATGAAGAGATTTCTGTTGATCAAGAAGAATCTGAAGAAGATATTGGCAACATGGAGCATGAGGTTGAGGACACCAGACTTTTTGAAGGAGGAGTTCTCACTTCCACAGCTAAGGATCACCCCACATCTCAAATCATTGGTGATGTTATGGCTCCAGTTCAGACAAGAAGATCCCATCAAGGTCTTGGTGGATTTATTGCCAATATACACAAGAAGGTTGATACCCCTCTTGTACAAGCATGTTTGTTTGCCTGTTTTCTGTCACAGGAAGAACCCAAGAAAATTTTTGATGCTCTCAAGGAACCAAGTTGGGTAGAAGCAATGCAGGATGAGCTTCACCAATTTGCTATACAGGATGTTTGGGAGCTGGTTGATTGTCCTAGATATGTGAGACCAATTGGGACAAGATGGGTTCTAAGGAACAAGAAAGATGAAAGAGGCATTGTGGTCAGAAACAAGGCACGTTTGGTAGCTCAGGGATATACACAAGAGGAAGGAATTGATTATGAAGAAGTTTTTGCACCAGTTGCAAGAATTGAAGCTATAAGAATTTTTCTAGCTTATGCCTCTTGTATGAATTTTACTGTTTACCAAATGGATGTGAAGAGTGCTTTCCTCTATGGGACAATTGTTGAGGAAGTATATGTCATGCAACCTCCTGGTTTTGAAGATCCTGAAAATCCAGACAAGGTTTATAGAGTGAAGAAAGCAATGTATGGACTTCATCAAGCCCCAAGAGCATGGTATGGTACATTGTCCACCTACTTGGTGGAAAATGGTTTCAAGAGGGGCACCATAGATCAGACATTGTTTACAAAGAAGAAAGGAAAACATGTGTTACTTGTGCAGGTCTATGTTGATGACATCATTTTTGGGTCTACTGATCCAAAAATGAGTGAGGACTTTTCCAAGCTCATGACAGATAAATTCAAGATGAGTGCAATGGGTGAGATGAACTTCTTTCTAGGGTTACAAGTTCAGCAGAAAGAAGATGGTATCTTCATCTCCCAAGACAAGTATGTAGCTGAAATCTTGAAGAAATATGGTTTTTCTCCACATGAAAAGGAGGCTTCCACTCCTATGGATAGGCAACACCCTTGGGGAAAAATTGGAGCTGGAAAGGATGTGGATGTTAGGCACTATAGATCAATGATTGGATCATTGATGTATCTTACAGCCTCAAGACCTGACATCATGTTTGCTGTGTGTGCCTGTGCACGCCATCAAGTGACTCCCAAAGAATGTCACCTTTTTGCTGTGAAGAGAATTTTTAGGTACCTAAGATGTTACCCAGATCTTGGATTGTGGTACCCAAAAGATTCTCCCTTGGACCTTATTGCTTATTCAGACAGTGACTATGGTGGTGACAAGTTTGATAGGAAATCCACAACTGGTGGATGCCAATTTCTTGGGAGCAGATTAATATCTTGGCAATGCAAGAAACAAACAGTGGTGGCAAACTCTACAACTGAAGCAGAATATGTTGCAGCAGCTGCTTGTTGTGGACAAGTCTTATGGATTCAGAACCAACTGTTGGATTATGGGTATAACTTTATGCATACCAAGATTTTTGTAGACAATAACAGTACTTTATGCATTATTAAAAATCCTGTACATCATTCTAAAACCAAACACATAGAAATTAGACATCATTTTATAAGAGATTGCTTTGAGAAAGGTTTAATACAACCAGATAGGGTAGACACAGAGGACAATGTGGCTGATTTATTAACTAAACCTTTTGATGCTGGAAGATTTCAATATTTGGTAACAAATATTGGAATGGTTAATCTCACTTAATATGTGTTTTGGAACCTTTTTGTAAAAGTATGTACAGGATAATGCATTGTTATTGGTCTTTGTGATGATTTAGATTTTCCACATTATTTTTCTAACACTGACAAAGGTAAATGCAACGCTGTCAAGTGTTATTTTGCCGTTGTTGGAGATATTATTGTCTAACGCTGACAAGAGTTCCTTCAACGCTGATAAGTGTTGTCGGGACGCTGTCAGCAACACATGTTAGTTTTGTGGTCTTCATCTAAATGTGCAGGTGATGGTAGCTTTATGCCATTGGATACAGAGTTGCTTATGGATCTTTGAAGAGCTATTTGGACATGTTTTGTTTATGGATGATGGTTGGAATATTTATATTCCTATCTTGACATAAATTTTTAATGTTCATATATATTTTGAGAACTCATGTATCATAGTTTAAGGGGAGGTTTAAGGAACCTTTAGGACTCTTGGGTATTCTTAGAATACTCTCATCACAATTCTAGATTGTGTCCACAGGTGAGTATGGGTTAGTTTTACTAAACCATGAGGCACTGTAGCATGCATAGTATATCAACTTTGCATGCTGCCAAGACATTTTTGGCCTAGAATTGGTTGTGGTCTGTTGGGAGGCTTGGGAATCATTTTGATATGGGATTTACCTGGGAGTAACAAGGATTTTATGAGGTAACTTGGTTGTTAAGAATTTTGGTTAGCAAGGGACACTAGAGGAATGTTATGTCTATCTTGCTTATGCAAGTGTGCATAACTGGACAGTGCTTGCCGCCCTATGATAATTATCAGCTTTTGGTTATCTTCTCTAGGATAAATTACTTGTTAAGGTCATTTTTCACTTTTTAAAACAATTTTATTTTTGGACGCTGACAAGATTTTTCCAAGCGTTGTTGTGACCAAAATGGACGCTGACATGGCTTTAGGCGAACGTTGACAAGATTATAGCCGTTGGGCGTTGATGGGTTATTTTTGACCGTTGACAAACAATGGGACCTACCCAGTTGTTACTTTTTGACATTTTTTCAAGCCGTAATTTTAGGAGTTGTTACTTTCATTAAATACATGAGATAACTTATAAACTTTTTCAATATTTTCATGATTGATTTTTGAAAATCTTTGCCTATTTTTGGGCCAATCACGTGCATTCATCCACTCCTATAAATTTGGCTCCTATTTTAAACAGGGTATCTATAATTCTTGTCTAACACTTTTCTCTTATCAACCTTCATCTTTTATACTTCAAATTAACAGCTTTCATCAATGGCACCAAGATTTAACTCAGCAGAATTGGATTTGGGGTTCAAGTCTCAACACAACATGATTGCTTATCTTGTTGCTGATAATACTTTGTTCCCTCAATACACACAGATGGTGGAGTATTTGAATGCATCCCCATTAAGGTATGCTCTTTCTCATGCCCCACTCATTCCAGTCACACACATTAAACAGTTTTGGAACACTGTTAGTTCCTCAACAGTTAATGGAGTGACCACATTGACTTCTATTGTACATGGGAGACCTTGGGTGGTTACTGAGGCCTTGGTACGCCAGGCCTTGCATCTTAATGATGTTGATGGTATAACCATTCTTCCCATATCTGAAATAGAACAAGGGCTTAGGGCTTTGGGATACCCTATTCCTGATGAAGGTACTCTTAATAAGTACCATAAGCAGGAATTTCCCCCAGCCTGGAAGTACCTAATTCACATTCTCCTTCAATGTTTGAGTCCCAAATGTACTGCACACAATGAGATCAATAGATCCATTGCAACTGCTATTGTGTGTATTGCAACAGGGCAAAAATATAATTGGTCTAAAATGATTTTTGAAGGAATGTGTAAAAACAAGGGGACAAAAATGACTTTAGCTTATCCCCGTTTTCTGCAAATGATTTTTGATGCTCAAAGATATTGTTCAAGGGATCACAATGATTTTTATAAGATCCCTGAACAAAAGAAGGCTATTTTTACCAAGATGAATTCACCACCTCATAGAGACCTACCATTAACCCCAGCCATGCTTGCTGTTATTGCAGCAGCACAACCCCAACCAGACCCCCAACCTCATATTGACCCTCACCCACAACTTGAACCTATCCCTGAACCTTTACCCTCACCTGACCAAATGCAAATAGACCAAAATCCCTTTGACGCTGACACATCTAATGTGGGCGTTGATATGCCTATTTCCACCGCTGACACCCAACCATCACAATCCCAAACACCCCTTAACCAACCCACATCTACACCTTCTTCTACACCATCTTCCACGCCACCTGAATATAGGTTGATTAAACGCCAAAGGACTGCTGGAGTGTTCTCCTCTGGTGGTCCTAGCCATGTAGCAGAGAGAACCACCACCACAAGTGTGGCTGGTGACCTGGATGAGGCTGGGACTATTGGTTCTGGCTTAGAAGCTGGCCAAGGCAGTCCCACCATAATTAAGTCCTCATCCATGCCCAATGAACCTGACTTGGGAGGTCATATCCCCATTTTGGAAGAGGGCAGACTGGAACCAATGACGCTTTTGGAATTGACGGCTGTTTGCATTAGCTTGCAAAAGCAAAATGCAGACTTAGTACAAATTGTCAGTAACCAAGGCCTTGAACTCACAGAATTGAGGGAGAGGATTGTTGTTTTGGAGAGTGCTCATTCAAGGGGAGGTATGGAGGAGTCTTCCAAAGGGGAGGAAGATCAAAGAAATCTGAGTGATAAGAGCAGTCAAGATGGTCAATCATTGGATATTGCTGAAGCTCTTACTACTTTGAAGGAACAAAAAGGTTTTGATACGTCCTTAATCTCTCCAACCAATTTAAATTTATCATTTACAGATATGTTGAGGGAGGTTACACAAGGCGCTGAGGGAAAATATTTGAGCGTTGACAAGACAAGTTTGGACGCTGACAGAAGTATTTTGGGCGCTGATAGAGGAAATTTGGGCGTTGACAGATCTGCATATGGAGGTGATGTATTCCAGTCATCATCTATCATCAAAGATGTTCCTACTCAGGTATTATCATCTACCCTACCAACAATTGAACCAACAGATAAGGGTAAGGGTAAGTTGGTAGAAGAAATTGTTCCAAAGAATGCAGCTCAGGTTGAATTTGATAGAAGATTGGCTGAGCAAATGATGGAACAAGGTGAAAAGGAAAAGTCACCATTTGTTGTGACTTCTGAAGAAGAAAGTGATGGAGCTAGCTCAGATTCAAGTGTGATGATTGTTGAACCAGAAAGACTTGAGTATGGTGATGAGCTTGCTAGGGAAAGGCTGAGAGATTTGAAGTTGCAAATTGATTTTGATATGCCAGAGGTAGTTCAGATGTACAATTCTTGGGAAGAAAGCTGTATGGATAATCCAGACTTGACCATTTCAGATCAAATATGGGGTTTGGAAATTCTTCTTAGAGTTCAGCAGGATTGTAAGGTGATGTTGAAGTACAAGGCAAGCAACATTCTCTCTGAATTGAAAAGGGATAGAAGGAAGCTTTACTTTATGTTGCTCAAATGTCATGGAGTTGGATGGACACATCAGAAGCTGAAGGCTTTGACATTTGATGAGTTGGAACATAGGGCTTATCCTATCTGGGTGAAAGTGCAAGAAGAAAACACTTTCAGACTTCTTTCAGATGAAAGAAAGGAGCAACTTGCAGAAGAGATGGCAATCAAGAAAGCTATGATAGTTCCTAGACCAGTAAAGAAGGGATTTATTCTTGAGTTTCCAAAAGATATGAATCAACTATATCCAAGTGAAGCAATCATTAGAAAGAGCCTCAAGCTCTCCCCATTAGAAGCTTCAGATATGGTGCATGTGTTACCACTAGATTCCAGGAATCCAATTGTAAGTTATGAGGAAGATGAATGTGGATTCTGGAAGATTGGAAGATTTGGCAAGGAGGTACACACTTTTACCACTCTCATATCTTTATTTGCAAGTTGTGACAGAGAAGACTTGGTGGACCTTTGGAGGTTACTAGAAACCAAGTATGAGGCTGAAGCACCAACTTCAGCCAATGGAATAAAACTTTGGACCACATTCAAAAGAATGTGTGGGACAAAAGAAGAAGATCCTGAAATATGGAAGGATCTTGAAGATGACCTCAGTGGTCTTCAATGGAGGTTATATTCAGCTGCAGGTGTATACCATTTGAGTTCTACAAAGTTTGCTGAGTATTTACTTGTAGATGCTCAGTATTTCATATCCAAGGCTGTTTTGGAGAAGATGAAGGACACCCAGTTGGAGATAGACTATACAAGTGACGTGGCAAAGAATTTAATCAGATTTATTTATTACCAATATGATAAGGTTTGTCAGACTCCTCCAAGTCCTTAATGTTTATTCAGAAACTTGATCATAAGAGTGGATATCAAGTTTAGGGGAGGATTGTTGGGAATAAATTTAGGCCAGAACACTTGAACGCTGACAAGAACAACTCAAGCGTTGACAAGAGCAAAGTGAGCGCTGACAGCATAAGCGTTGACAAGTTAAAGTCAAGCGTTGACAGATTGAAGACAAGCACTGATGGAAGATGTGAGCTACACGTTTATTATATTCTAGATTACTTCTGGTAAGGATAGAGACGACAATGTATTTTCTATGTTTATCTTTACCTAGAATAGTTGATTCGTAGCTTATTGTACAAGACTTCTTGTTCTATAAAAGAAGATCTTTTAGGTTAATGTATAATATCAGTTTTCATAGTATTCGCAAGTTAAACCTTTCATTGTAATCAACAAGATTATTCTAATACAAGTGAAAGTTTGTTTAACATCTTTGTGTTTTAGATCAAGTGTTAATTCCGCATAACACTTTGTTACTTTACTCATAAGCAAAGGTTTCTCTACGTGTAGTACTTGATCTAATCTCGTATACACAAAGCTTAATCGATCTAAGTTTAGGATCAACAAGGACCCTTCCGCTGCTATGACCGAAATTTGGGGGTGTTAAACGGACTCTACTGGGCGGTACCTTAAATAGCTAGGTGGTTCCTTATTGATAAGGTACCGCCGGCTAGATAAGGATCCGCGCCCAGCTAGCCGTTGGACTTTGTCTTCTATAAATAGTGGATCAAATCACATTTTCCAATAAGCCTCTTGGACGTTTTTCTGAGCCCCTTTCTCTTTTCTATAGCATAATCATTAGTAAATGATCACTTAAAGTGTTAAGGATGTTTACATATGATTATCCTCTTGATCCCCTCCTTTACCTTGTCCAATGAGAAGATCACTCACTCACTAGTGTTGTGATAAAGATGAATCCATGAATTAGTCATGTTCATCATGTTAGCCTTTTTATTTTTGTTAATCCATTTGTATTTATGAAATACTTGGACTAGTTGTGTTCATCCAAGCTATTTGTAAATACTTGAATTTGTTGTGTACATCCATTGCATATGTGTTTGCTTGGATTTGTGTTGTGTAGATCCAAGCTACATGTGTGTACTTGGATATGTCTAGTTGAGTTGTAATAGATTTGTGTAGTAGTTCTCACTAAACTATAAAGTGATGTGGTTGTGTCTTGTGGGTTCTCACTAAACTTGAAAGTGATTAGTAGTTGTGTTGTGTGAAGTTCTCACTTAGCTTCAAAGTGAAGAGTCGTGAAGATTGGTTCTAGTTTTGGATTAGAACTCGACTTCTAGCCTTGTGTCGTTAAATGGTGAAGTAGGCAACGTCGTGAAGATTGGTTCTACCTTGAGATTAGAACTCGACATATAGCCTTGTGTCGTTAAATTGTGAAGTAGGAAACGTTGTGTAGATTGGTCCTAGCTAATGATTAGGTCTCGACATTTAGCTTAGTGTCGGAAAATAATGTAAGCGACGATGTAAGGCTTTCTCCGCCAAGAAGGGAGCTTGTAGATATAGTGGAAATCTCAAGTAGGTGTACTCGAGGAGTGGAGTAGAAACGAGGATAGAGCCTCGTTGTCGAACCACTATAAATCTTGGTGTCTTGTCACTAGGTTGTCTCTCTCCTTACTCTTTACTTATTTTATTATCATTATACTTACTATTACCATTGCTAATGCATTTGAATTGAACCTAATTATTATGCAACTTAGCTTTAAGTAAAAGATAGTTTTGATACACACTTAATTCAAAGTAACTTAAATTAGGTAATAAATTGAAGACAAACTATTCAACCCCCCCCCCCCCCCCCCCCTTCTAGTTTCTACATAGAACTTAAAGATTTGCTTGAAATAGATGTCTTGGAGATAAGAAATCCATATGCTTAATGAAAGACAAAGTGGTGGCGGAAGGAGGTGGTGGTGGCTTGGTAGTAATATCATAGTCATAGTGAAGAGGAGGTTTGACTAGGAGACTCTTGATATAATTCAATTCCTAATAGATGTGAGCCATAGCAAGATGTTGATATTGACAACAATGACAATATGTTACATGATGCATGACATTATCATGTGAGGGAGGAAGAACACAAAAGGCTAGTGGTGGAAGAGAAGAAGTTCCACAATCAATATTCTTAGAAGAAGAAGAAGAAATATGATTTTGAGTGTTCTTGGGTGAATTTGGATAGAAAGAGATTGGGGAAAATGGAGGAGAATCAAGGCTTTCATTTGGTGAATAAGACATTTTGATATGAGAAAGGATGAAAAATGCTTAGGGTTAAATAGAGAAAGCACAAGACACTTTTGGGATGGTCAAAGGTTTGAACCAAAGATTTTAAAAGGTTTTGGAGCATATTTGGAGTTACAAGAAAACTCAAAATTTAAGGGTTCTAACCGCGGTTCCTTATCCCCACCTGCGGTTCCATATATATATATGGATCCGCGGGATATTTAGGGAACCGCCCACAGAGGGCTATTTTTGGTGGATGAGGAGAATTTTCCAATTCAGCAAATCTTGATTTTCTAGTCCAACTAATCACAAAGACATGCTAAAAAGAAATAATAGACATAGAAAACACACAAGAACTCATCAAACAAGATTTTGACCAAAATGCATGGATTTAAAATAAAATCGATGTTAGAGGTGTGTTAATTTAGACTCATAGTCATGACACAAGGATCCTCCATATTTCATTATCGTCCTTGCTATATTTGAGAAACCCATACATATAAATTATGTATGCTCGATGTCAATAGCAGGAAGCTATCAAAAACGTCTTTAGATTAAATTAACAATACAAAAAACATTTCTCGACCATTTTCGAAAGAACTTTGAGAATTTTGAAAAAGAGAAGAGGAATTTTTGAAAAAGAGTTTAAGAGACTATATGACTCAAATAATGAAAAGACTTACAAGAGAGAAAGACTCGATTAATGAAAAACACAATTAAGGAATATGTTCCATTAAACCTAGACCTAAACGCAAGTAATTAAAAGGTTCCCTCGTAAGTCGCTTAGTGAAGATGTCGACTAAGTTTTCTACCGAGGGCACCTTCTCAATCGAAATGTTCCCCTTTTGAACATTATCCCTATGGAAATGGTGGCAAATCTCTATGTGCTTAGTTCGTGAATGTTTCACGGGATTCTTGCTAAGGTCTATTGCAACCTTATTGTCACATAAGATGGGAACATCATTAAGTGAAATCCCGTAATCAACAAGCGCTTGCTTCATCCATAGAGCTTGTTGACAAGCTTTACCGACACTCACATACTCGGCTTCCGTGGTGGATATAGCAAGAGCGGTTTGTTTCTTGGAGAACCAAGAAGTTAAACAACAAACCATGAAGGTACAAACTCTACTAGTGCTTTTCTGGTCCACATAGTCTCCCGCATGATCCGAGTCCTCATATACTATGGTTTCTATGCTGGTCCCTTTAGGATACCATAATCCTAAATGTATAGTGCCTTTAATGTATCGAAAGATACGCTTAACCGCTTCAAGGTGAGAGGTTTTGGAAGCCTCTTGGAAGCGAGCACAAAGGAAAACACTAAACATGATATCCGGTCGACTTTCCGTTAGGTACAACAAACTACCAATCATACCACTATATTTGGTGTTGTCTACTGACTCACAATCATCATCTACGGTATGTTTAGTATCCAAGACCATATGGGTCTTCATTGGTCTAAAGTCCTCTAATCCAAATTTCTTTAGCATTTCTTTAACGTACTTAGATTGATTAAAGAAAATACCATCATCCATTTGTTTAATTTGGAGTCCTAAAAAGAAGTTAAGTTCTCCCATCATGCTCATTTCAAACTCGTCATGCATGATTTTGGCAAAGTCATCACACAAGCATTGACAAGTTGAACCAAATATAATGTCATCAACATATATTTGTACGATTATGAGGTGAGAACCTTTCTTCTTTGTAAAGAGTGTATTGTCTACCATCCCCGTGGTATACTCATGTTTTACAAGAAACGCTTTAAGTCTATCATACCAAGCTGTGGGTGCTTGTTTAAGACCATAAAGAGCTTTCTTAAGCTTGTAAACATGATCCGATTTCTCAAAATCAATGAAGTCGGGAGGTTGAGCCACATGTACCTCCTCATTGATCAAACCGTTAAGAAACGCACTCTTTACATCCATTTGTTGAAGCTTAAAATCTAATACACAAGCGTAAGCTAAAAGGATCCTAACGGAATCTAACCTTAACCGGTGCATATGTCTCATCATAATCAGTCCCTTCTTGTTGATTATATCCTTGAGCTACAAGTCTAGCCTTGTTACGAGACACAACACCGTTCTCATATAACTTATTCCTATATACCCACTTGGTTCCTATAATGGTAGTACTTCTAGGTAGAGGAACAAGTTCCCAAACGTCATTAGCAATGAATTGATTTAATTCTTCTTGCATGGCGATGACCCAACTCTCATCCATCAAAGCTTATTTAACATTCTTTGGTTCAAGCATTGAGACAAAACAAAAGAAGTTACTTTGATCTTGGACTTGAGATCTAAGGGTCCTTTGATTTAAGTCGCCTATGACGTTTTCAAGAGCATGATCCTTAGACTCCCTAATGTTTACTCCCTTTCCAACATTAAGGTCTTTGATGTAGTCTTTTTGTACACGTTTTAGGAAAAACGAGTAAATACGGTAAGTATTAGGTATCACGTTTTGTGAAAACGTAAAAGCCAACAATCGAGTTCGTTCTCGAGGAGGTATGGTGTTTAGCCAACAAATATACACGTTATTTATTATGAGTTGTTATGCTTTTGGAAAGAAGGAAAGAAAAGAAAACGGAAACGAATTACGTAAAAAACGGTCGAAAACGCTTAAACGTACGAACGTAAAAACGCGACCAAACAAAAAAATTTACCTAAAAAATAATTAAAAAAATGCTAAAATGTACTAAAAAGTCTAACTAAGAAAAATACGAAAACCAAAAAAATTGAAAATTTTTAAATTATTTATTATTAAATATTAAAGTTAATTAAAAACCTTAAAAAAATAAAATAACTAAGAAAAATACAAAATTCAAATTTTATTATTTGTAAACCTGAAATATATTTATTAAAAGCTAAAAATCATTTTTTTAAAAATTTAAATAACTTTTTCCTATTTTTTAAAATCTGAAGAGAAAATAATAATATAAAATAAATAAAAAAGGGGAAAAATATATGCTTTGCTCAGAAAAATCCTAAATGACAATAAGAAGGGAGGAAAAATGAAAAAAATAAAAAAATAAGCTCAGAATAAGCTGAAAAGGGCAGATAAGCTCGTGGTTTATTATATAAGCCAAAATTTTAGAATGTTTAAGTATTAAACAAACCAACCCTTTACCAGTAAAGTCCCTAGGGCAATTGGTAAAAGGTTGTGTTTTGAGGCGTTGAGTGGGGAGAGGTCGTGGGTTATACTGGGCAACCTCAAAAAGTTTTAAACTTTTTTTTCTTGTTACTCTATGATGCACAATACTTAACCACAACACAAAACACAAACAATCCTAAAATAATACACGAATCATGCCTCAATAGTACATTCAGGGTTCACAACAGGTAACTTTCTTTCTTTGTTTAAATTTTTTTATCTCTTTTATTGAATGGTTTGGTTTGAGGTTGATGTTGGTTATTTGGAACAAAAGGGGGGCACAGTGGACAAATTAACACTAACACTCAAACATACACATTAAATACACCAAATAAATCAAGAACACGAATACACGCGTATAATAAGGCTCATAATAACACAGCAGGTCTCACTTGGTTACTATTTGTTTTCTCACAACTCAATACCAACTTTTCTTAAAATAGAAAAAGGAATTACAAGGTTTGAAACAAGGAAATTATGAGAACAAGAACTAAGCTACGCCTAATGGTGCCTTATATAGGGCTTACAAAAGTTCTAGAATGCATGAAAAATACTAAAACCCTAGCTGTGATGTTCCAAATGTGCCCTTGGAAGATTTTCAAATTTGCAAGTCATGTGATGAATCATTGGACTACTGTTGATGCATAGTTGTAATGAGGCAATCTTGGACGTCCAAATAAGCTTAGGATCAAAGCTAAACCCTTGGGTCGTTGATTTGCCGCAAGTATTTTGTTTGAAGGTAAAGGGTGGGGCAGGGGAGACACGTGTAGGCTAGTTGAGTAATGGGGGGACCAAAGTGAAGGTAGGGTTGTGATTAACAAATGTTTAATCACCAATCTAGAGCAGCTTAGGGTCTAATCATCATTAACCAATGAATACCCAATTTGTGTTCTTGGTTTAAGAATACAGCTTTTGATCTATTTTGGGATTAAGGAAAGTGTTAGGCGCCAGATTTAGTATTAAATTAATCATTTGAAATTAATAATTAATTAAGGTGAGTGGGATATGAGGTGGAAGATTGGTGAGTTGTGATTGGTGGAAATGAGTGAGTGGAAGGTGAGGTGGCAAAGTTAATGGCTGTTTTGTATTTTAGGGTTAAATAAGTTTGAGAAATAGGCAGTATTGGTCCTTCCCATTAATGACACCCCTTTATAACTCTTACACCGTTAGTCCTCATGGTATTTCACAGCAGGTCCTTGTGGCTTTTCATGTTAAGTCCTTTTGTGTAACAATGGATAACAAAGAAGTTAATCATCAAACTTGAAGGGTTGTTCTTGTAAAGTTTTCAAACTTTAGGGACCCCTATTATACTTTTGATATTTATTGGGGTATAAAGTGTCATTCTTCAAATCTTGAGGGATTTGTTTTGCCAATCTTCAATTCTTCAAGGTCTTTTTGGCAAATTCACATCTTGGGCCCGGTTCATTGTGCGGTTTCATTTCTCGTGTTCGTTTTTGCTTGTTTCTTGCGATATTTTGTCTTTTTCACGATATCCATACCTAAAACACACAAAGAGCAAACACAAGTATATTTCACCGTATTTTATGATATTTTCACACATTTTAAGCCCGTTTAGAACGATGAGACCATGTATAAATGCAGTCTCATCACTCCCCCATACTAAACCATTGTCGTGCGATCACACAATGCTAGAATAAAGTATCAAAGCATCTCCAAAATACATTTTTATGACTTTTATTGAAAGGTAAACTCACTAAACTACTACTACGGTGTTTATAGACATTATGTATGATTTTCATCACAAGAGTGTGACTTTTAGGGTCTAAGAATAAAAACAAGTAAATGTTTAATAGAGTAAAGTTCGTCATCCTTGATTGTCAATGTAAAATCCGCACGCTTTTACCATGAACAGTACATACATAATCGTACGTACATGATTAAAACTTTCCGTTTATAGCACGTTCATGTTTCACGAATAGGAATTACAAGTATTACGTACGTGTCATTACACGATAAGTATTTAAGCATATTAATACACGATAATTATTATTAACAATAATTATAATCACGAACATAAAAATCATGAACGTAAATAATCACGAACCTATTATTATGTATTTATGTAATAATTATTACGATCACGTATAGATATGTATATAACACGAACAATAGATAAATAAATCATGTAAACACGACACGAGAACACGTAAATAATTAGAACATGGGAAAAACAACGGTTTTCCCCTTGGGGGCCCACATACCCACGGCAAGAAGAAAAAGGAAGGGGCCAAGCCCGCTTTTATTTAAATAAAACAAGGAAAAGGGATAACATATTTTCATTTACAGAGATTTAGAAAAAAAAACACAAAACCCTAGCCTCCTTTTTCCTTCTCCTTTGGCCGCCGGGTATAAACACCACAAGAGGGGTTTTCATTGATTTTTGGTGATCCAATTCTTGCAAGATCGTTCGTGTTATTATTGTTTCTTTTGTTTCACGCACCGGTAATTCCTTAAACCTTTCTTCTTTTTAATTATTTATTAGATCTAGAACACATGAAATCAAGGGTTTATTAAAAACTATTAATAAAACATGTTAATTAATGAGATCTAATCATAGGGATTTAAAACATGTGGTTTAGGGGTGTTTGGTTCGGCCGACACACACAACCGAGAGCCCTAGGCTCTCGGCTTGGTTTGTTTCGTACCAACAGCCGAGACCAAGGGTCTCGGTGTGGTTTGGTGTCTTGGCCGCAGGAATCAACGAACCCCGACGTATGTCGGGGTTGGCCTTGTGGTGGTTTGGGGGTCTCGGCTGAAAAACAAGGGCACCACCGGCTTAGGCCGGTGGCGGTTTGATTTAAACCGTGGCAACCGGTCAAGCCGGTTCGCCACAATTAAGGGTATGTTTGATCCGGTTCAAGGGGTTTCACGGACCGGTTCACGACATGTTTAGATTTAAAACACGGGTTCGGTTCATGACTTATTTTTACAAGTTAATTATTTTCACAAGTTAAATAATTTTAAGATTTAATTAAATTAATTTAACATGCTATATAATTAATTTAATTTGGACATGACTTAGGTTAATTATTATCTGTAATACTACATGATTTTAACCTAAGTATTTTATGATTTAATTTTAGACTAAAGTAATTAATTAATTATTAAAACATGGCATATAATTAATTAATTTCTATGACTTAGGTTATATTAATAATAAATATTAATACATGTTTTAACCTAAGTATTATTTACCCTTTATTTAATTAAATCATGTTATATTTAATTAAATCTTATAACCTATAGTTTATTTAATTTACATGTAATATTTAATAAACTATACTATAAATCACATGACTTAGAATATTAACCAGTAAAACTAAAGCTTATATTATTAGCTTAATAATCCATCTTATTTCTAATTATAGAAACTTTCTATTTTTAGAAAGTTATCTATTTTAAGCAGCTAATCTATTTATGGAAACTTTCTATTTTTAGAAACTTATTTATTTTAGGCAGCTATTATATTTTTGGAAACTTTCTATTTTTGGAAACTTTCTAATTTTGGAAACTTTCTATTTTTGGAAACTTTCTATTTTTGGAAACTTTCTATTTTTGGAAACCTGCTATTTTTAGGAAGTTACTTATTATTGCACAACAAGTATAATAATACAAGAAATACAAGTAATACTTAATTAGAATAGACGGAATACATGATAAACACAACATAACGATAAAATCAGTAAAACATGACATGAACATATAAAACAAGCTAAGACATGATATAAAACCAGCTACGTACTTAGTAATCAGAATACTTATTCACGTATATTATTTATGTAGCATTAGTGATATCGAAGTAGGACTCTCTTCCGTTCGTCTTCTTCGTTCACTGGACACAATGTACGGATTCTCCGTCCTTTCAGTATGGACATTCATTCCTTATTAGGATTTCCCCGTATCCAGCCAACTTTTTTCCCTAGTATATGTTTTATATGTTTTTGAATTGCTTATGTTTAATTAAATTCCTTAAGCCATATACATGCATGACCAGTTTCACCTAGTTATGGAGGTACCATAACCGTAACACTGGAGGCACCAGTGTTATGACTTCACCACGGCAGAGTGATAGCTCGTGGCGTCCCTTCCGCTTTTTGCCATATTATTATTATCATGTGGGGCTTATGGGTGCATCCTATGTTACATGTTTTACATATTATTCAGGTGAATGTGGTTTGTGCCTTGCATCCTTCACAAGGATTTGATCCCTCCTAGCCTAAAACTTATATTAATTAGAGGCAACCCCTCTAACTGCATGACGAGGTCACCCCTCCAAGTATTCATGCACGTGGATATTTCATGACCTATATTGGCTAATGGTTAACATGTTAAACAGTTTTCATAAGGTAAACATAAGGCTTTCCAAACTATAAAACCAGTTTTATGAACGTGTTCCAGGTTTTCCAGGACTTATACATTTCCGTTGCTATTAGTCTTAGTTATGTTTCAGCTATTTATACTATGTCGTATATCCGTGCACTGAGCGTTATGCTCAGCCGTTACTTTCCTTTCCATGTTCCAAAACGGCAGGTACCGAATGACAGACTCGAGCATTTGGAGGACGTGCATAGGATGGAAGCTGCCATATATACTTATGCTTGTTTAGTCTTATGCTTGTTTAGTCTTTCTGCCTTATGCCTTCATATACTTATGCTTGTTTAGTCTTTCATTCATTTCATTTACTTTATTTATGTTTTGGGCTTATGTTTGGGAACCGATGTTTGATTCCGATTTTCCCTTTGGTCATGTATGTTTTACTACATATTACCGTGCATGCTTTGATGACACGCCATAATTACGCGTAACGGTCCACTTATCAAAGTGGGGTGTTACAATTATGGTATCAGAGCCCAAGGCTTCGATCTGTAGGCTCTAAAACTTGACCTGTGACTAGTGGGTAGTCATCAGGAGCTTCCTAAGCCAATGCTTGTTATTCCATGTACTTATGTTTTCAGCACCTTGTTGTTTTAACCATGATGTTTTCAGCACCTTGTTGTTTTAACCATGATGTTTTCATCAGTATCGCTTTTACTAATATGGACTAAACAACCGTCATCCATACTTAGTTACGTGTCATTGTTTCATGCACGATGTTCCTTGTGAACTGTGGCTAATGTGAACTGAACCCAGTAGTTCATAATTGGTCACATAAATTTTGTTTTTCTGTTAAGTTTTGACAGCTGAGTTTCATTTATTTATTTCGTATATCATTGTCGCAGGTTTATGACTAAGTAACGGTTGGTACAGGACTGGCCCTATTTTGTCGCATGTGCTTTTATCGAAACTTTTAACTTTGGGACCGACCCATAGGCGTCCCCTCGCCATGTCTTTTGTTTTGGGTAAACTGACCATTGACGTTACCCTCGCACATATAAAGGTTTTTATAAACTGCATCATGTATTCATGCACTGTTTTCATGCATAAAAATTTTCTCATGATTTATTGGCATAATTTTTTTTCATGTCCCCTCATAAGTTACTATGATTTTATGTCAAGTATGTTTTCATACTGTCATGGTTAACTTCAGTTTCATGCTGATTATGTTATATACTCCTTCATGTTAAGTTGTTTCATGTTTCTTCATGATAATTTCGTCTTCATGATCGATTACGTCTTACGTCTCTGTTGTTGTTTATGCTTTCATGCAAGACACTGTTGGAATTCATTTAAATCCTGCTTTCATGATAGTCATGGTTGGTTTTCATTAATCACGCTTTCAGGAAAATAATCGTTGAAATTTATTTAACCACACGTTAGCGTTTCTCTATGCAACCAGAATGAGGTATATACTAGCATTGCCAGGTTATCATGATGGTCTTTCTAACCGTTTAACCAATTATTTTCCCTTAAATCATGCCAGATGATCGACCCCATACCGATCATTTCATGTGCATTCCATGTGTACTCCATGTACCGTATCCCATGTGCGTATTCCACTTGTTGATACTCTACAAATTTCTGATGCCGCTCATAGCTTGGAGATGTTACTAAGTGTTGATGCTGCGAATTTTAAAGATGCTACGAGATGCTGATGTTGTTCACAACCTGGAGATCTTACAAGACGAAGACAAAGGCGTTAGATCAAAGTGATCGGACGAGAAGATGCTTCACCACCAGATGATTTCCATCAATCATTGTCCCTAATTCTTAGTTACATGTCACACGTCATTCAGTTGTCGTTTCAGTCATATGAGTGAGAACCGGTACCAGCCGGTCACTCAGCTGAATAGTTACATGAATCACAGTCATGAGAATGACCGTCATGGAACTAACAGACAAGATGATAGTAACCACTACTATGACAGCAACTATCCTAGCAATCGCAACCGAAGCTCCGGCCGCGGACGTGATCAGAAATACAAGGGTTAGCAATCCAACCGATCCGCCAATTCTGGCATAATAACCTAAGAGTTTCAATTTTATTTGTTTTACATCTCGAGACACATGTCAAGACATCAGTCAAGAAACATGTGTCACATATACTTTCTGAAGACACATATCATGCTTATATTTCCCAAGACCCGAGTCAAGACACATGACTCACGTCCAATTCTGGAACATCCCTAAGAAATTCAATGTACCCTCCAAAGGGTATATGCATTTTGAGGTGCCATGTATTAATCAGGCCACAAGAATTTCAGTACCAGCACCGGCGTATCAGTAAGATCAGTCACGTTTGTCGATGACACTTTCATTTCTTGCACCCATAGTTTATATATTCATGACCATAAAGGGCGTCATTCGTATTCCCCATGTATACGAAGGTTTGCTTCAGCCTAATGATAAGATCCAAGCTGCTAACGCATCACCTCGGACAGACATGAGTTGAATTTAATCCTAATCATGGACTACGAACAGCACACCCTGCTATGATTCATGATTATGTACAGCGATGTTCAGGCTCCTGAATACATTCAGCATGGTTTTCCATCAGGAAAATCTGTACAAATTATCTATGCTTTAAAAGCACGTGCTTTGTTAGCCATAACTGCTAAAATTTTCTAGCTGTCAGTTAAGACACGACCCCTGAAGTTCCTTTTACGCATAACCAGTTGATTATACCAAAATCTTCCCATACATTCCAGAAGAACCTTCTAGGAGAAGGCCGGTAACATGAGATTATGTGTCGACTACCGTCGATTTAAAACAAATCACCATTCATAACCGTTATTCTCCTCCACGTATTGACAACATGTCCAATCGACTTTAGGGTGTTAAACACTTTTCCAAGATCGAATTCATGATCATGCTGCCAACAGTGACGAGTGAAAGAGCAGGACATTTCCATGATTGCTATTCGTACACAACTAGGTCATGCTAGATTCGTGATTTTGTATTAGTCTCATAAATGCTCCAGCAGCATTATGGACTTCATAAAATGAGTTTCCATGAACTCATAAACAAATTCATCAGTGTTTTCATCGAGGACAACCTGATTTCCTCTTAGTCTAGAGAAGAGAAGGAAGACCATATTTGCACTATGTTGCAAATTCTATGACAAGAGAAATTTCACCCTGAAATTTTCTAATCTAAGTTCTGGTTGATTACAGTGACACGCTGAATCACATGGATTCTCACGGTTAATCTTACCATGACTCAGCTTATGCATAAAGGTGAGAACCCTACACTACGTTAGGTGTTCCAAGAAAATCCTACGCTAAGAAAAGTCTAATTTCGGAGACTCAGAGGTTCGCAAACTCCTATGTATCAAATTTCTACGAAAAAAGATACGTTTACGTTCATATCTAAGTGCCTGTCGTACCAGTAGGTTAAGATAGAACACCAACAGACTAAGATGTTTTTCCATCATCAGAAATTGTGAAGAGAAATGGGACAAGATCTCCATGGATTTTGGTTACCAGATTAACGTAAACTCAGAAGAAGCATGATGCTATCTGGGTTATTGCCAACAGTTTGATCAAGTCTGCAGAATCCTTACATCCGCAAGGATTTCAGAACCAACAGATTGATCGGACATGTTCTAGCCAAGGCTCATCCGATCACTTGGTAATCCGTCAGCTATCGGGTCAGACAAAGGTTCGCATTTGTGCTCCTTATTTATGTTCACGTTCTTGTTCTAATTTCACGACCTGCTTTCACGCTCACGTTCATGACACTATTCACGTTCATGATCGTATCCTGGCTTACGATGTTACGTCCTTTTTTTCATTCTGGGAAGTTTTGCAAGGACTTGAGACCAAACTCAAGTTTAGTGTAACTCTCTATCCTCATATAGACGTTTCACGTCACCTTCCACGTCTCTCCTTATAGCATTTGGCGTTACCGCCGCCGTATTCCATGTTCGCGATATGTTTCACATGTCATGTTCATTCCACGTTCCTCATATCACGTTCACGATATGTTACACGTATCATTGATCACGATATGTTTGCTCATACTACACTCACCATGTCTCCACGTAACACGTTCAAAATTGTTCACGTATCACGTTCACAATTTCTCACGTACTACATTTCAGTATGTCTCACGTGTCATTGCTAAGACATTACTATTATCAGTTAGTTTGGGGTTATTTCGCACTAGAACGTTTCAGTTACCCTTGCACGTTAATTCTTTTTCCTCTATCAAATTCAGGGGATCTATCTTATGTTGAAAATCATGAACTCTTCGTGTTTTCAAGTCAAGGTCAGGAAGACCAAGATTTATTATTTGTGTCAAGATCTTGTGGAGGAACCGTTCCGAGAGGGAAGTCACTTGGAAACGGACGAGTCCATCCGGATTTTATCCTCTAATCCTTCCATAATTCAGTAAGACTCTTTTAGTCACGTCACGTTCCATGTCCTTTTAGCCATGTCACGTTCCATGTTCCTTTCTACCATGTCACCTTCATGTCCCTTTTATCTTACATACCCTCTCAGTTTGATTCGGGTATGTTTCTCTTTTCCAGCTTACGTTATCTATAATTCGGGGACGAATTATTCTTTTTAGGGGGGAGAGTTGTAAAACCCGCACTCTTTTACCATGAACAGTACATACATAATCGTACGTACATGATTAAAACTTTCCTTTTATAGCACATTTATGTTTCACGAATAGGAATTACAAGTATTACGTACGTGTTATTACACGATAAGTATTTAAGCATATTAATACACGATAATTATTATTAACAATAATTATAATCACGAACATAAAAATCATGAACGTAAATAATCACGAACATAAAAATCATGAACGTAAATAATCACGAACCTATTATTATGTATTTATGTAATAATTTTTACGATCACGTATAGATATGTATATAACACGAACAATAGATAAATAAATCACGTAAACACGACACGAGAACACGTAAATAATTAGAACACGGGAAAAACAACGGGTTTCCCCTTGGGGGCCCACATACCCACGGTAAGAAGAAAAAGGAAGGGGCCAAGCCCACTTTTGATTTAACTAAAACAAGGAAAAGAGAGAACATATTTTCATTTA
Source organism: Glebionis coronaria (assembly GCA_025667525.1). Classification (NCBI taxonomy): domain Eukaryota; kingdom Viridiplantae; phylum Streptophyta; class Magnoliopsida; order Asterales; family Asteraceae; genus Glebionis; species Glebionis coronaria. The sequence goes on from CM046877.1 coordinate 217,781,959, forward strand.
CAGAGATTTAGAAAAAAAAACACAAAACCCTAGCCTCCGTTTTCCTTCTCCTTTGGCTGTCGGGTATAAACACCACAAGAGGGGTGTTCATTGATTTTTGGTGATCCAATTCTTGCAAGATCGTTCATGTTATTATTGTTTCTTTTGTTTCACTCATCGGTAATTCCTTAAACCTTTCTTCTTTTTAATTATTTATTAGATCTAGAACACATGAAATCAAGGGTTTATTAAAAACAATTAATAAAACATGTTAATTAATGAGATCTAATCACGAGGATTTAAAAAATGTGGTTTAGGGGTGTTTTGGTTCGGCTGACACACACAACCGAGAGCCCCAGGCTCTCGGCTTGGTTTGTTTCGCACCAACAGCCGAGACCAAGTGGTCTCGGTGTGGTTTGGTGTTTTGGCCGCAGGAATCAACGGACCCTGACGCATGTCAGGGTTGGCCTTGTGGTGGTTTGGGGGTCTCGGCTGAAAAACAAGGGCACCACCGACTTAGGCCGGTGGTGGTTTGATTTAAACCATGGCAACCGGTCAAGCCGGTTCGCCACAATTAAGGATTTGTTTGATCCGGTTAAAGGGGTTTCACGGACCAGTTCACGACATATTCAGATTTAAAACACAGGTTCGGTTCATGACTTATTTTTACAAGTTAATTATTTTCACAAGTTAAATAATTACAAGATTTAATTAAATTAATTTAACATGCTATATAATTAATTTAATTTGGACATGACTTAGGTTAATTATTATTAGTAATAATACATGATTTTAACCTAAGTATTTTATGATTTAATTTTAGACTAAAGTAATTAATTAATTACTAAAACATGGCATATAATTAATTAATTTCCATGACTTATGTTATATTAATAATAAATATTAATACATGTTTTAACCTAAGTATTATTTACCTTTTATTTAATTAAATCATGTTATATTTAATTCAATCTTATAACCTATAGTTTATTTAATTTACATGTAATAATTAATAAACTATACTATAAATCACATGACTTAGAATATTAACCAGTAAAACTTAAGCTTATATTATTAGCTTAATAATCCAGCTTATTTCTAATTATGGAAACTTTCTATTTTTAGAAACTTATCTATTTTAAGCAGCTAATCTATTTATGAAAACTTTCTATTTTTAGAAACTATTTATTTTAGGCAGCTAATCTATTTTTGGAAACTTTCTTTTTTTGGAAACTTTCTATTTTTGGAAACTTTCTATTTTTGGAAACCTGCTATTTTTAGAAAGTTACTTATTTTATTACACAACAAGTATAATAATACAAGAAATACAAGTAATACTTAATCAGAATAGACATAATACATGATAAACACAACATAACGATAAAATCAGTAAAACATGACATGAACATATAAAACAAGCTAAGACATTATATAAAACCAGTTACGTACTTAGTAATCAGAATACTTATACACGTATATTATTTATGTAGCATTAGTGATATCGAAGTAGGACTCTCTTCCGTTCGTCTTCTTCGTTCACTAGACACAAGGTACGGATTCTCCGTCCTTTCAGTATGGACATTCTTTTCTTATTAGGATTCCCCGTATGCAGCCAAATGTTTTCCCCAGTATATGTTTTATATGTTTTTGAATTGCTTATGTTTAATTAAATGCCTTAAGCCATATACATGCATGACCAGTTTCACCTAGTTATGGAGATACCATAACCATAACACTGGAGGCACCAGTGTTATGACTTCACCACGGCGGAGTGATATCTCGTGGCGTCTCTTCAGCTTTTAGCCATATTATTTTTATCATGTGGGGCGTATGGGTGCATCCTAGGTTACATGTTTTACATATTATTCAGGTGAATGTGGCATGTGCCTTGCATCCTTCACAAGAAGCTGATCCCTCCTACCCAAAAACTTATATTAATTAGAGGCAGCCCCTCTAATTGCATGACGAGGTCACCCCTCCAAGTATTCATGTACGTGGATATTTCATGACCTATATTGGCTAATGGTTAACATGTTAAACAAGTTTCATAAGGTAAACATAAGGCTTGTCAAACTATAAAACCAGTTTTATGAACGTGTTCCAGGTTTTCCAGGACTTATACATTTTCGCTGCTATTAGTCTTAGTTATGTTTCAGCTATTTATACTATGTCGTATATCCGTGCACTGAGCGTTATGCTCAGCCGTTACTTTCCTTTCCATGTCCCAAAACGGCAGGTACCTAAGGATAGACTCGAGCATTTGGTGGACGTGCATAGGATGGAAGCTGCCATAGACTTCTTCTCCTTCTGCCTTCATATACTTATGATTGTTTATTCTTTCATTCATTTCATTTACTTTATTTATGTTTTGGGCTTATGTTTGGGAACCGATGTTTGATTCCGGTTTTCCCTTTGGTCATGTATGGTTTACTACATATTACCTTGCATGCTTTGATGACACGCCATAATTACGCGTAACGGTCCACTTATCAAAGTGGGGTGTTACAGTCAAACATTCCATGCTAAGTGTAAAAATGAGATCATTGTTGGTACAAGTCACAATGCTAACACTACTCATGCATTCAAATTGTGTAATACTTTTTCTCCCCGCAATCCTACTTATTAAGAAATGAAAAGATATCTAGAGGTTTTTAACTATTTTGTCATGGATCACAAGGACTCATATTAACTTATTTGAATATTTATTAAGCCGAAAATAAAGTTGACACGGTTTATTTAATAAGTAGCTAGAGGACACGGTCTTTCAAAACGCTTTTTATAATCATAAAAAGTCCATATCTCGACATAGCTTTGATCACGACGTGGGACCTTTCCCGGACCGATATTTGGCATGTGTTTCGAACTTCATCTTGAGAGACGATCTTTGTTATGGTCTTCTCTTCATTTTTGGTACATGCATCTTCTTCTTGATTTGAGATGCTTCATCGTTGACCACGACTTTATTCACTTGTCTTTCTCCTCATTTTGGGACTTCGATTATGCAACGATCCGCCTCCTTTTCGGACTTGGATTCATAAATTCATCCTCATTCCTTGTAAGGGCCTTTTTGGATTCATAAACTTTTCCATAACCTTTTGGAGTACTTTGTTTTTCGTCGTGTGTCTTCATCCTTCATTTTGGATTTGGATTCGTGAACTTCACATCATTTTGGATTCGCCAATCTTCGCATCTCGTTTTAATAAGCTATGTTTTGAAAATGTACTTTATGCAATCATAATTAACTTTCAAACGATCTTGTTCTAGAAGCTAAATACCTTATAAACCGTATGTCCTTTATTTATTGCAACTTATTTGTCCTAATGCATTGATCTTATGGGAGAAAAAGCCACAATTAAAACACATAAGTTTTGAAAGAACATTTTCATGTTATACGTTTAGCATGATCACTTGTCTAACTCTATCACTTCTCGTTCTTCACTAGTTAAAGACCTCTAATTAAAGAGACTCGTGAATACTTAGCCATCCAAGTCAAAATTAGGCTAAATTTGGATTAGCTTCATTATGACTAGATTAAATCAAAGTTTTGGGTTTTCAAGTCACCTATAGGAGCTTGCATTTTCTTAGACTTGGAAAAGTTTTAGAAAAAATGCGTTTTAAAGTTCCCTTGATAAGTGAGTTTCTAGGATCAATTATAGGAACTTGCGAAAAGTTCTTGTTCTAATCCCTTTCGAGTTAAGATTTTCGCGTTTTAAAGTTCCCTATATAAAAGTCTAGCAAAACTTGATTTAAGCGGGTTAAGGAATGTTAAGGGCTCTAAATGCCCATCAAGTCAAAAATTAACTCTTATTCTACCCAACGGAAAAGCCTACATTCATGTCTTAAAAACACTTACAAAAACTAAGAAAAATTTGAAAAATTTGGCCATTTTTAGCCTTATTTGCATCAAAACATAAACAAAACGATGAATGTTGGAAAGCAAGAGGGAGTGAGCAAGGTAAGTATCTATTCACCCCCTCCTCATACTAAAATTAAACATTGTGCTCAATGTTTCGAGTCTAAGGGTGGATTACCCCCATACTAGAGACGAAGAGTCGAATGCTTAAGATCTAGTATGGAAAGGGTAAGCAACAATCAATCTAAAGACGTTTATGAATTATGCTATAAGATTATCGTTAGAACATTCAAAGGATATGTCGTGGATTCGTGAAAACTTCTTCAAGCAAACAATCGAGGCTCACGTAAATGAACACGAGAGGCTTCAGTCGTGGCGATGACGATGATCAAGATAACACATTCACAAATAATCACGAGGCAACGAGTTGGAAGGACACAAATCCCCTCACATTAACTACATTAGAAAGCGATAATATGTACATGGATAAGCATTGGAGTGCCCCCACGAAGCACCTCGTTTTTTATTACCGGGTCATGAGCTCGACTCGATCCCCTCAATACTTATTATCATTGGGGAAAGTGACTTGGTCAAGGTCGTCCAAAGAAGGCACTTCCTCACCGAAGTAGTGCTTGAGCCTATGTCCATTCACCTTAAAGTTAGGTCTATAATTTTGAGCTAGCTCGATGGTCACATAAGGAAAAAGTTGTGATACGGTGAATGGACCCGACCAACGGGATTTCAACTTTCCAGAAAATATCTTCAAACGAGAGTTAAAAAGCAACACTTGATCACCAATGTTAAAAACCCGGTTTTTAATCTTTGAATCATGAAACTTTTTAGTCGTTTCTGTTAGATTGTAGCACACGACTTATAAGAACAAGAAATAAAGATGAAGATTAAACCAAAAAAGAAAGATTAGATTAGATGAAGGAAAAAAGAAAAACAAAGAAGATGTGAATTCCTAGTGAGAGAAACACATACGTTTCTCTCTCTAAAACAAATGAAATGGAAAACACACACACAAATGAGGCTTAGGAGGCCTTTTATACTAAGTACTAAGTGTTTAGGAGGCCTTCCTCATTTGTGTGTTCGGGACTAATTCCCGTTACATAAACATTAATAACTAAGAACTCTCGACACCGTTGAATAGTATTTTTCACGAGCTTCGCAACGGTATATTATATGACCATCACTTTAAATACGGCTAACAATCTCCCCCTAAGGGGTGGTCATGTAATATGTGACTTCACTTCGTTGGTGTTGCAGACTTTGAAGCTCGTTGTCTTGAGAGTTCTTTCATAGTTCCTTTTATGACTTGTGATCTTGGATCTTTGATCTTTGCCTTGACTTGATCTTGTAACTTTTCAGCTTGTGTTCTTGTGTCTTTCTCCACATACTCATGTTTTGTGTTGACTTGAAAGCTTGTAAACAATCTCCCTTGATCATCAGAGTAGCGGAAGTCTTTGTCTTTAGATGTTCTTGAGCTTTCTTCAATAACCCTGAATATGTGGCATTGAATTGCGACTCTTGAGATAACGCCACCGTTTGCATTCCACCGGTTTCCCGTTATACAGTACGAATACTGTACCTGTGATCAGGTAAGTTCAAAGAACTTCCTTGACAGGATTTCCAGCTGTGGTAGCCGTTCTCAATACTCGAATATATCGAAAGATAACTCAAAGTAAGGAGTGAATCATGCAGTTCCATTCTGCTGATTAAGTCGTCAATTCACTTTCCTGGAACAAGTCTGAATCATTTAAGAATCAAACCATCGTTGCTTTCCAGTTGACACAAGTTTGATTCATATAGAATCGCACAAGTTACCTACCGCAGTGCTGTTTGATGATGACACTGGAAGGATTTCCATTCGTCACTGTAAATACTGAAAAGTATTACTCTGAATGTTCTGGCAAGATCATAAAGATATTGCGTCGAGACCTGGAACGAGTTTGAATCAATTAAGAATCAAACCACTGTTGCTTTCCAGTTAACATATGTTTAATTCAAGTGAATCTTACATATGACCTACCGCAGTGCTGTTTGATGTTAACACTGGAAGGATTTCCATTCATCACTGTGAATACTAAAGAGTATCACTCTGAATGTTCTAGCAATACCACAAGGATAGAGCGTAGGACTCTGTAAATCATCGCTTGTGTTCTAATGATGAACAACAATTGATCTATGGAATAAGTGTCCTAATGAGATTTTTGATGAATCTCGTTGGCTCTAGACTCTATAAGTGCATGTTTATTTGGTGATCGGAGGCTGGAGCAGACTGCCACCTATTCAATATCTACTATCTCGGAGTGAGAAAGTTGATAGAAATGAGTTGAACTCCGTGACAATAAAACAAACTTCTTTTGAGAGAAGCTTGAGTAGGCTGGGAAGGGTTGTGCATTGCATCACTGGGTCCATGATGCTTTGTCTTCAGTATCAGAAATCATCAAAGTAATTCTGATAATAGATGTATTGACCCGGTTTCTGTCTAAGTTGTATGGAGGGCTTCTTTCTTTACACCCTTTATCCTTACATTTCTTTTTCATTCTTCAACCCCTTCAATGCTTACCAAGACGTCATAACTAGCACCTTGTTGTTATTGTTCCAGTGCTAGCTTAAGTCATTAGTCGGCATTATTCCCGTACACTCAACTACTCCATCTTTCCTAAGGACTTCTAAGTTCTAATGGATTGTCCCTGGGAAGATCCCTCCGGTTCTGGTTGGATCATAGGACGAATACCTAACCACCTTTTGACACCAATACCATCGTGAATTTATGTGTTGAAGGGTATAGATATCGTAACCAGAAAAATCAATTGAAAATGCAGTCAAGGTGTTGATGAAATCAATGTTTACACCTTAAGAGTTTTCTATATCACCAAAAACGCTCCCCCTACATATGTGCATCATAAAAGGAGAGATTTTTGCACATATTAGGAAGAGAAAGCACTTATATCAAAGATCTTATTCAAGATAACACATTTTAATCACTATTCTCCCCCTCAAAAATTGCATGAAATTGAAATTTTTGTGAAACTAGTGATGAAACATGGAGAGAATAATGTGTCATGAAACGTTGGAACAAATGTTTATGAAATCATTATACTCCCCCGCGAAAAGAGATTCTATTTAAATAGGGGAGTATATGAGCACATTGTTTTGAAATACTTTGAAAAATTGTGCTCAAAAGTCCGAGAAAAATTGTGTTCATGAGCTTAAAACTTTGAATGTTTTGATATAAGCTCATGACCGAGAAAAATGAATTTCTCGTTGTTGAGGATAAGTCGAAGACTTTCCTTTATTTAGTGACCGGGTTATAGTCTGACATGTGACTATAAGCCATTATGAGAAGAAAAATAGAAAAGACATGTTTTGAAAACATTTGAACTCTCATTCGAACTTTATGTACGTACCCGTGTCGTTATTGAACAACATTTCTAAGCACGTCCATATTATCGATGCTGAGAGACATGTCGGAGAAGAATATTTTTGGTATTTTTTGAAAGATTTTCTCATTTTTTATTTTGTTTTTATAGGTTTTATATTTTTGTATTTTGGTTTTCTGATAGATATATACAAGGTTACTGCGAATGTGCAAGACGTTCAAGTTCATCAGGAGTGAAACTACGCATACCAAGTCGACGAACCAAGAATTCAAATCTGTCTTGAGGAAGAGCTTTGGTGAAGATGTCGGCTAGTTGGTAGTCCGTCTTGACAAAGAACAGTTCGATCGTTCCTTTTTCCACATGCTCCTTAATGAAATGGAATCGGACAGCTATGTGCTTGGTCTTGGAGTGTTGGACCGGGTTGCAGGATATGGCTATGGCTGATTGTGAATCACAGTAAATAGGGACTTTGTTAAAGTAAAAGCCATAATCCGTTAGTTGTGTTCTCATCCAAAGGACTTGAGCACTACACACGGATAGAGACACATATTCTGCTTCCGCGGTTGACAACGCCGTACAGTCTTGTTTCCTTGATGACCAGCTCACTAGCTTCTCGCCTAAGAATTGTGCTCCACCGGAAGTGCTCTTGAATGTATCATGACACCCTGCATGATCGGCATCTGAAAAACCAGTGAGATTAAAACCAGAATCCTTCGTATACCAGAGACCCATGTTAATGGTTCCCCGGAGATAACGAAAGATCCTTTTAACCTCCTTGAGGTGCTTCTCGGTTGGCTGAGCCTGGTACCGAGCACATAAACAAGTAGCATGCACAATGTCCGGTCTGCTTGAGGTTAAGTACATAAGGGAACCGATCATACTTCGGTATTTTGTAGCATCTACAAATGTCCCTTTCTTATCCAAATCAAGCTTGTGTTTAGTGTCCATTGGAGTACCAATAGGATCACAGTTATCCATACCAAATTTTGTTAGAATCTCAAGCACATACTTGGACTGATTTATGAAAATACCACGGGGGGATTGGTGAACTTGGAGACCAAGAAAGAACGTCATTTCCCCCATCATGGACATTTCGAATCGACTTTTCATAAGGTCGGCAAATAATATGGAATATTTTGGGTTAGTAGAACCAAATATAATATCATCTACATAGACCTGAGCCACCAAGATGTCGTTTCCGTAGTGCTTGATAAACAACGTTGGATCAATGGTTCCTTTGCTGAAGTGATTTTGTAGAAGAAATGATGATAATTCGTCGTACCATGCCCTCGGTGCTTGTTTCAAACCATAAATTGCCTTTTTCAACTTGTAGACATGGCTTGGATGTTCGGTACTAATGAAACCTTCAGGTTGACATACATACACATCTTCTTTTAACGGCCCATGCAAGAAAGCTGTCTTCACGTCCATTTGATACACAGTGAACGATTTGTGTGCAGCATATGCCAAGAAAATCCTAATAGCTTCTATCCTAGCAACCGGGGCGAAGGACTCGGCGAAATCAATTCCCTCCTGCTGTTTATAACCTCTCACAACTAACCGAGTCTTGTTCCTAATGACCGTTTGCTCCTCATCCATCTTGTTTTTGAATAACCATTTCAGGGTAAGCGGATCGATATTGTCTGGTCGAGGTACTAACTCCCATACATCGAGTCGGATGAACTGATTGAGTTCTTCTTGCATAGACTCAATCCATGATGCATCGGTCATTGCTTCTTTCACACTTGCTGGTTCCATTGTGCTTACTGATAGTGCATAGATACACATATCACCATCGGTACGCAGCTGATTTCGTGTTGAGACCGGTCGTGAGAGATTGCCAATCACTTGAACCAAAGGATGATTCTTAGTCCATTTGTGTTCATGTGGAAGTGTATGAGAAACTTGATGCGAGCTCGACGGATCCACATATGGTGCTGACGGCTGAGTAGTGCTTGTGGAAGCCGCAAATGGATTAACAAACTCGTGTTCGTTGAGCATCGCATTGTTTTCATTTTCAGCAACTATTTCATTCTGAAGATGAACATGAGTAGGAATTTGCTGAGAATGTTGTTGAGTTGCGTCAGCAATCGGAGAAGTGGTTGGAATGTTTTGAGGTACTATGGTTGAGGTTGACGTAGATGGTGCAGAAGTAGATGTCGATGGTGTAGATGCAGTCGGAGGTTCTTGAACTACCGTAGCAGGTGCAGCCGGGGCATTTTGAGGAACACCAAATGACGAAGGACCCTCCATATATTCATCATAAATAGGCCCAAATAAAACTTCCAAGTCACGTTCCGAAGGTTGTAACGATGAGATTGCTGACGGCGCAAATTGAAGCGCGAGTCCTGAACTTACATGTCTAGAAGTCTGACCTTGAAGCTCGGGATGTGAGCTTCTATGCTGAGAGGCCATACCCGAGAGTTCATCAAAGGTAACGTTCATAGTCTCCATTACCTTTCTTGTCCTTCGATTATAAACCCTATAAGCACAAGCAGTTGAAGAATAACCGATGAAAAAGCCAATATCACCTTTAGGTTCAAGTTTACCGATATCTTCACGATCATTCTTCGGATAACATAATGCACCGAAGACATGTAAAAATGAAATATCCGGTTTTCTTCCATTAATGATCTCATAAGGTGTTTTGTTGAAACGGGTGTGAATAATGGAGCGGTTTTGAGTATAACATGCAGTTGCTATAGCGTCGGCCCAAAGGAATAACGGTGCACTAGAGGAGAGAAGCATCGTTCGAGCTGCTTCAACTAACGTACGATTCCTCCGTTCCACAACTCCATTCTGCTCTGGAGTTCTTACAGCCGAAGTTTGATGAGAAATCCCAACTTCGTCAAAATAAGCTTTCAATTTCTGATTTGTGAATTCTGTACCGTTATCCGTTCTCACAATAATGACAGGGGCTTGCAGTAGAACTGATGTTTTCTTCAAGAAGTTAATAATTACATCAGGGGTTTCATCTTTTGAAGCAAGAAAATGAACCCATGTGTAGCGAGAATAGTCATCCACAATGACAAGGACATACCGCTTTCCATTAATACTTTTGATTCTCATTGGGCCACACAAATCCATATGTAGGAGATGTAACCTATTCGTTGAGTTGGGAACAGGTTTGGGTTTGTGAGGCTTCTTCTTACTTTTACCTTGCTCACATGAAGGACAAAGATGGTCTTTTGTATATTTGAACTTTGGAAGACCGGTAACGAGATCATCTTTCGCGAGATGGGTGATGGCATCGAAATTGAGATGAGATAACCTTTGATGCCATAACCATGACTTTGTTGATGTGGCTCGGGCCATGAGACAAATTGGAGAAGCAGCAGACATTTGAAAAAGATCAATGGTGTAAAGGTTGGTGGTACGATTTCCTTTCAACAGATCAATTCCTTCAAGATCTCTTACAAAACATGTATGACTTCTGAAAGCGACCTCCAAGTCTGAATCACAAAATTGCCCAACCGAGAACAAGTTATGTCCCAAGCCATCAACAAAAGAGACTCTGGTGATGATTATATTTCCCCAATGAAGATCACCATAGCCTAGAATTGCCGCAACATGATCATTTCCAAATCGAACAGTTCCCATGAAACGCCATACAAAGTTCTTGAGAAGGCTTCGATTCCCAGTCATATGTTTGGAACAGCCCGAGTCCACGCACCAGAGACAAATTTCAACAACCTGCCAATGATAAGAGAAACAAATATTTTGGCAACCGATGAAATAGGTTCCTGTAGGGTTAGAAGATAATTAAGCCGTATCACATACCGACGTTTCACTGTCAGTATGAGATCTACTAGTGTCGATAATTTTTCCACTACAGTCAAAATTTCTACCAGTAGGCAACCATTTAGAGGTGAGTCTAGGGCTACTAGGCTTAGCAAGACTTTCTGTGGACCCTACATGCGTACTTTTTGGAACATACACCTTAGCCTTAGGAGTGCGTTGTTGTTCACTGACTGACAGCTTGTCAATTCGAGTGTAACCACCATAATTCAAACCATTCATAGTCAAACCACAAGCATCATGACTAAAAGTAAAGAAACATTTATTACATTTAGCACAAATAACTTCAGATTTTTCATTCCGAATAGCAAGCTTAAAGTCATTACATTCAGATGAATTAGGTTTCTGATTATGATTAAAAAGCGGTAAATTCCTAGGGTGTTCTTCTACTTCCACATTATTGATCTTGGGGCGACTACTTCTAGAGGCAAAAGGGACCCTATCATTCCTTGTATTGCTCGTAGGCTGTGGCCTTCTGCTCTTAGTGTAGTTGTTTATTCCTGTAGAAGAAGACACGCGTCTATTAGAATTAGCACTTTTTAAATCAATAACTTGTGGTTGAGTTATAGTGATCGGTTTTGTCCTAACGCTTGCTTTACGTTGTTTGCTAGGCACAGAGGGAGAACTAACACGAAACATTCCTGGGGCAATCATAGCAGTTTTCGTTCCAGCAACCTTGGGAAAAGGAGTCACAGCAATACGAGTGGGTCCCGAGGTTGCTGGTTTCTGGATCATCGTATCCACAATCGAGCTAGGTTCAGAAGTCTTATCTTTTAACAAGGCCTTTAACTTACAGTTCTCACAGATTTTATCAATAAGTTTCTGATAGACAGACTTACTTTGTTCAACAGCCCGCTTATATGAAACAACAACAGATTCTAAATCTACAATCTTAGCCTTAAGCTTCTGAACATTACCACCACTAGCACTCTCTAACCCAGACGAGGCCAAATTTGTTTCCGAAACCCCTCCTAACTGAGCCTGCAACCTTGCGATAGTTTGTTGCATTTCATTGTGAGCTTTTTCATACGAAATCTTGTCATATTTGCATTCATCACATTTTTTGACAAATTTATTCCAAAGATCGGTGAATTCTTTATCCTTTTTAATGACATAAGATTCCATCTTCTCTTTCATAAGATCAAGCTCAGTTTGGAGGTTTTCATTATGCGACATAGAGGTACCTAACTCAACAGGGCTACTATCAGTACAATCACGAGCTTTAGAGAGGCGTCCAAGATCGTTTTCCAAAACTTTAATTTTATCAAGAGATTCATCAGCTTCCTTCGTCAATGATTTAAAGTCTTCAACAAAGTTGGCTAATTCTTTTAGAAAAGCGTTTTCCAAATTTCCTAACCGAGCATCAACTTGATTAATAATTGGATTAATATCGTTTTGAAGAATTTTTTGAACCTCAATCTGAACAGGTGATGTAAAATTACCTCCAGTTATTTTTGAATTAACAACCCGTTTAAGGATGACAAAGTTATCTTTAAGCTCGTTTAGAAATCGGCGAGTGATACTCGGTTTAGGAGGGTCATCAGACAATTCCTCACTTGGTAGCAAAAGCATTTCAGTACTCGTTTTAGACCGAACAAAAACAGTTGGAGGATTAACTTTCGGATAATAAACGGGTATCACTTCTTTATCAAGCTTTTTCATTCTTAAACGAGACTCTACAGCGAGTTCAGTAGTTTCCTCGGAATCATGCACACTAGGAGGATCATGCTCATCAGACAATAGCACACTACCATTATATAAAGTTTCATTAGTGGCCTGAACTTTCTTAAGGCATCCTGGATTAGGGGGAAGAGGACAACCTAAAGCCATTTTGTATCGAGTGTAATTTATCTCATTCACTTTTGGTGCGAGCATATTTATCGTCTGCATAGTTTGGCCACGTTTTACTAAAAGGTTGTCTAATTCTCTAATCCTATCCTGCGCTTTGCAAAAATCCTCAAGAAGCCCATCTTCTCGAATTTTGAAATCATGTTTCAGCTGTTTTCTTTCTTCTTTTAAATCAGAAACAATAGATTTTTCAGTTGAAAGCTGTTTATTAAGAGAAGTGATTTCATCATTCAATTCGCTTATCTTTTTAGCACTACTTAAGTGTAAGGCATTTAACTTCTTAGTGGTGCATTTTTCTTGATAAACCGATGTAGCATGAGCTTGTTCAAGTTCCTTGATTTTTTCATGATGAATCTCAAAACTTTTCTCCCGTTCCTTATATCCCGCAAGCTCAGTGGTCAATTTGGCATTAGTTTCTCTAAACTTATTATTAACCACCGTAGCATGATCTACATCCTTAGCAAGCTTATCAAATAGAGATTTATAATACGCATGTGTCTCATCAGGAAGGGTTGTAGGCTGGGCAACTTGATCTACACTAAGGTCCACACTAGGCTCATTTGAGATAATATTACTAGTATTCGTTTGATCCTTGTGTGTCTCAATGTAGGGCTCAAGCATCTCAGTATACTCTTCCTCCTGATTAGACATATTATATATATCATTATCATCAAAACTTGGGTGTACCTCAGAGGGACCGTCTGCATCATAAACGGGAGCTCTGTCATCATGCATTCCTGAGGTTGATGCTTGCTGTAAGTTTGCCATCAAGATGTAGTTGGCATTCACCTCTTCTTCCTCGTCATATTCTGCAGCAGAAGCCATAAGATCAAATTCCTCAGCTTGAAGTGGGATTCCTGCCTCTTCTTTTTGTGCTATGAGAAGCTGAGTCTGAAGATAAGCAGCATCCCTCTTCTTTTTGGCTGTGCAATCACGAGCATAATGACCAAATCCCCTGCAGTTGTAGCACTGAACCTGACGATTGTTGTTTCCATTTCCCGTACCAGTATTCTCAGCCCTTGCAGCCACAATGTTTCCCATCTGGTTACCAACCGCTGGCACAACAATTAACCCATTCTGATTACCCGCATTCGGAACACCCGGATTTTGACCACGGTTTTGACCATACTGATTTCCTGCATTGCCAACGGTCTGCCCAGCATTCTGACCATATTTTTGAAACTGAGTCCCCGTGTTTCCAGCAACTACCAATTGGCGATCTTGATTCGCATTCATGAAAGGTTGAGCAATCTGCCTGTTTCTAGTGTTCGAGGAGATTCTCTGATTGTTGTTGGTGGGGTTAATGGTGAATTTGAATGCCTTAGCAAGAAGGGCAAGACCAGTATTAATAGCATGAGTAGGATCGGTAATGTCATCAAAACAGGCAATGGGTTGTTGTAAGTAATTCATAGCAGCAGGATGTTGATATCCATAAGCAGTGAGTTGTTGTTGTTGTTGTTGTGGCATGAAGTTACTAGATGAGGGTTGATGGTAGGGTACCATGGGATATGACATAGATGATGGAGAGTTTGCCATAAAAGCCAATGGATCTTGTGTCTTGGCACGTCTTTCTGCCCTAACTTCGTTAGCTTCATCTTGATTCATCTTCAAATAGTCATAAACTTGAGTGTAGTCCACAACATGAAGATCCTTGGTTTGATTGACCAGAGTGACATATCGTGACCATTCAGAAGGAAGATTATCAAGAAATTTAATGTTGGCAGCAATTTGTGCAGGTTCATGTTTGTTTCTTCTAAGATGGTTCATGAGGGTTGAAAACCGATGATAATAAGGTTCAATTTGTTCCCCTTCAGTAGACGTAAATTTCTCCCATTCACGAAGCAACTTAGTTTCCTTTTCTTGTAAACCGATTTCACTGCCCTTCATCATTTTCTGAATCCTAAGCCACATCTCGTGTGCGGTTTCACAACTATCGACAGCAGCATAAACATCTTCAGGAAGTCCCATAAGAATGACTTGAATTGCTTGATCATCAGCGTCGATTTGTTTGGATTCAGCTTCAGTTAATTCTTCATCTGTTTGCTCATGACTTGAATCAGCTACTGGGTTAGCATTCGTAGGGTCCCCAGGCACAATGATTGTTCTTCTAACATACGGACCCTTTTGAATCGAGTTGACAATCAACTTTCCCAGAGGTTTACATTTTGCATAACGAAGGAGACGACTAGCCCATGTAGTGTAGTTCTCCTTGGTAAGCATGGGTGGACGATTCTCAGTACCCGCAGCATAGATATCTTGTTGAGACGTCATCGTAGAAGTCGTGTGAACAACAGGATCTCAATTCGTAGAAAGCGTGAGGTGATGTTGAAATTCCGAAACTTCCGATTTTTTTCTCAGTCCGACAATAAATTCCTCAGTCCGACAAAACGGTAAGCTGAAAAAATTGTGTATCGCCAAATTTTGAAATTGAGTTCGAGATAGCCAAAAACTAGTAGGGAAAAAATTTGATTCTACTTGACCTAAAAATTTTAACTCTTTTTTTTTTTTTTTTTTTTTTTTTTTTTTTTTTTTTTGATCTTCGTGTAAACTATGTTCTGAGACTAGTCTAGATGGTGGCTAAGACTAAAAATTACTCAAACAAAATTTCCATCGGAATGCCCATCGGAATATTCTATCGGAATGTTCTATCGGAATGTCCTTCTATCGGAATGTCCTACGATCGGAAAGTCCTTCTATCGGAATCTTAGATCGCAATGATGATCTGTCGGAATGCTAGATCGCAATGATGATCTGTCGGAATATGTTCAGATCGTAATATGTTCAGATCGGAATACTTCAGATCGTAATACTTCAGATCGGAATGCTGACAAAATTTAGGCAGAGTAACGTTTCAAGATTGCCTTAAATCCGTCGCAATCCAGATCGCAATAACGATCGGAATGTTCAGATCGGAAAAAGGGGCTATCGCAATACTGATCGCAAAGTAAAACCCTAGGGTTATTGCGATCGAAACCGTACTTACCTTTCCGAAATTCAAGCTGTCGCAATAAGGGACCTTGTTTTTCCAACTTTTTAGGCAACGATTTTAGCAACTTTGAGCCAACAAATTCGCAACTTTGAGGCAACAAATTCGTGTTTTTGAGCAAACCAAAATACCCACAACACGAATACTTGGAATAACAAAGAAAACACGAAAAATTTTTTATCTTTAGTAAAAAAAATCAAAAGAACCCACGGAATAAGCAAGAAACAAGGACAACACCAAAGAGCTATCCACGAATCCCTTGGCGAATGATACCACTTGTTAGATTGTAGCACACGACTTATAAGAACAAGAAATAAAGATGAAGATTAAACCAAAAAAGAAAGATTAGATTAGATGAAGGAAAAAAGAAAAACAAAGAAGATGTGAATTCCTAGTGAGAGAAACACATACGTTTCTCTCTCTAAAACAAATGAAATGGAAAACACACACACAAATGAGGCTTAGGAGGCCTTTTATACTAAGTACTAAGTGTTTAGGAGGCCTTCCTCATTTGTGTGTTCGGGACTAATTCCCGTTACATAAACATTAATAACTAAGAACTCTCGACACCGTTGAATAGTATTTTTCACGAGCTTCGCAACGGTATATTATATGACCATCACTTTAAATACGGCTAACAGTTTCTTTAAAAATTAATGGATTTTCATAAGCAAGATCTCTCAATTCATCCAATTCATTTAATTGTATTTTCCGGTGATCTCCCGCGGTCTTCGAATCAAAGTTTGAATGCTTAAGGGGCCAATATGCCTTGTGTTCCAATTCAATAGGCAAATGTCAATTCTTCCCATACACCAACTTATAAGGAGTGCACCCAGTTGGGGTCTTATAAGCGGTGTGAAAGTCCCATAAAGCATCATCGAGTTTGTCGGACCAAGACGCGCGGTTCTCTCCAATGGATCTCTCTAAAATCCTCTTCAAAGCTTGGTTTGAAACCTCTACTTGCCCACTCGTTTGCGGGTGATAAGCCGTAGAAATACGAAGTGTAACCCCATATTTCTTTATAACCTTTTCGAATTGGTCATTACAAAAATGGGTTCCACGATCGCTTATAATTGCATGAGGGGTTCCAAACCGATAGAATAGTTGCTTGAAGAACTTGACCACAACACGAGCATCATTCGTAGGCAAAGCCTTAGCTTCCACCCACTTAGATAAGTAGTCAACCGCGATGAGGATATACTCGTTACCATGAGATGATGGAAGGGACCCATAAAATAAATTCCCCAAATGTCAAAGATTTCACGAACTTGGATTATATTTTGGGGCATTTCATCCTTTTGTGAGGACTTTCCTTGACGTTGGCATGAATCACATGACTTGATAAGCGCATGTGTATCTCGGTAAATAGTAGGCCAAAAAAAGCCGGCATCAAACACTTTCTTAGCCGTGAGATTAGCACCGTGATGACCTCTCGCAGGGCCTTCATGACAAGCTCTAGGGATATTAGTAGCTTCGGTGCCAAACACACAACGTCTAATGATTTGATACGCACAAACTCGAAACAGATAAGGGTCGTCCCAAAAGTAGAACTGATAAGGGTCGAAACAGATAAGGGTCGTCCCAAAAGTAGAACTGAACGTCACGAAAGTATTTTCGCTTTTGTCGTGTCGTCACACCATTGATTATGAAATTGTCGTATGGTAATTTTCAATGTCCGCAAACCATAGGGTAGATGAGTCTTCTTTGGAATTCACTAAACCAAGTGTCTCGAGAGGAAATGTTTCGGTGATTTCCTTGTTCTCGTGCACACTTTGGTGAGGATCTTCCAAACGAGAGAGATGATCAGCCGCAAGATTCTCGGCTCCTTTTTTGTCAAGTATGGTGACATCAAATTCTTGTAAGAGGAGAATCCAATGAATCAGTCTCGGCTTTGCATCAAGTTTAGATAAGAGGAACTTGATAGCCGAATGGTCCGTATACACTATGCTTTTGGTCAAAACGAGATAAGGTCGAAATTTCTCAAAAGCAAACACCACGGCAAGTAATTCTTTTTCCATTGTGGTGTATTTCATTTGAGCCTCGATCATCGTTTTGCTAGCATAGTGGATAGGCAAGAAGTGTTTTGCATGAAGTTTCCCCAAAATGGCCCCAATAGCGTAATCACTAGCATCACACATGAGCTCAAAGGGGAGGTTCCAATTTGGAGCAACAAGAATGGGAGCTTTGGTAACTTTCCTTTTCAAAGTTTCATAAGCTCGAACACAATCTTCGGAAAAGACGAAAGGAGCATCTTTCTCGAGAAGGTGTGTCATGGGTCGAGATATTTTTGAGAAATCTTTGATGAATCGACGATAAAAGCCCGTGTGGCCTAGGAAACTCCTAACTTCCTTAACAGTTTTGGGATGAGGTAATTCGGCGATGACGTCTATCTTAGCTTTATCTACCTCGATCCTCGCTTTCGAGACCTTGTTTCCTAAGAAGATTCCCTCTTTACACATAAAATGACATTTTTCCCAATTGAGCACAAGGTTGGTTTCCTCACAACATTTTAACATTCTCTCTAGATTGGATAAACACGAAGTGAACGAATCACCAAACACCAAAATGTCATACATGAAGACTTTCATCGTCTTCTCGATCATGTCATGAAAAATATCCATCATGCACCTTTGAAAGGTTCCCGGTGCATTGCAAAGTCTAAATGGCATTCTACGATAGGCAAACATTCCATATGGACACGTAAACGTAGTTTTTTCTTGGTCACGAGGATCGTTGGGGATTTGAAAGTAACCGGAAAATCATCTAAAAAGCAATAGAAATCGTTTCCAGCAAGTCGCTCCAACATTTGATCCATGAAGGGAAAGGGAAAATGATCTTTTCGAGTGGCGTCGTTAAGTTTATGATAATCGATGCACACTCTCCAACATGTCACAATATGAGTGGGAATTAACTCGTTGTCATCATTGGGCACAACGGGTCATTCCTCCCTTCTTAGGGACACAAGGTATTGGGCTCACCCATGGCTATCACATATAGGGTAAATCATTCCCGCGTCAAGAAGTTTTAATACTTCCTTTTTATGACATCGTGAATTTTGGGGTTTACCCTTCGTTGACATTGAATTGCGGGCTTGTAGTCCTCCTCCATTAAAATGTTGTGTGTACAAAATTTTAGGTCAATACCCTTAATATCGGAAAGTTTCCATGCAATTGCCCTTTTGTGAGCTTTCAAGATTTTCGAAAGTGCGGTTTTTTCATAATTCGAAAGATCTTTCGCAATAACCGGAAAATTGTCAACACCTTCCAAGAATGCGTATTCAAGGTGAGGTGGAAGATCTTTCAATTAAAGGATTGGTGGATCCTCGATTGAAGATTTTGGTTCAACACTCATAATTTCCATTGGCGGAAAATATGGTGGAATTTGATTGATAATATCCTCACTAATAGTCACCTCATCTTCATTGTCGATTTCATTAAATATAAAATTGCCTCCTTGGAGTGGAGTGAGATTTGGTGTAGAAATAGCAAGCATTGGATCCATAATAGTGGGATTACCACTAGTCGAACTATCAGAAAACCTATCACTTCTTGTGTAAACTCATCGCAGACTGTTAACATTATAAGATTCATACTAACAAGGTATAGATCCGGAGGTCGGGGAGGATAAAAGTGATGGTTAGACATTTTAGAGAGAGAAAATAGCAAGAAGAAAGAAGTGTGTGCTTTTTAAAGAGAGAAACAAAATACAACAAATGGGAATCCTCACCCCTCCATGGAAGTATGGAGGGGTTTATATAGGTTCGACAAGGAGTAACTATGACAACTTAGCAATAGTAGTCCCTCCGTGTTTTGCCTATATGAATCTAATGTAATTCCGCAAATGGCGCTTACATTTTAGGGCTAACAATCTTCCCCCAATGTGGAGACATATGGAATTACTTACAATGTTTACAACAAAATAAAGTCTTCCAAGCGTTTCCAATGTTGAGGATGTCTTCAATGTCTTTAATGTCTTCTTGTTTAAATCCATATATTGAGGCTAACAATCTCCATCACTGAGAGGTCATTCCTCTACGACATGCGAGGATTTATAGAGATTGCTGATCTCATTGATATATGAGTCTTCAAGTTTTCTGGTCTTCATAACTTGTACCTCAGCTTGAATCCTCTTTGTCTTTGCTTGTTGTGGAACAATCGTAATATGCATGATTTGGATTAACTTCCCCCAATTCATGCAGCATGTCTTAAAAAATTCCTTCATAGACTTTTTTGACGAAGTTTATTAATCAGCTTCCCCCCAAACCAATATTTGTATCTTAAGCAGATTCAGACACTTTTATGTAGTTTAAACAATCTTCCAGCTCATCGGTTTAAGTGCACAATGGAAATTTGTAGAAGAACCACACCAAATAATACTGCTTCTATACTGTTTCCTGTCGTCTAGTTTTTTTGGTGATAATCCGTTTGGGGGTAACATGCAGGAAATCAGCAACAATTCTTCTCACACCTGCATAATACTTCATAAAAATCTTATAAAGTGAAGTAGATACCATTCCATGTACACTATTTCCCCTTGGAAATTGATCTGATCACTCTAAAGTACACGATCTTCCCCCATGATGATTTCGAACTCTCGTAAGCATCATAATCATGGACGTCCATATACTCAAGAAGTTCTTAGTCTTAAGCAAATGTCATGAAAAGTTTTGAAAGTCATTAAGAAACTTTGAAAAAAATTTCTTAGACTATGAAGTACCATTGTCGTTATGAAGCTCATAAATATCTCATGAGAATTGATTGCTGATTACATCTCTCTGTCTAACTTACCAACATCGTATTCTTTCGGCTATTTGTCGTGACCACATGTGAAGTAAACCCGATATCCAAAACTTGAAACTGAAGTACAATCCCCCCAAATTTGTTACTTAAGCTTGCACTAATGTTGATTTAAGAACGGTGCAGAAACAAGTCTCTAAGTAACTTATACCCAACTTCCAAAGTATAAGAAGTACAAGACCTCTTGAAGTTATCCATACGTGCAACTGCGTGTGACCCTGAGAACTGCAACAAAGCTCCCAAAATTTATAGTTATCCATGTCGTCGATCATCCACCCCTTGACAGTGGAAACTAGATAATTCAAGTCTCAATCATAAATTTTATCGCCCAAGCAAGTCATCAATCGATAGACTAGGTTTAAAGAAAAGGGATAGAAAACAGAAGGAAGGCTCAATGATGAATAAGTAGACGCCTTCGTGAAATCCCACTTTAACTTCAAATAAGTAATAACAAATCCACTTCGTGATCACTTATCTTCGAAGAATCAAAACTAGTCGTTTTGTCGTTTAAGTGAATCTTATATCAGATCGTTTTAGCGTTATGTGTTTTATGTGCTTTGGTGTTGTGTTTGAATGTCGTTAACTAGAACAAATTATGAAATGAATTGTCGTTAAGGGACAAATTTTGTCTAGATAACTTGTTGTTTAAGCCCAACGTCAGTCATATGCCCAACTGATGCGCGGATCGACTATGTCAACGTGGTTTATGGTAGCGATTGCATAAACATGAGAAGGTGTAGAGTTTTGAATAGCGTTTATAACAAGTTCCTCCTTGTTGAATCGCAAAGTGATTTTTCTAGCATGCACATCAATGATCGATTTTGAGGTATCTAAAAATGGACGCCCTAAAATTAGAGGAACTTGAGGATCCATGGGAATGTCTACCACATAAAAATCAACCGGATAGTAGAACTTCCCAACTTTCACAAAAACGTCTTCGGCCATTCCACATGCAAGGATTGTAGAATGATCGGCCATCTCGATAGAAATTTTTGAAGGAGTAAGATCCGGAAGTGGAAGCGATTTCCACATGGAAAAGGCATCAAAATAATGCTCGCACCAAGATCGGCCAAGGCGAGGCATCCTTCCATTTCTTGTATGTCACATGGAATAAGAAATTTCTCGGGGTCTCCAACTTTTTCCGGTTTCGGTTAAGAAAAACCGAAGAACAATTAGATAGCTAAAAGCTTCTCCTTATCGTTCATCATACTTTTAAAAGTGGAAGCGAAACGAGACATATACAACAACGCGTCGGCTAAACTTATGTCGAAATAAAACTTACGAACTATTTTAATTAAAAGCTCGATTTGTTGATTGTTATGTTCATGAAATGTCTCCTTGTTTCGTCTCGATGGGTAGGGTAAAGGTGGTGTGGGTTGATGCATAGGCAACGACCTTGGAATCTCGGGTTCCATAATTGGTATAGGCTCGACCGTAGGTGTGGATTGAGCGGTACTTCATGGGATTGAGATATGCTCCTTTTCTACCATGACCGCGGGTTCTTTCTCTATTTCCTTCTCCTTAGAAGTACTTGGAAGAGAAATGGGCTCTTTGAAAGTTTTACCACTTCGTGTAGTAATAACTTTCATTTCTCCCTTCGGGTTTGCAATGGTATCACTTGGAAGACCACCTGAAGAAGAGGGTTTACACATTATAGCCTCAAACATACTTGCCATTCTATCCTTGAATTTAGATTATCTTTTATCCGCCTTAAGTAACTCTTGTTTAATTTCATATTGGCCTTGTTCCATCTTTTGTTAATTTTGTTGAAGCCTTTGCACATTACTTTCCATTTTATTAGCATGAGTCTTAAGTTCATTTGCAAGTTCATTTTTAACTCATTTTTCAACTCGTTTTTAATCTCGGATCTTAGGCTAATCACTTCCCTTTGCATGTTATCAAACCTATCATCATTTGCCTTAGCATATGTCAAAAAGTCACTTGGAAAATATTTTGCAAACCTTTGTTAGTGTTTTTAAAATCACGATTTTGATTTTGGTTTTGCAATTGCCCATTTTTCCTACCATTGTTGTTGTAATTACCCTTTTTATAATTTCTTTGATTCCCTTGGTAACCACCACCTTGATTATTGTTGTTTCGATAGTTATTACCATTTTGATTTTGTGGAGCTTGATTTGGGCGGGAACCTTGGCCGTTTTGGTTATAAGTTCTCGTTGCTACATATGCACTCAAAGTGTTACCATCCACGGTAATGCACTCGGAAAAATCATGAGCTCCACCACAAAATATACAACTCTTCTCAACCTACTTAAACCGATGCGGAATTCAAAGCATCTTGTGCTTTCTAATGAATCATAAGAGATGAAAATCTATCGAAAAACCTATTTTCCTCATTTGCTTCATCTTGCAAGGCATTCATATTACGAGACGAGGATGATGAACCCATAGTGGCAACACTTGGTGTGTTATTCTCAATTATCGTTAAAGCCTCATCGGTTGTTTTGCACAAAAAACTACCACCCGCGGTGGCATTCAAGTAATCTCGTTCATGATCATTAAGCCCATTATAAAAAGTATCAATTTGATGCAATTCGGAAAAATCATGGTGTGGACATTCATGTAACATTTCTTTAAATCTTTCCCAAGCCATTGAAAAACTCTCATTAGGTTTTTGTGTAAATCTTGAAAGCTCATTTTTCAAATGTGTGGTCTTAAATGGCGGGAAAAATTGGTTCACAAATTTAGACACGAGATCGTTCCACGTCGATATAGAATTTGGTGGTTCTTTCTCGAGCCAAATTTTGGCGGGTCCATCCAAAGAGTAAGGAAATAACATCATCTTAATGGCATCGTGTGGTACATCCTTAAACTTGCTGGTGGTGGTGAGACGGTTAAAATGCCGAATGTGATAATGAGGGTTGTCTTTTTCATGTCCGCGAAACTTGTTGGCTTAGAGCATAGACATTAAACCCGTCTTTATCTCAAAATTCTCCGTAAGGATAGCGGGAATCACAATCGCTTCTCCAAAACCTTCGGTGGGTGTTTGAAGCAACTCCATCATAGTACGCTTAGCCATGGAAGGTTCTTGTTCTACAGTGGGTTCGACAATTGGAGATTCTTCGATAGAAGGGGTTGGTGTTCCTTCCTTTCGATTTCGGCGTCTACGTGCATGTTTTGTTTGAGAACGAGTTAGCATAAACGTAACGTAGAACGTGGGGGTGAGCAAAGAAGATTCTTTTGGGGTTTTTGTTGATTTTCAATTTTTTGTGTTTTTTTATTGTTTTTAATTTTTTTTGGTATTTTCTTGTGAATCACGTAGACACAAATCTACAAAATCTCCCCTCGAATCAAACCTATGATTAGATAAGCCTCAAGGAATGAAAACGATCACGTGAAGTGAAAGCCTTCGATGACTTTAAAACGTTGGTGGAACACCAAAACGTGTAGGACCTCTGTAATAGACATTTGTAATAGGTATGCTAGGAGGTATGTAGTTCCTCCTGGTCCTAGTAGTAGTAGGGGCAACACGTGTTCCTGGTCTTTAGAAAGTCAAACATTATTATTCTGAGTAGTTTGTTAGGATATGCATGAGATATGTTAGGAAAGGATATGCATATCAGAAGTTACACGTTTTGGTTTAATGATGTACTAGGGTTTCCTTGTAGTATAAAAGGAACCATTGGCAGAAGGGTTAAACACACCTTCATCAAATAATGTTTAGTTCATATTAATATTAGAAATCCTTAGTAAGGATCAAGTTATTATAGTTATTCTGTTTCTTCTTGTTCATAGTATTTGTATTCCGCACTTATACTGTGTGTTTCATCTAGAGTCTCTCTGTGAATAGACTTGTGATTACAGAAGTCGTTCACAATCCTTAACATGCTGCAAGATCCATATCTAGTGGACCCAACCAGTGGTATCAGAGCTTGTTGGCTCTCGATCTAGTTGATCTACAAGGTTTTCAGTTAATGTTATTTTTCTGTTTTAATAAAATGGTGTTCCTACTGATCTAGGATTTTTCCCAACAAACCCTAGATGATTTGTTGTTCTGTTGCTGCTAATCTATCATGTTTCTGCTGTTACTATGATGTTGCTGCTGGTACTTTCATTGTGATTATACTAGCTTTGGTGAGTTGATTCTCAAATCAACGATGAACCCTAGTATGATCAGTGGTGATTGATGTTTATGGCTGCAGTGATTTTCGTTTTAGGGTTTTCATACCCTAGATCGATATATTATCCTTACTGCTATGGAAGAAAGACAAAAAGTATTTGTGATGATAGATAAAGGAGTACTTTATGCTATCTAAGCCAACAGAAGAGTTACGGTTTCAGCATTGGACTCGTACTAGGCTTGGACACAAGAAATAAAGCGTCGTGGAGTTTGACATCCTGTGTACAAACATATGGTCACACGAGATGCAAAGAACATAGTACTGATTCTGAGATGGATCATTACAACTGACGTGGACTACTGGACGTCGTTTGCTATTGGCCAAGGTACTCATTAATTTATCATTGATACGGCACAAACTAAAATGTTGGTTCCCACGTGGGTTGTCATGTTTAGTCGTGGTCCCAACATTTGTTTTTATTTTGGACGTAACTTGAGGTTGACAAAGTATTTTTGGAAAACAATATTCATTGTTAATATCTCACGTAGAGAATGGTTGTGAAATTTGTGCTCCGAAAGTTTTGAAACCTTTTATTGTTTCCTATTTTTGTGGATTTCAAAGACGTGTGATCATCTTGATATCCCTGATTTCTTGGACAATAACGTGGGATGAAGTTTGTTGTTACTGATTTTTAGGGATTATTATTGACCCCATATTCAAACGTATCCTGCATGGTTTTTGGAAGCAATTTATGGTATGTGGAAACGAAAGTTGTGGATTATACGTAAATTATGGAACAGTTGGATGTGACTCGATATTTTTGGGAATGACATGATATAATAACCCAATTTTGTAGGGATTATATTTTATCTATTATTACTTCCTGATTTGTTTTGGATATACGCCTGGATATGTGAAACGTGATATTTGGGAATACACGTTTTATGATTACTGAATTGTAGGGAGAACACGTTTTTCTATTATGGGGAGATTACATGATTTAGGTGGGCTGTTCTATTATCATCACATTTATGGGCTAAAGACACAAAGTGACAGACGCAACAGCACAACAATGTGAGTCTTCATGGACGTGGTATGGTTCATACTTATTCCATATACGCCCAGATTTGCAACAGCACAGCAACGGATAAAGTGACAGACGCAGTGTCACTAGTGTATTAGAGGAAGATGTGTTTTGAGTTTAGCAAGCAGCATGTTAAAAAAACAAAAAAAACAAAAAAAAAACAAAAAAAAAACAAAAAAAAAAGAAAAGTAAAGAAAAAGAAAAAAGAGAAGGGTTTATGAGATGCTCCTGTTTGGTTATTTCTTGCTACTGGTCGTTTCCTCCTAGTCATTCCTACTGGTGATCTTGAACAATGAAGAGGTATATGGTTTATTTCCAAAGTTCAGTTTATGCTATAATTCTTGATTGGAACAGTTACACGCTCTTTTACAAATATTTGGGGGGGCATATGATACCATACAGTTCATGATATGATTATCATAAAATTAGCATGATCATAAGCATCGAGTGGTTTCTGGTTAATCCGTCAGAGCTCACTGAGACTATCGGCCATTACATGTGATCGCCATGCATATATTGATTAGAAGAATTATTCAAAGACATTTTATTACATGTTATTGTAATAAGCATGTCTTTTTCACACTAAAGGAGTGGATGATTGTTGAATACGTAATTATTCATGTTCTTAGTGCTAATATCCCTTCATTTTTCGCATAATAAATAGCAAAACGTGTATTTTTAGTGCATATATCGTTTATATGTGTTATTTATTAATGTAGGTACGAATATTAAAGAAAATGAGCAAAAACGAAGAAAAAGAGCCAAAATCGAGCACGGGAAATGAGAAGAGCGCGACAAATCGAGTTTGACGGTGCATTCATGTTTTATTGGGCCGGTCCGGCACTATTTAAATGGGTCAACCGACCCATTAATACATCTTAAAGCCACTAAAGCCCAACACAACAACTCAGCCCAACAACTTTAAAAAAGACGCAGCCCATGAGGCCCAAGAATAGAAAAGGAAGAGATCAAATATTGCGTAGAGATGAAGCAGTGAGGAGACAATTTCCATTTTTTTACTCACTTTTTTGCTTTCTTTCCATGTTTTTTTAGATCGACATAATAGCAACTTTAATTCTTGATTTTTGTATGTCTTCATTTTTTTATGGTAACAATAGATTAGCAGATAAAAAAATATTCCTTATCCACACCTTTATTTCTTGTTATCTGCAGTTGTTAATTTTTAGGATAGATCCATACTTTTAGCATATTATTTTTATATTCTTTTCTTGTTTTTAGATAGATAGATGCAGCTAGCATTTTTAACATTCCAAATTCAATACTCACAAAAAAAGTAGTTTTCCCCTGGGCTTTTTTTCTGTTGTGTCTGTGGTTTTTTTTTCTTCACTTGCTCACTTTTTGTTTTCCCCTGCGTCTTGTTTTTTTTTAAGTAGTAGAACTCAGCACTTTAACTATAGAAAAGGGGGAATCTTGTTTCTTTCATTACAAAATGAAATGCAACATTAGAATGAGGGGTCTGTGATTTTTATCTTATCCTCACATGTTAACTCTTTTATCCCCTGCGTTTATATAATATAATAGTTTTAGTATAGGATTTATTTTATTCTCCTTATTTTATTAATTAGTTTACTTTACAAAAACCAGTTTCAATATATTAGTCTTCATAAATCAGTTTTTAATTAGATAGTTTTTAATAGTTTAATAAATTTAAATTAAGTAAAAAAATAAAAAATAAAAATAGCTTTTATAATTTTAATTTAAAATGTCGTTTTGTTTATTTCGTCTTAATTCGTTCGTTACTTGCTTTGATCTTGGCGTTTCTTTCTACATGGTTCTTCGGTTCTTCATTTCGGTATATAATCTTTTCTTTTCTTTTTCTTATTCTTGTTCAATATGTTAATGTCATTTTAGCCGTTTGCTTGTTCCCGTAGATTAATTATGATTCCTTTCTTTTTAGCTATTAGTGTAGCATCGTTATTGTTGTTAGCTTTACTTTTAGATATCTTGAGCTTAATATTCATAGTACAATTGTCTCTTTCATTATCTTTTAATATTTAGTCGTTAAAATTAGTAGTTTAAATATAAAAATCAAAATCTCTTTTATTCAAGCATCAAACTTGAGACATAAATGCGGATTTCCATTCACACTTCGCCGGAACTACGATAACCTTCGGGTGTACGAAAACGATTCTATCAATGATCTATACTACTGAGTTCACGATTCAAGAGATGGTTAGCCTATGGTTCCTACTGGTGAGTTATGGTTCCTTGAAGAAGACAATTAATAATTGCTTATTTGATGTTGGAGTTGATTTTCACAAATTTGTTTTCTTCTTATATCTCAATTAGGTGAGCAATACACCTTGTCTTTGGACTAAATATATTGTTACAGCTTACAACTGGCTCATAGTTATGAAGGTTATCAGTTCCCATGTACCAAAAACTGATGGTGAGCAATACACCTTGTCATTTTGACTAAATATATTGTTATAGCTAACAACTGGCTCATAGTTGTGGAGGTTACCAGTAATGTATCTAACAAAAACTGATAGGTGAGCAATACACCTTATCGTTGGATTAAATATATTGTTATAGCTAACAGCTAGCTTATAGTTGTGGGGGTTACCAGTCCCATGTAATAAAAACTGAGATGATATAAGACACAAGTTTGGGATATTTCACTTCTTCATAAAATTCGTTATACTTGATTTTCTTCATCAGTGATCACTCCACGGAAGCCTACTGGATTCGACATGCACTTCTTAAGGGGAAGACGATCCCTTTTGAGTTGATGTGACAAAAAGGGGAAGAATGCATGTATCGAGGGGAAGCTTAAGCCTTCATCTATATTAGCTTCAGGGGAAGCTCGTGCTTACTGGTTTTGTCAAATCAACTAGGGGAAGATTGTTGGGACTTATAGACGGTGAGTTGATATGACAAAATAGATGAAGGACTTAATAATAAATAAGTAGCTTTGTAAGTAAGCTAGGGTTGTGATGTAACCCTAGTACCTCTATTATATAAAGAGGATTAGGCACACATGGTTATTAATTCATTCATATACAATGTAAACTAAAGGTGTGTGTGCGTTCCTCCTGGTGTCAAGCCTATAAGGCACCAGGAGTAGTAGTAGCTTATTAGCATTTTATGAATAAGAAAGCCTTGTTCATAACTTTGATTGTGTTCTTTCTGTTCCGCTGTGCTTATTACAATCATTGTTATTATATCCCAGATGAGTCTAGATCCTAAGACTCAACACAAACCTTTAATTAGCCCTTACTTTCTAAGCACGCACAAGCAAGCGGAGGAAACGAGGTGGCGCGAAGCACTTGAGAGCCTTTTTCCTTTAGTTCGTGAAATACAACCGCCTTATACCCACCATATAGTTTGCACTTATCGAGTTTAAGCTTCTTAAAAATATTTATCTATTTTGCCCTTTTTGTTGTTTGAATTCGATACACTCACTAACAACCGGAGCGCTTGCTAATGAGGTGCGATTTCTCGCGTGTTTGGAGATACTTTGTATTTATTGTGATACGTATACAATATAGTAATAATATTCATAAAGAAAAGGAAAAACAATAATACGTATGATTAGATTTCTAATCACACAAATACTATTTTTGGTTAATATTAAAAAAAAATTCCAAATTTAAACATAACACGCCTACTCGGCAACGGCGCCATTTTGATGTAGTCGTTTTGTACACGTTTTAGGAAAAACGAGTAACTACGGTAAGTGTTAGGTATCACGTTTTGTGAAAAACGTAAAAACCGACAATCGAGTTCTTTCTCAAGGAGGTATGGTGTTTAGCCAACAAATATATACGTTATTTATTATGAGTTGTTACGCATTTGGAAAGAAGGAAAGAAAAGAAAAGAAAACGGAAACGAATTACGCTAAAAACGTTCGAAAACGCTTAAACGTACGAACGTAAAAGCGCGATCAAACAAAAAAATTCACCTAAAAAATAATTAAAAAATGTTAAAAAGTCCTAAAATGTCTAACTAAGAAAAATACGAAAACCAAAAAAATTGAAAACTTTTAAATTATTTATTATTAAATATTAAAGTTAATTAAAAACCTTAAAAAATAAAATAACTAAGAAAAAGACAAAATTCACATTTTATTACTTGTAAAACTGAAATATATTTAATAAAAGATAAAAATCATTTTTATAAAAATTTAAATAACTTTTTCCTATTTTTTTATCTATTTTTTAAAATCTGAAAAGAAAATAATAATATAAAATAAATGGAAAAGGGGAAAAATATATGCTTTGCTCAAAAAAGTCCTAAATGACAATAAAAAGGGAGGAAAAATGAAAAAGCTAAAAAATAAGCTCAGAATAAGCTTAAAAGGGCAAATAAGCTCACAGTTTAATTAAATAAGCCAAAATTAAGGAATGTTTAAGTATTAAACAACCAACCCTTTACCAATAATGTAACACCCCACTTGGATAAGTGGACCGTTACGTGTATTTATGGCGTGTCATCAAAGCATAAGGTAAATGTCCTAAAACATTAACTGACCATAAAGGAATACCGAAATCAAACATCGGTAATCCAAACATAAGCCCAAAACATGAAAAGTAAAATACTGAAGGAAAGGACTAAACAATGTCCAAATAAGCAGAATAATGTAAGAAATGCATAAAGTAAGAAGTCTGGATAGCTTCCATCTAAATGCACATGCTCTCAGAATCCTAAGAGCGTCCTGGTGTACCTGCCGTTAGAACATGAAAGAAACTACGGCTGAGCATAACGCTCAGTGAACGGATATAAAGCATGATAAGAATATACTGAATGAAACAGGCGATAGAATACTGAAACTGTAAGACTGATATGTAACATGTGGTAGAACTCTGCATAAAATTCTGAGAAACCTGGTTCATATATACTGATATTGAAATATAACTATTAATTCTGAAAACATGCATTTACTGTATTTTATTTGCCAGAGCTTATATAGGTCACGTGCTGTAACAACCGTGCATGAATAACTGGAGGGGTGACCTCGTCATGCTATAGAGGGGTGACCTCTAAATAACTGTGTTGGGTGGAGGGATCAGCTCCAATGTGAAGGATGTAGAGCACACACCACATTCACCCTGATAACTTGTAACACATATAAGCCTAGGATGCATCCATACGCCCCACTAAACATACATATAAAAATGGCCAACTTGAACATGAGTGGGACGATGCAGGATATCACTCTCCTGCATGTGAGTCACGACACCGATGCCTCTAGTGCCGTGGTTACGGTACCTCCGTAACTAGTACATAAACTGGTCGTGCTTGTATATAATGTTCAGGCAATTTATTTAGTGATTAACATGATTACTAATAAGATTAAACATATACTGGGGAAAACATTTGGCTGAAGGCGGGGAATCCTAATCATGCATAAAAGGAAGTCCTTGCTGAAAGGACGGAAATCCGTACCTCGTGTCCAGTAATGAAATAAGAACGGAAGCTGAAAGATCTACTCCGACTTCACGGATACTACAAAAATAATGGACGGAAATAAGTCGTCTGATTACTATTTACTGTTACTGATTTTATCTGTTCTTAGTTTGATTTATTTTATTCTTTATTTCTGTTTATGTATAATCTGGTAAATCTTATAGTCCGATGTATCTCTGATAATCTGACTGTTCTTTAAATAATTACTGAATATCGTATATCTTGTATTCTTGATCAATGTATATTATATGGTATTCTGATTATGGTAATCTACTGTAATCTGGTATTAAAATATTATTATAAATAGTAACCTGCCATAAATAGAACTACTAAAATATAAAAGGTTTCCCAATTTAGTTTTTCTGAAATAATTATTAATTGAATCATAGTTAAATCCGACCTTTAATTAGTTACAAGAACAACATTAAAATAAATTTGTCTTACTAATTAAATAAATAAAATAAATTAAAATAACAATTTTATTTAACTTTATTTTTAAAGCTTATTTACAAAATAATTTGTCTACAATTTATATAAGTTCTCACTGCTATTACTAATGTTCCCACTGCTTGTATCATAAAGTTCCCACTGTTAGTTTTACATCCGTTCCCACTGTTAGTTTTAAATGGTTCCCACTGCTAGTTTTAAATGGTTCCCACTGCTAGTTATATATATTTTTTTATACAGATCCAAACACCCCCCTAACTGCCCAGTAATCCCAAACACCCCTGCTGTGATTGTTTTTGCTATTCGAAAAGCCAAACACCCCCTGTTGTGGTAAAACTAAACCCCAAACACCCCGTGGTCGTGTTTGATTCAGGTCTGGGCAACAAAACATCCCCTGCTGGTTCTGTGGTTCTCACGTGATGCTAAACAAACACCCCTGGTCGTGTTTTGTTTGTTGTCGTCCAACCCAAACCACCCTCGTCTCACAGCTTAGACAGAAACCCACACAAACCTGACACCCCTGTTGGATCGTGAATAAAGAAACAGAAAGAAGGAAAACTGCGATTGGGATTTACCTTGGTTTGCGTGAAAGGAAAGAATATAAACATCAGACACCATCAAATCTCGATCCTTCTTTTTTTTTTTACTCGGCGGCCACAACCCTAATATATATATATATTTATTTTTTTTCCTGCTTATTAGAGTAGTAGGGTAAACCCCCGTTCCTTTTTTTTCTTTCATAAGGCCGGGCCTTAAAGCCCATGTATTCCCTCTTTGTTTAACAAGACAGTTGGCCCCCTTATTTGTATAGTTATTTCATTTTTTTTAACTTTAGATTTATTTACGTATATTCAATTTTACCTCTCGCGTTTAAAATTTCTGAAATGTAATATATCTTCTGTATGTTAATACACATTCGTAATATTTTTCTGAAACTAAATTTCTGAATTTAATAATTATTTCCTAAATAATTATTATATGTAATATTTAATGAAACTGAGACTGCATATACTGTTTATGTTTATTTATTTATTTTCTGAACTTAATAATTATCTTATGGGTAATTATTTTGTTGTAGTATTTAATAAAAACTGAGGTTGCGTATTTATTATTCAGGGATTTTAAATCCGGGTTTTACAATTCTTCCCCTCTAAAAAAAAATAATTCGTCCTCGAATAAAGGATGTGATTATGTCACCCCACTTGGATAAGTGGACCGTTACGTGTATTTATGGTGTGTCATCAAAGCATAAGGTAAATGTCCTAAAATATTAACTGACCATAAAGGAAATACTGGAATCAAACATCGGCAATCCAAACATAAGCCCAAAAGATGAAAAGTAAAAATACTAGAGGAAAGGACTAAACAATGTCCAAATAAACAGAATAATGTAAGTACATAAAGTAAGAAGTCTAGATAGCTTCCATCCAAATGCATATGCTCTCAGAATCATAAGAGCGTCCTGGTGTACCTGCCGTTAGAACATGAAAGGGAACTACGGCTGAGCATAACGCTCAGTGAACGGATATAAAGCATGATAAGGAATTACTGAAATGAAACAGATGATGAAATACTGGAGCTGTAAGTCTGATAAGTAAAGTTACAGCGGAAATCTGTGTATAATCTATAAAGTCTAATTTATAAATAATAAAGCTGAACTGTTATCTGTTAAATCTGAAAACATGCATTTACTGTAATTTAATTGCCAGAGCTTATATAGGTCATGTGCTGTAACAACGGTGCATGAATAACTGGAGGGTTGACCTCGTCATGCTGTAGAGGGGTGACCTCTAAATAACTGTAGAGGGGTGACCTCTAAATATTGTGCTGGGTGGAGGGATCAGCTCCAATGTGAAGGATGTAGAGCACACACCACATTCACCCTGATAACTTGTAAACTGATAAGCCTAGGATGCATCCATACGCCCCACTAAACATACTGATAAAATGGCCAAACTGAACATGAGTGGGACGATGCAGGATATCACTCTCCTGCATGTGAGTCACGACACCGGTGTCTCTAGTGCCCTGGTTACGGTACCTCCGTAACTAGTACATAAACTGGTCATGCTTGTATATAATGCTCAGGCAATTTATTTAATTATTAATCATGATTACTGATAAGCTTAAACACATACTGGGGAAAACATTTGGCTGAAGACGGGGAATCCTAATCATGCATAGGAAAGAAAGTTCTTACTGAAAGGACGGAAAATCCGTACCTCGTGTCCAGTAACTGACTGCAAGAAAAACTGAAGAACTCCTATTTATTAACATGTTACTTGTTCTTAATTTATTTACTTGTTCATGACTTGTTTTACTTGTTCTTGACTTGTTTACGTGTTCATGTCTTATTATGTCTTTCCTGAATCTTACATGTTTCATGAGTTATTGTATTTCATGTTTCAAGTGTTATTATACTTGATATTTTTATAATTAGAAAATTTCTAAGAATAATAGGTTTCCATAAATAGTAACTTTACTTCACACATTCAATTTACCGATACATACATTTTGTTTTACAAATTCAAAATAAATTTTCATGCAATCCTCATAATTTACACTTTACGTTGATATATCATATGATTAAAAAAAATAAAAATTGATAACTTAAATATCCATGAGCATGGAGCATTAAACGTCATTACATTACATTGGTGTATTTGACACCAGTACATACATATATTCACCTTCATTTGCATGTAATGTATACCTTCATTTTCATTTTGTATTTTAGCCAATTGCATAAAGGATCGAACTCGTCGGTTACCATCGCTACTGAGTTTATATATACGGTCATACATAGATTTGCACAAGTTTGACTCATTATCATAACAATGATAAAAATATGACTTCTTATGTTTTCTTTAACAAAACCTTACACTTATTACTCTACTACATTATCATGTTAACGCTAATTAGCATTCAAAAATTTATTTTCTTCATGCTTTGTTTTAACGTAGAGACAAGTTAAGATTCTAAGATGAATTAATTAACGTATTACGATAGTAAGATAAATAAGCGAGATCAACTACGATATAATGATCAATACGTAAAACATGAAGCGAATCGAAAGTATACCTTCAAGCGAACCAAGATGGTTCGAGATCATGACTAACAAGTACGAATGCCAACTTGAACACCAAAATTTATGATGAAAAAGAGTTATGATCACCACAACTCGAAACTCTAGCGTACACAAACTGATCGAATTAATCCAAAAGGACGCGTCAACCAAATCAAAAAGAATATGATACGAACTAGAACATCCCTCGCATGAATCGTAACCAAACTCAACTCAGATTTTAAAACTCTTTTGTTGTAGCACCAAATTTTGGTTTAGAAATATTAAATTATGGTGAAGATCTACATGTGCATATAGTAGCAAATCTTTGACAACTAAATGTGTGAAGCGGAAGAAAGGATAAATACAGTTCATTTGGCAAGTTTATATTAGCATGAATATCTTCTACTGTTTTGCGAATATTCGGACGTGATTGGTATCCCATTTATGTTGATTCGTTCAAAATTGCATAACCATGTGCATTTACTCATTAATAGACATCACCTAATTTCTTGATAGTTCATTAACCGTGCCATTTAATTAAAATGTATAGTTTATAAAAGTTAATAATAAATATCATTATTTCAATCTTGTCAAATACAATATTCTTATTATCTTTGCTGCAAACCTATTTGCACATTATTATTAGCAACATATTATATTAGAGGTATTATAACATTACCAAAACTTATAAACTAAAAATATCAAATGCTTAAACTTTTGGATAGTTAAAATTAATTATTATTCTGAATAATTAATTACGTACCGTTCTTGATTAAAGCTGAGACTGCATGAAATTAATACTCGTAGATTTTTAAGGCGGGTTTTATAATTCTTCCCCTCTAAAAAAAATAATTCGTCCTCGAATTAAAGGTTATAAGCTGATGAAATTATAAGAACTGAAAGAACATGTAAACTGAAAGACAATTAAGCTAAAGAATAACTCGTCTTCTAATTAGGATATAATGTTGCTGATAGGTATAAACATGACATGACTGAAGAGAACAAAGAACGTGACATGACTGAAGGAAAAGGATTAGAGGTCCGGATGGACTACTCCGTTTCAAGTGGCCTCCCGCTCGAAACGATTCGTTCAAGGGTCTAAACATGATTAAAATCTTGGTCCTGATGAACATGACCTGATGAATACTGAATAGTTCTTGGTTTCATACTTAAGATGGATTTTCTGAATCTGATAGAATGAACAAGCTATAGCATGTGGATACATGAAATGGTACGTATAAATATCCTGAAAGATAACATTTACATATCTGAGCAAGCTGCTGAAAACATATAAGGGCGACTACGTGAACAATTTCAAACGTACTACGTGAGCAATTGAGAATGTGGTTCATAATTATAATAGTAACGCTGGCATGGAATATATCATGAATGTGATACGTGAATCATACTGTGAACGTGATACTAGAACATATCATGCACGTAGGCTGACTGAGGAAGGAATGCCAAGCGATACGGCCTGAGACGTGAAACGTCTGCCTGGGTATGGAAGAGTTGTGCTAGACTTTAGTCTGGTTTCTCAAGCTTCCTATAACCGAAATCGGTAACAAACTGTGAAACGTGTATCGCCAGATGGGACACGAACTTGAACGTGACAATGTCACTAACGCGAACGTGAACTGAAATCATGAGATAACATAAAATATGGACTGAAACAACATAATAATTGTGAACGTGAGACGTAACCATGAAGGTGAACGTAAACGTGATCGTGACATTTCTATCTGATATGATTATTGATGGAATACCCTGAAATCGTACGATCTTTTGCTGAATTTCCTGCATGTCTGCTACTACGTGATCATTTTGGATAAAAGAAGACGTGTAGGCTGGGTGAACTAGTAAACAATGAATTAGGTAGTATCATACTCTTTTGAGTCTGTGAAAATCTGATAACAACTATATGGGAAATTTGTCTCATCTCTATTCAGAAATTTCTAATGGTTGTAATAACTCACTAGCATGTTGGTGTTCTATCTTAAACCTGCGATATGTCAGGCATCTAGATATGAACATAGCTGCATCAATATATTATACTGCTTCTATCAAACTTTTGCCTGAGATTGTAGGACATTCTGGTGGAAATCTGGTTTAGTAGTCATGGAAGGATTTTTAGTGAGAAGTGTCAGCAATTTCTACGGTAGCAGTTAATTGGGTTCTGGGAAAATTTGTACTTCGTTCACGGGAGTCGGTCGGGACCATCAGGTAATAGCCTTCACCTTCGCAGGATTATCTGAAATTTCTTTCTACTGAAGTAGGATGGCTCAGAAACGCCACTTTGTTCAATTGGAATTCATATCTGGAATGTTGTGTATAAAATTTTCTCCTATCGAAGATTCTGTACAATTGTGAGAAGATGATTCTCGTTTTCTTCTCTAGAATTTAGCAGATCAGAATGTGATCAATGAATATACTGACGATTTCGTCTGAGGATTATGGGAAAATTTTATTCATAAGTTTCATAATATAGCTGGAGCATTAGGCAGCTCAGAAGTATGAATCAAACTTTGGAAAGACCATAACGTGTGCGAAAGCAGTCTTGGAAACATCATGTTCTTTCTCTCACCTCTGATGGTAGCATGATCAAAAATTGTTCTGAAAATGTTTAAGACATCGCAGCAGATCAGATAAGATTTCTATACGTGGAATGCAACATCGATTAAGAATGGCGATCTGGTAGACATAAACTGTGCACTTCCTGGTGGTGCGCCGGGATGAATAAAGCCTCATTCCGGTAATTCTTACAGCAAATGCTACAACTCTTTTGACTAAGCTGAAGCCCTGTAATAAAGAGTTTTGAAAACATGTTCTGTTCTTGAGACAAACTTGATGTTAAATTTTGTCTCGTGATGAGAAAGGAAATTTCTGAAAAACTTTCTGAAATTATGTCTGGAAACTCTGGAGTAATCTGCTGGTCATGAATTTAAAGACTTTCAGAATTGGATTATAACTGGTGGCTAGAAAAATTTTGTAGCTATGGACTGATAAGTCACGTGCATGTAAGGCAGAAACAACCTGTACTGATTTTTCTGGCGGAGGATATAATGAATAATTTGGGATTTAGTAAGATGGATCTCGTCGTTGACTGAAATGATAACTATGATAAATATGGTGATACTGTTGAGTCCTTTATGGCTGAGAGACAGGTGACTACCTGATTTAAGATAAAGCTGACATAGGAATACGTGAAGTAAACATGGTGACTTTTTACTGAATGTGTTTGTCTGTAACCTCACAGAATGAATACTGCGTGTTTAATCTGATCAATACTTCAGTTGTGGTAACTGGATCTTTCAAATGATCTGATTTATGCGTGGCATAATAAAACGAGTGTATCCCCCTTGGAGGGTGCCCCGAATCATTGAGGACCTGGTTTAGAAGACAATACTGATATTATGAGTCTTGACTCGTGTCCTGAGAAGATATTCGTATGACGTGTACCCTGACCCGTGTCCTGACAAGTGTCTTCCGAAATGATACTTGAGGCATGTGTCTTGACTGTTGTCTGGACATGTATTTTAGTGGATGAATCTAGACAAGGCTGTCAATTTTTTTGTAACTGCTAGGACTGGCGGACCGGTTAGACTACTGACCTTTGTATTTCTGGTCACCTCCGTACCGGAGTTCTGATGGTTACTGGCTGATTAATTATACGCACGGTGGTTGTCACTATTGCTTTGTCTGTCAGTTTCTTGACGGTCGTTATCATGACCGTGATTCATGTAACTATTTCTGCTGAGTGGCCCGCTGGGTTCCGGTTCCCACTCTTCTGAATGAAAGGTTAGTTGAGTGAAGTGTGACATCTAGCTGAGAAGGTAAAAGCATGAAATGGAATGGTAGTCTCTGATGGTTGAAATTTATTCTTGTCAGAAATTTCAAATTTATAGTTTTCATCCTTGTTCTGCAGAGTCTTCATAGTATAAGCAGCATAGACATCTTGAGAAATCTCCAAAGTATCAGCAACATCAGCATTTGTGAGGTCTTCCAAGTGTTAGCGGCATCAGCATCTGGAAAAATCTTCAACTCACGAGCGGCATGAGCATCTGGTAGAATATCAACAAGCGGAAATGCCTGAGGTGATTAAGGATCGATTAATGGTACACATGGTGTAAGGTGCATGGGGTACACCTGAAATACTGTACGTGAAGTACACGATGAATACTATTCATGTGGTACCGCTGAAGGTTTGCTGATATGATCGATACTGGTGTAAACCGTCTGACACGGTCAACGGAAGATAATTTGATTTAACTGGTTAGCAACTGAACCGAAACAGTTAACATGATAGGCTGAAAATCTCTGATACCATAATTGTAACACCCCACTTGGATAAGTGGACTGTTACGTGTATTTATGGTGTGTCATCAAAGCATAAGGTAAATGTCCTAAAATATTAACTGACCATAAAGGAAATACCGGAATCAAACATCGGCAATCCAAGCATAAGGTAATTATTTCTACGTAGATTTAATGCTGGTTGCGTAAATTTCATGTGTCCATTGAGTTCACACTTCACCAAAAAGGGGCAAGAAGAATCAGATTTGCGATAAAATCTTTTCATATATTTTACGGTTTATATTTCACTATTATGTAATGAGTTTTTTTTATAGTAGAGCTTGACATAATAATTAGCTAGCTGCAGAACTTGTTTTGATTGTAAATTTATCATAAGAGTGACATTGGTGTATGGCTAATATTTTACTCATGAGAATAACAATTTTTAAAATAATAGTTATCGAAAGGACAATACTAAAATAATGCATAAAGGACGA
This sequence comes from Glebionis coronaria, assembly GCA_025667525.1. Taxonomy (NCBI): domain Eukaryota; kingdom Viridiplantae; phylum Streptophyta; class Magnoliopsida; order Asterales; family Asteraceae; genus Glebionis; species Glebionis coronaria. The sequence goes on from CM046877.1 coordinate 217,821,505, forward strand.
CAATTAATCTCAATTTCTGTGATACTATAGATTGCATGGAATTCAGTTACGCATGGAAATCTATAGTTTCGAAAGTTGGGTTCTATCACAATTAAGGTACGGATTTCCCGTCCTTTCAGTAAGGACTTCCTTTCTATGCATGATTAGGATTCCCCGTCTTCAGCCAAATGTTTTCCCCAGTATATGTTCAAGCTTATCAGTAATCATGTTAATAACTAAATAAATTACCTGAGCATTATATACAAGCATGACCAGTTTATGTACTAGTTACGGAGGTACCGGAATCTGGGCAACAAAACATCCCCTGCTGGTTCTATGGTTCTCACGTGATGCTAAACAAACACCCCTGGTCGTGTTTTGTTTGTGGTCGTCCAACCCAAACCACCCTCGTCTCACAGCTTAGACAGAAACCACACAAACCCGACACCCCTGTTGGATCGTGAATAAAGAAACAGAAAGAAGGAAAACTGCGATTGGGATTTACCTTGGTTTGCGTGAAAGGAAAGAATATAAACATCTGACGCCATCAAATCTCGATCCTTCTTTTTTTTTTTTTACTCGGCGGCCACAACCCTAATATATATATATATATATATATATATATATATATATATATATATATATATATATATATATATATATATATATATATATATATATATATATATATATATATATATATATATATTTCCTGCTTGTGAGAGTAGTAGGGTAAACCCCCGTTCCTTTTTTTTTCTTTCATAAGGCCGGGCCTTAAAGCCCATGTATTCCCTATTTGTTTAACAAGACAGCTGGCCCCCTTATTTGTATAGTTATTTCATTTTTTTTTAACTTTAGATTTATTTACGTATATTCATTTTTACCTCTCGCGTTTAAAATTTCTGAAATGTAATATATCTTCTGTATGTTAATACACATTCGTAATATTTTTCTGAAACTAAATTTCTGAATTTAATAATTATTTCCTGAATAATTATTATATGTAATATTTAATGAAACTGAGACTGCATATACTGTTTATGTTTGTTTATTTATTTTCTGACCTTAATAATTATCTTATGGGTAATTATTTTGTTGTAGTATTTAATAAAAACTGAGGCTACGTATTTATTATTTAGGGATTTTAAATCCGGGTTTTACAATTCTTCCCCTCTAAAAAAAATAATTCGTCCTCGAATTAAGGATGCGATTATGTCGTGGTTTTACAATTCTTCCCCTCTAAAAACGAGAAATTCGTCCTCGAATTAAAGGTAATAAGCTGATGAATTTATAAAAGCTGAAAGGACATATGTACTGAAAGAGCATGAAGGCTGAAAAGACATATAAGCTGAAGGATCATTCGTCTTCTAATTAAGACATAATGTTGCTGAATGGTATAAACATAACATGACTAAAGTGAACATGTAACGTGACGTGACTGAAGAGGACATGGAACGTAAGATGACTGGAAGAACTTAACTGGATTTATTGGAGGAAAATGATGAGAGGTCCGGATGGACTCCTCCGTTTCATGTGGCTTCCCGCTCGAAACGGTTCCTTAAAGATCTTGACATATTGAAAATCTTGGTCCTGATGACCCTGTCCTGATAACTGCTGAAATAGTTTCTGGCTCCATACTTAAGATGGATTTTCTGAATCTGATAGAATGAATACGCTATAGCATGTAGTATACATGAAATGGTACGTACAATATTCTGAGAGGATATCATTTATTCTCTGAGCAAGCTGTTGAGAAAATATAGGGACGAACTACGTGAACAATTTTGAACGTGCTACGTGAGCAATTGTGAACGTGGTTCATGATCATAAAAGGATTACTGTGCATGAAATATATCATGAATGTGATACGTGAAGCATACCGTGGATGTGCCACCAGAACATATCATGAATGTATGTTAACTGAGGAAGGAATGCCAAATGATACGGTCTGAGATGTGAAACGTCTGCCTGGTTATGAAAAAGCTGTGCTAAACGTGAATCTGGTTTCTTAAGTTTTCTGTAACCATACTCATTAACAAGATGGGAAACGTGTATCGTGAGATGGAACACGAATCTGAACGTGAACAATGTCATGAATACGGACGTAAACTTAAAACATGAGATAGTACAAAATATGGACTGAAACATCATAATGTGAACGTAAGACGTAAACGTGAAGGTGGACGTAAACACGATCGTGAACATGAACGTGAGTGAAACTCACGAACGTGAACTTTCTATCTGATATGATGGTTGAGGGAATACCGAGAAATCGTACGATTTATTCTTGAATTCCCTGCAGATCCGCTACTGGGTAATCCTTTCGGATGAAAGGAAACGTATAAGTTGGGTTAATTAGTCGACTAAGACTTAGGTAGTATCATACTTCTCTTGCGTCTATGGTAACTTATAATAACTTTCATGGAATCCTGCCTCATTTCTGTTCAGAAATTCAAAGGGTTGTAGTAGCTTACTAGTATGTCGGTGTTCTATCTTGAACCTGCTGGAATGGCAGGCATTAGATATGAACATAGCCGCCTCCACGTGTTATACTGTTTCTATCAAAATTCTGCCTGGAATTTTGGTACATTCTGGTGGAAATCTGGTTGAATAGCTATGGAAGAATTTCTAGCGAGAACTATCAACAATTTTTGCGGTAGCAGTCAATTGAGTTCTAAAAAAATTGTAGTTCTTTCACAGGCGTCGGTCGGGACCATCAGGTGATGGCCTTCACCTTCACAGGATTGTCTGAAATTTCTTTCTGCTGAAATAAGGTGGCTCAGAAATGCCAATTTGTCCAAGTGAAATTTATATCTGGAAAGTTGTGTATAAAATTACTCCTATTGAAGATTCTGTACAAAGGTGAGAAGATGAGTCTTGTGTTCTTCGCTAGCATTAGGAAGATCATAATGTGATCTTGTAAAAAAAAAATTAAAAAAATTCAGTGGTCGATACATGATCTCATGATACCGGCCTTCTTCCCGATAGACAGAAACGGTGCTCTTCCTGGTGGTGCGCCATGGCGAATAAATCCTCATTCCGTTAATCCTTGCAGCAACTGCTGCAATTCTTTTAACTTAGATGCAGCCCTGTGATTTAGTGTTCCGAAAACAGGTTCTTTCCTTGAGACAAGCTCGATGTTAAACTCTGTCTCGTGGTTAGGGAGGGATTTCTAGATACCCTTCTGGAAATACATCCGGAAACTCTAGAAAATCTGCTGGTCATGAATTTAAGGAGCTTTAGAAGTTGATTCATAACTGGTAACTAAAAGTCTTCGTAGCTATAGACTGATAAGTCACGCGCTTGTAAGGCAGAAAAAAATTGTACTGATTTTTCTGGCAGAAATAAAATGAATAAGTTCAGGAGTTGGTAAGACAGATCTCGTCGTTAACTGAAAGGATAACTTTAATAACCATGGTTGGTACTGTGGAGTCTTTTCTGGCTGAGAGACAGGTAACTACCTGATTTAAGATAAAGCTGACATAGGAACACGTGAAGTAAACATGGCGATTTTTTTACCGAATGTGTTCGTTTGTAACCTCACAAAATGATTATTGCTTGTTTAACCTGACTAATACTCTAGTGGTGGTGACTGGATTTTTAATGATCTGCTTCATGCGTGGTATAATAGAACGGGTATACCCCTTTCTGAAGGGTACCCTGAATTACTGAGGGACTGGTTTAGAAACATACTGGAGTTATGAGTTCTGACTCGTATTCTTAGAAAATATTCGTATGACATGTACCATGACTGGTGTCTTGATATGCATCTTCCGCAATGATACCTGAGACCTATTTCTTGACATATGTTTTAGTAGATGAATCCGAATAAGGCTGAATATTTTTGGAAACTGCTAGGATTGGTAGACCGGTTAGACTACTGACCTCTGTATTTATGGTCATGTCCGTTCCGGAGTTCCGATGTTCACTGACTAATTAATTATAAGCACGGTGGTTGTCACTATTGCTTTGTTTGTCAATTTATGATGGTCATTATCATGACCGTGATTCATGTAACTATTTTGTTGAGTGGTCGGCTGGGTTCCGGTTCCCACTCTTCTGGATGAAAGGTTAGCTGAGTAAAGTGTGACACTTAGCTGAGAAAGTAAAAGCATGGAATGGAATGGTTGTGTTTGATGGTTGAAATTTACTCTTGTCAGAAATTTCAGATTTATAGTTTTCGTCCTTGCTCTGCAGCGTCTTTATAGTATAACAGCATCAGCATCAGCATCTTGAGAAATCTCCAAAGTATCAGCAGCATCAGCATTTGTGAGGTCTTCAAAGTGTTAGCAGCATCAGCATCTGGTAAAATCTTCAACTCACGAGCATCATCAGCACTTGGTAGAATATCGACAAGTGGAAACGCCTGAGATGATTGAGGATCGATTAGCAATATCCATGGAGTAGGGTACCTGGTGTACACCTAGACTACTGTACATAAAGTACAAAATGAATATTGCACATGGAGTATATCTGAGACACTGTACATGGAGTACACATGAAATAATGTACATGAAGTATAATTGAGACACTATACATGAGGTGCATATGGAATACTGTACATGGCACTGGTGGAAATTTTATGGAATGATCGATATTGGTGTCGCTTGTCTGACATGATCAAAGAAATAAATTGATTTAAACGGTAGTAAACTGATCTGAAATAAGTAACATTATAGCCTGTAATTCCTGCGTAGACTTAATGTTGGTTGTACATAGGCTGAAAAGTATGATTAACCGGAGTTCCATCAATGTTCAGTATGAAGACAACATGATTTATCATGAAATAGGATTTTAATGTAATTCTTCTGTATCTTAGCATGAAAATATCATCACCTTGATGAAAACGTAATCCTCATAAGGAGACATGAACTTAACCAGCATGATAACGACATCCACCTGAGAGTACAACCTTGACTGATACAAAGAACATAAAAGAATAATCAACTGAGGTCTAATATCAACTGATGTGGATAGTTATGGTTTAATTCACAGTATTTATAGTAGGAAGTATGTGACTAAGTGTGGGCGATTCTGGGTCGATCCATACTTGTCAAAATTTCATGAGAACTGTCATGTTAAGGATTTACAATCTGGGACTAAATATGGATAGCGGTAGTCCAATCCATACTTGTCAAAATTTCATAAAATGTCATGATATGAGCAAAGGTGAACAACTATGAATCGGTTCACAAAACAACCTTCGACTGAAAAGCATGAAATTTGACCTGAACAATGGTGAACGTTTATAGCTGGTTCACCAAGTAATACTTAACTGAAAACATGAATTTGTCATGAGTAAGGGTAAACGCATATGGTCGGTTTACCAATACAAACTCTGAACGGACAAGGGTGAACGCCTATGGGTCGGTTCACCAAAACAAAATTCGCAGCAAAGCACATGCGACTAAATATGGCCAGTCCTGTACCAACCTTTTACTTAGTCAAAAACTTTAAGAAAACCAATTGATAACTGGAGAAAACTGACAGATAAATGCATGAGAAACATGAAAGATAACAACGCCAAAATCTGGGAAGTTCCTGGTGACTACCCACTAGTCACAGGTCAAGTTTTAGAGCCTACAGGTCGAACCTAGGGCTCTGATACCATAATTGTAACACCCCACTTGGATAAGTGGACCGTTACGTGTATTTATGGCGTGTCATCAAAGCATAAGGTAAATGTCCTAAAATATTAACTGACCATAAAGGAATACCGAAATCAAACATCGGTAATCCAAACATAAGCCCAAAACATGAAAATTAAAATACTGAAGGAAATGACTAAACAATATCCAAATAAGCAGAATAATGTAAGAAATGCATAAAGTAAGAAGTCTGGATAGCTTCCATCCAAATGCACATGCTCTCAGAATCCTAAGAGCGTCCTGGTGTACCTGCCGTTAGAACATGAAAGAAACTACGGCTGAGCATAACGCTCAGTGAACGGATATAAAGCATGATAAGAATATACTGAATGAAACAGGCGATAGAATACTGAAACTGTAAGACTGATATGTAACATGTGGTAGAACTCTGCATAAAATTCTGAGAAACCTGGTTCATATATATATTGATACTGAAATATAACTATTAATTCTGAAAACATGCATTTACTGTATTTTATTTGTCAGAGCTTATATAGGTCACGTGTTGTAACAACCGTGCATGAATAACTGGAGGGGTGACCTCGTCATGCTATAGAGGGGTGACCTCTAAATAACTGTGCTAGGTGGAGGGATCAGCTCCAATGTGAAGGATGTAGAGCACACACCACATTCACCCTGATAACTTGTAACACATATAAGCCTAGGATGCATCCATACGCCCCACTAAACATACATATAAAAATGGCCAACCTGAACATGAGTGGGACGATGCAGGATATCACTCTCCTGCATGTGAGTCACGACACCGGTGCCTCTAGTGCCGTAGTTACGGTACCTCCGTAACTAGTACATAAACTGGTCGTGCTTGTATATAATGCTCAGGCAATTTGTTTAGTGATTAACATGATTACTAATAAGATTAAACATATACTGGGGAAAACATTTGGCTGAAGGCGGGGAATCCTAATCATGCATAAAAGGAAGTCCTTGCTGAAAGGACGGAAATCCGTACCTCGTGTCCAGTAATGAAATAAGAACGGAAGCTGAAAGATCTACTCCGACTTCACGGATACTACAAAAATAATGGACGGAAATAAGTCATCTGATTACTATTTACTGTTACTGATTTTATCTGTTCTTAGTTTGATTTATTTTATTCTTTATTTCTGTTTATGTATAATCTGGTAAATCTTATAGTCCGATGTATCTCTGATAATCTGACTGTTCTTTAAATAATTACTGAATATCGTATATCTTGTATTCTTGATCAATGTATATTATACGGTATTCTGATTATGGTAATCTACTGTAATCTGGTATTAAAATATTACTATAAATAGTAACCTGCCATAAATAGAACTACTAAAATCTGAAAGGTTTCCCAATTAAGTTTTTCCGAAATAATTATTAATTGAATCATAGTTAAATCCGACCTTTAATTAGTTACAAGAACAACATTAAAATAAATTTGTCTTACTAATTAAATAAATAAAATAAATTAAAATAACAATTTTATTTAACTTTATTTTTAAAGCTTATTTACAAAATAATTTGACTACAATTTATATAAGTTCCCACTGCTATTACTAATGTTCCCACTGCTTGTATCATAAAGTTCCTACTGTTAGTTTTACATCCGTTCCCACTGTTAGTTTTAAATGGTTCCCACTGCTAGTTATATATATTTTTTTATACAGATCCAAACACCCCCCTAACTGCCCAGTAATCCCAAACACCCCTGCTGTGATTGTTTCTGCTATTCGAAAAGCCAAACACCCCCTGTTGTGGTAAAACTAAACCCCAAACACCCCGTGGTCGTGTTTGATTCAGGTCTGGGCAACAAAACATCCCCTGTTGGTTCTGTGGTTCTCACGTGATGCTAAACAAACACCCCTGGTCGTGTTTTGTTTGTGGTCGTCCAACCCAAACCACCCTCGTCTCACAGCTTAGACAGAAACCCACACAAACCCGACACCCCTGTTGGATCGTGAATAAAGAAACAGAAATAAGGAAAACTGCGATTGGGATTTACCTTGGTTTACGTGAAAGGAAAGAATATAAACATCAGACGCCATCAAATCTCGATCCTTCTTTTTTTTTTTTTTTTACTCGGCGGCCACAACCCTAATATATATATATATATATATATATATATATATATATATATATATATATATATATATATATATATATATATATATATATATATATATATATATATATATATATATATATATATATATATATATATATATATATATATATATATATATATATATATATATATATATATATATATATATATATATATTCCTGCTTGTGAGAGTAGTAGGGTAAACCCCCGTTCCTTTTTTTTCTTTCATAAGGTCGGGCCTTAAAGCCCATGTATTCCCTCTTTGTTTAACAAGACAGCTGGCCCCCTTATTTGTATAGTTATTTCATTTTTTTTAACTTTAGATTTATTTACGTATATTCATTTTTACCTCTCGCGTTTAAAATTTCTGAAATGTAATATATCTTCTGTATGTTAATACACATTCGTAATATTTTTCTGAAACTAAATTTCTGAATTTAATAATTATTTCCTGAATAATTATTATATGTAATATTTAATGAAACTGAGACTGCATGTACTGTTTATGTTTATTTATTTATTTTCTGAACTTAATAATTATCTTATGGGTAATTATTTTGTTGTAGTATTTAATAAAAACTGAGGCTGCGAATTTATTATTCAGGGATTTTAAATCCGGGTTTTACAAATAAAGTCCCTATGGCAATTGGTAAAGGGTTGTGTTTCTGAGGCGTTGAGTGGGGAGAGGTCTTGGGATCGATACTGGGCAACCTCAAAAAATTTTAAACTTTTTTTTCTTGTTACTCTATGATGCACAGTACTTAACCACAACACAAAACACAAAAAAATTTAAAATAATACACGAATCATGCCTCAATTGTACATTCAAGGTTCACAGCAGGTAACTTTCTTTCTTTGTTTACTTTTTTTATCTCTTTTTTTTAATGATTTGGTTTGAGGTTGTTGTTGGTTATTTGGAACAAAAGGGGGGCACATTGCACAAATTAACACTAACACTCAAACATGCACACTAAATACACCACATAAATCAAGAACACAAATACACGCGTATAATCAGGCTCATAATAACACAACAGGTCTCACTTGGTTACTATTTTTTTTCACAACTCAATACCAACTTTTCATAAAATAGAAAATGGAATTAAAAGGTTTGAAACAAGGAAAATCTGAGAACAAGAACTAAGCTACGCCTAATGGTGCCCTATATAGGGCTTACAAAAGTTCTAGAATGCATGAAAAATACTAAAACCCTAACTGTGATGTTCCAAATGTACCCTTGGAAGATTTTCAAATTTGAAAGTCATGTGATGAATCTTTGGACTGTTGTTGATGCATAGCTGTAATGAGGCAATTTTGGATGTCCAAATAAGCTTAGAATCAAAGCTAAACCCTTAGGTCGTTGATTTGCTGCAAGAATTTTGTTTGAAGGTGAATGGTGAGGCAGGGGTGTAGGCTAGCTGAGTAAGGGGGGTGCAAAGTGAAGGTGGGGTTGTGATTAGCAAATGTTTAATCACCAATCTAGAGCAGCTTATGGTCTAATCATCATTAACCAATGAATACCCAATTTATGTTCTTGGTTTAAGAACACAGCTTTTGATCTATTTTGGGATTAAGGAAAGTGTTAGGCGCTAGATTTAGTATTAAATAAATTATTTGAAATTAATAATTAATTAAGGTGAGTGGGATATGAGGTGGAAGATTGTGAGTTGTGATTGGTGGAAATGAGTGAGTGGATGATGAGGTGGCAAAGTTAATGGTTGTTTTGTTTTTAGGGTTAAATAAGTTTGAGAAATGGGCAGCATTGGTCCTTCCTGTTAACTCTTGCATTGTTAGTCCTCATGGTATTTCACAGCAGGTCCTTGTGGCTTTTCATGTTAAGTCCTTTTGTGTAACAATGGATAACAAAGGATTTAATCATCAAACTTGAAGGGTTGTTCTTATTAAGTCTTCAAACTTTAGGGACCCCTATTATACTTTTGATATTTCTAGGGGTATAAAGTGTCATTCTTAAATTCTTGAGGAACTTGTTTTGCCAATCTTCAGTTCTTCAAGGTCTTTTTTGGCAAATTCACATCTTTGGCCCGGTTCATTGTGCGGCTTCGTTTCTCGTGTTCGTTTTTGCTTGTTTCTTGTGATCTTTTGTCTTTTTCACAATATCCATACCTAAAACACACAAAGAGCAAACACAAGTATATTTCATGATATTTTATGACGTTTTCACACATTTTAAGCCCGTTAGGACGATGAGACTATGTATAAATGCAGTCTCATCAGTCTTCAACTCCGAATTTTCTAACCTCTTTGGCTTTAACTATGTTTATTTCATCTAAGTCATCATCTACCAAAGGTGGTGTCTTAGATAAAGGAGGGGTTTCATCAAATGTCACGTTGAGTGATTCTTCGATTACGCCAGAGGTTCTATTTAGAACAATGTAGGCTTTACTAGTTTGAGAATAACCTAGAAAGATATCTTCGTACGACTTTGGGTCGAACTTAGTTAGGTAATCTTTGGTGTTGAGAATGAAGCACTTGTTTCCAAAAACCTTAAAGTATTCTAATGAGGGCTTCTTACCTTTAAGAATCTCATAAGGGGTCATTCCTAGAAAAGGTCGAATAAGAATTCGGTTGAGAATATAGGTCGATGTGTCCACGGCATTGCACCAAAATTTTCGAGGCAAAGATTGCTCGTTTAATATCGTCCTACTCATCTCTTGGATAGTCCTATTCATCCTTTCAACTACCTCATTTGATTGTGGAGTGTGAGGAGCCGAGAAGTTATGGGTAATACCATGAGCTTCACAAAAGGCACCAAATTGCACTTCATTATCAAATTCACTACCGTGATCCGTCCTAATAGATACAATTGAACATCCTAATTGATTTTGGATCCTTCGACTAAAGGTTTCGAAATGATCGAAAGCTTCATTCTTAGAAGCCAAAAATCTAGTCCAAGTGAATCTAGAATAGTCATCAACTATAACTAGGGTATAAAGGTTACCTCCATAACTCCGTATGGCGGAAGGTCCAAATAGATCCATATGTAGGAGCTCTAGGCACCGAGAGGTCAATACCAAATTCTTAGCCTTGTGACTTGAGTGAACTTGCTTCCCAACTTTGCAAGCATCACAAAAGTGACTATCAAACTTAATCTTGGGAGATGTCTTACCAACTCCTTAGAGACTAAATATTGAATTAAACGCATATTAGCGTGACCTAATCTCCTATGCCAAAGAGTAGAACTATCATCTAAAGTCGCTAGACATAAGTTGTCCTTTGACTTCCTATTTCTAACACCTTTTCCAATGATCTTTCCATCTTTTACGATTTCACTATCATGTTCCAAAAAGATGACCTTACACTTATTGTCACAAATATGACCTATACTTAATAAATTAAACCCTAGGTTATCTATGTGTTCAACATTTTCGATGGTCATGAAGTCAAGAGAAACCGTACATTTGCCAATGATGTTACCACGTAGCTTACTAGCGAAAGTGACGTTACCTCCATGATATTCTTTGTAAGTGGAGAACAAACTTCGATTACCCGTCATGTGTTTAGGACAACCACTATCCTTAATCCCCTCGACGGGCTCCAAATCTATTCCCAAGCATATCTAGGTAACAACACACAAGATTAAAAATTTGGTCTCCAATATCTCATGGGTCCAAAGTTGTTAGTTCCAAACATCCCTTGCATTTGATTGGGATGCATGAATGGAGGACACATTCCCCACAGAGAAAAATATTGTTGACAATTGTTACAATTCATATGATTATTTTGATGTCCATTGTTTTTCTTAGGAGTGTTTGATCTTGACCTAGAGTTATTGTTGTTTCTAGGTGTTGGAGTTTTACTTCTAGGTCTTGACTTAGAGTGATCATCCCTTTTAGGTGTTGGTGTTCTACTTCTAGGCCTTGAATCATTACGTACTCTTGGAGAAGTAGATGATTGTCTTGAAAAAATTCTCATTCCCATTAGAGGTTTACTTAAAGGCTTGTAGAAGTTATCAAGTTCCTTTTTATCAATTATAGGTAATTCAACATTGTTAACAACAAGATGTTTTGACCCTTTACCTAAAATATAATTTTTAGAAAGTTGAGAATTTTCAAAAATCCGTTCTTCTGTCAGCGGTTCCTTATCAGGCCATGCGATTCCATAATTATAAGGAACCGCGCCATAGATTGGCGAACCGTATACAGAGGGTCATTTTTTGAAAAACTAACTTGTTTTGGTTTACTAGTAGATGCTTCATTTGTGTTAAAACCTAAGCCTAGTATTTCTTTAGTGTGAATTTGCTTATTTAACATGTCATCAAGAACACTAGTACCTTTCATGAACTTTTCTAATTTAATGAAGGTACTCTTGAGATCGTCATTATCTTTTCTAAGGTGTTCACAATTTAAACAACATAAATAAACTTCCTTATTTTTCTCAAGCTTAGCTAATTTATCTCTTAGCTCACTAACCTCATTTTCAAGCTTGGTCCTAGTTGATTTTAGCACTTTGTTCTTTCAATAAATTTTAAACTTATTTTCCATAGGTTGTTATATTGACCTTTTAATTCAAAATTATCTAGGGAAGAACTATCATTGCTACAATATTCGATTTCAGAATGTACCTCTTTGGAAGAATGAGCCATGAGACACTTCTCGTCTTTAGCATTATCGTCACATTCTTCACCGCTATCGCTCCACGAACCACTAACGAAGGCCGTGTGATTTTTGTCGCGAGATGGTTTGGGACAATTACCGATGAAGTGGTTTGGTTCACCACATCTAAATCATTTCCTATCACCATTGTCATTCTTGACAAATCAGTTTTTGGAAAATGCCTTCTTGTCGTTTCTTGGTTGTCTAACATGTTGACCTCGTATTTTGAATAGCTTCTTGAAGTCTCTAACCGCCATATCATATTCATCATCGTCACTTTCCGAGGAAGAGCTATCATGGTCACTTTGCACTTTCTTGTCTTTGAGTGCTAGAGACTTTCTTTCACTCTTGGTTTTCACCATTTTCATGTCCTTCAAAATTATCATTTCATGAACTTTTAAGTTGCCAATAAGTTCATCAAGTGATAATGTAGTAAGATCTTTTGATTCTTCAATTGCCGTGACTTTAGCTCTCCACTTTGGATGCAACGCCCTAAGAAACTTCCTAACATTGTTCTTGCTAGAAAAACCTTCATCAAGATCTCTTAGACTAGTAATAATAGTATTAAACCTAGCAAATGCACTATCAATAGTTTCATCTTCTAAGATGACAAATTGTTCATATTGTTGAACAAGAAGATCGATTTTACTTTCTTTGACTTGGCTATTACCTTGGTAGGTTACTAAAAGAGTACACAAAATATCTTTAGCGATTTTACACATGAAAATCCTTTCATACCCTTTCTTAGGTAAAGTATTATAAATCACCATTTTAGCCTCATTATTTTTAGCAAGTTTCTTTTTAGTGTCATCGTTAGAATTTTCAAAATTTACTAACTCTTTCTTTTTAGAAACTTCATTATATTGATAAGGCAAAAAGTCACCATTGGTAATAACATGCCAAAGATCTAAATCTTTTGATTTCACATAAGTCTCAAATCAATTTTTCCAATAAATAAAACTACCGGTTTCAAAAAGAGGTGGTCTTTTCATAGTTGCCCTTCTAGGTACTTGTTGGAATCCATAGATCGATTCAAGTTTTAAAATACAATATATTTTTAAAACGCTTGAGCAACCACGCTCTGATACCAATTGTAGAAACTAGAAGGGGGTTGAATAGTTTCTTAAATTTACTTGTTAAAAGTGGGTTTTCAAAAATCCTTTTCAAAAACTTAGGCTTGAGCAATTATGTGAAATCTTCTTATACACAATATGGACAAGGGATAGTGCAACTAAACTAATAATCACAAGTATGTGCAAATAAAGAATAATGAATGTAAAGAGATAAGGAAAAGAAAGATCAAACCAAACACCAAGGATTTATATTGGTTCGACAATGAAGCTCACTCCTCGTCCCTATTCCACTCCTCGAGTACTCCTTACTCGAGGTTTCACTAATCAACAAACTCTTTAAGGTGGAGAAACCGTACACAACGTCGCTTAACCATTTTCCGACTCTAAGCTAAAAGTCGAGCCCTAATCTTAGCTAGGACCAATCTACACTAATATACTTTGAGGACTAAGTATTAACCTTACTACATACACAACTTCCAAATATACACAACTATTTGGATCTTCACAACACAACTACAAACAACACAACTACTTGGATCTAGACAACATAACTAAAATGAATGAATAAAACTTGATCTTCAATAGATCTTGAGGTAGACTCAACACTTCAAGGATGAAAGTGTTCTTCTCTTTGTACTTGGAGAGGAAGAGATGGGAGGAGAAAGATTCACTTCTAAACAAGTAGTAATCAACCAAATAACCAAGGATTTGAATGATTTAAGAAGTATGTTTAAATCTGGAAATTTGTGTGCAAAAGAGGTGAAGAGAAAATCTGAGATGGTCCACTATTTATAAGACAAAATCCTAACGGCTATTTCTGGGCGCGGTTCCTTATTGGTGCCTGTGGTTCCTTATCGATAAAGAACCGCATAGGCATTTAAGGAACCGTGTTCGTAGACTCCGCGCCCTTTTGTCTTTTAGTGGGGTAGTCACATCTGGTGGAATAGTTATCCTTAAAGGATATTCTTAAACCAAATAGAATATGTCATTTTCAAATTTTCAAATATTTAATTTAATAAAACATTTTCTTAAAAATAAAGTTTAATAAAAAACTTTGTCACATTTAATAAAATGTGTGTTTTAATAAAACTTAAATCATTGATCACTTAATTAAGATGAAAACTTGTTTGTTCATACCTTAAGTGATAATGGTTGAAATGAAAAAATACTTGAACTTAAGAATTCGTTTTTCGTTGTTTCGTAAATGCTTGTTTTTATATATTATCCTAATCAAAACAAAGTGAGACCGAAAAATGCAAGTAACGTTTTTAGGCATCATTGCATTAACACAGATGTTTACAAGACAGCGTTTCAAACTCATGATGGACATTATGAGTTTTTGGTAATGTCGTTCGGCCTTACCACTGCACCTTCCACTTTTCAGGCAACCATGAACTGGCTATTTTCTTCATACTTACGTAAATTCGTACTTGTTTTTTCGATGATATCTTGATTTATAGCACGTCTTACGACGCACACCTAGCCCACGTTCGATGTGTATTTTAGTGTTTACAGGATCACCAATTTTTTGTAAAGAAGTCGAAGTGTGTTTTTGGGAAGAAAAAAACACCTGAATATCTAGGTCATATATTTCAGTGCACGGTGTTGCAGTCGATCCAAAGAAAGTGTCTGATGTAAAGGAATGGCCAGTTCCTACAACTCCACGTCAGGTACGGGGTTTCTTAGGGCTGGCGGGGTATTATCGAAGATTCATTCAGGGCTATGCTATTATTGTTGTGCCCAACTTTTTCCTTTCTAGACTGGTGGTGAACTCCTTTTCCTCTTATTCAGAAAGATGGATTTAAGTGGGAAGATATTGAAGAAAAATAATTTTTGGCGCCTAAAGATAAACTCACTAATTCTCCAATATTGGGTCTTCAGGATTGTAATTGAGGCAGATGCATCTGCTTTCAGAATTGGTGCGATGTTGCTTCAAAAAGGGAAACCACTTGGTTATTTTAGTCAGAAACTGGGACCTCGTATGCGAATAGATTCAACATATCAAAAGGAAATTTTTGCTATTGTTGAAGCTGTGTATAAGTGGCGCCAATAATTGGTGGGGCGTCGATTTATTATCTATACCGGCCATAAGAGTATTAAGGAGTTAATGCAACAAGTAATCCAGACACCTCTTCAGCAGAAGTATGTGCGAAAACTTATGGGCTTCGATCCTTCTATTGAGTATAAACCTGGGGCAGTAAACTTGGTTGCGGATGCGTTGTCGCGAATTTATGAAGAGTCGGTTGAAGTCGTGGCAAATTTTATGGCTTTGATTCATCCGGTGGTGGGTTCCTTGACGATTTGAAACAAGAAAATATGACCTTAGATGAACTTTGCCATATTCATCGACGGTTGGATCAAGGCGAGGTTGTGGAGGGTTTGCGATGTGAAGGAGGGTTGCTTTTGTTTCGGGATCAGTATTTTGTGGGCATTAATTCTAAGTTGAAAGCACTTTTGTTAGCTGACTTTCATGATACACCAAGTGCTGGTCATGGGGGTGTAAAGAAGATGTTAGTGGGGTTGGAGGCGTTGTTTTACTGGAAAGGAATGCGTACATCGGCCGCTGAATTTATTAAAAAATGTTTGGTTTGCCAGCAAACCAAATACTCGACGCAAGCGACGGGCAGTTTGTTACAGCCATTACCCACGCCTACTGCTGTGTGGAAGGATGTGTAGATGGATTTTATCACTCGGTTACCAATATCTAAGGGCGCGACGGTTATACTTGTGGTGGTACTCGTTTAACGAAATATGCGCATTTCGGTACATTAACAACTAATTTTAACGCATCAAAAGTGGTTGAGTTGTTTATGGAGATGGTTGTGAAACTTAATGGGTTTTTCTAAAACTATTGTCTCTGATCGTGACTCTATCTTTGTTAGTACGTTCTGGAAGGAGCTCTTTAAATTCAGTGGCACCCGGATTGAATCTTAGTACCGCATATCATCCGCAAACGGATGGTCAGAGGTTTGGAGAAATACTTGCGAGCAATGGTATTGGATCATCCTCGTCAATGGGTATGTTACCTTTTGAGTATAGTTACAATACAAGTTTTCATAGCAGTATCAAAATGACTCTGTATCAAGTCGTGTACGGACGTGTGTCTCCGTCTATTATTCCATATGTTTTGGGTTTATCTAAGGTGGAGGTTGTGGATGAAGTGTTGGTTGAGCGAGATGTGTTGTTGCGCCAACTAAAGGAGAATTTGGCGGCTGCACGGAATCGAATGGAAATCCAAACCAATCGGTGCCGACGTAATGTGGAGTTTTGCGTGGGGGGACAAAGTGTTAATTAAGTTGCAGTCGTATCGCCAGGTTACTTTAGCGAAGCGGCTTTCCAACAAGTTATCTAAGCGGTATTATGGTCCATATGAAGTAGTGGAGAGAGTGGGAAACGTGGCATATCGAGTAGCTCTACCATCCACAAGTAAAATACATCTGGTGTTTCATGTGTCGTTGCTTAAACCATTTGCAGGGACCGTGAGTGAAGGTGTTGCTAATCTTCCTGAGGAGGTACATGATGGGCATCCAATAGGCAAGCCATTAGCCATATGTGTGAGGCGGGTCATACTTTGAAATGGCAAGCCGATTCGACAAATTTTGGTTCAGTGGGTTGGGAGTTCGCCTGACGAAGCTACGTGGGAAGAGTTGTCAGAATTTCAGTTTGCTTATCCATCCTATCACCTTAAGAACAAGGTGAATTTTGAAGAGGAAGAGAGTGTTACACCAGTAGTGCAAAGATGGGTCGACCTGCTAGGAGCAAGTCCAAGCCCAAATGGCATGATGACTACGTCATGTAATCTATCTCTAATTATGTCATTTATCTCATTCAGTTAAGAAAGTATTGATGTTCAAAAAAAAAGTTAAGAAAGTATTGGGTTTATGTGGTACTAGGAGTATATTGTGGTTTAGCTTGTCCTCCAAGCTTGGTCATTCGGTGTTATATAAACCGATTTCTGTGATGAATAAAGTTTATAGTTTTATCAAAATAAATCTCTTCTCTTCTCTTAACTTTTTAAAGAGCCTACCCGCTACAAGTGGTGCCCTATCCCGATACTATCTGTAAGAATCCTATCAGTGTGCAAATAACCTCCCATACAAAATGGATGCTAACTACAAATATCAAAAAAAAAAATTCTCTAATATCGTTTACCCGTCAAATTATATACCAAATCATATGTGTTTATAAAAATTGTCACTAACACATAACAATAGCAGTTTAATTTGTAAAAGTGTTTGATAAAGTAAAATTTAATGTATAAAATTGATATTATGTTGAATTTGAAAGGCTCCAAAATGATTTTTTAAACAAAAGTTATGCCAATAATGTTTTATGCCTAATACCATTTGCTCCAAAATGCTCTCACAAGCTAAAAGTTGTCTGCCAAACCCAGAATGTGTGGTTAGTTTGCTACTAAAACCGAACAAGGCATCAAGTCGGTTTGGTTTTTAAAACAATGCTCCGTTCTCAAACTTGTCTCTTGGGAGGGGGGTCATAACCTTTCGCACTTACACGGTTGGCAATGCTTGGTGTATATAACAAGTCCATATCGAGTTCAATGAGTGAGCTGAGAGCAGATCAAGCTTCAAGAAATGAATAAATCGGATATCTATGGGTTTAAACTTGAATCATGATTATAAAAAAAAAAATTAAAAAAAAAAGTATTAATTGGACTGCCGTGTTATCTTTTCAGCTCAAACTTTAAACCATGTGAGGGATCATGTTATGTTGGTTGGTCAGTTTTGGTTACATGAACATTGAAAGAAACTCCAACTTGACTTCTTAAACCTCTAAAAAGATTTGTAATCCAAAATTGACTTTTTTTTGGCAACTACTTTTCTAAAGCAAAAACCTACAAAATTCTTTAAAAGAATATCTTTTCTGCTAAATAAGAACTTAATGTGATAACATTACAAACTTATGACGATGTATATAGAGCATATTGATTGATGTTGTCAAGCAGGCATGCAGGGTTTCATCAAATAAACTAACGCGGAAGAAAAAAAACAGGAGATGCCAAAAGACATACTTGTATGAACTATGAACGTATACAGACGGTCACCTGACATGAATACCAAGATATTTGAATCAAGCAGTTTAATCTCAATTATATAACCAGTTATATGGTTATAGTCACGGTTATAGTCCATGTAAATTGAACAACCATATTATGATCAGCATATAAATGACTACCCTTCGCTAACTTTTTATATAAATATCCCTCCAAGCTTTCACAAAAACTCAATGAATCTCAAAATTCTGACAGGTTCTGTTTTTGATATTCTGTCATGTTTCTCCATATACTTCATGACTTCAGTCTCAGCACTCAATACGTACGGCCCCATTTCCTGAAGAAATAAACTTAGGTTTTTTGTTAACTTGATGCAAGCACTGTATCACATCACCAATCTCGAAATCGCAACAATCACGGAGAACAAGACCACACTCGCTCCCTTTGTTAACAGTCTCGACATCTTGAGTCTCTCTTTTCAAAGAAGTACAACACCCTTCAAATACAACTTCACCGCTTCTTAAGAGTCTCATGGTGCATGACCTGCTGACATGGCCATCTGTGACTCTGCAACCAGCAATCTTGACATCGGATCCTTTTGCTTTGCTTCTTCCTGTGAGCTCAAAGATGTTCAACACATGTGCCTCACCGGCTACCTCTGTTTCATATGTTCCGGGGGCCTTATCCACTATGAAGTTACCAATATCTTCCAATAGGTGGTAGATTACTTTGTGTATCTTGATCTACAACATTTTGGTATTATCATTATCCATGTACTAACAAAACTACTAAGGAAGGGAAAAGAACGAGTGTATTAAGGACACGTACCTTTATATTGGCTTGAGCTGCAGCCAAAGCGATAGAATTTGGTGGAGTACGCACATTGAATCCAACAATGCATGCACCAGCAGCTTGCGCCAAATCGAGATCCGACTGACAAATTGCTCCGACTCCAACGTGGATAACATTCACAAAGACCTGATAAAAATGGAAATTTTGAGGCTGTAGATATGAAATTTAGCATTGATAAAAGCATTAGAAAAATAATTAAATCGTGCATCGCAAACAATTAAATCGGAACTAGATGTGTCAAATTCAACACATGTGCCTATTAAAAGGTCAATCAGGGTTATGCTTTATTTCAGACCGGTCAAACAGATACAAGAAAAAACATTATCTTAAAAGAGACGGGCAAAATGGTTAAAACATGGAAATTCGCCTAAATTGTATGTTTGACACACAACACCACCTAAATCAATTTAATTATAATATTAAGAAAATTATCAGAGTGATATACTTCTTGCGACCATCTTTGACACATTATTAACCTAACGAAAAGAAGAAAAACCACATTCGGGGGAGAAAATGCTTTTGGTCAACCATCCCCTGACACGAACAAACTTAATTACAAATTTTTAGTAGTATCGAAGGGTTTGCATGTAATATGCACAATAGACGCCTATAATGATTTTTAATAATCAGTCTATAATCGAAATAATTATTAAAAATCACAAAATGTGACATACCTGGGGACTATTTAAAGATTTGAGTGAATCCGTGACAGCTTGTACAGTGCCTTGAACATCCCCTTTTACTATAATCGGCAATTCAACCCTTGTAAACTCCTCTTCTTCTGATGGTTCAGGTTCAGCAAGCTTCTCTTCATTTATCTTCCTAAGCCTGTCCTGTTCCAATATCTTTTTCCTACCTGAGCTAAGCATCCTAGCTCTCTCTTCAGAATCAACAACAGTAATATCATCACCCGCCATTGGCAGCCCTTTTAGCCCCTCAATTTCCACAGGCATAGCAGGTGTAGCTCGATTAGTCAATTTCCCTGCTGTATCCCTAATCGCCCTTATTTTTCCCCACTCAGCACCCACAGCAACATGTTGACCACAAACCAATGTCCCAGCCTTAACCAAGGCAGTAACTAGTGGGCCACGACCTTTGTCAAGTCTAGCCTCAACAACATAAGCTTGAGCAGCTCCATCTACACGGGCTTTAAGGTCCATTAGTTCAGCTTGAAGAAGCAATGCTTCTTCAAGCTTATCAAGCCCCTTTTTGGTAACCGCAGATACTTCAACAACTTGAACATCACCGCCCATTTCTTCCAGTGGCAACCCTTCTGAAGCAAGTTGGACTTTCACTCTTTCCGGATCAGATGCGGGTTTATCACATTTATTGATGGCAACTACTATGGGCACGTTTGCTGACTTGGCATGTGACATGGCTTCTAAAGTTTGAGGCATTACACCATCATCAGCGGCTACCACCAACACGACTATGTCAGTGACAGCTGCACCCCGAGCTCTCATTGCACTAAAAGCTGCATGACCGGGAGTATCAAGGAAGGTGATGGATGCACCTGATGACATGCCAACAACAAATGCACCAATATGTTGAGTAATGCCTCCTGCTTCTTTGGCTGCCACGGAGGTTTCGCGTAGCGCATCTAAAAGGGAAGTTTTCCCATGGTCAACATGCCCCATGACTGTTACAACTGGGGCACGCGGAAGAACTGTGGAACCTTCGTATGAATGGAGCCTCTTTATATTTACCCCTACTTCCTGCAACATAAGATTCGAAATCATGATTCAAGGATTATGAAGATTTGAATCGAAAGTAGAGGTGGCAATTTGTACCCGGTTACTTGTAAATTAGGTTGATATGGGTTATTTTTCATCAAAACTGGGTCAAATAAAAATTCCACTCAGAATTAAAGGGGTATTTCAAGGGGGTTGCAATTCATGTATAGTGCATTTATGATTGCATAATTACATGCAACCTCTTGAGTCACCTAATATAAAAAGTTAAATATTTTAGTGATAATTTAGTATATTGTGATCATACTTGAGCTTTAACACAATATTTTATAAAACAGTAGAAAAATGACCAAAATGAACCCGCCCTATTTTCCACCTCTTATAAGAATAAATACTAGAATTACTTAGAAAATATACAAAACAAAACAAAAATGGATACCATTGCAATTAGCTCCGCAACATCAATGCCCAAAGGGTCAAATTCGGATCCAACCTTTTCACCGACATTCAGAAGAATATTCTGCAATGTGCTTACATATTGACCACACCGCTTAGCAAGCTCTGAAGTTGTCATGCCCTCAAATATTTCAACTGTTTTATCCGAATTAGACTTGGCAGTTTTTTGAAGTCTAGGGGGCACGTATGGTGCTTCAACCGGTGGCTTAACATTTTCAGGTTTCTTTCTGAACTTCCCTTTCTTATGTTTCTTTAGACCACCTTCCTCAAGGGCATCATCTCTTCTTTTGAGTAATTCCGGTGTTGCATGGAACCGCCTGCAAAATTTCGGAACTAAAATTATCATTTTTTTAACAGAAAATATATATAGACATAGCATATTGCTTTCATATTGTCCACCAAAAGAAACACAATTGCATATATAATCATCCACGGGGGCAACGAAACATCTATGCTATAACGTTGGTCAGAATTCAAACCACAAATGGAATTAGTTACTGTTACCGAATAGAATTCTTTACGGAGTGATCTGCTTTCCTATAAACGCAAAAAGTGACTGCCTTATCATGGATCTTATTTTCAAGATATCGAAAGTTACCTTATTAGTGGGCTCAAACCCCGTGGATTAGTCGGCCAATGAGTCGGAAATCACGGTTACCAAAAAAAAAAAAAAAAAAAAGTTACCTTATTAAGAATCTATTTGTCAAGAAGCTTAAAGTGTCGTCACCATGTAAAGCTGAGCTGCTCGTATATCCTGCACCAAATGAATCTATATGTAAACTTGAGGCAGGTGTGAATAAACTACTATACTGAACACAGACTGAAGTATTGACAATTTGACATAGAAATGGATTGATTAAAAAAAGGTGGAAACTTGATTTAACGAATATGCATAATATAATCCTACAGAACATTAAAACAAAAAAATACATGACAGAAACAAGAAGGGCGTTATATGAAACCTTCAATTACCTCTAATGCGTCCAAGTGAAGGCGAAAGCAAATTTGAATTTACACCAGCAAATGATTTGCGCAGAGCAGTATCTCTAGATGCTGCTAATAAATTAAGAGTCCTCGAAAGACTAGCATGAACGCTCTGTTCAGAAAGTGAAGACCATGTTATATAATTGAGAAGTTATAATCAATGAAATAGTTCATTTCACTAATTCAACAAATACATAACATAAGCAAATAGCATGATTATGAGAGAAGAAAGATGTAGAATTCAAGTGACAACAAGCTTATTAATGGCCGTGCTCTAAGCTCATAATCTATCTGGTATGCATATGTGATCTTGCAATGATACGGGCCTCATGAAGTTACTAAAGATGAGAACACTAATCTTATGTAGCGAAAATAATGTAGATATTCAGATAAGTGTAGAGCATACACGTTAAAAATCAACACTATCATTACAAAGACGTGAACTTTAAGCAACATCTACTACTTCTTCAACTATATGGTGGATACTTAGATCTTACGGCTCTAAAGAACGAACCCTTCCGCTGTGTTCTCGAGATCTTTCATTAAAGGAAAGAAAATGAAATGAAAGTAAAGTGAAAAAAAGTTGGTTCTCAAGTCTTTCATTAGGGAAAAGAAAAGGAAATGGAAGTAAAATCAAATGTTATTTGGTTGAATTTAAAAGTAAAGTGTTTCATCGGTGAAATACTTTACTTCCATTTCGTTTCATTTTCATTTGCAACTAACTACCGCTTTCGAAGTCACTTAAAATCGAAATCATTTTGATTAAACTCACGTTTTATCAAACACCTTGTACGCATCTCATTACATGTACAGTCATCCACAATACTCCATCATTTTCATTTCTTCACATAGAAATACTTGACAACAAAATCCTTAAAGTCAATTATATTTGGGATTAAAAAACGAAAGAAACTGACCTTTTTCCCAAGCTCCCTCCACGCCATTCATAAGTATAGCTCACAACTTCTGCAAACTAAACAAAACATAAATTGATTTGTGAGAAATAGGGGGTTAGGAGACGTGATTAAGGAAATTAGGTAAAAAAATGAAGTATGAAAATGATGAATACCTGCAATTGATGTTTATGATGTTGATTTTCTTGTGAGGGTGACCGGAGATTGGTGGTGGTGGTGGTGGTGGTGGGTCAAGGGCGTGTGAAGAGTAGAGAGGGTTTATATATAAATGGAAATATAAAAATGAAAAACAGATTTTATTGTGTGTGGTTAATTTTGGGGTGTGCCACAGATGATTTTTGCTTGGTAAAAAAGACATTACTTTAAATAAGTTTTCATTTCATATTTCAACACAATGGTGTTTATTATGGTAAAATATTATAAACTCTATAAGTTTTAGACTTTTTGAATTAATAAACATATTTTTACTATAATATAAATTTTTTAAAACTTTATAATTGTTTAATATAACATATGCATTAATATGTGAAGAGGTCTAAGATTTAGGAACTCTTCATGTCATATAACTTTAAAATAGAATTTCACTATAGTTAATATAAAACATAAATCTCTTCAAGCTTTTTATACTTATTCTTAAACCTCTCATAGCAGATGTTTTAAACACGTTATGTCAAGTTTTATTTTTAACTTTTATGAGATCCTCATAGATCTTACGTGTAGCATAAACCAAATAAAAGGATCCTGACTATTTATTTACTTTTGATCCAATGGTCAAGATCGTACTCATCTTTTATACTAAAAGGCAAAAACTTCAACATACAGATACTGATTTCTCACACAAAGCATCATTTTTTAGAGAAAAAAACACACAGTTATTCTCTACCCCCGTCGACGACCTACCAACCACCACTTTTCCGACGACCTTTCAACCACCTACCATCTACCGTCAACCACCACATCAAACCACATTTTTCTGGCGAGATATGGAACATCTTGCCTTCTACTAGCGACAACACCGATAACTCACCTTTTTTCGGCGACATCTACAAACCCTAACTTTTTCCGGCGAGATCTGCAACCACATCAAAACACGTTTTTCCAGCGAGATCTGCAGCCACATACCTTCTAAAAAACACGGCTGATGATTTTATAATTGAAGGAGATTTAACTATCGTTCTAGGAAATGAAAATCATATGACTCATAATCAAATCGAAGATTCGTATGTGGAAGCAAATCTCATTCAAACTCCAGGTAAATCATATATGATTCGTAATCAATAATTAATTTATTGAACGATTATCAAAACAATCTTAGTTTTGTGGAAGAATCATATATGATTCTATTTAAATATAGAATTATATATGATTCATTCTTGATTATGAATGTATATTGTTGAAAAATCCTGAATATGATTCGTATAAAAAGAAAAATCATATATTATTCAAACTAAAACAGAACATAAGTTTTTAAATAACTAACACAAAACTTAAATGTTATTCTTTAAAATTTTCTAAGAGCACGTCAACTTTATCTCCAAATGGCGAGACACCTGGAGCAATGATATATTGTGAATCAAATGTTGAACATCAGTACCTACCTTTTCGAGGGGAAATCTTTTGATACGATAGAGCAATGCGTCGATTTTTATAACGCTTATGTTGAAATTGAAGGGTTTGAAGTAAAAATGACATGCCAAAAGAAAACAAAAAGTGGTTTGGTGAAATCAAAGTATGTCATGTGTAACCGGGAAGGGAATCCAAAAGAGATAAATATTAGTAATACATTGGACCCTGAACACAGTGATAAAAAAGTTAGAAATACAAGACATCGAATAACAGGTTGCCTTGCAAGAATTCAAGTTGTTTTAAATAGTCTTACCGGAAAGTATGAGATAACTAAATTCAATGCCATACACAACCATCAAATGAATCCGAAATAATTTAAGCATCTAACAAAGAAACAAAGAAAGATGACCAATACGGAAAAAATGTTTGTTGTCAGAGCTTCAACATTGAAACTTGGTTGAACAAAGGTGCACCACTTATATTCTAGGATGAAAGGGGGTGCTCAGTATGTTCATGGCACTAGTGACGATTTTAAGAATCATATTAGAGATGTTAATGAGTTTATAAGAGAACGCGATGCACATACGCTGATAGAAAATATGGAAAATAGGAAGATGTTTGCGCCAAACTTTACATTTCAATATAAGGTTGAAAACAGTGTTTTAGTTGCAATGCTTTGGGCATATGAAGTTGATAAATGTAACTATAACGAGTTTGGTGATATAATATCATTTGATGCAACATTCAGAACTAACAGGTAAGTTGTTAAATAAAAAAAATTATGTCTTTTTAATTAAGTTGTTATGATTTATAAAGAATCATATATGATTCTCTAAGAATCATATATGATTCTATAAGAATCACATATGATTCAATAACATTTTCTTTAACAATTGTCATTGATTTTCAAGTACGACATAGTTTTTTTCCGTTCACCTACATAGATTATCATAGAGAGTTATACATGGCTACTAACTTGGTTCATGACTGGTCACAAAAAGCAACCAACTATGGTTGTAACAGATCAAGATGGTGCAATGAAGAGAGCAATTGAAGCAGTATTTACGGAATGTAAGCTTAGATTATGCATGTGGTACATAACTCAAAAAGTTCCATCAAAAGTATTGAAATTTCATTAAAATCCTTTAAAAATGAAAGTTTGTATTTTTCTTTTAGAATCATATATGATTCATGATTAATCACATATGATCCATGATGAATCATATATGATCCATATATGATTCATCATGAATCATATATGATTTACTTGCAATTATCTAATGATTCATTTGTGATTCTTTTTACAGATATGTAAAGAAATTTATGATGAAACTGATTTCAAAAATCGTCTCAACAAACTTGTGTGGAATATGTTCATAGAGATAATGGAGTTTGAAGAAAGATGGAAAAACTGTTAATGCAATGATGCCTAAAAAGGTTACTTGCATTTTTCGGTCTCGCTTTATTTTGATTACGACAATATGTAAAAACAAGCATTTACGAAAACAACGAAAAACGAATTCTTGAGTTCAAGTATTTTTCATTTCAACCATTATCACTTAAGGTACAAACAAGTACTTATCCTAATTAAGTGATCAAGGATTTAATCTTTTCTTATAACTCACTTTTTATTAAGTGTGACAAAGTTTTTTTTATTATACTTTCTTTTAAAGAAAATGTTTTATTAAATTAATTATTTGAAAATTTGAAATTTGAAAATGGCATATTCTATCTTGGTTTGGAATATCCTTTCAGGATATTTTTATCCCCAGATTCGAACCAATCCACTAAAAGACAAAAAGGAGCGAAGTCTATGCAGGCGGTTCCTTAGCACCTATAGCGGTTCCTTATCGATATGGAACCGCGGGATCCAATAAGGAACCGCGTGCAGATATAGCCGTTGGATGTTTGTCTTATAAATAGTGGACCATTCTCAGACTTTCAAACCATCTCTTTTGCACATACATTTCTAGATTCTTTCATACTTCTTAAATCACTCAAATCCTTGATCATTTGTTTGATTACTACTTATTTAGAAGTGAATCTTTCTCCTCTCATCTTTTCCTCTCAAAGTGCAAAGAGAAAAACACTATCATTATTGAAGTGTTGTGTCTACCTCAAAGATCCATTGAGGATCCAAACTTATTCATTCATTGTTGTGTCATTGTTGTGAAGATCCAGGTAATTGTGTCTATTTAGAAGTTGTGTATGTACTAAGGTTAATACATAGTCCTTAAAGTATATTGGTGTAGATTGTTCCTAGCTAAGATTAGGGCTCGACTTTTAGCTTAGAGTCGGAAATTGGTTAAGCGACGTTGTGTACGGTTTCTCCACCTTAAGGAGCTTGTTGATTAGTGAACTCTCGAGTAAGGTGTACTCGGGGAGTGGAGTAGGAACGAGGAGTGAGCTTCGTTTTCGAACCACTATAAATCATTGGTGTTTGGTTTGATCTTTCCTTCCCTTATCTCTTTACATTCATTATTCTTTATACTTGTGATTATTAGTTTAATTGCACTATACCTTGTTCATATTGTGTATAACAAGGTTTCACATAAATACTCAAGCTTAAGTTTTTGAAAAAGGATTTTTATAAATCAATTTTTAACAAGTAATTTTAAGAATCTATTCAACCCCTCCCCCCCCCCCCCTTCTAGTTTCTACAATTGGTATCAGAGCGTGGTTGCTCAAGACTTTTTAAAATATATTGTATTTTAAAACTTGAATCGATTTATGGATTCCAACAAGTATCTAGAAGGGCAATCCATGCAAAGACCACCTCTTTTTGAAACTGATAGTTTTATTTATTAGAAAAATAGGTTTGAGACTTATGTGAAATCAAAAGATTTAGATCTTTGGCATGTTATTACCAATGGTGATTTTTTACCATCCCAATATAATGAAGTTTCTAAAAGCAAATAGATAGTCACTTTTGACAAAGCTAATGATGATACTAAAAGGAAACTTGCTAAAAATAATGAGGCTAAAATGGTGATTTATAATGCTTTACCAAAGAAAGAGTACGAAAGGATTTTTATGTGTGAAACTGCTAAAGACATTTGGAACACTCTTTTAGTACCCACCAAGGTAATAGCTAAGTCAAAGAAAGTAAAATCGATCTTCTTGTTCAACAATATGAACAATTTGTCATCTTAAAAGATGAAACTATTGATAGTGCATTTGCTAGATTTAACACTGTTATTACTAGTCTAAAAGCACTTGATGAAGGTTTTTCTAGCAAGAACAATGTTAGGAAGTTTCTTAGGGCATTGCATCCCAAATGGAGAGCTAAAGTCACGGCGATTGAAGAATCAAAGGATTTCGCCAAATTATCACTCGATGAACTCATTGGTAACTTGAAAGTTCATGAGATGATAATTTTGAAGGACTCGGAAATGGTGAAAACTAAGAGTGAAAGAAAGTCTCTTGCACTCAAAGCCAAGAAGGCACAAAGTGACCATGAAAGCTCCTCGGATAGTGATGATGAGGAATATGCCTTGGCGGTTAGAGACTTTAAGAAGTTCTTCAAAAGACGAGGTCAATACGTAAGGCAACCAAACAACGACAAGTAATCCTTCTCTAAAAACCAATTTGCTAAAGATGATAAAGGTGATAGGAAATGTTTTAGATGTGGTGATCTGAATCATTTCATCGGTGATTGTCCTAAGCCTTCACGCGACAAAAACCACACGGCGTTTGTTGGAGGTTCATGGAGCGATAGCGGTTAAGATGTTGATGACAATCCCAAAGATGAGAAATGTCTTATGGCTCACACTTCTAAAGAGGTACATTCCGAAACCGAATATTATAGCAATGATAGTTCTTCTCTAGATGTTAATGAATTAGAAGGTCAATACAATAATTTACATAAACTTAGCATTAAATTCATCGAAAAGAACAAAGTGCTAAAATCAACTAGAACTAAGCTTGAAAATGAGATTAGTGAGCTAAAAGAGAGATTAGCTAAGCTTGAGAAAAATAAAGAGGTTGATAGGTTGTGTAAATTGTGAAAACCTAAGACAAGAGAATGAAGATCTCAAGAGTACCTCCATTAAATTGGAAAAGTTCATGAAAGGTACTAGTGCTCTTGATGATATGTTGAACAAACAAATTCATTCTAAGGAAAAACTTGAGTTGGGATATGACACTAATGAAGCATCAACTAGTGAACCAAAACAAGTTAGATTTTTATAAAAACGTACCCCTGTACGCGGTTCTCCAGTATACTGCGCGGTTTCTTATGAATATGGAATCGCAGGTGGAGCTAAAGAACCGCGGACAGAGGATGATTTTTGTGAAAATCCTAAACTTTCTGAAAAGTCTATTTTAGGTGAAGGGCCAAAAAATCTTCTTGTTAACAAGGTAAAAGCACCTATTCTTGATAAAAATACCCTTGGTAAATTTTATAAGCCTTTAAGTAAACCGTTAATGGGAATTAGAAACTTGTCTAGACAAACATCTACTCCTCCAAGAGTACGAAATGAGTCTAAACCTAGAAGTAGAACACCTACACCACAAAGAGATGATCAAGCTAAGTCACGACCTAGAAGTAAAACTCCAACACCTAGGAGAAATAACAATAATTCTAGATCAAGGTCAAAGACACCTAGGAGAAACTATGGATAACAAAATGGCCATATGAATTGGAATAATTTTCAACAACAATACTTTTCCCCATGGGGAATGTCTCTTTCATTCATGCATCCCAATCAAATGCAAGGGATGTTTGGAACTAACAATTTTGGACCCTTGAGATATTGGGGACCACATGTTTGATCTTGTGTGTTGTTACCTAGATATGCCTGGAATCAATCTAGAGCCCGACGAGTGGATTAAGGATAGTGGTTGTTCTAAACACATGACGGGTAATCAAAGTTTATTCTCACACTACAAATCATATGATGGATGTAACGTTACATTCGCTAGTAATCGACGTGGTAATATCATTGGCAAAGGTACGGTCTCTCTTGACTCTATGACTATAGAAAACGTAGAGCACGTAGATAACTTAGGTTTTAACCTTCTAAGTATAGGTCAAATTTGTGACAATAAGTGTAAGGTCATCTATTCAGAATATGATAGTGAAATCGTAAAAGATGGAAAGGTCATTGGAAAAGGTGTTAGAAAGCATGGGCTTTATGTCATGAAGGTCAATAGGAAGTCAAAGGACAACTTATGTCTAGCAACTTTAAATGATAGTTCCACTCTTTGGCATAGGAGATTAGGTCACGCTAATATGCGTTTAATTCAATCTTTAGTCTTTAAGGAGTTGATAAGACATATCCCCTAGATGAAGTTTGATAGTCACTTTTGTGATGCTTGCAAAATTTGGAAGCAAGTTCACTCAAGTCACAAAGACAAGAATTTGGTTTCGACCTCTCGGTGTTTAGAGCTCCTACATATGGATCTCTTTGGACCTTCCGCCATACGGAGTTATGGAGGTAACCTTTATACCCTAGTTATAGTGGATGACTATTCTAGATTCACTTGGACTAGATTTTTGGCATCTAAGAATGAAGCTTTCGATCACTTCGAAACCTTTAGTCGAAGAATTCAAAATCAACTAGGATGTTCAATTGTCTCTATTAGGACGGATCATGGTAGGGAATTTGATAATGAAGTGCAATTCGGTGCCTTTTGTGAAGCTCATGGTATTACCCATAACTTCTCGGCTCCTCGCACTCCACAATCAAATGGGGTAGTCTAAAGGAAGAATAGGACCATCCAAGAGATGAGTAGGACGATGTTAAATGAGTAATCTTTGCCTCAAAATTTTTGGTGCAATGCCGTGGACACATCAACCTACATTCTCAACCGAATTCTTATTCGACCTTTTCTAGGAATGACCCCCTATGAGATTCTTAAAGGTAAGAAGCCC
Source organism: Glebionis coronaria (assembly GCA_025667525.1). NCBI lineage: Eukaryota > Viridiplantae > Streptophyta > Magnoliopsida > Asterales > Asteraceae > Glebionis > Glebionis coronaria. The sequence continues at coordinate 217,852,262 of CM046877.1, forward strand.
TCATTGGAATACTTTAGGGTGTTTGGAAGCAAGTGCTTCATTCTCAACACCAAAGATTACCTTACAAAGTTCGACCCTAAGTCTTACGAAGGTATATTTTTAGGTTATTCTCAAACTAGCAAAGCCTACTTAGTCCTCATAGAACCTCGGGTGTAATTGAAGAATCACTTAACATGACATTTGATGAAACCCCTCCTTCATCTAAGGCACCACATTTGGTAGATGATGACTTAGATGAAATAGACATAGTTAATGCCAAATATGTTAGAAACATAGGAATTGAAGACCTTAGTGTTGAAAAGGGAGTAAACATTAAGGAGTATAAGGATCATGCTCTTGATAACGTCATAGGCGAATTAAATCAAAGGACCCTAAGATATCAAGTCCAAAATCAAAGTAACTTCTTTTGTTTTATCTCCTTGATTGAACCAAATAATGATAAAGAAGCTTTTATGGACGAGGGTTGGGTCATCGCTCTGCAAGAAGAATTGAATCAATTCATTGCTAATGATGTTTGGGAACTTGTTCCTCCACCTAGAAGTTCGATCATCATAGGAACCAAATGGGTATATAGGGATAAGTTAGACGAGAATGGTGTTGTGTCTCGTAACAAGGCTAGACTTGTAGCTCAAGGCTATAATCAACAAGAAGGTATTGATTATGACGAGACATACGCACCCGTAGCTAGATTAGAATCCGTTAGAATCCTTTTAGCTTACGCGTGTGCTTTAGACTTTAAGCTTCAACAAATGGATGTAAAGAGTGCATTTCTTAACAGTTTGATCAATGAGGAGGTATATGTGGCTCAACCTCCCGACTTCATTGATTTTGAGAAACCAGATCATGTTTACAAGCTTAAGAAAGCTCTTTATGGTCTTAAACAAGCACACAAAGCTTGGTATGATAGACTTAAAGCGTTTCTTATAAAACATGAGTATACCATGGGGATGGTAGACGATACGCTCTTTACAAAAAAGAAAGGTTCTTGATATGAGTGTAATTAATCATATCATTTGTATCAATAAACAAACAAAAATTGCATATATCTATGAAAATGGCCTTGTATATGCTTGTTTCTTGTTTCATGTGTGTAGGTACCAAAGATCACGAAAACCGGCAAAAACGACACAAGATTTGAAGAAAATATCAAGAAGCCAAAAATTAAGTGGTTTATTCGAGGATTTAATTCTATGAAAGTTAATGGGCCAAGTGGGCCCCACATTTGTGTATTGGGCCTAAAAGCCCAATACTGGAAAACTTGTATCTACTTTTGGGTCAAAAGCCCAAATTAAAGCCCAAAATAAATAATAAACCATGAGACGTGTGGAAGTGATTAGCATTATTCAGCCAAGGCCCAAGCCCAAATCAAGTGATAAGGGACGGTGGAGTAATAATATAATGGGTCAAAGACCATTAGGGTAAAAAACATAAGACGTTGGAAGTAATATAAGTGAAAGATTTTCACTTTGGTCAAATACCTTCGTTACAAACAATGAAAAAGAGAGAGAAAGATACGCAGAGATGAACACAAACCCCAAATCAAATTGGGGCTTTCTTATTTACAAGGTTGTGAGCCTCACGCGCCCCAATTAAATCCCCCTTATTTCGGGAGGAAGAAGATGGTGTCATCAGATCCACGTGGTAGTTAAGATGAGTCACTACTCTCTTATGATTGGTGGATTTCATCACCACCAATCAATTGACCAATGAAAACAAGCCACCTCACCTCCAAACAAGCACAAAAAACACAAATCCTTGCTACCTTAGCAATCCGAGGGAGAGAGGACTATTTTCAGCCCTTGATCAAGAAAGAGAAGAGGAATAGAAGATCCTATGGCTTATTATTGATTTCGACATCAACAAACCACCTCAAGAATGCCTTGGGGTTTGCCTATAAAAACCCCCAAAAATAATGTACTGATCATCCCTTTTCTTTTCAGTAATGTTATAATGAAATTTTTAGATTAGAGTTGTAAGATTTATTTTTATTATAGCTGTAATGATTTGAATTGATTTAATAAAAAGTTTCAGTTTATATTGATCTCGTGTTCTTTTTACTTTAATTAAAATTTCTACAATTTTAATCATCAAAATATTTGTTATAACTGATGGAATGTTTAAGTAAGCTGAAAATAATAGCTTATTTGAGTATTCATGAGAGATTGGGATAAAATCTAAACCCACTGTTTAGATTAATATAATTGTGGATCGAATTGTCCTGGTTGATTGGTTCGAGTAATTATAGTGGCTCGTGGAGAACTTGGTTCGAGACGGTTTTATTGTGGTGTTGTTTCGGTTTGTTAAATCCGCTCAGCGCGTGATTTCTTCATCAAAGGAATTCCCAAACAAGGTTAATGATACTAGGCTTTTTCAATGGGTTCAGATTTTCGTCTCGATATCCTCTCGAATTGATCTTGGTTCAAGGTGGAATGATTTGTTCTTGGTTAGTAAAAAGGTGTTGTTTTGTTTATTTATTTTTAAACTAAAAACAATTAAATGTAAATGACGTTGAGCAAATTAAAGCTTTGGAAGATTAAACTAAATTGACTAGTTAAAAGTAAGTGCTTTAAAACGTAAAGGAAAGATTAGAAAATTACTTTGAAAACTTAATTGAATTAATGCTTAAAAACTTGTTCTATCGGAATATCGAAAATTATTTCTATCGGAATGTAAGAAAATCAAAAGCATCAGAATGTAATCATAACTACCATCGGAATTTCCATGTTTGGTACTATCGGAATGTTCAAAAACCAAGCTGTCGCAGTGACTTACTATCGGAATATGGAGAACAAAAATTGACCAGAGTTTCGACTAGGAAAGGGACCTAAACCCCGTCGGAATGTGCGATCGCAATACGCGATCGCAATCCCAGATCAGAATAGGGGGAACTACCACCAGATCGCAAAGTAAAACCCTCTTGGGTTATTGCGATCTAAACCAATGAAGCTGTCGGAATATGTTTAAAACCCTTGTATTGCGATGGAAGGAATGCAGTTCCGAAATTGGTGGGAACTAAAATTTCAACAAGTATACACAATAAGCCACCTTAACCGGAACTTAAAACAACTCAAAAAGCTTAAATTTAACAACTTTTGAAAACGTAAACCATGAACTTAATGAAAAGAACTTTTGAAAGACTAAAACTTATATGAAATCCGAAAATAATAAGCTTGAACAAGGAATAGGCCAATAAGCATGGAGAGCTTATAACCTATTCGTGAGAGAGCTTAAGAGAAAAAAAAAAGAAAGATCAAACTTTTAACACGAGCTCATTCACCAAATACAAACCGTATGAAGTGATACAATCGGATCAAAGATTTTGACAAATCAAGAAAAGTAGAAGAAAATTAAAGAACTTGAAAGCTTAACTAGAATAAGATAGATGAAATCCCAAATACAAAGATTAAAGGAAGCTTGAATTAAAAGATGAAAAACAAAGAAAAAGTTTAGTGAGAGAAAGTATGAAACTTTCTCTCTCTAGAAACTAGAGAAAATGAAAAAAAACTAAAGACTAGCTAAGCTAAGTGTGTGAAATTTGTGGAATGGAGTCCTATTTATAGGTGTGTCTTTGTGGTGGTGGGCTTGTGGTTGGGCCTTGGTCATGTGGGCTTCTTTTTCTTCTTTCTTCTTTAGTCTTCACGCTTCTTTTAAATAAACGTTTCTGACTTGGATTTGAGAAGTGTCGGTGAATAATTCCAACTCGTCTTATAATCTTTTATTTAATAGACTCGAGTTCTTCGACATATATGAATCTTCCATCTTTGGCTCTATATTCTTTGATAAATCTTCAAATAGGCACAATGACTTCAAATCCTTTGCATCTCTTGGACAATAGACTTCGTCTTGAGTCTTTTTCCTTGATAAAGCCCGTGCAATCCCATGTTTTCTTCAATATTCTCCCGGTTGACTCTGAGAACACGATAAACACAAAAACCACGCATAATTCCAAACAAATGATATTAAATACGTGTTTTGGTCTCGTTTCAGCCAGAATTAAGTGGTAAAAGGATGGGTGTTTTCACAACTATCTAATCCCCTACACTTAACCATTGCCATGCCCTCATGCAATGCTTAGTGACAAAGCACATTTACACTTTTCTCATTATCAATCAACCTTGGCCTTATTAAAATACTACTAAACAAAAATTAAAGTACTAAGAGAAATTAAAACTTTAAAGTAAACAAAAGGATAGAAAATAGCTATGTGGAAATAACTTGCAAAGAGATCGAGGACTTACATTAGGGCTTCGGTGCTACGAAGATTTATCACCCTCAAGTTTCACGTTCCCCAAACTAAGCTTAAAAACGAGATCATTGTTATTATAAGTTAGCAAATCAAACACTTACACACATGGCTTAATTATATGCTTAAACTCCCTTATTCCTAGGTGTATCTCTTATATTTTATTTTTGTCTTAGAATGATCATGAAGATGCATTTTTGGACTTATTTTGATAGTTTATTTAGGCTGAAAGCAAAGTAGGACGATTTGATCAATAGTTAGCTAAAGGACAAAATCTCTTAAAACTGCTTCTCGGGATATCAAAAAGTTCATATCTTGGCATAAGTCGGTTCACGATTTGAGACCTTTCTCGGGCCGATATTTGGCATGTACTTCATACTTCATATCTTGAGAGACGTGCTTGAGATAATGGTCTTCTCATCGTTAATAGAGTTTCTTCACTTAGAGACTTTTGAGGGGTTCTCCAACTTTGTTGACCACGACTTCATGATTATTCTTCAATCTCTAATTGGGATTTTGAGATACAACGATCCGCCTCCTTTTCGGACTTGGATCTATTTATCCTCATACCTTGTTAGGGTCTTTTCGGATAGACTTCTCCATCATCTTTATGGGAGTTGATTGCTTTTCGTCGTGAGTCTTGATCCTTCATATTGACTTTGGGAATAATGCTTTTCACGTCACCTTGGATCTTTAGCAATAAAATGGAATCCTCATGCCTTGTTAGGGCCTTTTCGGACTCGCCAATCTTCGCGCCCCGCTTCATAAGTTATGCCTTGGCTATGAACTCTTATCATTACCGAGCAACTTTTAAACGATCTTGGGCTAGAAGCTAAGTAACTTTTCAAATCGTACGACCTTACTTATTGCAGATAAATTATTAGCAAGTGATGGGAGAATAGGCAAATAATTACACCAAGTGAGCTTGTGCAAGAATACCGACTTATAATTGACTCTATCATTTCTCGTCCTCCACAATTTAAAATCTCAAGTAATGAGACTCGTGGATACTTAGCCTAATAAACCAATTAAGGTCTACCTGGTTAAGGATACTAGCTAGAATAAACTTGGATAAGTCTATTCGGGTTGAGTCAAAATAAACGCAACGGGCCTAATATGTCAAAGATTTTAAAACTAGCTACACCACTTTATTAATATTTTTGACTTTATTGCGGGATATATACATATGAAAGCAATGATAAAAATTTAAAAATTACGACTAAATGGCCAAAGTTAATAAAAAATTCGAAAAATGTTGAAAAATATGATTTTCCGGTTAAATGAAGGCATTTTCATGGAAAAGTCCACTTAAAACTTCGATAGAAGTCTCCCCTACACTTAAGATAAACATTGTCCTCAATGTTTAAGCATGTGGGAAAAGTTTCCCCTACACTTATGACATTGTGCACGTTGGTTAACTCAAGTTAAGAAAGAGACGACTAAAGTGATCAATTTCAAATGTGAGTATGAAGAAAATTGAATCACGATAGTTGAGAGATAGAACCGGATTTCGGATAACACGGGAGCACGGTTCTTCAAAGTTTCCAAGAGTGCATTCATCCCTGTAAGCACATCACCACACAAAAACAAAGAACCTATAGAGGTCCCCCTACACTTAGGAGGTTAAAACATAAACGGATAGATACTCGGGCTGCCTCCCGAGGAGCGCTTGTTTTTGATAACCGAGTCACGAGCCTGACTCGACCCAAAATTAGTTCATGGGGAACGTGGTGAGGGAAGGAATCACCTCCTGAGAGGTGTCCTCACCAAAGTACAACTTCACTCGTTGGCCATTCACCTTAAAATTAGGTCCATTAGGTTGAGCGAGCTCGAGAGTACCATATGGAAAAATTTGGGCACTGGTGAATGGGCCGGACCAACGAGATTTGAGCTTGCCCGAAAAGATTTTCAACCGAGAGTTAAAAAGTAAGACTTTGTCTCCAACATGGAACTCTCGGTTTTTGATCTTGGAGTCGTGAATGAGCTTAGTTCTTTCCTTATAGATCAAATAATTTTCATAAGCCTCATTCCGAAGTTCATTGAGCTCATTGAGTTGGATCTTGCGTAGGTCACCGGCTTTGTTAATATCAAAATTAGCCCACTTCAAGGCCCAATAGGCCTTGTGCTCCAACTCAATGGGGAGGTAGCACGCTTTCCCGTACACGAGAAGATATGGTGTACAACCAATCGGAGTCTTGTATGCGGTACGGAAAGCCCACAAAGCATCATCAAGTTTATCATCCCATGAGGCGCGATGCTCTCCCACGGTTCTTTCAAGAATTCGCTTCAGTCCTCGGTTAGATATTTCAGCCTGGCCATTAGTTTGTGGGTGGTAAGCTGTGGAAAGATGATGATTTACACCGTACTTAGTCATGACTCTTGCGAATTGGTCATTGCAAAAATGAGTCCCACGGTCACTAATAATGGCACGAGGCACACCGAATCTAGCGAAAAGAGCTTTCAAAAAGTTACAAACCACCCTTGCGTCATTAGTGGGTAAAGCTTTGGCTTCAACCCACTTTGAAACGTAGTCAACGGCTACAAGGATGTATTTGTTTCCTTTAGAAGAAGGGAATGGCCCCATAAAGTCGATACCCCAAACATCAAAGATTTCACATTCTTGTATGAAATTTTGAGGCATCTCATCTTTATGTGTGATCTTGCCTTGTTTTTGGCAAGCATTACATCGTTTAACCATATCGTGAGCGTCACGATAGATGGTGGGCCAATAAAATCCCGAATCAAACACTTTTTTTGGCGGTGTAGTTGGGACCAAAGTGACCACCGGTGGGTCCTTTGTGGTAAGCATAAAGGATTTCTAAAGCTGCCGGTCCATCAACACATCGGCGAATAATCAGGTCGGCACATTGTTTGAAAAGATACGGGTCATCCCAGAAGTAAGTCTTAATGTCTTTAAAGAACTTCTTCTTTTGTTGGGATGTTAACCCGTCAACGAGAATTCCACCCGCTAAGTAGTTTGCAATGTCCGCAAACCACGGGGTTTCATCAGCAGTCAAATTGATAGACATTAAGGTCTCCAGGGGAAAAGAATCATTGATTTCTTTGTTTGGATGTTCCCCTTGGTAAGGATCCTCAAGTCTACTGAGATGATCCGCGGCTAGGTTTTCTGCTCCTTTTTTATCGCGAATGTCGATTTTAAATTCCTGGAGCAGCAAAACCCAGCGAAGAAGTCTTGGTTTGGAATCTTGCTTTGTCAACAAGTACTTCAGCGCGGAATGATCGGTATACACGATTGTGGTGGAAAGGACAAGATAGGGGCGGAATTTTTCAAAAGCATAGACAACAGCTAAAAGCTCTTTTTCAGTTGTCGTATAATGCAATTGTGCCCCCGTCATTGTCTTGCTAGCGTAATGGATTGGTTGGAAGTGTTTGTTCACTCTTTGTCCCAGAACCGCACCAATAGCAAAATCACTAGCATCACACATCAACTCAAAGGGAAGCTCCCAATTCGGGGTAACCAAGACGGGTGCCTTATTTAGCTTATCCTTAAGTGAGTTGAAGGCTTCAAGGCACTCTTTGGAAAAGATAAAAGGAGTATCTTTTTCCAAGAGGTGGGTCATCGGGCGAGCGATTTGAGAAAAATCTTTGATGAATCGACGGTAGAAGCCCGCATGACCCAGAAAACTTCTCACACCCTTCACGGTTGAAGGTGGAGGCAACTTGGCGATAACATCGACTTTAGCACGGTCTACTTCAAGACCGGCTTTGGAAATCTTGTGTCCCAGCACGATGCCTTCTTTTACCATAAAATGGCATTTTTCCCAATTCAGAACAAGGCGAGTGTCTTCGCACCGCTTAAGCATACGTTCCAAATTGGCAAGGCAAGAAGAGAAGGAATCCCCGAAGACTGAGAAATCATCCATGAAGACTTCCATGGTTTGTTCAACCATGTCATGGAAGATAGCTAACATGCACCTTTGGAAAGTCCCGGGAGCATTGCATAAGCCAAAAGGCATTCTTTTGTAAGCAAATGTGCCATAGGGACAAGTGAATGTTGTCTTCTCTTGATCTTGGGGATCGATGGGTATTTGGAAATAACCCGAGAAACCATCAAGAAAGCAGTAATATTCATTACCCGCTAAACGTTCAAGCATTTGGTCCATAAAAGGTAGAGGGAAATGATCCTTTTTCGTGACATCATTGAGTTTGCGGTAGTCTATACAAACTCTCCACCCAGTAACGAGACGAGTGGAAATCAACTCGTTGTGTTCATTGGGAACAACGGTTATTCCGCCCTTCTTGGGCACACAATGGATTGGACTAACCCATGGTGAATCCGAAATAGGGTAAATCATACCCGCATCAAGAAGTTTGATAACCTCTGTTTTGATGACTTCATGGATTTTTAGGTTCACCCTTCGTTGGCTTTGAATTGTGGGCTTAAAGTCGTCCTCCATGAGAATTTTGCGTGTGCAGAAGTGAGGATCAATTCCGCGAATATCAGAGATTTTCCAAGCAATAGCTGTTTTATGCTTCTTCAACATGGCGACAAGTCGAGTTTTCTCTTCATCTTTCAAATCCTTAGCAATGATGACTGGCGACTTCTTCTCTTCTTCAAGGAATACATACTCGAGATGGGGCGGCAACTCCTTAAGTTCTAAATCCGGAGGATTGTCGACGGGATGCGTATTCAAAGTCGGAGTATCGATAGCAATGACCGTGGGAGATGGAGGAGAAGGATTGTCTTCGTTGAGAAGATTGTCAAAGAAATGCATGTCTTCGTCCCCATCGGTAGGAGAATCATCAGTAGATAAGTTCACATCTCCCATGGTGTCTGCAAGATTGTTCCAAAATAAATCACTATCTCCAAATAGAGACAACGATGAATCAATAGAGGCAACGGTCTCAACATTGGGAAGAGAGGTAGGAATACTTTTACAAGCATCTTTGAAGTGTTCTTCACAAGCCTCATCCAGAACGTCAATACAATTAACACTCTCGTATGAATAAGGTTGTTTAGACAACTTTCCCATGTTGAAGACGATTTTATCGTCACCCACTCTCATGATAAGCTCACCGGCTTCAACATCGATGAGAGTGCGACCGGTCCTCAGGAATGGACGACCCACGATCAAGGGAACACGAGGGTCCATCTCATAGTCGACGACGACGAAATCGACAGGAAAAGTGAATTTGTCGACTCCTACAAAGACGTCTTCGGCTATCCCCACTGGATAAGCAACCGTACGGTTAGCTAATTCCAGAGTCATTTTGGTGGGGACTAGCTCAGGGAGAGATAATTGCTTCCAAACGCTTAGAGGCATAAGATTAATACTGGCACCTAGATCGGCTAGGGCCATGCAATTCTCTACTCCCGGGAAATTACAAGGGATTAAGAAACGACCCGGATCACCAAGCTTGGTTGGCAATTTCCTTAAGAGCACTGCAGAGCAATTCTCATTAAGTTGGGTGTTGACAATATCGAGGAGCTTTTCCTTGTCGCTCAGAAGATCTTTAAACATTTTCGCATATTTAGGCATGTGAGCGAGAGCCTCAGCGAAGGAGATATTGAAATTCAATTGTTTGAACATCTTAAGAAAGTTCGAAACCTGAATATCGTCCTTGCTTTTGAGCTTCTCTTTCCTCAACCTAGATGGATAAGGTATATTGGAAGAAGAGGAAGGCTTTGGAAGAATAGGATCACTCACATCCTTGGGTGGAGGAGGGGTAGGAGTAAGAGGTGGAGAAACTGGGGAAGGAGAAGGATGAGGAATGGAAGCAGGTGACTCGTTCTCCTTAGTCACAACCACCGGTGGAGGTATAGGAAGCTCGGGTTCCTTGGTACCTTTACCACTGCGAGTGGTGATTGCTTTCATCTCCCCTCTTGGATTCGCAACGGTGTTACTCGGAAGAGTACCCGAAGAAGAGGGTTGATTACCGTGGAAGAAACTAGCCATCATGTTTCTTAAGTCATTCATTTGACTATCCATAGTGTTTTTCATATCAGCTCTCAGATCATTCCCTTGTTTCATCAGGTCTGCTTTCAAGTTGCGCACTTCCTGTTGGAGATTATCCACGATCACATCATTAGTCCTCATGTAGGTTCCAATGTCTTGATGTGATGCGGGGGTTTGGTTGGAAGGAGCATTGTATGCGGGTGGTTGATAAGCAGGTTGCTGGTAAACTTGGTTGTTTCGTTGAGGTGGTTGTTGCTGCTTGTGAGGAGGGATGTATGGTGTACGAGGTTGTTGTTGTTGTTGAGGAGGGCGATTAAGGTTTTGTTGTTGGTTTGGGTTGGTAGGAGGAAGACCGGGTGGGGAAAGATAATTGTTAGAACGGTAGCTCAGCAAGTTACGGTCACCTTGAGGACGGGCTTGATAAGCAGGTTGAGGATAGGTGCCATAAGCTGCATTCACATTCTCAGCAGGGTAGTCTTGGGTGGCAGTACAAGTGGTGTAAGAGTGAGGACCACCGCATATCTCACAAGGTTGGCTGACAGCGTTTACTTGAGCATTTTTAGCGTTGCTGCTGTTGGTGTTGTTGACGGTGTGGGTGACAAGCGATTCAAGAAGCGTAGTGATTTTGTCCAGTCGCTTGTCACTGTCATTAGTGCTAGCACTAGCGACATTGGTCCGAACACTCTTGGTTTGCACACGAGACTTGTTCTTAATGATATCCCAAGCAGCATTGGAAGTCTTAGCCAAAAGATTACCCCCCGAGGCACTGTTTAGTGAATCTTGGTCACTCATGCTTAAACCATTGTAAAAAGTATTAATTTGATGTACTTTGGTAAAACCATGTTGTGGGCATTTTCTTAAAAGATCTTTAAAACGATCCCAAGATTCACTGAACGACTCATCGTACTTTTGTTCAAAATTTATGATTTCATTCCGCAAAGCGGTAGTACGAGAGGGTGGGAAAAAGTAATTGATAAACTTTGTTTCCAAATCCGTCCACGAGAGAATACTCTGTGGCAGTTCCTTAGCAAGCCAATGCCGGGCTTGTCCCTCTAAAGAAAAGGGAAAAAGTTGTAACCTGATAACCTCTTGTGGAACACCATTGAACTTGACCGTGTTGGTTAGTTGCAAGAATCTCTCGATATGGTCATGTGGGTCATCAATGGTACGTCCCAAGAATGGTTGAGCGGAGACCATCTGGATAAAGCCTGATTTGAGCTCAAAGTTGTTGGCGGCAATTGGAGGTATGACAATTGGGTCAGTGTTGCCATCTACATGAGCTTGCAGCAGTTCAATCATCGGCCTATTATCTGGAAGGGGCTCATTGTTGTTGTTATTATTCATGTTGTTGAAAGGCGGGTTGTTGTTGTTATTATTATTGTTTGGAGGTGGTATGTTGTTGTTGTTTTGTACATCGGCCATGTCTAGGTTATCGAGAGGCTCGGGCTCTTGATAAGACGTGGATCGAGTGCGCATACACCTGCAAAAGAACGAACAAAGAAAAACAAAGCAAAAATATTTTTGGTTTTTATGTTTTTTTAATTTTTTGTATTTTTGAAAATTTTATATTTGTTAGGATTTTTTGAAAATTTTTATGAAAAAGTAACGTTCACGGGGAACGGATCCCAAAATCCAAGTTCTCACAAAAAACTTTTGATCTTAACGAGAAGAGCCGGCAGCGGCGCCATTTGATACTAGGCTTTTTCAATGGGTTCAGATTTTCGTCTCGATATCCTCTCGAATTGATCTTGGTTCAAGGTGGAATGATTTGTTCTTGGTTGGTAAAAAGGTGTTGTTTTGTTTATTTATTTTTAAACTAAAAACAATTAAATGTAAATGACGTTGAGCAAATTAAAGCTTTGGAAGATTAAACTAAATTGACTAGTTAAAAGTAAGTGCTTTAAAACGTAAAGGAAAGATTAGAAAATTACTTTGAAAACTTAATTGAATTAATGCTTAAAAACTTGTTCTATCGGAATATCGAAAATTATTTCTATCGGAATGTAAGAAAATCAAAAGCATCGGAATGTAATCATAACTACCATCGGAATGTCCATGTTTGGTACTATCGGAATGTTCAAAAACCAAGCTGTCGCAATGACTTACTATCGGAATATGGAGAACAAAAATTGGCCAGAGTTTCGACTAGGAAAGGGACCTAAACCCCGTCGGAATGTGCGATCGCAATACGCGATCGCAATCCCAGATCGGAATAGGGGGAACTACCACCAGATCGCAAAGTAAAACCCTCTTGGGTTATTGCGATCTAAACCAATGAAGCTGTCAGAATATGTTTAAAACCCTTGTATTGCGATGGAAGGAATGCAGTTCCGAAATTGGTGGGAACTAAAATTTCAACAAGTATACACAATAAGCCACCTTAACCGGAACTTAAAACAACTCAAAAAGCTTAAATTTAACAACTTTTGAAAACGTAAACCATGAACTTAATGAAAAGAACTTTTGAAAGACTAAAACTTATATGAAATCTGAAAATAATAAGCTTGAACAAGGAATAGGCCAATAAGCATGGAGAGCTTATAACCTATTCGTGAGAGAGCTTAAAGAGAAAAAAAAAGAAAGATCAAACTTTTAACACGAGCTCATTCACCAAATACAAACCGTATTAAGTGATACAATCGGATCAAAGATTTTGACAAATCAAGAAAAGTAGAAGAAAAATAAAGAACTTGAAAGCTTAACTAGAATAAGATAGATGAAATCCCAAATACAAAGATTAAAGGAAGCTTGAATTAAAAGATGAAAAACAAAGAAAAAGTTTAGTGAGAGAAAGTATGGAACTTTCTCTCTCTAGAAACTAGAGAAAATGAAAAAAAACTAAAGACTAGGTAAGCTAAGTGTGTGAAATTTGTGGAATGGAGTCCTATTTATAGGCGTGTCTTTGTGGTGGTGGGATTGTGGTTGGGCCTTGGTCATGTGGGCTTCTTTTTCTTCTTTCTTCTTTAGTCTTCACGCTTCTTTTAAATAAACGTTTCCGACTTGGATTTGAGAAGTGTCGGTGAATAATTCTAACTCGTCTTATAATCTTTTATTTAATAGACTCGAGTTCTTCGACATATATGAATCTTCCATCTTTGGCTCTATATTCTTTGATAAATCTTCAAATAGGCACAATGACTTCAAATCCTTTGCATCTCTTGGACAATAGACTTCGTCTTGAGTCTTTTTCCTTGATAAAGCCCGTGCAATCCCATGTTTTCTTCAATATTCTCCCGGTTGACTCTGAGAACACAATAAACACAAAAACCACGCATAATTCCAAACAAATGATATTAAATACGTGTTTTGGTCTCGTTTCAGCCAAAATTAAGTGGTAAAAGGATGGGTGTTTTCACACCTATCAGTTAAGCTCGTTTACCTTTTTAATATTTAGTGTAATCTGTTTGTACTATGAAGTGTTTAATCTGCTTATGTTTTTTTGATATAAATCTGCTTATGATTGATGGTATGCTAAAATATCTGTTTAGGTTTAATTGGTTGAACATGTTTGTTTTGATTTAATAAAGTGTGTATTTTAGTTAAATATGCACCTGTGAGTTTGAGTAAATTGATATAGTCATATCCTTGGATTTGTGAGTTGCTAACCTTTTTAACTAGTTGCTGATAATTGTTGAATCTGGTAATTTTGAGATGATTTTATTGTTGATATATATGTTTAAAGTAGTCTGCTGGTATTTGTTTTGGAATAATGATGTTAAATGTTCATTAAACGATTGCATGTTCTTTTAACTACATAGTGTAGTGGTTATATTCATGTTATTAGTCTATGCCTGTGTAGATGTGATATCTGATTAAGCTGAGATTAGGGATTAGAGAACTTGATTCTAGGAATTTTGCTGCATATTTTATTGTGTGTGCTTATATAGATGATTTAGCTGACACATAGGCCTGGTGTAGTAAGTTTAGTTACCTGTTATTTTGTTTTGCTGTATTTTGTTTTATTAAATTGTGATTCAGTATTTTTATTGCTTTTAATTGGAAAATTTGATTCTGTATGTCTGATTCGTGTAATCTGTGTTTTGGTAACTATAATAATTAAGTACTTTATTTATTGTTCAAAAATGATTAATACTACTGTGTCTCGAACTCGAGACCTTAAGGTTAATAGCCAAACACATTTTCCATCTAGGCTAGCCCTTTTTATTAGTTATAGTATCCACTTACAGTTATGTATACACGTTTTACTTTTAAATGTAACTCTAAATAAACGTCTATTATACTTTTGAATTTCTTATATACATTTTTATTTTAAAACGTTTAATATACTTAACACAAATTTAGTTCTCAAATTTTAGTTAAATTAGTTTTTAGAATTTAAAAAAAATAGTTTTAATAAAATAAGTTTTAAAGAAGCAAATAAATGTATTTAATTACTTTTTTGAAATTTAAATTGTTTTAAAATTTTATTTTTAATAAAATAGTTTTAAATAATATTGCTTTAAATAATTTAGTTCAAATAATTTTTGTTTAAATTAGTTTTGTCAATTAATAAGTAAAAGTAAAGTTTTAAATATTACATAGTTTAAATATTTGTCTTTTAGATTTAAAGTCGGGATACGATTCATGCACTTAGGGTTTAAATTGGTCGAATTAAATTAGATAAAAACCGTAACCGAATTCAAATCAATTGTCCAAATCAAATTGAAAGTCTCAAATTCACAAGTTCCTTGTGTACAACGAACCGGGATCACTCTCGTGTTTAATTGATTCGTCTTTAGCTTATTTATGGATTATTACCTTTTCCTAAGGGTAATTTCCTAAATTTGCGCTATAACGTATTTAATTAAAATACACCGACACTTTCTCGATACATCAAAAAATTTGGCGGCGCTGCCGGGGATCTTGTGTACGATTCTTTCATGGAGATTTGTTGATCGTTGATTTGAAGACCCTTTCCGTCCTCGGAAAGTTTTGTTATTTTCCTATTATATAATATATATTGTTTTTCATGTTTTTTGTTATTACTATATTGTAATACGTAGAACAATAAAATTACCTACTTCAAAATAAGACCTTAGTTGGGATTTCATCACCTAGCTATTGTATTCGAATCCAAAACGAAAAATAAAAGGCAAAATAGATAAATACTAATAAAAAGTTTGAACTCGATTTATACAAACTATAAGGTGGGTATAAAGCGACGAGCTATAAAAGGCCGTCTAAGAAAAAGGGTTTTTAAGTGCTTTGTGCCACCTCGTTTCCCCGCTTGCTTGTGCGTATATTTAGAGGGATGACCGATTATTGGTTTGCCGACTCAAGTAGTATTAAATCTTATTTTTGTTGTTTACTTATTGCACCTCGAGACGTTTAGGTTTTCACCTACATTTCACAGTCGACCGAGGGTAGTTTACTTCCATAGTAATTATCCTTATTACTTGTTTTTATCAATCTTTTGATTGAGCAATACCAAATAAAATACCAAAAATAATCTTCTTCTAATCTAATTTCTTTTCTTCAACCCTCTAAATTCTCGTCACTTTGGTTTACGCAATTACGATCTAATCGGCTTTTAATTAATCATGATAGGCTTGAAAACATTCCTCGTAGAAATAGAAATCGTCAACAACGAATAGTGGAACCCGAGCTTCCACCTATTGTTGTAGAGATGGCCGATAACCGAACGATGGAGGAATTTCTCCGTGCACCCACCGAAGGGTACGGGGAAACAATCGTTGTGCCAGCTATTTTGGCGGATCATTATGAGATTAAGACGGGTCTTTTATCACTCATTCGTGCCGACCAATTTCGTGGGAATGAGACCGATAACCCGCACTCTCACATTCGTAATTTTCTTCGTATCACCTCGACTCTCAAGTTTAGAGATGTGCCGAATGACGCGATTAAGCTCATGCTTTTTTTGTACTCGCTCGAGGGGAACGCTAAGCGTATGAAAAAGAACCACCGGGTTCGATTTTTACATGGGACGATTTAGTGTCTAAGTTTATGAATTACTTCTTTCCACCATCTAAAACAACTCATTTTAAAAATGAAATCACTAGATTTGAACAAAAAGTGCATGAATCGTTTGGAGTTGCTTGGGAAAGGTTTAAGGATTTGTTGAGACAATATCCACACCACGGTTTCACAGAGTTACATCAAATCAATACTTTTTATAATGGACTTAATATGGTTGAACAAGATTCTTTAAATGCCGCCGCGGGTGGTAATCTTTTAAGAAAAACTCCGAGAGACAAGTAGGGTATCATTGAGAATAAGTCTAGAGTGTAATATTCACGAAACACACCGATTGTTTCCAATGTGAATTCATCTAATACCGAGATTGCTAGATTGGACTCTAAGATTGACACGATTTTGCATGAGATTAGGAAGAATCCTCATGGTTCGATTAATATGGTTGAGAATTTTTGTGTATCATGTGGTGGAGCACATCCGAATTATGCTTGTTCAATCACGGGGTTTGATCAAGCTAGTGCTTTTGCCGCGACGGGAACTTATGGCCCTAACGGTCAAGCTCCTCGTCAAAACCATGTTGCTCCACCGGGTTTTCCACCGGTTCAAAATAGATACAACAATGGAAATAATGGGAATAATTTTTACCGTGGTAACCAAGGGAATTTTATCCAAGGAAATGGATTTCATGCTAATCAAAACAATCAAGGTTTTCAAAACAACAACCAAAATGATTTTTCAAGCTATATCAAAACGAATGAGGCAAAATTGAAAGCTTTTAAAAACAATATTCAAGGACAAATGGCAACTTTGAAAAATGAATTTCAAAATATGATCAATGGCCAAAATAACAAGATTAAGCTTAACCAACAAAGATTAGAGCAAAGCCAAAACCGTATGGAACAAAGATTAGAGCAAAGCCAAAACCGTATGGAGGGAAATCAAACTAAGTTTGAGAACAAATTACTTTTGATGTTTGAGGCTTTTATGTGCAAACCTTCCTCTTCTTCGGGTGGCTTACCTAGCAACACCGTTCCAAACCCGAAGGGAGAGATTAAGTCCATCACCGTTTACAATGATTATGATAATTTACAAGATGTGCTTGAGTTTAATCCTCCACCTAAAGAGACCTTTCTTGATGTTACCAAGGCTACTTTAGATGTGAATTGTTCCGCGGTATCTTTGATTTCTATCCCGAGAAATATGGAGACCCGGGTCAATTTTTAATACCTTGTGTTTTCAACGAGCTTGAGGAAGGCAAAGCTCTAGCCGATCTAGGAGCTAGCATCAACTTAATGCCTTTATCCATATGGAAGACTCTTGACTATTTCCCACTTATTCCCACTCGAATGATCATTGAGCTTGCTAATAGAACCACCGGCCACCCGGTTGGTATAGTGGAAAATATCATTGTTAAAGTGGGGAACTTCTAGTACCTAGCCGATTTTGCAATCGTTGATTATGAGACCAACCCTCGTGTGCCTTTAATTTTGGGACGTCCGTTTTTGTCCACGGCTCAAGTTCAAGTTGATATGAGGAAAGATGAGATAAAATTATTTTATAGGGATAAAAATGTTGTTTTCAAACCGGAAAAACTTCCAAAATTTGTTTCTAAATATGTGGAAAGTGTAAAACTTGTTAAAACTGTTGAAAGTAACACAAATAAGGATTTTCTCATCTACAAGGGTGTAAGGCAAATTATAGACCCCTCATTTCGTGAAGATGAAAAGTTAATTCCGGAGGAAGATGTTTGTTTCGTTGAAATATGTTGTAATATTACCTCATCTCCACTCACTCCACTCGAGGATGATGTTAGTTCTAAGATCGATAAGGAAATTGATGATTACCTTAGTGCACCATTCGATGCTAGTGAGTTTGATTGTGAGAATTTTGATCCGAAGGGAGATATTGCTTTAATTGAAAAATCATTGAATATGGACCCATTTTCAGTCCCTATGAAGGACCAAATTGATGATACCAAGGCACAATCTTCATTTGAAGAGCCTTTGATTCCTAACTTCACACCGAGTGAGGTTAGTGACTATTATTGGATCATTTCGTCGATGAACTTGTTGCCCTTATTGTTCCACTTCCACCGGGAAGTGTTGATCATGATCTTCATGATTTACCTACCATTCTTGAGGAGTTCTCCGGTGAACTACCCTCTAATGAGAATGATGATCTTGTATCCGAGTATGACACACTTGATACTTTGTCGGATATTTCTTGTGATGACAAGATTGATGACACGTATGTGACTTACTCGAATCCTCTTTTTGAAGTTTCTATGAACAATAATCCATTGTTTAAAGAGGATTTTGAGAGCATCATACCTCCTTCATCTCACACCCTTTGTGATGATGAACTCTTATTTAAGGAGGTTGATGAGTTTCTTTATATAGACATTCCTTCGGAATTTGAGGAAATGTCTAATGAATCAAAGGAAAACACTCTCTATCTTGAGAATGTTTCTAATGACGGTGTTGAAAACCCTTGGTTTGATCACCCGATTTATGATGATGATAATGTTGACCCGGAGGGAGAAATTTTCTTTACTCCAAATCTCCTTCCCACTCGTTTTGATCTTAATGTGCGGATTTTTCATGCGACTCATTTTGAGTATCATGACCCCTTTGTTCACATTCCAAAGAGTGACAAGGTCAACAAGGTCATGCATGTTGATACCACTACGAGACTTTTATCGCACCATTACCATGTGCTTTATATGATCTTGGATTAGCATGGGGGGAGACACCGTGTTATTTACTCCTTTCTCTCCCGAGGACGAGGTATTCGACCCCGAAATCATTGATTTAGGGAAATCTCGGCCTTTCACCGATACAATAATTGAAAGACTTTTCGATCATCTTGGTGCGAGTTTATCTCGGGGAGCATACTATATCCATTTCATGATTCGTGACATTGACCATCATATCTTTTTGGAGATTTATGTTGGAGTCTCATTCTCTCGTTTGTCATCCGACAACGAGGATGTGATCTTTGACCCCGGCATCGTGCTTTATGTTGAAATTTATTCCATTATGCCGGTTTTCACCATTTTCCCTAAGGACCAATGAATGTGGGGATCGAGTCGAGCTCATGACTCGGTTAACAAAAATGAGGTGCCTTGTGGGGGAGTCCCATACATTCTATCTTCTTTCTATTTTCTAACACTAATAAGGCTTGATCTTTTCAAGCTCGTGCTCGTGTTTTGTTGTGTTGTGAATCTTAGGTATGACCCTAATCATTGAAGACTCTCGTGTTTGGTTTTTGCCGGTCCACTCGAGCTTCCATTCTTTGATTGTCAAAAGGGGCACTCATTTTCCTTTGATTTTTATCGACTAACGTTTTATCTTGAAGCATAATTAATAAACGACTTATAGATTTGCGTGCTCTTACCATGTTAGGACTTTTGCATTCGACTCTTCGTGTTTTAGCAAGGGGGTGTTACCCTTGAGCTAGGAAACATTGAGGACAATGTTTAGTTTTATCATGGGGGAGTCAATCGATATAATCGCTTGCAATTGCTTTTGTCGTGTTCAAACGTAATCGTTTTTCTCGTTTTTCATAAAAATTTTAAGTTTTTAGTGTTATTTTATGTTTAACAATGAAGAAAATAAGTGTTTTGACACAAATGTAGGCTTTCCGTTGGTGAAAATAAAAATAGTTTTGACTCGACTCGGTTTTTACCTTAGCTCATTCCTTAACGTGTTTAAATCAAGTTTTGCTTGGCTTTTATATAGGGAACTTTAAAATGCGAAAGTCTTAACTCATACGGGTTTAAGAACGAGAACTTTTCGCAAGTTCCTATAATTGATCCTAGTAAGTCGTTTATCAAGGGAACTTTAAAATGCAAATTGTAAACTTGAAAAAGTCTAAGAAGATGCAAGATCCTATAGATGACTTGAAAACCTATAACTTTGATTTAATTGGCTAAGTGTCCATTAGTCTAGCATTTTTGAGATTTTACAATATGGAGAAAAAGAGATGATAAACTTTAATCATAAGTTTTTAAGGTTAAGTCTTCCTTGTATAAGTATTTTTGTGTTTGATTCCATCTCCTCGTATTTATTTTTCACGCTTGAATAATAAATTGCTTAATATATGAAGTTTTTAGCGGTTTAGGCTTAATATCTTAACTCGTAACTCCTTCTTTTTCTTCCTTTGTAATTAAAGTAAGAACACATTAAGGGTGTCAACGTCATGGACTTTTTGATCATGGGATTGGGAATTTTGGCTTACTATATATATCATAATAATAAGAAGAATAAATAAAAACATGTTCTCTATGAGCCTTCGGGTGGGAGTCATGTAGCACTAACCTTGTCATTAGAGCCTTAGGGTGTATGGCATGGTGACGTGTTTAATAAAAATTGCTTCATCGTCATGAGCCTTAAGGTGGGATGGTGAATGTCAATTACCTTATTTATGTCCAAGGAGCCTTCGGGTGTGGATCATAAATAAGGAGCACTTTTACATCTTAAAGAGCCTCAAGGTGTATGATGTAAATGTTGCTAACTCCATTAATAAGGTCAAATTTTACTTTGGAGGATTTATTGTTGCTTTAAGTAGTCCTATTAGCCAAATTCCGGATCCGGGGATTTATCCCTCAAATCGTGTTAAGTTATCCTTGATGTGGGCTTTCTTTAGTGACAACGGTTTTTGAAGTCGAGGTTAGGTTTTGAGTGTTGGGTTTACACCATTTTTGCCTTCATTTTTGGACTAATAAATATCAAATAAGTCAAATGAGCCTTTGGGTGAATGAGAAAATTTAAAATTTAGAGATACAATTAGGAATAAAGGAGATTGAGTTTAACACAAATTGCTTGTATGAGTGGTCTTAACATTGGGACTTATGATTGACAATTATCTTGTTTTTAAACATGGCATGGAAAGAGTGGAAAGTCGAGGACGATGAATCTATTTGAGTTTTATGATCCTAAAAGTTATTTTTCGAATAACGAAAGCAATACATTATGTCTTTGCAAAATAAAGTGTCAAAAGTTGAATAAAAGTGTAGTTAGTGCTTTATTTTATCATTGCGTGAGGACACGGCAATTGTTTAGCAATGGGGAGTTTGATATGAGTGTAATTACTCATATCATTTGTATCAATAAACAAACATAAATTGCATATAACCTATGAAAATGGCCTTGTATATGCTTGTTTCTTGTTTCATGTGTGTAGGTACCAAAGATCACGAAAACAGGCAAAAACGACACAAGATTTGAAGAAAAGATCAAGAAGACAAATATCAAGAAGCCAAAAATCAAGTCATTTATTCGAGGATTTAATTCTATGAAAGTTAATGGGCCAAGTGGGCCCACATTTTTGTATTGGGCCTAAAAGCCCAATATTGGAAATTTTGTATCTGCTTTTGGGTCAAAAGACCAAATTAAAGCCCAAAATGAATAATAAACCATGAGATGTGTGTAAGTGATTAGCATTATTCAACCAAGGCCTAAGCCCAAATCAAGTGACAAGGGACGGTGAAGTAATAATATAATGGGTCAAAGCCAATTAGGGTAAAAAAACATGAGACGTTGGAAGTAATATAAGTTAAAGCTTTTCACTTTTGGTCAAATACCTTCGTTACAAGCAATGAAAAAGAAATAGAAAGATACGCAGAGATGAACACAAACCCCAAATCAAATTGGTCTTTCTTATTTACATGGCTGTGAGCCTCACGCGCCCCAATTAAATCCCCTTATTTCGGGAGGAAGAAGATGGTGTCATCAGATCCACGTGGCAGTCAAGATGAGTGACTCCTCTCTTATGATTGGTGGATTTCATCACCACCAATCAATTGACCAATGAAGACAAGCCACCTCACCTCCAAACAAGCACAACAAACACAAATCCTTGCCACCTTGGCAATCCGAGGGAGAGAGGACTATTTTCAGCCCTTGATCAAGAAAGAGAATAGGAATAGAAGATCCTATGGCTTAGAATTGATTTCCGCATCAACAAACCACCTCAAGAAGGCCTTAGGGTTTGCCTATAAAAACCCCCAAAAATAATGTATTGATCATCCCTTTTCTTTTCAGTAATGTTATAATGAAATTTTTAGATTAGAGTTGTAAGATTTATTTTTATTATAGTTGTAGTGATTTGAATTGATTTAATAAAAAGTTTCGGTTTATATTGATCTCATGTTCTTTTTACTTTAATTAAAATTTCTGCAATTTTAGTCTTCAAAATATTTGTTATAATTGATGAAATGTTTAAGTAAGCTGAAAATAATAGCTTATTTGAGTATTCATGAGAGATTGCGATAAAATCTAAACCCACTGTTTAGATTAATATTATTGTGAATCAAATTGTCTTGGTTGATTGGTTCGAGTAATTATGGTGGCTCGTGGAGAACTCGGTTTGAGACGGTATTATTGTGGTGTTGTTTCGGTTTGTTAAATCCACTCAGCGCGTGATTTCTTCATCAAAGAAATCCCCAAACAAGGTTAAGCTCGTTTACCTTTTTAATATTTAGTGTAATCTGTTTGTACTATGAAGTGCTTAATCTGCTTATGTTTTTTTGATATAAATCTGCTTATGATTGATGGTATGATAAAATATCTGTTTAGGTTTAATTAGTTGAACCTGTTTGCTTTGATTTAATAAACTGTGTATTTTAGTTAAATCTGCACCTGTGAGTTTGAGTAAATTGATATAGTCATATCCTTGGATTTGTGAGTTGCTAACCTTTTTAACTAGTTGCTGATAATTGTTGAATCTAGTAATTTTGAGATGATTTTTATTGCTGATATATATGTTTAAAGTAGTCTGCTGGTATTTGTTTTGGAATAATGATGCTAAATGTTTATTAAACTATTGCCTGTTCTTTTAACTGCATAGTGTAGTGGTTATATTCATGTTATTCGTCTATACCTGTGTAGATGTGATATTTGATTAAGCTGAGATTAGGGATTAGAGAACTTGATTCTAGGAATTTTGCTGCATATTTTATTGTGTGTGCTTATATAGATGATTTAGCTGACACATAGGCCTGGTGTAGTAAGTTTAGTTACCTGTTATTTTGTTTTGCTGTATTTTGTTTTATTAAATTGTGATTCAGTATTTTTATTGCTTTTAATTGGAAAATTTGATTCTGTATGTCTGATTCGTGTAATCTGTGTTTTGGTAACTATAATAATTAAGTACTTTATTTATTGTTCAAAAATGATTAATACCAAAAACAATTACTACTATTGTGTCTCGAACTTGAGACCTTAAGGTTAATAGCCAAACGCATTTTCCATCTGGGCTAGCCCTTTTTATTAATTATAGTATCCACTTACAGTTATGTATACACGTTTTAATTTTAAATGTAACTCTAAATAAACATCTATTATACTTTGAATTTCTTATATACATTTTTATTTTAAAACGTTTAATATACTTAACATAAATTTAGTTCTCAAATTTTAATTAAATTAGTTTTTAACATTAAAAAAATAAATAATATTTGTTATAATAAAATAAGTTTTAAAAAAATAAATAAATATATTTAATTACTTTTTTGAAATTTAAATTGTTTTAAAATTTGATTTTTAATAAAATAGTTTTAAATAATATTGCTTTAAATAATTTAGTTCAAATAATTTTTTTTTAAATTAGTTTTGTCAATTAATAAGTAAAAGTAAAGTTTTAAATATTACATAGTTTAAATATTTGTCTTTTAGATTTAAAGTCGGGATACGATTCATGCACTTAGGGTTTAAAATTGGTAGAATTAAATTAGATAAAAACCGAAACCGAATTCAAATCAATTATCAAAATCAAATCGAAAGTCTCAAATTCACAAGTTCCTTGTGTACGACGAACCGAGATCACTCTCGTGTTTAATTGATTCGTCTTTAGCTTATTTATGGATTATTACCTTTTCCTAAGGGTAATTTCCTAAATTTGCTCTATAACGTATTTAAATAAAATACACCGACACTTTCTCGACACATCAGTTCTCACCTCATTATCGTACAAATATATGTTGATGACATTATATTTGGTTCAACTTGTCAATCTTTGTGTGATGACTTTGCCAAAATCATGCATGACGAGTTTGAAATGAGTATGATGGGAGAACTTAACTTCTTTTTAGGACTCCAAATTAAACAAATGGACGATGGTATTTTCTTTAATCAGTCCAAGTATGTTAAAGAAATGCTAAAGAAATTTGGATTGGAAGACTCTAGACCAATGAAGACCCCTATGGCCTCGTATACTAAACTCACCGTAGATGATGATTGTGAGTCGGTAGACAACACCAAATATAGAGGTATATCTGGTTGTTTGTTATACCTAACGGCAAGTCGACTGGATATAATGTTTAGTGTTTGCCTTTGTGCTCGCTTTCAAGAGGCTCTTAAAACCTCTCACCTTGAAGCGGTTACGTATCTTCCGATACATTAAGGGCACTATCCATTTAGGATTATGGTATCCTAAAGAAACCAGCGTAGAAACCATCATCTACGCGGAATCGGATCATGCGGGAGACTATGTGGACCGGAAAATCACTAGTGGAGTTTGTACCTTCATGGGTTGTTGTTTAACTTCTTGGTTCTCCAAGAAACAAACCGCTCTTGCTATATCCACCACGGAAGCCGAGTATGTGAGTGCCGGTAAAGCTTGTCAACAAGCTCTATGGATGAAGCAAGCGCTTGTTGATTACGGTATTTCTCTTGATGATGTTCCAATCATGTGCGATAATAAGGGTGCAACAGACCTTAGAAAAAATCCCGTGCAACACTCGTGAAATAAGTACATAGAGATTCGCCACCATTTTCTTAGGGATAATGTTCAAAAGGGGAACATTTCGATTGAGAAGGTACCCTCGGTAGAAAACTTGGTCGACATCTTCACTAAGCCACTTAAGAGGGAACTTTTTAATTACTTGCGTCTAGGTCTAGGTTTAATGGAACATATTCCTTAATTGCGCATCTTAATCGAGTCTTTTCCTCTTTTGAAATCTTTTCTTTCTTTGAGTCTTTGTATATCACAAAATTCTTGTTAAAATTCTCCTCTTCCCTTTTTTAGAATTCTCAAAATTCTTTCGAAAAGTGTCGAAAAATATTTTTGCATTGTTAATTCAATCTAAAAACGTTTTTCATAGCTTCTTGCTATTCATAATGAGCTTACATAATTCATATGTATGGGTCTCTCAAATATAGCAAGAACAAAAGGAAATTATAGAGGATCATTGTGTCTAGTTCTACACACCTCCTACATCGATTTTATTAAAAAATCCATTTGTTTTGGGTCAAAACCTTGTTTGGTGAGCTCTTGTGTGTTTTCTTTGTCTATCTTTGCTTCTTAACATATCTACATGATTAGTTAGACTAGAAAAATAGGATTTGCTGAATTGGAAAATCCTCCCTCATCACCGAATTCAACCCACTGTGGGCGGTTCTTTATTATACCGTGGTTCCCCAGTGATAAGGAACCGCCGACTGAGGTAAGGAACCGCGCCCAGTACTTTCTTTTTCGGGTATTCCTGAAACTGCAAATTTGTTCCAACACTTTTTGGAATCTTTGTTTCAACCCTTTGACCACCCCCAAATTATCTTGGGCTTTCTCTATTTAACCGTAAGCATTTTGCATCCTTTCTCAAATCAAAATGTATTATTCCCCAAATGAAAGCTTTGATTCTCCTCCATTCTCTCCAATTGCTTTCAATCCCAATTCACCCAAGAACACTCAAAATCACATCTCTTCTCCTTCTAAGAATGTTGATTGTGGAACTTCTTATCTTCCACCACTAGCCTTTAGTGTTCTACCTCCTTCACATGATAATGTCATGCATCATGAAACATATTGTCATTGTTGTCAATATCAGCATCTTGCTATGGCTCATATCTATGAAGATTTGAATTACATCAAGAGTCTCTTAGTCAAACCTCCTCTTCACTATAACTATGAGATCTCTACCAAGCCACCACCACCTCCTTCCGCCACTACCTTGTCTTTTATCTAAGCATTGGTTGCTTATCTTCAAGACATCTAGTTCAAGCAAATCTTAGGGTTCTAGTTTAACTATGATAAGATTTATGCTTTTCTTTTGGCTTATTTTATTTCTCATGCATCTTTGTATGTTTTATTTCCTTGTATCTTTTATCATGTTTTCTTTTAACATGACTTATCTTGGATCTTTGTCTTTTCTAATTTTTTTTGTGACCTTTGCTATATATATTGTTGGGTGTCTCTTCTCTAGTACTAACCCTTCTATGTAGCTTGTCACCTTATATCGATTCCTTGGTGCCCCAAGCAAGGGGGAGTAAGCACCAAGGGGGAGCATTTGCGAAGTCCGGTTCTTTTCTTCTTCAAAGACTTTTGCAACCTTTTTGCTTCGACAAAGGGGGAGAAATGATAAACTCGTCTTCGAAAATCTTGTTTTATTAGATGATTGAGTTTATGTATTGTCAAAAACAAAAAGGGGGAGATTGTTAATGCAATGATGCCTAAAAACGTTACTTGCATTTTTCGGTCTCGCTTTGTTTTGATTACGACAATATGTAAAAACAAGCATTTACGAAAACAATGAAAAACGAATTTTTGAGTTCAAGTATTTTTCATTTCAACCATTATCACTTAAGGTATGAACAAACAAGTATTTATCCTAATTAAGTGATCAAGGATTTAATCTTTTCTTAAAACTCACTTTTTATTAAGTGTGACAAAGTTTTTTTTTATTAAACTTTCTTTTTAAGAAAATGTTTTATTAAATTAATTATTTGAAAATTTGAAATTTGAAAATGGCATATTCTATCTTGGTTTGGAATATCCTTTCAGGATATTTTTATCCCCAGATTCGAACCAATCCACTAAAAGACAAAAATGAGTGGAGTCTATGCAGCCGGTTCCTTAGCACCTATAGCGGTTCCTTATCGATATAGAACCGCGGGCTCCAATAAGGAACCACGTGCAGATATAGCCGTTGGATGTTTGTCTTATAAATAGTGGACCATTCTCAGACTTTTAAACCACCTCTTTTGCACATACATTTCTAGATTCTTTCATACTTCTTAAATCACTCAAATTTTTGATCATTTGTTTGATTACTACTTGTTTAGAAGTGAATCTTTCTCCTCTCATCTTTTCCTCTCAAAGTGCAAAGAGAAGAACACTATCATTCTTAAAGTGTTGTGTCTACCTCAAAGATCCATTGAAGATCCAAACTTATTCATTCATTGTTGTGTCATTGTTGTGAAGATCCAAGTAGTTGTGTCTATTTGGAAGTTGTGTATGTATTAAGGTTAATACTTAGTCCTTAAAGTATATTGGTGTAGTTTGGTCCTAGCTAAGATTAGGGCTCGACTTTTAGCTTAGAGTCAGAAATTGGTTAAGCGACATTGTGTACGGTTTCTCCACCTTAAGGAGCTTGTTGATTAGTTAGCTCTCGAGTAAGGTGTACTCGAGGAGTGGAGTAGGAACGAGGAGTGAGATTCGTTGCCGAACCACTATAAATCCTTGGTGTTTGGTTTGATCTTTCCTTCCCTTATCTATTTACATTCATTATTCTTTATACTTGTGATTATTAGTTTAGTTGCACTATACCTTGTTCATATTGTGTAACAAGGTTTCACATAAATACTCAAGCTTAAGTTTTTGAAAAATGATTTTTAT
This sequence comes from Glebionis coronaria, assembly GCA_025667525.1. NCBI lineage: Eukaryota > Viridiplantae > Streptophyta > Magnoliopsida > Asterales > Asteraceae > Glebionis > Glebionis coronaria. The sequence continues at coordinate 217,879,970 of CM046877.1, forward strand.
AAATTAATTTTTAACAAGTAATTTTAAGAAACTATTCAACCCCCCCCCCCCCCTCTTCTAGTTTCTACAAAAACTAATTTAAGACTTTGAATTGCAAGAACACGAGTGTATGACAAAGACGTATACACTTCGAGAAATGTGGTTACCGGCATACTTTATTAACTCACTTTTGTTTGACTTAATGAGAACTACTTCAAGATCCGAGAGTGAAAACGCAATTTAAAAATGTTTTCCAAATCACGGGTAAACATTACTCATTTTCATGATGTGCTTTGAATCGCAATGTAAAGGCAAAGGTACAGGCAAGAAGTGTTAGACTTTAAAACATCTGAAGCAGCTCTAAAACTTTATACAAAGTTAGAGATGGAATAACATGCGTGTTAAGTATATACTGGGACAATATTTTTGCTTGTTCAAAAAGAAATGTTAGAATCGGTTTGGGCTTGTCAAATAGAAGAGTTTAAAACGGAAGAGGGAGTTGAGATGGTTAAGGTTAGAGACACGAGGGGAGGTGCGTACATGATACTTTATACCAAAGAAGGAAGAGAGACGGTTATACAAGAAAAAGACAAAGTAGCAACCTACAAGGTTAGTGAATCACTTGTAATTTTTTTAATTAATTTTTAAAGACTGGTAACTGTTACTGTTACCAAAATCATATATGATTCCTGGAGAATCATATATGATTTTGGTTAATACACAAGTATTAGTTTGGTTTCTTTATGTCTGCGTTCTCCAGAAGACGGGTCAGTTCAATTTACTTGTAGGCATATTACTCGGTGTGGATTTCTATGTCGACACATATTTTGTGTTTTGAAGAACCGTGATGTTGAAAAGATTCTAAGAAAAATACATTTTAAGGCATTGGAGAAGGGACACGATACCACTTGGATTGAGAAGAAAGACAAACAAATATGGAGAGAAAAACAAAGGCATTGAAAGGTTAACAAATAGCTAACTACGTGGTAGGCGAATGTTTGTTTTAGTTGAGTAAAGATGAAGAAAAGTTCGCAAAATTTGTGGAAAAATTGGAAAATATTAAGAAATAAATACAAGTTCAAGTGCCTAAGCCTCCTTTGCAAAAAACAGGTGATGTGATTGAAGATATATATGCAGTTGCAAAGCCGAAGAAAAATATCATAGGAAATCCATAAGGGGCTACAAACAAAGGTGGTCGGAGAGGAGACCATAGAAAAAGTGCAAGAGAAATAGCTCTAAAATCTAAAAATAAGCAGGCTAGGAAATGTTTATGTTGTGGAGAGAGACAAAAAAGCACACCAAGACAACATGCCCATTAAATCTAAAATATGTTGCAAAGTTAGCGCGTATTATGGCTGTTGTTATAAAAGAAGCAAGACCTACTGCTACCATTACTGAACAAGAAACTAGAGATGTTGCTGCTACTAAAACAACAAATACAGTTTCTTGAACGTTTTATGTTTTTCAATTCATTAGTTTTGATTTATTTTTCTGTTGAAGTGCTTATGAGGATCTAATTTGAATTAACTTAGTTTCGGTTTGTTTTTCAATTCATACTTAATGATTTTTGCATCAATAATGATCTTCTGTTGAAGTGTTTAGGGGATGTTGGTCTGTGTTCAAAACCGTTGGATGAATCATATATGATTCATGGTGAATCATATATGATTATTGGCAAACAAACTGTAAATGGTACAAACTTCAAAACAAAGTTGGGTGAGTCATGTATGATTCTTGATGAATCCTATATGATTCATTAAGAATCATATATGATTCATCATGAATCATATATGATTTTGGGTAGACCAACTCTAACTAGTAATAATATAACTTGTAAACACTTCAAATAAAGTAAAATGTAATTGATACTAAATGATGCAAAATAAGTACCAATTCACACCCTACAGACTACTTGTTCAAAATGCATAACCATTACAAGAAAATAAAAACTGTCTACATCAGTGGGCCAACAACTATAACTAGAAAAACATACCCATATTAGCGTTTACCATAAACTACTACCATTCATTTTAGGAAAAACTGCATTAGTTAGGCACTTCACTTTTGCTTTGATTCATCACCCTTTTGTTTTTTAGTTGAACTCTTTGGTGGATCACACTTGTCTCTATTTTTAAGCGCATTAACAATGATAGAAGCTCTTGTTGGCTCATCAAGCTGGGTATCAAAATCGTAAGCTAACTGAACATCTATCAAAATCGTAAGCTAACTGAACATCTTGCGTTTTTTCATTATTAAAATCATGAAATATAATCTTCATAGCAATTCAGAACCTCATTCGCATCAATAATAATTTTTGCTCCTCTGATTCTACACACAGATCAACATCCCACTTTTTCTTGGTTTCGCCAACGTAATTCTCCACATGGGTCTTTCCAAATACTCCGCAGTCTACATCATTTTCAAAAGTACTCCATTTTAACTTGGAATATAGCCTTTCAACTTAGAAATTTTGGAGTGCATTTTATGTCCATGGTTTTGCAAATACCTTGCAAAAAACTTTTTCTACGTAAGCAAAAGGAAAACACAAAAACAAATTAAATTAGAGAAAGTTTGTATAACGAAATACAACCATTATCATAATCAAATATAATTTTAATAAAAACTTTCCAAAAGATCACAAGCTCCCTTGTATTTTGCTACATAACTATATCCATGAGCATTATTAAGAATCAACATTGTCGTTGGATTCTTATGGTTGAAAACCACCATATATAAATGATTGGAAACACGGATAGGTAAAAACGCCTATTTTAACAAAAATAAAGTTGTAAATTAACAATAAGAAACTTATGAAAAGTTAAATTTCTAAACAGATTGAGAACTTACCAAATCAACTTCCGAGAGAGACGCAAAATTTTGATCATGTGCAAACTGAGACGAAATATCATCCTTAAATATTTTCCATGATGTTTTTCTCATCAATACCTTTCTCAATCATACTTTGCTTCTATGTGTGAAACACAAAAAAAATAGACGACAATAAACACTTTCAATAATGTTAAATGAAAACTGACAATACAACACGTAGGAAAATCATGCACTTTTTAGAAGAAACTATAGACTGATGCTCAGTATACAGGATTGCTACCCAACAGTTGATAACACTTGATCTATCCACAACCTCGGTGCCAAAGTCTCCATACTCACACGTACAGATGATAGATCATATCCAATACGAGTTCGAAAAACTACTTCACTACAAATAATAAAAAAATGGTGTTATCGAGTAATTTATTAAGATTATGGGTGAATCATATATGATTCATCATGAATAATATATGATTTATCATGAATCATATATGATTTATCATGAATCATATATGATTCATCATGAATCACATATGATTCTTGATAAATCATATATGATTTACAACAGTTTGTCGCCTTGCATAGCAAACAAGCTATTCCCCAAAATAACTCAAGTCTCGTAAGCATAGGCGCAACTTTGGTCCTCTTATACGCATAAGGAGAAGACAAGCAAGAATTTGGATTGACCATAATCAATTTTTTCTTCGGGGGCGAACGAACAACCCGTCATGGAGGAACAACATTAAGCGACTGAACATTCGGATGCCAAGTAAAAAAACTCTTCCTGAAACATTGAAAAATAATTTATTAGAAAAATTCATAATAACAATTCTTCCTAAAAACATTGAAATTTTTTTAATTAGAAAAACTGATAATATCAAAAAGTAAAACATAAATAATTTATAAGAAGGTAAACAAATTACTTCATTCAAAAAAGCTTCTACAGTAATATCAATCACCTCTCCAACCCAGTCGATATTTCCTTAAATATATTGAGTTAAATTTTCTTCATTAAATTCATCAACATCCGCCTCGTTCCCGTCCTTAGTCTCATCAACAACAACATTCTCAATCTGAACCACCTCCTTCCCTTTGTCACATTTTTCATCAATATCAACAGTTATATGTATGCATGATTTTGATCTTATAAGATCGAAACTTCATGTTTTTTACTTGGATAATTGGTACTAGTTTGATTATGTCACTTTGGTGGATTTAGGTTGAAAGATTCTGTCATTGTGATTGCATTCCGTGTTGTTTGTCTTTAACAACCTGATATTGAACTTGTGAGAATTGGTTAGTAAAATTATTATCAGTCTAAGCTTAATTATCTTTAAATATAGGTGGCAAATTATGTCCATATGCTTAAATTTGGGCTATTTGGATTTTTTTGAACTAATGGACTAAATGGGTATTACTTTTATTTTAGTTGGACTATTTGGACAACAAAAAAAGCATTTTGTTAAAGAAATGGGTATTATGGACTATTTGGACAACATAAAAGCATTTGGTTAAATTAATCTTGAGTCTATTTATTTCTCCTTTAATATTGTCCATATAACCCATGTCCATTTGGTCCAAGCCCATTTAGTCCAAATATTAAAAATTGTCCACTTAGTCCGCGTCCATAGACTAACGTCCATTTAACCCACTGCCTATACCCGTCCAGTCCACCCATTTATCCACCCCTATGTCTAACGAAGTTGATTAGGAGAGTTATTGTCTATAATTCAGCCAAAACATATCTTAATGCATTTGGTATGTTTAGAATTAGAGGCCGAAAAGACTAATCTATCATTTCCAGAACCAGATCTTGAATAAAGGCTGAAAAGATCGACCAATAAGGTGTATACAAACTTTAACACCGATGCACCCTTAGGAAATTCATAAAGTCAAGAGTGGTTAGGGTAGATCTTATTACAAGCTACTACATTGTGAGAAAAGATACAGTATTAATGAAGTATTTTATCATGTTAGGATTGTTGAGGTAATCGACGTTGAAAGCAATTGAAACATATGGTCAGTTAAGTCTCATCAAGAAGAATGTGGTCAAGCGAGAGAATGGTCAAGTGTGTGAATTTCTGTACAAGTATCTCAACAAGAATGATACAGAAGATATGTATATTCTATGCTGCAGAAATCGAGTGAACCAGTGTGAGTATGATTTAAAGATATCACTTGCAAGATTCATCAGAAGTTGTGTAATTTAGGAAAGAGTTCACGGTTTTCAGCTAGTGTGGAAAACTATCAAATGATGATTAATCTTACCGCTCCAACACTCACCATTCCTGGTATGAACAAACCACCATCATATTTTGTGATAACTGATCCTTTCAATATATTAGTGTACAATAACAACAAAGACAAAAAGGAAAGTTGTGAATATCGATGAGTTGGAGAAATTATTTGATTTCAGGGACTTAATAGAAGGTTACTCATATCCTTTGTCTGAAGATGATCAAGATGTGATGCTATTGTTTGAAAATAACATCGGAGATCGTCTCAAACACCGTCGAAGAATGAGGGGTTGAGAAAGTTTCATTGGTGGAGAGATTGCCCAAAAGTGGCTACAATAAAGGAGTAAAGACGTAATTATGTAAGCATTTTATTAAGTGTAAATATTAGCATCAAAACATACATCAAAACACTTATACTATTATGCCACAAGATCTTAGAATACGATAATAGCCACATCAATAAGACGAAACAAGAACAACATACCGGAAGCCGTAGCGGATGTTGACATGATGTAGACAACACTTAAACACGACTAGTTTCTCACCCTTAACCCACTTGAGTGTAGAGAGCTTGATGGAGAGCTACTATGATTCTACTTGTATTTTTGTATGTGTTGGGTAGGGAGAGGACTAGACATATATATAGTCTTAAGAGTGAGTATATCCATCAATACTCACATATAAAACGATTTAATATTTTAAGTACCATCATAAGTATAATGAATTAGTTTGATTACACATATGTAACCTACAATTCAAAACATGGGGTAATTATGACATATTAACATGTCACAACTTTACATTCTCCCACTTGACATGATATTTTTACATGGTACAACATAAGGCTAGCAAATCAAATCTTAATAACCGTCATCATATGCATCTCAACATAACAAATCAAATAATGGGGACTATGGCATTCATACACACTATTTCTTGTATACTCCCTTCTATATATCACAACATTATGAACTCATCATGCTAGATTCATAAGTTATATATGAATAACATACAGTCCACATACTTGTTATGATAATACATAAAATTTCTTATTCCAATCATAAATGCATGCTTAACATAATAAATACGAAATAAAACCAGAAACATTTTTATTGAGCTCAAGAGTGTTAGAACATCATAATTAGTTATCGATACAACCAAGCCCCAACCTAGGAACATGTTGCATAAATACATTTGGTGGTAAACCCTTGGTAAGAGGATCCACAATCATTAGATCCGTACTAATATGTTCGAGATACACTCTTTGTTTCTGAACTTCCTCTTTCACGATAAAGAATTTTATATCCATGTGTTTTGCACCTTTAGAGTATTTATCCTTCTTAGAGAAGAAAATTGTTGCGGTATTATCACATTACATTTTTGACGGCTTGCTTATAGTGTCGACAAACCCAAGCCCTGAAATAAAGTTCCGCAACCATAATGCAGGAATAGTAGCCTCATAACAAGCTACAAATTCTGCTTCCATAGTAGATGCAGTAATGATAGATTGTTTGGCACTTTTCCAGGAAATATCTCTTTGAGCCAGTTGAAACACATAGCCAAACGTTGACTTTCCACTATCCTTGAATCCAGCATAATCAAAATCAGCATATCCAACCACTTCCAAGTGATTAGACCTCTTATAAGTAAGCATATAATACTTTGTTCCTTGAAGATATCTCAATACTTTCTTTGCAGCTTTCCAGTGATGAATACCGGGATTACTTTGATATCTACAAAGCATTCCGATCGCAAAACTGATGTCGGGTCTAGTGCAAGTTTGTAGATACATTAAACTGCCCACAACCGAAGCATATGGAATATTTTCCATTTCCTTTCGTTCCACGTCATTCTTTGGACACTGTTTAAGACTAAACGTGTCTCCCTTTTGAATAGGGACTATACCATCCGAGCATCTGCTCATGTTGAATCTCTCAAGAATTTTATTGATATAGGCTTTTTGAGACAATCCTAATATACCTTGAGGTCTATTACAGAATATTGAAATTCCAATCACATAGGATGCCTCACCCACATCTTTCATTTCTAAATTCTTAGAGAGATATTCTTTAGTCTTATGCAATAAACCAAAGTCATTAGTCACAAGCAAGATATCATCAACATATAGAACCAAAAATATAAACTTGCTCCCACTGATCTTGCGGTATATGCATCGATCAACGATGATTTCTTCAAAACCGAAAGATGTAATGGTATCATTAAACTTAATATACCATTGCCTAGAAGCTTGTTTAAGTCCATATATTGATTTCTTTAATTTATACACCATATTTTCTTTACCATCAATAGAAAACCCTTCAGGTTGTTCCATATAAACTTCCTCCTCAAGATTTCCATTCAAAAAGGTGGTTTTCACATCCATTTGATGTAACTCTAAGTCAAAATGGGCCACTAATGCCAATATTATTCTCAACGAATCCTTCTTTGAGACGGGTGAAAAAGTCTCATGGTAATCAACACCGCTTTTCTGAGTACAACCTTTGGCTACAAGTCTAGCTTTATATCTTTCAACATTGCCTTTAGAGTCACGTTTGGTCTTATAGACCCATTTACACCTAACTCGTTTAGAACCTTCTGGCAAGTTTACAAGATCCCAGACTTTATTTTGAGCCATTGATTCTAACTCTTCTTTCATAGCGTCAATCCACAATTCAGACTTATCACTTTTTATGGCTTGTGAAAACGATACAAGATCATTATCAATACCAATATCAAAATCTGTCTCTTGCAAGTAAACAATATAATCATCAAAAATAGCTAATTTTCTAACCCTTGTAGGTTTGTTCAATGCTATTCCAACTGGTTCACTTGTTTGAGTTGGCAAGTTATTTTCTTCATGTGGTGTTTGTTCATTATTTAAATGTTGTTCTTGATTTTGAGATACAGGAACAACATTTGGTGTAGGTGTGGATTTATAAACATTCATGGGAGATGGGTTATCATCCCTTATTTCATTAATATCCACAACTTGATTTTCAACACTCCTACTAACTTCATCATTTTCCAGATTTTGGCATTGCATGTTTCAACAATTCTAGAACTGTGGTTTGGACAATAAAACCTATACCCTTTGGACTTCTCTGGGTAACCAATGAAGTAACCGCTAACGGTTCGAGAATCCAATTTCTTTTCTTGTGGATTGTAAACCCGTTCCTCTGAAGGACAACCTCAAACATGTAGGTGTCTCAGACTAGGTTTCCTTCCAGTCCATAACTCAAATGGAGTTTTGGGAACTGACTTACTAGGAACCCTATTTAATAGATACACTGCGGTTTTAAGTGTATATATCCACAAACTTTTGGGTAAAGATGATTTACTGATCATGCTCCTAACCATCTCCATTAATGTTCTGTTTCGCCTTTATGCCACACCATTTTGTTGTGGTGTGCCCGACATAGTATATTAAGCACATATGCCGCGACTTTCGAGGAATTTTGTAAAGGGACCAGGACATTGTCCATATTCATCATATTTTCCATACTATTCACCACCTCTATCAGATCTTACGATCTTCACTTTTCTATCTAGTTGCCTCTCAACCTCGTTTACAAACACCTCGGGGGCATTTATAGATTGAGATTTTTCATGCAGCAAAAAGACATATCCATAACGTGAAAAATCATCTATAAAGGTGATCAAATATTTTTCTCCAATGAAGGATGGAGTATCAAATGGTCCACAAATATCAGTGTGTATAATTTCAAGGAGATCGCTGCTTCTTGTGGCACCTTTCTTGCTATGTTTGGTTTGTTTTCCCTTAATGCATTCCACACACAATCCAAAATCGGTGAAGTCTAGATTTGGTAGAATCTCGTTCTTCACCAATCTTTGTAATCTTTCTTTGGACATATGACCTAAACGTTTATGCCACAAGAATGCAGAATTTTCATTCACCATACTACGTTTTATTCCAACATTATGTTTAACAGTAAATATAGATTGAGAAAAAACATCATCAAGTTTTAATTTATATAAATTATCAATAAGAATACCATAACCAATAAACGATTTATTCTTATATAAACTAAAACGATCATTTCCACCACCAAAAGTATATCCACTAACATCATGTCTCTGAATAGACATTAAATTTCTAGAAATTGAAGGTATATAGAGAGTATTCATTATATCCAAGTGAAACCCGGTATCTAACTTCAGACGATAAGTCCCTACGCCTTCAATTGAGGCCTTCATTCGGTTCCCCATAAAGAGAAAGTTATTAGTTGGGCTTATGGTTTGGATTGTAAGGAATCCCTGCATAATATTGGAAACATGAGTAGTAGCACCAGAATCAAACCACCAAGTATTAGAAGGAACTTCAGACAAATTTGATTCAAAGCATACAGAAACATAATGTATACCTTTATTTTCGAACCAAGCCTTACGTTTGAGACAATCCTTTTAGAAATGCCCCTCTTTCTTGCAAAATTTGCATTTGTTGTCCCATTGTTCCTTCTTTTGACCATTAGCAACCTTCGGGGTTGTAGCATGTTGCTTCTTCTTAAAGTTCTTGGCTTTTGGTTTGAGCTTCTTGTCATCCTTGATTCACCAAGTTAACAAAGGGAACTCTTTATTTCTTTAGTCTTGATTCCTCTTGAATAAGCTTACTGGACAGTTCATCAATATTCCACTTATCCTTCAACGTGTTATAATTGATGTGAAACGGCCCATATTCAGAAGGAAGTGAATTCATAATGAATTGAACCAAGAAAGAGTCATCCACATTCATACCCAGTGTCTTAAGTCTTGCCGCGTTATTGGTCATGTCAAGGACATGTTGCTGCATACTCTTTGAACCATCAAATTTCATGGTGGTGAGTTCAGCCATAAGTGTCCCTGCTAGTGCTTTGTCAGCAGAACGAAATTTCTCTTCCACTAGCTTAAGAAAATCTTTAGTATTCTGATTTTCTATGCCAAGAAGACTAGGCTTAATGTTGTTGGCAATTGACATCCGCATAAAGTTCAAGCAGAGTCTGTTAGACCTTGTCCATGCCTTATGGTATGCTTTTTGAGCCTCTGTACTTTCATTAGTAAGATCGACAGGCTTATCCTCCAAAAGAGCCAAGTCAAGATCCAAAGCACCTAAGTGGAAAGTGACTTGTTCACTCCATTCGGAGAAATTCACACCGGTAAATAAGGTAACAGAAGGAGCTTGAGAGTGAAGGCTAATTGCTGCAAAATGTATATGCTTACTAGTAAAAAATTCATACGAGATAAAATAAGTAAAATATATATTATTGGTCTCCTTTGGGTAAACACAACAATATATCATAATCATTATTGGAATGCAATAAAACTTTACAAGAAAATAAAATAAACTTAGTCAAATGTATGAAGCATCTTTGGATAACTACACACATGACAAAAGTCTATCAATTTTCAACTTTTAATTTTATTAGTTATAGAAGAATAATTTCTCCTTTAGGCAAAATTTATAATTTCTATCAACTAATAAAATGAATAATAGCATTCTTTATACAAAATAACTTCATATGACTAAAACTAGAAATCAACTTAGCCACTTTGGTGACTAACAACTCAATCTCATCTTAATGTCATATAATAAATATTCTTTAGAATTTTATATGACTATAAATTTAAAGTTTGAAATTAACTTGGTCACTTTGGTAACAAACAAATTAATCTCATTTTGTCATATAGTGAAAAATAAATGCATTTAATAACTTTCAGTTAAAATTCAAAACAAATAAATGTTATAAATATCTTAATCATGTAACGTTAAATACTTTAATATGTCAAGTAACACAATGAAAAGTCAGTGACATATTGTCCTTGCACGTTACATCTTAACCATAAATAAAGAAGAGTATAAAACCATAACAGTTCACATTTATTCCATACATGATATAGCATATATTCAAAAATATAACGTAATCACATAAGATATAATTAATACCATTTCCAATTAAATATTTACACGATAAAAAAATTGATTGCGCGTCATACTAAAAGTTCGCTAATAATCATGAAATTATTTACCTTCGTTTATTTGCATACGTTAAATTAGATAATAGCATAACAAAATAAATAAATAATTATTTATTTAATTCTTTTACTTTATGATGTTTTTTTTTAATTTGTTGTGAATTGAATTCATTACAATGGGGCAAGTAACATTTTTTTAAACAAAATAAAATATAAAAAAAAACATAAGATCATATTTAGATAGAAAAAGTTTATTTCATATATTATTTTAGATGCCCACTAAAATTTTCAATAGGTCTTACATACTTTTTATTTACTTGCACAAGTATTCATAAATACATAAAACATGCAGAACACCAAATATTGCACCTCAATCAACATTTACAAAACACTAGCAGGGTACCCGCGCGATGCGGCGGCGAGTACCCTGTGATTAATCGGAGAAAGGTAAAAAAATGATTTCGGTCACGTTTTATTCGGTTATTTGCATTAGTTTCGGTCGGTTTTCTCTAGTTTTTATTAAACCCGTTCACCTTGTTCGATTTTAAAACCGTATATGTCACCAAGTTGTAAGTTATATGAAGTTTTTTTTGTGGTTTAATTGTTGTACACTATGTATCATAAAATATAGCTGCTTACCCGCGCGTTGCGGCTATGGGTATCTTGTGATTAAATTTTAAGCGTCACCAAACTAAAAACGATAAACTGTTTAACTGTAGAATAATTAAAAAAATCATCCTAGTTCGATCTGGTTCACCCGTATATATAGCTTCCGCCTTGTTATCTTCATTTTATTTTCTATCAGTTTTTTATTGGCTAGCTTGACCAATGGTGAACCGTTGGTTCGGTCCCATTTTTAAATATATGTATAGTCAACTTGTTAGCATATAAATTTTATGAAATTTTGTGTGTTTTATTTATTTATAAAATAAGTATAATAATATGTATTTTTTTATTTTAAGAATATTTTAAAAATACATTAATTATGGTGTTTAATACTTTAGTTAATGTATACTTGTAACATATAATTTATAATAATAAATCTATAGGTGGATTTAATAATTGTACCATATAAGCTATGTTATACTTAAAATTTAGAAAAAGTGATGTTTAAGTAACTTGTACATTAAGCTTTTATATTTGTACTACTTAAACATTAAATAGGAGAGAGATATCAATCTCTTTTATAAGATAGTAAGATACGGGGGTTTGAAGTTACTTTTATTTAGCGCGAAAAAAACATGACACCATTTCAATATGAAACAAGTAGATTAGTGCTATAACTAAAAAAACACGTCAAGCCTATAAAGAAAAATTATGGGCCATAATCATTAATGTATATTCTTTTTTTTTAGTTTTTAAATGTGATACATATATGTAATCATACAACTAACGAACAAACAAATATCAACTTAAACAAATTTTACGATCCAGTAATATAAAAATTGTCAACACATATACAATTCATTCATAAACCAAGAATTATTATTTTATTCAAAACGTTGGCCCTGATACCACATGTAAGCATTTTATTAAGTGTAAATATTAGCATCAAAACATACATGAAGAACACTTATACTATTATGCCACAAGATCTTAGAATACGATAATAACCACATCAATAAGACGAAACAAGAACAACATACCGGAATCGTAGCGGATATGACATGATGTAGGCAGCACTTAAACACGACTAGTTTCTCACCCTTAACGCACTTGAGTGTAGAGAGCTTGATGGAAAGCTATTATGATTCTACTTGTATTTTTGTGTGTGTTGGGTAGGGAGAAGACTAGACATATATATAGTCTTAAGAGTGAGTATATCCATCAATACTCACATATAAAACGGTTTAAGATTTTAAGTACCATCATAATTATAATAAATTATTTTGATTACACATATGTAACCTACAATTCAAAACATGAGGTAATTATGACATATTAATATGTCACAACTTTACAAATTAATCTATAACGGGACCAAACTTATAACTTACTCTTTTAATCAAGTAAAGAGGGGATATGTGTTTTTGTAAGTTATATACACGGAGTATATATAGACACTCCTGAGGGTAATATTGAGCGACGATATTTCAAGGGAGATACTAATCAGGCTACCGGCAAAATCTATTCGTCAATTGAGGTGCGTTTGTAAACATGGAATACCCTTTAATGCGAACCTGAATTTAATAAATCCCATATTCATCGTTGGTCAATAAACAACAATAAAGAGGAAGAAGTTGTATTACTAGTTTTCAATAGTGGATTTCCTCTTAAAGCATATTCCTGTGCATCTCCACATATCGAACTCACTAATTTTATTAAGTTCCCTGTTAATTTCCCATCTGAAGAGGCTCACATCCAAAGCACTGTAATTGGTTTTGCTAACGGCTTAATATGTTTTTCTGTTAGGTTTCTTTGATGAGTATGTCATTCACATGTGGAACCCTTCTCTATGCGCGTTATTAACCGTCCCGCCATATGCTATCCCAGTCCCCTCTGACAGTCCTAATGTGCACTATACTTTCCGCTTCGGTTTTGATCCCAAAAATGATGATTACAAAATTGTTAAGGTTATAAGGGCTGGTGATGAGTGGTTGCAACTTGCAAGTCGAGGTTTTTAGTATGAGATCAGGTTGAGGGTGTAATCAAGCCAAACTTTTATCAAGTAACTCGAGCTCGAGCTTGGCTCGATTAAACCAAGCTTTTATCAAGTTCAAGCCCAAGCTCAAGTCCAAAAAATAGCTCGAAACTATATCAAGCTTAAGATCAAGCTTTTGATAGCTCGGCTCGAGTTCTTATCAAGCTTTTCAAGCTATATCAAAAATATGTTTTTATGATGAATTTATATAAGCAACTAATTGTTAATTTGAGTATTAACCTAGTTTTAAGGGCTAATTTCATAAATAAATAATATATTTTAGAAGTACTTTTAACTCTGATTATATTTATATTTTAGTACTTTTAAATAACTTTTATTTTGTAAATTTAATTATTGCATTTACTCGATACTTGGTGGAATACAATATGTGTATAAATACCTTTTTACTATTTTTAATACTAAACGCAACGTGTCTAAATTGTGCTCGGATTCACATCACGCAATGGCCTTTGGGACCTTAATCGTATTGGAGTGCAAAACACATTTTGAAACCAAGATTGTACGATGATTTTGTTATTGGTATTATTAATGTTGAATAAATCAATTTTTTTTAAGTAATGATTTTTTTTATACATATGTTTATTGATAAGTTTTATTATAAAAAAATTAAATTTATACACATTCAAGCTTTTCAAGCCAAGCTCAAGCTTTTATCAAGTCTTATCAAGCCAAGCTCAAGCCTAAATTAGTAAAGTTTAACAAGCTATCAAACCAAGCTTAAGCCTATAATTTTAGTATCAAGCCAAGCTCAAGCCTTACTAAGCTTGAGCTCGACTCGACTAGATTACACCTCTAAATCAGGTTGTTGGAAACTAATCACCCAAAACTTTCGCTCGTGCTTCATATGTTGCCGAGGATAACCACGTTTCTATAGATGGACATGATGGCCATCTTCATTGGCTTTGCCATAATGATGACTTGGAGATCCATACTGTACAGGGACGGAGCTGTGTAGGAAGTTGGGTTGGCAAAAACCTACCCTAAATATCTCAGAAGTTTTTGTATTATACTTTTCATTCGAGTTAATCCAATCTTTAATAATATCTTGGCCCACCCATAGACCTACAATATGACAACAGGCTTATTTACAATATTTAGTTGACCAATATAAGTGTTTGTTGAAAAAACTATTAAACTGTACTTGCTCCATTGTGTTAGGCTAGGCACAACGCTATTCAATTGCGACCTAATTTTTTTCTCTGACGATCTAGTGCGACCTATTTGCTACAACCCGGCGACCTAGTGCGACCTAGTTGAATTTTTTTTATTTTTTTTTTAAATCATTATTTTCTCTTTATAAATACCACATTTTCACACAGTTTTTTCACACACAACTCAATATTTTCTCACACAACTCTGTTTTTTCACACACACATTCAGAAATAAAAAATAACATGCTCATTCTCACATACCGAAGCCGAGATTAAGGCTATGATTCAGAAACAAATAATTCAACAATAACGTCGTTACGATGAGCTTACGAAGTTAGGTGATGATTTCGATGCTGCGTCCGAAGAAAATACGAAATTGCGCACGAAATGTGAGAAATGCCGTGATCTCTCCCCACAGAAGCGTCATTTAATCGACACGTATTTTAGTAATCAATCTGATATCGATTTCACCTTCCGGAGATCTTTGTTTAGAAAGTCGATAAAATTGGAGGCTAGAATTGAAGAAAATACTAAATGGTTGAATAACTTGGGTTCTTCGTCCCAATCTCAAACAACTCATATCGGTTTTTCGTCGCAACAACATCGAAGTAGAAATGTGTCGCCCGATCTACCCTTTCCAATTGAATACGACTCAGATGGCAAAATGACTGACAATAAGGTGTATCAACTATACGTAGATCAAAAAGTGTTGAGACAAACTCTGGAATAAGAAGAAAGGGAAAGAAGGGAGCGGGAGGCACAAATTATGGCGGAAGAAGATGAAGAAGAAACAATGCGTTGGGAGTTACCTGGTCAGTTTTCAGATTCAGATCCGGGAACTGACTAATCGTATTATGTAATTTTATTTAATCTATTTAGTATTGTATTTCATTTCCTATTGTATTTTAATTTCAGTATTTTCATTATTTTCATGTTTAAGTATGGAATAAATTTTTTAATTTTCGAATAAAAATTGTTTACGTTTCTTTTTAGGGTATATGGTTAAAATTTTAAAATTTTTAATTTTTTTTATACACAAACACAAACACAGCCACCTCACAGTTTTTTTCCAAATCGTTCGTGTGTAGAGTCGAATTGTGCTCGATCGAGTCCGGAGACCGAATCGCCGCAACGGAGCGATTCGGTCGCGACCCATTTGCGACCGAAATAATCCGGCTGCGTTGTGCCTAGCCTTAGACATTTACTTTTTATTGTATGTAATTCTGCCTTTTTCTATAATTTGTAAACTAGTTAACTGTGAAGTACGTGTATGAATCATCATTGTTACCCATTAGTTTGATTGTAATTCAATAATATTATAAGTTTTGGTTAGGGATGACAACGGGGCGGGTTTTGGGCAGAACGAGCATCTCCATCTTCAAATCCAATTACTAAAGTTATCTCTAAACCCGCCCCGATTTATGTCGGGGATTTAATAAGGGCGTCCCATCAGGGTGAGATGCTCGCACAAACTCGCCTCTTACTAATCGGGGATTTTATGAGAGTATTATCTTTGAGTTTAATTCTCGACCAATGTCGCACCATTTGACATTTATTATTATTTTTAGAACGTTAGCAACAACTTAAAATTTTTATAACTTATTAATATCATTTACAAATAAGGCTTATTAAGTTCTCAACGATAGTATTATACTTAGTTACAATTCCAAAAAATAACATATAAGTAAGCTTTTCCAACATTACATTCATAAAAAACTAACAATGTTAAAGAGATATTTTTTTAGTACGCAAAGAGTAACAAAATACTTTATACATAGATATATTTGTGTATGTCCATATGTTAAATTAAGTGGGGCGGGCCGGGGATGTTATTCCCTACTTCGGCCCCTAACCTGATTAAAAATTCTGTTTAAGCCCAAACCCGCCCCGTAACTCGATAAGCGTGCCCCACCCCGCCCCAGTTATGTCAGGTTTCGGGTTTCCCCGTCGTGTTTATGTTTTTTTGCCATCCCTAGTTTTGCTTTCTTCTACGTCTAATAGTTATTATGAGAATAAAAATGTAACTATGGTTAGCTTGCTATTCGGCCCACCGAAACTAAATTCTTGGCTCCGTCACTGATACTATAGTAGCATTTCACTTGGCTGCCGAATCTTTCACTGATATATCTCTTCCAGATCCTACTGCTGCAGCATATTATGATAATATTCATACCTGGTTTGATTTGGGAGTTTTCAGCAGAATGCTTTATGTGATTTCATGCACTAGAGGTGTTGGCGACTGTGAGGTGATGATGAAAGTTTTATGGACTTATATTTAAATAGTCGTCTGTTAGGATCGAACTCAGGATTACGGGATTGCACACATTACGTAAAGGGTTAATTTATTTAATAAATATATTTTATATTTATTAAATTAAACCAAAGCTTAACTAACGATCGTTAATAATTAAAAGTTAAGTATAAACGACCGTTATGGAATTAAATAGAAGAGAAAAGAAGGAAACGGGAAAGTTCTGGAAGACCCCATGGGTGGGCTTCCACCGCCAGTTATACAAGGCCCAAGGGGGGATTTTGTTTCCTAATTGGTTTATTACTTAGATAATAAGATTTGCCAAGCCTATATAAACACTCCATGACCTTCATTATTTTCCATCCCATTCCTCTCTTTTCTTTCCCTCATGCGATCGGATCAAACGCACCCTTTAGGGTTTCGTTTGATTTGATTTGTTAGGTTTCTATTGCAAATCAACTTCAAAGGAAAAACATCTTTTTTAGGGTTCCTTTTATCTTTTGGTTTTGGTTTAGCAATAATCTAGTCCTAGCCCCTCTCTAGGGTTGTTGGGTAGATATTCAACAAGCGTAGAAGCTCGGTTTACACGTGCTAGAATCATGGTTAGCTCGTTGTATTACGCGTGTACAAGATCGTAATGTAGTCTTACTTTAGACTACATCTTGGAAGTGTTCGTCATAAACCCTAATTGGTGATTCGTTGGTGATCTTGTAGATCTTCGCTAGGATAAAGGTATGTAACCCTAATTCGATTAATTATAATTGTGTTATTAATTATGATCTTGTTAAATCGCTTCCACTATGTGTGCTTTGATCTTGTTTAGGGTTTTGTGTAATTGTTATGAGCTTTATAATCCTTCAGTGGTATCGAGAGCCGTTTTAACATGTTATAATTATCGAGATCTAAAGATTTTTTTTAACTAATAATTGTTTTGAGTTAAAACTACATGTTTTTTTTGAAAAGAAAAATTAGGGTTATGTTTTTTTTTTAAATTCGATTTATAAAAAAAGCTTTTTGGTGAAACCCTAAAATTGCATGTTTTGATCTTTAGATAATTACATGATTAATTGTTATGTCATGTATTTAAGGTTACGATCCATAGTGATTTAATTAAATTGTTAAGTGTTTTGGGTGGAACTTTGATGAATTCCATAACTAATTGTTATGTTATGTGAATTAATGTTTCGATCCGTAGAGATTTAATTGTTAAGTTATGTGGGAAATCCGTGATGAACATGCATGTTTTTCATAGATCATATGTTTTATGTGATAATTGTTACGTGTTTTGCTACATACTTTATTTGATTCAATAAATCTAAAATTAGGGAAGACTTTTATATGAATATAAAAACCTAGATTTGATGTTTATTGAATAAATCGTATGCATGTGGCTATTTGATTTATTTATTGCACATATAAATTGTTATTATATGTTTATGATTTAGTTTTTTTTACCTTATCGTTTTCATGCGTTTTATTTGTATGTTGTAAACAAGGGTAATTTTTTCAAGAAAAAATTAATATGGACTAAATCATATAAAAATTAATGAATTGTTTTTGAGATCTAATTGACATATGATTTGCGTTGATTGGAATTGCAATAATAACTTAACGGCCTACTCAACTTTGACAAACTATAAAGTGGGTATAACGCACTGTTGGTCATGAACCCGGTTAAGGAAGGAGGTGTTATGCTTCAGCGCTGACCAAATTTCCGGCTTGCCTGTGCATCCAAGTTGGAATTACCTACGGTTATTATTTACATAATTCCTTAAGGTTGATTTACCGCAAATTCACATCCGAAACACAATGAATAAGGTTATTGCTTTGTGCTCTAGCCGAGTTCTAGGAGACGTACGTTGTGAATAGTTGTGGGTAAAATCTTTAATTGGTTTAACCAATACCTCAACTTGCAATATATATGGCGAAAATTTAGTCTCACCAAAAGGTTTACTAAAAGTTTTATTAAACTAATGCTATGGAGATATATGCATGCTTCTCCATGCATGATTTTGATATCGAAATTTATACCCTAAATTTAAAGTCATATGCCATCTAATTGACGAACACTTGAAGTTACAATTTTCGTCATATGAGATTCTGGACGATGTTGTGATGGAGAGAAAACTTCATGACTGAATAAGATTGCACATGAAGGTTTTACGTTCTTTAGATTAGTCGACTTAATTGAGTTACTCAGTGAGATCTGGAAACTTAAGGCATAAAGAAGGGATGAAACATGTTTACAATGCAAAATGACTTTTGGAAATGTAAATCCCTTAAATATCTAGAAATTGCAAATTTGTTTGTCAATCATTGTTCGACAAGTTACCATCTTGAATACTTTCATTGTTAGCAGATCAACTGATGTGATGAAATTATGTCATTTTGGATTCCAGTTTTCAAGGAAAATACTATGGTTATTATTACCGGGGTAATTTTATTTTCTTGAATGGTATTATCGAAAATACTAAAATTGAATTTTGTAAATTCTTTTACAAATGTATTAATGCAATGTTACACCGTAAACGTGGTTTATTCATTTATTGATCTAAACCGTATGGTTGAGGATAGAGTCAATTAAAAAGATAAACCTAAACTCTTTTCCATGAGTGAAGAAGGAGTAATAAGGATTTTAGAAATGTCAAATTCAAATCCATAACTCATAGCAAATTTTAAAAGTTAAGAAAAATGCATATTTTGAGTTATTTAAAGTTACCGCTAATTGGTTATAAGGCAAACTAGCATATTTGTCTAGTAGTTGTGCTTTGACCATTTATAGGCACTACATACTATTGTGGGGTTGGTAAACCTATTAAGGAAGAAATTGCATGCCAAATCTTTCAAGTTAATAGAAATTTATGGATAAGTCATCATTTACGAAGTAGAGTACACTCTTTAACACTACAAGTAATTGTTACGAATGTGTATTTCATAAAGTGTAAGAAAGTAAACACAAATTAGTTTCACCGATTATGAAACATTTTCATTGTTGTCAAATTCAGTGGGAGAATTGTTTTGTATTACTAAATTCGAGTCTATTGAAACATTCCCTAATTTAGAGGGAGTTACAAGCTTTGTCGTCTTGGTAATAACCCATGTTATCTTTAGTATGTCCTAAGATAATTACTTTCGAATTGTTAACACTATTATCTTCAAAGGATATTCATGTATTGATTCTTGTTGATTAAGTGGTCTACATATACTTGTAAAAAGCTAATATATGTGGCACAATCATATTTTGTATAGACGAGCGTTAGACGTGATGTTTATATAATATATGAGGTTGTTCCATGCACAAGTGAGAGAAATAAACATTGTGTGCAAGAAACAACTCATAAAGATATGACTCTCTTGTCTTTAAGATAAGAGACTAACAATCTAATTAATATTAGATGAAAATTAGATCATGTGTCAATATGATTAAAAGACTACTAATGTTAAATATTTGTGTATTCTTGAAATTACATAAATAGACATAGTAGTGAATTAACTTGAAAAGATTATTGAAACCTAGTGGTGTTCATGATTACTTTAGTTATACATGTGTATGATTTATTGTATAAAGTCACAAACATATAGTCTTAAAAGACGTATAATATAATGTAAGACGTTAATGTATTGTCTCTTTTCGTTAAGAGATATACATGGAGTCATTTTCAAATGACTTAAAACGTATGATGGAATTATAACTTTTATGTTTCAAAGACATGGAAATAAAGTGACTTTGTATTATAAGTACTTGAGTTACAAAGCATGAAAAATGGTTAGGGAATCTATTATACCATTAAGATGATTTAGTTGGTATATAGGTAAGCCTAAAGATAAATATTTATCTTAAATATTGTTAAGATTGACTTACAATATTTCTCTAAATGAAATACAACACTGTTATGGTATGTTCATTAGGAGAATCAAACTCTCAATATGATGGTGATGTTTGATTCAAGATAACTATATCTTCCTTTATTCCAAAAGATATCAAGGTTAGAAAGTTGAGTATGACTTGAGCTAAGAAGATTAATAAGATACCATTATATATGGAATGTGATGAATCACGTTATATCTTAAATGGAGTTCGGATTTTGCTAAACTACTTATGAAGTTGATTGTTTAGAAAATAAAGAGTATGGAACTGTCATTGTGTTTTGTAATGTCCCATATAGATAACTTTGGAGTGTTGATCTATTTGCTATGTATTTAAAGAGTAATTTTAAGTTACTAAAAGCAAGTGGGAGTTTTGATCTTGAAATATAAAATTACAAGATACATAATCTTCTGAAATACACTAGTAATTATCATGAGGTAGGCTTGTAAATGCTAACTCTCAAGATAAAGGAATTTACGTCATAGGTCCGTAAGGATATCTCAGATATGCGATTTATATGCTGAGAATTATGAGTTACAAATAATTGTTGTGATTTGTTACCAAATATTGTTTTGGGTAAACTACTCATACTATGATTGTTATAGATGTTGTCCAACAAGATAATCAAATTTTGGTTGTGGTTTATCTTAAATAGTTTTACTAGAAATTGGAGATGAGTTTCGTCAAAGGAAGACAAATGCCAATTGTGGTGATTTAATCTTTGTGTCGAAATTATATGGACAAAATTGTACACATATTTAGTATATGTATTATGAATAGATTATTAATCACACTTAAGTAATTAATTGTGATTGAGTATTCTTTCCTAAAATACATTACATGTATAAAGATTTTGATGGTCATATTTTAAATTGAAAATTTGGATATGTATGAACTATTTCTTGAATGACTACTTGAGCAAGGACTTAAGTAATCGAAAATGAGTTTGTTACTTCAAAATAAATCTTTGGAAAAGTACAAAAATGCAATTATCTATTAATGGATAAAAGCATGCATCTAGAAGATTATTCTTATGTTTAATTTGAAATTCAATATTGGCTTTAAATTTGAATAAGATGATTTCTGAGTATTCCTAAAAGCTAGTGGGAGTATTATGGTTATTTCTTAAATTATATATGTCTAATAGACATGTAAGAAAGTAAGATTTCATTCAAATTAAATGTTGATTTGGTTTAGATTTTGAGATGAAACTTTACTTTGAAGATTTAGAAAATAAGATGTACATAACCCTGGAACAAATAATATTTGTTTGTTTATGCGGTGGAAATACAACTTAATATGCCATGTAGTAAGTTTACATAGATATTTAGGACATGAAGAAATCTAAATCTGATTTGAGAAATTCTCATGTGTGTCGTGTTGTATTTATATCATGCTTAAAATGCATGATGATTTGGATACATTAATCTATTTAAAAAGTTATTAAATAACTTATGTAATGAATATTCTGAAGCAATATGTTTGGAAATAAAATAACATCCTAAATCTTGGATCGGCTTCCATATTATATATATGAATAATTTGTCAATCGTTGTGCAAATTATCATAGCCAACAAACTTGGAGGTTTGGTTGGAATCAAACATTACATAATAGATATTAAAGGTAACGTATTTATATCTTTTATGACAAGTTGCCAAACTTGAAAAGATATAATTGAGGTAACACTCAATATTAGTCATGGTATCTTTGAAGATGACATGTTGATTAAAGTTGCATTATACATTAAAGAATTAGAATACTTTGAACTTCAAATGTGTTTTTGTAAGTTTAGGAAATTGGTGATCAAGGATGTTTCACAATTTTGATACTATGTGGCAATATCAAATTATTTGAATGCACATGTACAAGAGTTTCAATGAATTGAATTCTTGAAGAAAGTATTCTCAAAATTCCAATAGGTCAAGATTGGTTATTTTATGCTTTGCCAAACAAGTATGAATGTCATTGCTAGAGGCATGATGCATGTACCAATTTTATGCATTGACCTATTTAGTATTTGGATAAAGGATGTTTAAGACATTATTGAATTGATGAAATAAAAATTGAGTTTCGTTTAATTTCTGTTATTTGATTTTGTATCTTATTTTACATGTTTAAATCTATGAATATTATGATATTTCTAAATGTCCATTGTCGATTAATAATATGGGAATATTATTAAACTAAGACAATTCGAAATAGTGACAGAGTATACTTGAAAGTATATTGGTCAATTTTGGATGATATTTGATGAATCAAATATTGGACTTATCCCAATGGATCTTTGTAGACCTGAGATACCAGGAAACTGTCGTGGATCTAGTGCATTTCTGTGAAATAATCTAACGTTAAACGTAACTGGTGGCTATAAGGGTTATTTTGAGAAGTGTTGCAAAATTCATGAGTTTTGCTTGTAGTCAAAATGAGATTTGTTTCCTTCAAATTATTTTGAAGTATAATACAGCTGGGCCCCTCGGGGGAGTAGTAAGATATTTGTGCAGCCGCACCCAAATTTGTTTTGGTGATCTTGCTATATCCGTAAACGAGAAAAGAATGGTTAATGAAGGAATGACTGAGATCCATATCCTATTAACGTTGTATTTGAAACGAAAGGATAATAATAATGATAGTAAATCATTAAAAGGTTTTATCCAAGAGACCTTACTCGAGATCGGACTAGGGCATTGGCGTGTAACTAGACGCTAACCAATGTGATCACGATATTTTGAAATATGTCCAAGTGGGAGCTGAAAGTTTTATGGACTTATATTTAAATAGTCGTCTGTTAGGATCAAACTCGGGATTACGAGATTGCACACATTACGTAAAGGGTTAATTTATTTAATAAATATATTTTATATTTATTAAATTAAACCGAAGCTTAACTAACGATCGTTAATAATTAAAAGTTAAGTATAAACGACCGTTATGGAATTAAATAGAAGAGAAAAGAAGGAAACGGGAAAGTTCCGGAAGACCCCATGGGTGGGCTTCCACCGCCATTTATACAAGGCCCAAGGGGGGATTTTGTTTCCTAATTGGTTTATTACTTGGATAATAAGATTTGCCAAGCCTATATAAACACTCCATGACCTTCATTATTTTCCATCCCATTCCTCTCTTTTCTTTCCCTCCTGCGATCGGATCAAACGCACCCTTTAGGGTTTCGTTTGATTTGATTTGTTAGGTTTCTATTGCAAATCAACTTCAAAGGAAAAACACCTTTTTTTAGGGTTCCTTTTATCTTTTGGTTTTGGTTTAGCAATAATCTATTCCTAGCCTCTCTCTAGGGTTGTTTGGTAGATATTCCACAACCGTAGAAGCTCGGTTTACACGTGCTAGAATCACGGTTAGCTCGTTGTATTACGTATGTATAAGATCGTAATGTAGTCTTACTTTAGACTACATCTTGGTAGTGTTCGTCATAAACCCTAATTGGTGATTCGTTGGTGATCTTGTGGATCTTCGCTGATAAAGGTATGTAACCCTAATTCGATTAATTATAATTATGTTATTAATTATGATCTTGTTAAATCGTTTCCATTATGTGTGCTTTGATCTTGTTTAGCGTTTTGTGTAATTGTTGATGAATCATCCTGGGTCAAAACTGGTTTTTCACATTTTCATATAGGCGGCATAACTCCCCTTGGCTTCACATTCAAAAACAACTTCCTTTATCAAGATTGTAATCAAGACTTACATTTGTACGATTCAGCAGCAAACAAGGTTAAACCCTTCCACAAAGTTACGCCTCCTAATCGATCTATTACTGATATACTTATTATCCCGTATGCTGAAAGTCTTGTTTGGGTCACACCTCCCACTCCAGCACCTTCTTCTGCTACAACCCATTGAGTTTAATTATTATTAGTCTACTATCTTTTCTACTTTGTCTTATGCTTTCAGTTTTGGACATTGTTTTATTTATTTACTTTGTGGTATTCATTCATGTAATGTTGCTCAAGTTTCTAGCTTTTTTTCGTGATTAATCTTGTTTTCGACTTATGGTCTTTGCATCTATAGATTCTCACTTATATTTTTTTTTGCAAGTATCAAGCTCTCTTTTCACTTGTTAAGAGCAGTCCTGGTGGCATGGTACAAAAAGTGCACAAAAAATGTTGCCACGTTAATTTTTTTCTCACGGCACCAGTTTTCACTGGTAACTTTAAGTCGTGGGAAAACTGGTGTCGTGAATTTTTTTTTTCTTTTCTTTTTAAGTAAATAATAATAAACATTTTAAAATTAAAATAAAATTCATTCAAATAATAATAAACCTCGGACACTTGGATGTAAACCTCGGCCAAAAGCTCTTCCTCGACTTGAGACCAAAAAGCAAGCGTTTGTTTTGGTTCTTCTTCGGGGACGGGTTCTTTTCCTTTTTTTTGCCACCGACTTCTTTCGTGACGTCTTCGACGTAGGGGTCGGAACGACTTCTTGATCGGATGCGGAGTCGGGGACTTCTTCAAAGTGGTGTGATGCGTGCTCGGAAGGTTGTTGCGAAGTGGTGAGTTGGGGTTGGAATTGGGTTTGTTGTTGTTGCGCCTTAAATTGTTGAAACAACAACAAATCTTCGGAGCTAGCAAATTGAGATGCGGAGTATTGAGGTTGGTATTGGGGAACGTATCCCGGATTCGAAGACGAACCCAGAATTTGGTTGGTTAGATCGTTGATTATACCGAAAACCCATTGAGGTGTTTGGTTGGGGTTGTAATTAGGATTCATTTTTTTTAAGAAATGGAGAAAGTATATAAGAAAGTGTGTGTGAAGTTTGGTAATATAAGGGGGTTTTTATATGTTTTTTAAAAGGGTAAAAATGGAATTTTTGTTTTTTTTTTTAAAAAAAATCTGCCCCACAACGGTAATATTACCGTTACATTAAAACAAAAAAATTAACAAAATTCCACGACGAGAGCTAGTGGCCATGTTGCCAAGCCGACGGCGCAGAGAGACGAAACCCTCTGCAGTCATCTTTTCTTACGTGGTGACGATGGCGCCAAGCCATAACACCGGACTCGCCTGCTCTAATTGTTGCCATTGAGCGGGGCTTTCCATTTTTTCTTTTATCTACTCATCAAACAATAGAATGGACAATGACCACTTAGCACTTTATATCCCAAAAATTTACACACATACAAATTTACACATCCACACATCATCCCCAAATCCCCATCCGGATTACACTATCAAAACAGTTAATTGAAGTAATACCTTCAGCTGTTTCAGCAAAGTAATTTGGGGAAAAAACTTCAGGTGTGTCGTCTCTTCATCTACAACGAAAATTGCAGGCAATTCTTTGGTGGGGTTTGGAAACCCATATCACTTGGACGAGTAATTTGTATGTTCTGCGGATTCAATTTATAATCAATGTGATTATGCTTCGATCTAACTATTCACTATATATCTCGCATGTTCAAGAATATCGAGCTCAAATGATGTGAATATTGAGCCTGTGCTGAAGGTTGAATGGGATTTTTTTCATTGTTCTTTTGATATATTGTGTTTAGTTTAATGTTCTTTACATTGTTTGAAGTATAAATGCAGTAACTAAATAATTGTTACTATATGAATGCAAAATCTTGGTTAAGAATAAACCACCTGTTATCTTTTTAGCCTTTCTGTTGTTTCAACCTTTAATCTATGTGTTTGTGTAGTTAGGTGACATACAAAGATTTAAGGTTTTTTTTTTTTTTTTTTTCTTTTTTTTTTTACCGTGATTTCCGAGTCATTGTGTGCTAAGTTGCTTGGAGGGAGGGAGGGAGGTTTGGTATATAAATAAACTTAAAGCTTTGGTAGATACATAAACTTTAATGCAAACTTTGAATACTCTTCATGTGTTAAGTAACTCATTTACTTGATACTTTTGTTATGGTTTAGCAGCTTCCAACTCTTCTAATCCTAGAAAGTTTGATAATTAGGAAAACGGTTGTTGATCCAAGTCAGATTCCCCACCCCCATAAATCAGTTGGGAGACGCATCAATTGGTCAAAAAGACTCAAATAACCATACATGGCTCCCATGTCTCGCCCTTTTTCTAAATGTTGACATGCTTCTCCATCTAGAACTACTACAGTATTAGTTTAGCATTTGAGAGACAAGTAAAAAGAACTTAGACAAATACTTCACCAAGATTTCTCCGTTTATGTAATCTTATTACATTTCAGACTCAGCAGAATGTAAGTTGAAAGATTCGAGGGTTGAAACATGTAACAAGTCCAAAGAATGTAGGCATATAACACAACAGCTTTTATTTATAAAAGTTCAACCAATATTTATTCAAACAAATGAGCTTGTCTTTTGCTATTCGCCTCAGCTAGAACAAGGTTGCCTTAGCAGACACAAAAGCATAAAATAACCTGACAGGGCATGAATTGCAACGGACGGCAGATCAACTCTCTTGCACTCAATTCAAAAGCACAACAGCTAGGAACATATATAGAAGATGGCTACATCATGCTGCATACAAGCTAAACAGCAATCGGACTAAACAAATGTCTGCGAATCTGCAAGGACACGCAAATGTGGGTTACTGGAGTAATATTGTAATTTTAAAGACAGTAGAATGCACTAGAAATTCTGGACTGAAAATCTACGCAGTTTAATAGAAATAGTATTTGTTTTCTTCCCTACAGTAATGAAATAGGTTCGGGGCTCGGTTGTAGATACAGTGAATAAATCGCCATGTGCCAATTATACTTCTATGTAAAATAAATATATTACTAGCATGAAATTGAATAATGACAAATTCCACGTCAACATGGATTTAGATTGTGCAATTCCATATTGGTTGTTTACGTAGTAATACAGTTACGAACGATACTTATTCGTTTCATCACATATTTGTTATAAGTGATCACCTTTAATATTAAATCAAATCCATAGAATTATCAAATCATCAATCAAATAAACAATAATTTTTCATTTAATTATATAAATGTTATCTTTGGCATCCATGTACCAGACCTGGATGCCAATAATAGTAACTTTAACTTTGGGGAAGTAACTATTCCTGGGTGTTCAATAAGATACTATGATCAACACTTTAACATGTATCATTTTTATCATATTTTATTTCAGGCGTATCAATAATCTGTTAACTCAAATTCCTGACCTTATAGCGGCTTATAAGTTGCCATAGTTTGTCTATGGAACATTTTAGATATTCTATCGATAGTCGAACTTGATTCAACTGTAATATGTGTGTATTTGAGCATGTATAATACCATTAAAAATCTAACATTTTTCAGTAAAAACATAGGTTAAGAAAACACTGTTTCAAATTTAATATATAAAATCAATATACCATCAGTCGTTACTTATATATGCACCAGGCCCTCAACACGCGCACAGTTAGTTTATCCTTAATGTATTTCTTCAACAAAAAAATACCAACCTATTGCTGGTTCAACTAATGGTGTGTTCTTATCATAATAAATAGTTGGTAAGTTAGTTACTGATACACTTTGAGTTTCAGTTAATCTAACTTTTGAAAGCGTTTGAAGTGTACATGTATATACAGAAGGGTGAAAGGACAATCCATAAGTACCTCTGGAAGTTTCCCACGGAATATGACATCCAATCTAGCATCAAGTGTGTTTTCAAACACAATTTTACCATCTCGAGAAGCCAACACGACACCTCCAGAGCTGAAAATCCAAAACGGAAGGTAAGAACAGGTTTTTGACAAGTTTCTCGAATACAATATATAACACAAGTGCATAACAAAGGAAAAGATGTGTGGTAAACTGCGTGTATCTGCTTTCTAATGGTATATGTAGATATGTATTGGGTATATAATGAGAGCATACCAGGAAAGAGCATGAGGGTCATTAGAGGAAGGAGCAGATGGAAGATAGATGTTGTCGACAATTATCTCGGGTTGATGAACATTTGTTTTTTCCACGTACTCCTCCTTCGCTAAGTCTAGAACTGATTCCACCATATGTAAATCCTCTTTACGACAACGCAACAGAACAGATGGTTCTTTCAGTCTGAGTAAACCCTGAAACACAAAGACAAAGTTATTGGGCACACGTTGCATTAATACCAAAACATGTCATAGTTCTGAACTGACACACTACTAGCTTCAACAGTGACACACTTAACTGTTCTGTAGAGACAAGTTTCAAACATTAAATGAAGGAAAAAGAGAGAGAGTCCACCGTTTTCATGATTAAGGGGTTTTAGGTTTGAGTTTTTAACCTAATCTTTTCTGAGAGACTTGTATATCCTTTACATTAACTTCTCTATTTTCACACACAAAATGTCTTTTTTGTCATTATATCTATTAATTTTCTGAATTATCAGAATCAACCACTCAAGCATCAAAGATGTCACATGACTACATCACCACATTCGACACTTCTTTCAACTGTTTGTTTTTATCGTAGCGTTTTTTATGATTCTTATAATTCAAAATCACATAAGTGCTTTGACGTACATTCAAACACACCACCCAATTATGTAATTGGCTAATTAGGTGATAACTAAAACACTATGGATTATGATATATCACATTTTCATATTATCTCTTTGCCAATCGTAAAACATTTTGACTAGATGGCCAAGTATTCTAAGCACTGGAAACTATTGGGATCCTTTTCCATATTCTAAGATCCATGCGGCCAAGGGAAACATAGCTCACATAATTCAATCGTTACTTTCTCAGGTTATTTTGCTTAGCTGATAACTTGCGCTATATAGTGTTAGGTAAAAAGAATTCAGCTCACTTCGATTAGTACCTGGACAATGAGAGTTTTCAAGAGTGCTTCGTAGTTATGCTGGTGTTGGAACTGGTGATGGCTAACAGTTAAAAGATCCTTAGAAGCTGCCTCTCTCATGGCACTAACCAAGTCATCCTGTGCTTGAAGAACTTTAATCCTAGAAGCATTCAACTGCATAGAATACTCGCTGCAACAAGCATTAAGAGAAAGAATCAGCTACGGGGCATATCTTAACACATGTTTGATTTGTCACTTAAAATGTGAATTGATCGAGAAAACACCCAACTGCCAATCCGAAGAAACTTAGACAAATTGATTAGTTATGTCAAACAGGACCTATACCATCAGAACACTGTCATCTGGTATCATTATTCTTTTTCTACATGTTTATGGATGAAACGAGGAATCTAACTATCTAAGTGACACATAATCTTTCCTTAAAGGAGTTCAATACTGCACATGAACCCCTGGAAAACTTGGAAATAGAAGCACAAAATAGAAGCACTATTGTATACATGCTTGACCTAGTAACAAAAGTTCACTGCATACTACACTACTCAAAGTATAACTCAGTATAAGATATAACTGTATTATCTACTTAACTAATATGTTCAAATAATCCCACCAATCCTATGCCTGCATTGGATTACCTCGTAGAAAACAAACAAGACCATCATATTGAAGCAATGTGCATATGAGAGACGACTACTGAACTAACCGGCAAGAATATGATTATGCATTCATATATGAAACTATAGGACAAAAGATAATGAAAACAGATCTTTACATTTTCTTTCGAACTTCAACTTGCTTCTGTTTGCGCTCATACTCTTGTCTTATTTTCTTTTTCTCCGCCTCCACTAATTGCAACTTCTCAATGTTAAATTCCTGCAAAGTCGAGGAGAAACAAACAAATTCGGTTTCATGACTCCATATAGATCTAATAACAACAAAATCCATGCAACCAAAATGCTTAAACATGTCAAGTTACTTCCTTTACCATAGATAATTTGATTGTTATCACAGGCTCGCAGCATTGAAAAGTTAGATTCGTACAAAATTTACCAGAAAATGGATAAATTCCTTATTCTATTCATGTGGCTAACACATACACAGTTTTGAATCGTGTAAATTTCAGTTCATTTAATTTGCAAAAATATGACTTGATAATCAGTTAACCACCAACAATGCTAGAGGTAAATTTGCGTAGCAGCATGATAACATTTGGAATCTTAAACAATTACTCTGGTACTGAATTCGATAATAATATAATCTCTGTGATAGCGTGAAGCACGATAATTCTGGTACCTAGTTCGTGGACGTAGCACGATTACCCTGATCTTGTGAACCGCACCTTTCTCTAAATCAATAATCTTTAATTTCCTATTGTTATTGTGTTAATTTGGATCAGTTTTGTCAACACTATATAAATCGCGTAAACTTAGAGTTGGTAGTTGGTAGTATGTGATCTAGTACACTGGCAAATAGACAACCAAACCCAAAAATTATATATAAATAAAAACAAAATTTAATGATAATAATTTATTAAAAAATGAAGAAATTGACATACTTCTTCAGCAGAAACAGAGATCTCGTTGGCTTTTTCATCGGCTTCTTGACGGATGAATCTCACCATTTGTTGAATTTGCTTTGACACGTCACCATCATTCATCTTTGCAACAGAGTAACAAAAGTTTTGGGATGGAAGATGAATGAGTGAGTGAGTGATGATGATGGGTCTGATTTGTTTTTGTTGTTTAAATCACAAACGTAACCGATATGTGGTTTATTTTATATATTTCTTTTGTTTAAGTTTTGGATCATGATCCCCAAGTTTGCCTGCCTACACGTTCTCTTCAATTTAAAAAATTGTTAAATCCTTCCATAAAAAACCTTCCTTCCTACGAATTTTCCTAAACACAAAATTGACGAAAATGACAATTTGAATTTAAAGAGACAATAAATGGAACAAACTCTATGATTAAGTGCGTTAAGGTAACTTAAAATGATTCTGTAAGAGAATTTAACAATATTAGGCGAGTACCCGTGTATAACGGCGGGAATTGCCTGACGACATATAGTTAACAATATGTTATATAGTTAATTAACAAGATTTTACGACACTCGCCTACTACAATAAAGATCTGTTTTTCAACTGTTCATATCTTGAAAACATTTTTACTCTTTATGTACTATAACTGATAACATTTTTGTATACATTGTTCAAGGTTTTGGCGACACAGTATGATAGCATTACCCAAAATTGGTTTACAAGCAAGCGAAAAGAGATTTTGACCTCTACTTTAATGGCTCCAAATCTGTTGGAAAACATGGTTCAGCCTTTGTGTGCAGCTGCGTTGCTACTTGCTTGTACGCCTAAAAAAAGTGGCTGCAAAAATGAGTTTTAAATTCTGTCCCGAGGTTGACATATGAGGCACCGTGTTGCTTAGACGAATTCAAGGGGTTTCTTTGTTCTGCAAATTTGTTGTCCTTTTATCTTTTCATCTCGGTACATTTTTATTGGGTGGATAAAAGATGTCCATATGAATTTAATATCAAAAGGACCCAATGCAGTATGATCAAACAACTAAATAACAAACTTTAGATGCAACTTCTCTTAACATGCTTTAACTTTGATTCAAACAAATTCTGGACACATAATTCGTAGTATATTCACAATAACAAAAACCATTTGATACTCTATCTAATTTATGAGTGTCATTTCTTTTTACCTTTGCTCTTTTATTTTTTTCTCCTTGTTGCTTTGTTTCCCTTAACTTGTTGCTTCTATCCTGAGTGTTATGACATTCGTTTTGTAATTTTCTAACACGCTCCATCAATTGTTTGTTCAAGTTTTGAAGCGATATACTCATTATCTCATGTTTAGATCTCTTGAGGTCCACAAATATAGCACATAGAGCATGGATTTGAGGAATCATGTCTTTGGAATACCCAATCATGAGAGGATCCTCTACACTTTCAAAAGCTTCTGCAACCACTTTTGGATTCAAATTCAAACATGAACCTGAGCTTCTCCTCTATAATTTAACCACTAAATTTTTTGGAAGCAAATGAACAATACTCTTTTAGCAGTCAACAACAAAGTAAGTAACACATCAGATAAATATGATACATCCATTAATTAAAAATAACATCATTACCAGCTTCAACGCAACAAGTGGAAGGTAACCAGAAACGATGATCTTTTAATCTCGAATCCATGCATGAGTCGTCTATAAATTGTATAGCATATCTTTGATTCTTTGAACAATCATTTCTAAAAGATCATTAGGATTTTCTTGAAGTGTCGGGAAGGTTGTATTAGTAGAGGGAAAATATGAGAACCATTCAACAAATGAGGATTTTATAGTAGAAAGAATTCCTCGAAAGGAATATAGCATATCAAACGTGTTAAAAGTTTGCCCAAAGTGTATTGTTAGTGTCTAAAACTTCTAAATCGATCAACTTATCTTGCGTTCAATTTGCCACTTCCATTTGTACAACAATGTGTTTGGAAAATACCATTTAGTCTAGGCTAAGAGGCTAAGAGGTTGTCCTAATTACTTTTGGCCATAAACGTGACCCGTACCTCCCATTTTATTTATATGGGTCAAAATGCAACATCTACCTAATATTATACTAAAAACTTCAAATGACGTGATGGTTATCTCATTTATCCATGGCAACCAACTAAAAGCAAGTGCACGAAAAAATACCATTCTAAACTTGAATTTTTGTTTTTGAAACTCCTTAAGTACACTGGAACACATTTTAAATATTTGGGACACTTCATAAGTCGCTGCAATAAGTTACGCCTACACCCGCTAAATCATGGAGCAAAATATCTATTCATGAATCGTGAACAAATATATAATGAGGATTATGGAAGTTTGAAAGGAAACTATTTAAAAAAATGTAAGGTAATCAAAACTTGGAAATGCTTGTCCAACAAATATGATTTTTCCAAGTGAAAGCAACACGTTGCGTTATACTTGGGTATATGATTAATGATTCTGTTTGTTTACTTAAGGTGCAATCCTACCACTTATAATTGCTTCTAGAATAAATATGCCTATAAAACACAGAATTGCAAATATTAGAAAAAAAATCAACCTATAAACTAAAATTGATCCAAATTATGTTACATGACAATCAAAATGATCATATAAGACTTGATAATTTGATTCTCATATCTAATGTAAATAATTTAGAGCGAATATTTGAATACAAAATGGTCATATAAGACTTGAGAATCGACATAATTTGGAATTTAATAAGAATGCATAGCGGAAAAATGTATACCTTTTTTTGTGGTGTTGGAGCTAATGATTCGAGCTCTTCAATTCTTTGTCTGACAGAAGCAAGCTTAATGTCTCTTTCAGAGTTCATTTGTTGTACCAAATGTATATCTAAAAGGAGAACCAGACCCTGGTGTCTTAATGCATTATTTTCTAGTTTCTTTTCTGGCTGAGATGTGATGAGCAGAGCTATGTATTTATTGGAATGTGTGGTACCCTTGACACTTCATTACCATTGGGAAGTAATATATAGTACCCTTGACACTTCATTACTATTGTGAAGTAATATATAGTACTAAAGGAAAAATAATGAGATTCATGATTCTCTGACATGATCAACTTATTTGTAGCACATCTACAAGAAAAATAATGACTTTAAAACCAACAATTGTTACCAATTCAAATAGATGTTTTTAGTAATTACCACTTTCCGTGGATGTAGAGATGTTTCGTCCTTCTTAGTTCTGCAACTAATCTACACATAAGAACATCACGTAAAATTAAGAATGCTCAAAACTAAATATGTATACACAATAGCGATATCTTAGTATTATTTTGTGTTGAACTACTTCTGCTTATCTCAGTTTAGTAAGGTGTAAATCGTCAATTATGAATAAGCGGATTATTTAAAAGTGCTTATTTAACCGAATTTATCCAGAGGTATTTCTGAAGCGCGTGAAATATGAGGTATTTTTGTATCGAGTTTTGTTGAGGCAATAATCCTGGAAAGGTTAGGATCAATATGACCATAAGGTAAAATATACCCACCTTCCTTTTTACCAATTTATTACTAATTTTTTTTCCCTGAACTGTCAGCAAAGTGTACCAATATATGCATCAATGAGCATAGTAGGGAACACTTATGCTTCGCTTTGTTTCATATAAGACGCCTACTAAGTCGTGCTCAAGCTCTTACCATTTTTTAAGTGTGATTCCACGAAAATGACTGCACGTTATAACTAAATTTATATTCATAAAGGAAAGCGCAATTGAGGAGTTGAAACTAAATCTTATGATGACAATAGAACGGCTAGAAACATGACTAAAAAACAACACTCCGTGGCAGTGAAACAACCCGAAAAACAGCAAACTGCAGTAGCAAAGACAGCTTATTATTACAGCAAAACAACTCGAAAGGTGACAAAAAAACCCCTAGTAAAATCGGCTTGAATCACAATGATATGAAACTCTTTATAATAATAGAGTTATCACATCAAAGACTATGTTATACAAAGGCTATGTAGAACTTTTAAAAGACTATTATTGGCTCTATTCACTCAAACATTTCCTCTCCACATAATGTAACTCTCAGTCTAATGTCCAATTATAATACGTCAAGTTCACATCCATACCATGGTCGTTTACCTATCAGTAGGTGCTAGTTTCACATATTTGCAGCATGAAGGTAACAATATTCTTGGCACACCTAATAACAATAGGCCTCGATTTTTACATTCAAGAGAGAATGTTATCACACTTTCTAGCAATATCCCTAGCACATCAAATTGCATAAATTTAAGCCAACACATCAAAAAAGCATATTCAACAACATAAACCAACTTCGTCAATACAAAATGTCATCAAAACACTTACTAAAATTACTTACTGTTCGGAGGAACCTTTTGACCGAGATGTGTTGAATCCGATTTACATTACCATCCTAACACTTATTTCTATCCTACTGGCATGAAAGCAATCAACACGCCAAGTCATGCATAACCTTATACATGGTATTTTGACAACTACAAACATGAAAATAATCACCATGCCTATCATTACCTTAGTTTTCAATGGTAGTTGTCACATTGGTGGAGTTACCGGCATTAATAGGTCTTTGTGGTTGATCAACGCGTCAGCGACTTCAAAGCGGCGTCGACGAATTCAACGCAGCGACGACTGCAAAAAAAACAAACTTTTAGTGGTGTCACCAATATTCAAACACCGAAAAGTGCTTATGAGTTGCTTATTCTTACGAAGTTATTTATTCTAAAACAAACATACTATAAGCTAAATTTATGGTTGGTCACCTTATCTATAAAATAAGCTTAGACAAACATCTCTATAAGAAGTTTTATTCAAATATATAAAAAAACTCATGTACATAGGAAAATAACTCAAACAAATGATCCACCCAACGCCATCTAAAAGTAAATAAGTAGCACTATAAAAAAAGAGTATCTTCCTATAAACCAGCTTCTCTCGATAACTCCCAGGACTAACATAATGATTCTCGTAACCATCAGTACCATCAAGTAATATCACCAATCGAAAAACCACCAGTACCACCAACTAATATCACCAATCGAAAAACCACCAGTACCACAATCTAATATCACCAATCGTAACTACCTTTAAACCACCAAAACCACCAAGAGATGGGACGGATTCGACAGATACGGTGGTGATCAAATTATGATGGCGGCAGAATAAGGTTTGTGTGTATTAGGGTTGATGGAGAATAAGGTTTGAATGTGAGAATACGTTTTGATTTTTGAGTCGTGTAGAAGAAGAATGTGTTAAAAATGGTAATAAGATTTTGCATTTACTTTTAATCGCCTATGAATTGTTTAATGATAAGTTTGAAAATATAAATACTTTCTATACTTATAAAACTTACATGAGAAGCTGTGTTGAAAATTTTCAACTTTCAATAATTTAGATACGGCCTTTATAGTTAGTGTAGATATGGATATATATATATATAGATTATAGGGTAAAAGTTTTATCTATATTATACATAAAGTATTATTTTTTTTA
Source organism: Glebionis coronaria (assembly GCA_025667525.1). Lineage (NCBI taxonomy): Eukaryota > Viridiplantae > Streptophyta > Magnoliopsida > Asterales > Asteraceae > Glebionis > Glebionis coronaria. Next base: position 217,916,690 of record CM046877.1, read on the forward strand.
AAACAACAAGAGAATATATATATATATATATATATATATATATATATATATATATATATATATATATATATATATATATAAACTAGCAAGATGCTAGAAAATTATAAATACGATTGTAACCAATCGTTCCAATTAATACAACGATTACCTCTAAATTTAAGCCAAGAAAAAGAGACAAGACAAATAAAATCAAAGATGTCACTTTTCCTCATAGAATGAGAGTTGAAAGTGATATTATTTCGAAACCGCCATAATGACCAACATGTAGCAGCAAAAATGGCATATGTGCGGTCCTTCTTATCCTTTGAGGCGTGCCATGCCTGAAACAAAGTATCCCATTCACCACATGAGGAGAAGGAAGTGATCAAAGAACCTGTCCAAACACGAACAAGATGCCAAACGACAGAGACTATGTCACAGGAGAAGAATGTGTGTGCACTCGATTCCACATAAGTGTTGCAAACCGAGCATATAATCGAATTAATTTCTATACCTCTGGAAGATAAGTTTAAATGATTTGGAAGCTCATCAAGAAGCACCCACCACATAAAAATGTTAACTTTCCTAGGTATAAACTTACACCACATGGTACTTGGAGTTAAAAAAGGAAGAGAAAGCTCATCAATATGCTTCCCAACTGAATTCACCAAAAATTTGTAATCATGAGAAAGGCTACAAATGCACGTATCACAATCAACAAGATCTTCAGGATCCAAAGTAGCGATATCAGAGATAAGTGCATCAAATTCAGATTTTGTTCTTCCCAAATTAACCGGTCTATTCCAACCCCAAAACCAAGATCCATTTACGACGCGTTGTTGAATAAAGCAATCTTTGTTTGTTTCCAAGTGATATAGACGGTTGTATCTAATATAAAGAGGATCGTCTCCTAACCAAGTATCTTTCCAAAAGCGAATGGAAGTGTCATCTCCAACCTTAAAACGAATAGAATTTAGAGGAACAATACCACTCGAGTGAAGGTGAATAATCGACTTGACAATACTAGCCCATACACCATTAGTGATGCAACCTCTAATATCAATACCTGCTTCATCGCCATGAATTGCCTTAACCACTTGAACCCATAAAGCATTCAAATTATTAAAAAGACGCCATCTACACTTCAATAAGAGGGACAAATTAAACGCTTTAAGACTACCAACTCCGAGGCCTCCTTTATCAAAGGAGGCAAGAATATTCGACCATTTAACCTAAGCTAGTTTCTTAGAGTTCGCGGAACCACCCCATCACAAGTGATATAGACGGTTGTACAAAATTTCTTCATAACCGGAACCTGAAAACCGATACGAACCCATCACAAGCTAAGCGTAAAACTCACTCCGACACATCTCGAACTTGAGCGTAATAAAAACCCTATAGCGAAACAAGAGGATCCGACCCGAACACATCTCCAAACTCGCCGAAGTAATTATCAGCGCCACACCAGCTTTCAAACCCGACATAAAAAACCGGGTCGAGAAACATCGACCCGGAGTCACCAGAACCCGGACCTGTATCCATACCCATTTCAAAAAAGCCTGGAAAATAAAAAAAATCATCACTACTCTTCTCAAAAGGCGGCGTATCAAAACAATGAAACCCGGAAAAACTACAAGAAACTGCCACGTCATCACTCGACTCGTTCTGAGTCGAATCAGCAGTTGACTCGTCGGTCATATTAGAAACAGACCTCAACACGGACTTCGGAGACGTCATGGGCTTGTGCGAGTATTCACCATTTGTTGACGGTACAGGCGCGTGTTTCTCACGCACCGGAGAGGGCGGGTCGATGAAGTTAGTGAGCGCGTGAGCGCCACTGTAAAACCCGCTTTAAAAGTCCTCGAACATTAATTACGTACAATCACAGCTTTAATTTAAATGTTTCGTAACTAATTATTCAGATAATAAATAACAGTATTAATTCAGATATTACGAAATTATCATCAGAATATATTCACGAGGATTAATATACGAACATGTACGCGATGTTTAAAATCTACGAATATTGAATTAACACAGTCTCAGTTTTAATTAATCCGTGATGTAATTTAATTACGAAGAAAATAATTATTTGTTAATAATTAATTCTAGCTATTCAATGTTACATACGTATTTATTTGCAGAAAATAAATAATACGTTCAGGACTTAAAAACAAGGAAGTAAATCATGAAATAATAAAATGAGCATATAAAACTTAATGCGAAACGAAGTTAATGTATACATATATTTATGGGTCGCGGGTTCTTTTAAATAACAAGAGAAAAAGGACTATGGACCTTGGAGGCCCAGCCCATTTGTGCAATAAAAGATATATACGGGTGTAACCCCCATTTTGGTCAACAATAGTAATAAAAAAAAGATTAGGGTTGGTGTTGTACATGGTGGCCGACGGCTGGAGATCAAACAGAGGGGAAAGAGATTCGATTTTCTGCAATGAATTCCGTCGCATGTTGTAATTCTTTCCTATACACGAATTAAGGTAAACCCCAACCACATTTCTTTTCCTTCCTTCTGTTTGGTTTATCACGAATCCAAACAGGGGGTGTCGGGTTGTGTTGGTTTCAGGAAAACCGAGATTCAAGGAATCTCGGTGTGTTGTTGTTCGACCCAGCCAAGACCACAACAAGGTATCGGCGGTGGTGGTGGTGTTGTTTATTTGGCCGCAGCCTAAAACCATGAGGGGGTGTGTGGTTTTGGTGTACAACCGAGACTTCAATGTCTCGGTGGTGTTTTGTTTAACCAAGTTCATCCCAAAATAATAACCAGGGGTGTTGTTAATAAGACAGTGGAGAAAAATGACTCAGCAGGGATGTTTGGGATTAATTCGCAAAAAGAGGAGTGTTTGGGACTCTTAAACAGTGGGAACTAACAACTAGCAGTGGGAAACTTAGGACTAGCAGTGGGAAACAAACAACCAATAGTGGGAACTTTTAACCCAACAGCAGGAACCACACAACGGTGGCTACTGTAGGGTTGACGGTGGCAAAGGACAACCTTAAGGTTGTGATGGTTCTTGTTTTGGGCCAACCCGAGACGTGTCTTGGAAGACTTTTGACCCAGGTTTCGGGTGTACTTTTGGAAAGACATAAAAGAGGTTTTATTTAAATTATTTTAGATCATTTTTACCAAGCAAATTGTATCATGTTTAACTAAAATAGAAATGTTTTATTTAATTAATTAGTAAATTAATTTAAAATGATTTAATTAGTTATTAAGTTAAAATGCTTGGTTTTATTAAATGATTTAAATCTTCATGAAAACTATTTTGAGAAACCTTTCTAATTTTAGTAGTTTTCTATTTATGGAAGGTTACTATTTATAGTAATATTTTAATACCAGAATACAGTATAATACCTGTTAATCCCACTTAATCCATAACACACAATATTAATGATACTTAAGAGAGATAAATAGATGAAGGTAGAGAGAGAAAATAGAGAGAGATTGGATGGTAAAAGATTACTAGAGAGAGAAAGTAATAATGACCAACACCCTCTTCCACACATGGAAGAGGGTATTTATATGCCACGGCCATAAGGCCTTAGTGGGCTTGTTCATGGGCCGGGCTTGGCTTTGCTTGGGCTTACGCCCCTAACTTAGACAATATTAGCTTAAATACCAAGCCCAGTTTTCCCGACTAACCTATTACAATACAAGACCAATAACGACTAAGATGACCTATTACATTCTTGTTCGACTATATAAAATATAGGGCTAACAATCTCCCCTAATGTATCGGTCATCTTTAAATGCAAAAGATGATTGAGTGAGTACATCTTTGTGGAGGTGATCTTTATTCTTTGGTCTTTTATCTTGGTCTTGATCTTGTTTGCAATGGATTTGTTCCTTCATGTTTTTGTGATCTTTATCTTGAGCCTTTGTCATTTGACTTTGAATGCTTGAAATCTTCATCTTGTGCTCCTTGTGACTAAGATAACCTTTTACATTCTTACATTCTTAGGTATCTTGATTATCGCCATCTTGTGCTCTTGTGACTTCTGAATCGACATCGGTTAGTACACAGCTACGCCACCTTCTTGATATGCAGCAACATATACAGACACAGATAAAATGGCTTTGAACATTTCATCCTAACTCGGTAGCGTTTTACCTCCGGTCGGTGAAGACCGTTAGACGGTATCAGATACCGTACCTGTGATCGGGTAGATTCGATTAAGAACCTCCTTGACAGGGTTTCCCGGCGGTAGTAGCCAGTTCTCTTTACTCGACCGTCTCAAAGCAGACTGCGAACGTAAAGAGTGAATCATAAGGATAAATTATCCGTCTGATTAGAGTCGTCAATTCAGAATTCCTGGAACAAGTTTGATTTTAAAAGAATCGCACCATTGTTGCTTTCCAGTTTGTCACAAGCTTGATTCATAGAGAATCTTGCGAGTCACCTACCGTAGTGCTGTTTGATGTTGACACTGGAAGGATTTCCATTCGTCACTGTGAACACTAAGGAATGTCACTCTGAATGTTCTGGCAAGATCACACTGATTTTGCGAAGAAACCTGGAATCAAGTTTGAATCAATTAAGAATCCAAACTTAGTTGCATTCCAGTTCTCACAAGTTTGATTCGTGTTGAATCGCACAAGTTACCTACCATGAGCTTGTTTAATGCTGGCTCAAGCATGATTTCCATCTTCATTGTGAATCGTATCACTCAGATGTTCTGGAAATATCACAAGGATAATGCGTAGGAATCGATTGTGTCCTAATGAGATGATAAATTGATCTCTTTTGGCTCTAGACTCAATAAGTGCATTTTGGTAATCGGAGGCTGGAGCAGACTGCCACCTTTTCAATATTAACTAACTCGGAGTGAGAAAGTCAATAGATACGTGTTGATCTCCGTGACAATGAGACAAGTTTCTTTTGAGAGAAACTCGAATGGCTGGGAAGGGTTGTGCATTGCATCACTGGGTCCATGATGACTTGTCTTCAATAGATGTATTGACCCGGTTTCTGCCTAAGTTGCATAGAATATTCAACTCCTTCAATGCTTACCAATACGTCATCACTAGCACCTTGTTGTGATTGTTCCAGTGCTAACTTAAGTAATTGGTCCGCATTCAGCTTCATTCAACTCCGTCTTTCCTAAGGACAACTATTTCTAGCTATAGAATGTCCTTGGGTAGATCCCTCCGGTTCTGGTTGGATCATAGGACTTAGTTTCCTATCCTAAACCACCTTTTGACTCCATCGTTCTGTCGTGGATAGTAGGTTGTTTTGGGTATAGATCGTAACCATAAACCATTGAAAACCATTCAAAGTGTTTGATAAAAATCAAAACTTTTAACACTTGAAAGTTTTACATTTCCGAAAAGCTCCCCCTACACACATGCATCGATATACGAAATAGTTTGGCATGTGAAGGAAAGAGTTGCACTTGAGTCTTTAAGATCACTTGTTGCGATATATTACATTTTAATCACATTTTCCCCCTATCTCTAATATAAAAATATAATATTAGAGATACCAATTGATTAAAATATGACAATTTTCTAAAAATCGACGGGAGAGAAACATGTGTGCACGCATGAATCATGGAACATTTTCAGTCGGGTCGCTCCCCCTCAACAATATATGTGTGTCTTGAGACAAAGTTTGACAAAGTTTTAGAAAAACGAAACCACAAAATATGTTGAGGTACGGAGTTGAGATGCCTTTACCGATAATATATATGACAGATTTAATATCATTTTCGGAATGTGTTGGATACATAAAATATGACAATTTTAGAGATGTACCCGACAACATTAAAAGGCTTGATTTTAAAACGCTCCCCCTCAAAGATTGATCAAAATAACATATGACAATTTTGAGATATGAAAACCACATATGAGGAAGGGAGTGTTGAACACACAATTTTGAAAGATTTAGAAAAATCTTTTTGAGAAATTCTTGAAAAATTGTGTTCAACGGTTTTAAAATAAATTCCGATTTACATGAGCTCAAAACTTTGAATGTTTTGTGACTAGCTCATGACCGAGAAAAATTAATTTCCCGTTGTGGAGGATAAGTTATCATCCGTGATAAACTTTCCTTAAGTGGAAGTACGAGTTCTAAGCTGACATTTACTTAGAAGTCGTTTTTCATGAACTTAAAAACTTTGAATGTTTTTTTAAGAAGCTCATGACCGAGAAATATGAATTTCTCGTTGAGAAGGATAAGTTATCGTCCGAGATAAACTTTCCTTATTTGAGGTTCGAGTCCTAAGCTGTGATGCGCTTAGAAGTCATCATGAGAGAAAAATCAAGCAGCTTCATTTGCCAAAACCTCCAAGTCTTCTAGAGTCATATACTTCATACCAAGACGGCCAACGAGATACTGAAACCTATTTTGAGATAGGGCTTTTGTAAACAAGTCAGCTATCTGGTACTCAGTTCGGACAAAGTACAATTCCACGATACCACGTTCCACTTGTTCCTTGATGAAGTGATATCTGACTGCGATGTGCTTGGTACAGGAGTGTTGAACCGGATTGCAAGAAATAGCTATGGCCGACTTTGAGTCACAATACATAGGTATTTTATCAAAGTGGAAGCCATAATCCGTGAGTTGAGTTCTCATCCAGAGGACTTGAGCACAACACGCGGATAGAGCCACATATTCTGCTCAGCTGATGAGAGCGAAGTGCAATCCTGCTTCTTTGACGACCAGCTCACAAGTTTGTCTTCCCCTAGAAATTGTACGCTACCAGAAGTGCTTTTTCGACTATCAAGGCAACCTGCTTGATCAGAATCTGAAAAAGTTGTTAGATGAAAACCGGTTCCCTTCGGATAGCAGATTCCCATGTGAATGGTATTCTTAAGGTACCGAAAGATCCATTTAACCTCTTTGAGGTGCTTTTGAGTAGGTCTGGCTTGATATCGTGCACAATAGCATGTGGCATGATGAATATCAGGCCTGCTGGCTGTAAGGTACATAAGTGACCCGATCATACTGCGATATCGCGTTTGATATACGGGATATGAGTACAAGTCAGCGTCTAGGGATGTGGTCGACAATGGTGTACCAACGCGAGCACATGAGGTCGTACCATGCTTTTTAAGTATCTCTTGAGCATACTTAGCTTGGTTTAGGAAGATACCACGTGGGGATTGATGAATCTGGAGGCCTAAAAAGAATTTTATCTCCCCCATCGTTGACATTTCAAATCTGTTGTGCATTAGTTTTTCAAAACGTTTTGAAAGTTTTGGGTTCGTAGAACCAAAAATAATGTCATCAACATAGACTTGCACCAACAGTATGTCATCCCCATATTTATTAATAAAAAGAGTAGGATCAATAGAACCTTTCGAGAATCCTTTCGAGACCAAGAAGTTGGATAGTTCTTCGTACCATGTCCTTGGAGCTTGTTTAAGTCCATATACAGCCTTCTTGAGACGATAGACTTTGTCAGGGTGATGAGGATCGATGAATCCTTCCGGCTGATTCACATACACTTCTTCCTTCAAATGACCGTTGAGAAAAGCAGTTTTAACGTCCATCTGAAAAACCGTGAAGCCCTTATGTGCAGCATAAGCAAGGAATATCCTGACAGCTTCCAAACGAGCAACTGGAGCGAATGATTCATCGAAATCTATCCCTTCTTGTTGACGATACCCCTTAACCACAAGACGGGATTTGTTTTTGATGATGGTTTGTTCTTCATCCAATTTATTTTTCCAGATCCATTGAAATCTAAAAGCAAAATTCCATAAGGTCTGTCAACAAGTTCCCAAACATTTAGGCGTTCAGACTGATGAATTTCGTCTTGCATTGATTCAATCCACGCATGATCAGTCATGGCTTGTTTGATGTTTGTAGGTACAGTTGAACTCACGGTGAGTGCATAAATACACACATCGCCATCGGTGTTGAGTTGTTTGCGTATTCGAACCGGTTGTGAAGGATTTCCAATTACTTGCTCCAATGGATGATCACGAGTCCAATGGTGAGTGGATGGATATCTTTGGTAGAATGTATGCATGTTGGACGGATCAACATGTTGAGTATAAGACTCTCCGACTTCGCGTACCGGTGTACCGAACCAGTTGATAAATTCTTCTTCGTCTGGTTGTGCATCGACTGCTTGATTGTTGTTTCCTCCTTCAGCATTGACGGTTGGTGATGTTGGTTGTATGACTGTTTCTTGAGTTTGTTGAGTATCCACTGGAATTGTCTCTTGAGCAACGGTTGCTGAAGTAGATGCAGTTGTGTCTTGTTGACTTTGTTCGGGTGCATCAGCAGTATTGACAGCGGAAGGCTTTGACATAACTTGATTGTTTCCATAGTAATATTCATCAAACATTGGATCATATAAATCAACAAACTCATTCATTTGTACTGTATCCGTCGATTCTGCTGTAGGAGTACTTTCTTGACGTTCTTGCACGGGACGTACACTGTTGTGTGTAGGTGCCATTGCTGGACAATGAGGTGCGGGACTTGAGCTGTTGTGTTCAAGTACCATTTGTGGCAATTCGTCAAAGTTCACATGAATTGTTTCTATAATAATCTTTGTTTTCTTGTTGTAAACTCGATATCCTTTCGACAATGTATCATACAATATTAGTCCCACTTAATCCCAAATGTTAATCCCACTTAATCCATAACACACAATATTAATGATACTTAAGAGAGATAAATAGATGAAGGTAGAGAGAGAAAATAGAGAGAGATTGGATGGTAAAAGATTACTAGAGAGAGAAAGTAATAATGACCAACACCCTCTTCCACACATGGAAGAGGGTATTTATATGTCACGGCCATAAGGCCTTAGTGGGTTTGTTCATGGGCCGAGCTTGGCTTTGCTTGGGCTTACGCCCTTAACTTAGACAATATTAGCTTAAATACAAGCCCGGTTTTCCCGACTAACCTATTACAATACAAGACCAATAACGACTAAGATGACCTATTACATTCTTGTTCGACTATATAAAATATAGGGCTAACAATACCATAATCAGAACACCGTATAATATACAGTAATCAGAAATACAGGTTACACGCTATTCAATAAGCATTTAAAGAACAGTCAGATTATCATAAATACACCGGACTATCAGATTTATCAGATTATACATAAACAGTAATACAAGAATAAAATAAATTAAACTATGAACAGATAAGAATCAGTAACAGTAAACAGCAATCAGACAACTTATTACGCGTCCGTTATTTATGTAGTAAACGTGAAGTCGGAGTAGATCTTTCAGCATTCATTCTTATTTCATTACTGGACACAAGGTACGGATTTTCCGTCCTTCAATAAGGACTTCTTACTATGCATGATTAGGATTCCCCATCTGCAGCCAAATGTTTTCCCCAATATATGTTCTAAATCTTATCAGAAATCATTTTAATAACTAAGTTAAATTGCCTGAGCTTTATATACAAGCATGACCAGTTATGTACTAGTTACGGAGGTACCGTAACCATGACACTAGAGGCACCGGTGTCATGACTCTTATGCGGGGGAGTGATTTCTCGCAGCGTCCTATTTATTTCAGCTTGACCATTTATTAGTATTATCAGCGGGGCGTATGGATGCATCCTAGGCTATCAGTTTATAGTTATCAGGTGAATGTGGTGTGTGCTCTACATCCTTCACATTGGAGTAGATCCATCCACCCATCACATTATTTAGAGGTCACCCCTCTACGGTCACCCCTCCATTTATTCATGCCGCAATTGTTACAACACATGACCTATATAAGCTCTTGGCAATTAAAATACCGTAATGTTTTCAGATTTAACAGATAACAATTCAGTTTTACTATTTGCAAATCCGACTTCTCAGATTATACACGGATTTCCGCTGCAATTTACTTATCAGTCTTACAACTTCTGTATTTTATCATCTGCTTCATTTCAATATTTCTTATCATGATTTATATCCGTTCACTGGGCGTTATGCTCAGCCGTAGTTCCTCTCATGTTCTAACGGCAGGTACACCAGGACGCTCTTAGGATTCTGAGAGCATGTGCATTTAGATGGAAGCTATCCAGACTTCTTACTTTATGCACTTCTTACATTATTCTGCTTATTTGGACATTGTTTAGTCATTTCCTTTAGTATTTACTTTTCATGTTTTGAGCTTACGTTTGGATACCGATGTTGGATTCTGGTATATTCTTTATGATCAGTTAATGTTTTAGGACATTTACCTTATGCTTTGATTGTCACACCCTCAATTACACTCGTATATATAAATACAAGAGGATGTGACTATTATGACAATCAAGAGACCTAGATACAAAGAACGACCATTTGAACGTCGTTTTAATTTTAATAAACGTAAGTAACTTGTCCCAAAAGAATAGTTTAATACATCATGATGATACAAAATCAAAGTCTCCAAATATTACAACATTTAGATTTAAGTCTCCCAAAGATCATGATAAATTTTATTATCTCCAAGGCACAACCACGTCACTCCTCCGCCTTGACACCTGAGAAAAACATTGCTAAAACGTCAACACAAAGGTAGGTGAGTTAATAGGTTTAAGTATATATAGTGTGATGAACCATAAGATTTTAGTTAGGCAACCGACAAATAATCTTATAACAAATACAAGATTATCATCAAATAGCATACGTTTATGATGTCCTACGTCTAAGCTCATGACACCGAAGCGTTGACCGTACCAACAAGTTTATATGAGAGCCCAAGCAAATACTACCCCAAAGTATTCGTAACACCTCAAATGTAATTGTACCCAATTGGGTCACACAACCAACATTAGATAGGGAGGCCAATCCCAATAGATCTATCCATAACATTTGCGCTTACACAAAGTAATTAACGGTTCATGATAGTGGGCTAAAGCATCTAGGGGAATCGCTACTTAGACATCATGTAGGCATGTATGAGTTTTCATGGTACTTACGTTCATCCGTAAAAACAAGCAATGTTCTCACCCCAAAAGTTAAAAGAAATTAAAAATGGGGCTATAAACTCACCTCACAAATCAAGCAAATGGATGAAAATGCAAAGATGCTCGAGAATACGACCACGTTATCCACAACCTAGTTAAATATGATTACCGTGTTACGACTTCTAAAATTTATATCAATGAAATGCATGACATCCTAGTTGTGCTTGACGATGCATTTTGTTTACGGAAAACACGATCGTAGTACATGGTTATTTAATATATGGGTTTTTGGGCTTAACATTACAAGTTTATAACCAAAGTTTAGTTTTGGGGCTTATATAAACCCAGCCAAACCGAATAGCCCAATACCCCAAACAAACATGGGCTCGGCCCATTTGGCTTTCTTACCCAACCCGGCCCTTAACCCAGGCGATACAAACAAAGTTTGGGGGGGGGGGGGCATACATCTGTTTATACGTGTTTTATTCTCCCCAAAACACAGTCAAAACTCTCTCTCTCTCCCAGTTATAACTCCAGTCGTCCCATCTCGCTTCTCTCTCTCTTAGAAGATCAGATCTATGGTTTTCCATGGCTATAATTCATCCTAGACCAATTTATCATCATCACAACAAGAAACCTAGTTCGTGTATCATGCATGGGATGTGGGATTTCATTCCCACATCAAAAACCGATTCGTTTTCGAGGTCTCCCAAGGGTGATTCGATGATAGTTTTAAATCAAAGATAAGTTTTCTAGCCTCTTTTCTAAAAGATATGATTCAAATGGGTTTTGATTGTTTATTCGAAAATATAGTGTTCATTAGTTGTTTTAAAATCAATTGGTTTATCAAAATATGAACAAAAGTCTCGAATTAATAATAAATCGTTTAGGGTTTTTGGAATATTGGGGTTTTTCTAAATCCGTGATTTCATTATATTTAATCTATGATTTCGGGTATATATTCATGTTAACTTCATCATATCACGAAATTATAAAAACTAGGATTTCGAAAACATTGAGGTTTTCTTTAATCTTGGGCTTTATAATAATTAACCTATGTTTCTAAGCTTCTATTGATGTTAATTACTAATTAAAATAGATTTCGAAAATTAGGGTTTATACAAATTGGGGATTTGTTCATCTCTTGGTTTTAATCAAATTAACCTGTTAATTTATGATTAACTTGGGCTTAATTAATGTTTGAAATAAGTTTCCAAAAATTAGGGTTTGAATAAAATTGGGGGTTTTCATACACAAGGGTTTAATTAGGTTAAATAGATGTTTCTACGAATGGAATTTTACAATTTCTAAGTTTCTATTGATTTTACCAGTGTTTAAGGTCTTAGCGGTTTTTATGTGGTTGATTCGAGTGGGGTTTTTGGTTGGTACCGTCATCACTAATGTTTCTACACGAAAAGACAATAAAAATGTGGAAGGGGGTCTCGGCTTGGTCTCGACAGTTTTAAGGGGGTGTCGTGGGTTCGTAAAACTAGTTATAGTCATTCGTTCAAGCTTATAATGTATGTTAGCATTAATTTGGAATGGTTTCTATATGCTAACCTATTTGTTATATGTTTTCGCAGGAAAGGTTCGGTCAAGCACAAACTACAATGATGCACAAAGGATGCAAGAAAAGTAAAAGATAGGTGGATGAAGACTCACAACAAGGAAGGGTTTCGACTTGGTGTATTTGGACAGAGATGCTGGAGTGTGTTTCAGTTGACCCAAAGCTTGCTACTTGTTTCCTAAACTTTGCCCAAAATTTGTGTTTGGTGTTGAGAATGTGAAAGATTTAGATAGTACTTATGTTGTAATAGTTTGCTAGGGGTTAGATACAAATATGGAAATTGCATGCTTGTGATATACCCATTTAGGGTAATCTCGGCCTTTGTGTTGGCTGGTAGTAGTAAGTGGGTGAGTTTTAAAAATGCAGTTTGACTTTGGTTGACCCAAGTTTTAAATCAGCTGAAAATCAATGAAATTTTACTTTACTTGGTCTTCTTTCTAATTTGTAAATAAATTTGTATACATTCACATATTTTGGCCCAGTAAGGCAATGAGGGTAGTTTCGGCCCATCATGACTAATTGTGAGAGGCTTGATCCAACTTATTATGACTAGAAAAACCGACTCAAAATAACGCTATGCGAGTATCGACATGATTAGCCCAATGACACGACAATTGTAAAAGTTGTTGGAGTTTTCTCGTGTCATAACAACTAATTATATGGCTAGACACATATGGGCCTATGGGGTCACACACATATACATTGAGGTACCACTTAATATATCGTGTCTATTGTATTTGCGATATATATTTTAATTACGTAACTCGATATCAACATCGGCCTTCTAATAACTAAGCTTGTACTTAGTTCATATTTCAAGCCCATTATCATTGCTATGATTTTTGGCATCAATATAGTCAAATGAAACGTTTTTGGAAAGTTAGTAAGTTACTAATATTAAATGATATGATTGATTTCTCTAATCCATGTGAGAATATCTTTATATTGCTTTAAAACTCATTTTGATCAATGGTATGACAAATGAGATACGACAACAAACATTTTTCACAAAAACATTCGTTTCATCTTTGTGTTGATAAAAACATCTTCATTCTTGCTAAATCAAGGTGTTTTAAGAGTTACGGTGTTGTTTGACTAGCATCACATGGTATACAAGGAAGTGTGGTGTGGATACATCATAGAGGTGATCTACTTTGATCACTTGGTTTCATAGGTGGTTTGTGTTCTTGGTGATTGTCATCTTTTATTCAACCGGTCGTGCTACAAAGGTATTCTTTTATCTCCCTTTATTATTGATTAATCATATGACTCTATGGATCCATCAATAGGTGCTTACTCCGTTGCGGTTTGATTATATTTAACATGTTATTAATTATATTAAGCACCTATAGTGGTATCACGAGCCATCATAGATGTCATATGATTATCGGGTATGCGTAAAAATGGCTTAATATGAGTGTTTTTGAGGGTTTGTTAAACCAATATTAAAACAGCCCCTATGGCATTATTTTAGTGGTATTATAGACTTTTAGAGGGTCTTATAATCTGTTTTTAATGATCTCATAGTCACGGGTTACGCATACTTAAATGGGTTTGTTACCGAGTACGTGTAAAATGACCTAAAACGCGTTTTTTTGAAACGATTCATGAAGCGGGTTTTAAACAGCCCTTATGACCATCTTTTCTGTAAATATATGATAATTACAAAGTTTCTAAAATGTGGTATTAAGGTCCTAAGGTCATTGGTTACACACACCAATCGGGGGTTTAGTTAATTGTTGATTATTCTTTCGATTTCGGTGGCTAACAAGTGTTTGTTGTTGTTTAATTTTATTTCCATGGCAAATACATGCATGTTTGACCATGGACTTAGCCAACACCTTGTTATATTCATAATCTTATGGTATTATTATGTTTCGTATGCAAAGCCGATGAAAACCTAGACCAATTGTGACATGTTGTGATGTTGATTTGAATTTAATTTTAGTTTTGGGGATTTGCCATTGTTTCGGCTTCATTAATATGTTTTTGATGTTGGTTATACCATTATTTGGGCACTTTATAGTAGGTTAATGATAGGTTAAATGTTGTTAGTCATAAATCATTTGTAACCGATGCTTGGATGAGAAGGCTAAAGAATTAAAGACATATTGTGAAATTCGGAGCTGCTGAGTGACCTGCACTAAAACGTGATTTCCCGGAGTTCTATAAGGAGATAGAAGCCCAAATTTGGTGTGCTAATTCACAACTCATGGGCCTTCAAAAGTATCAACTGGACCTCAGGCTAGGGAAGACTCCTTCTATGGGTTTCAGGCCCTAGAAGTCGACTGAATTTTTTTGGCAGATTTGGGCCTCATGTTCATTTTGGGTTTTACTTGCTCTTGATGGTCTTGGAGCAAGTGGGAGCCCACTTTGTGGTTGTGTTGACTTACCCTTAGTTGACTTCTTGGTTCTTGTGATGGCTCACGAGATCAAGCATAGGTTTTTCATCGGTTTGAGGTTTTGCATACTTGTGGCTGTGTGGTTGCTTGTTTGCTTGATATCTTGACATAACTTGCAAATGTTTTTATAAAAACTTAAACCAATCACAAACCATTTATAAACTAAATCTTTGATTTAGTTTAAAGTTTAAATATGATTTAAAACTAAAATCTTATTTTCATAATAACTCTTAATGTGTTATGAATGTTATGACTTATGTATTGTCTTATCTAATATTAAATCCATTTAGGTTTTATATTAGTATTTAACATGGACAACTTGACACGCATAAATTAAAACAAGATTAGACTTAAGTTAAGAAATGTTTTTAACTTGTGCTATGAATGCATGCTTCCTCGTGCACACTTTTGATTTGTAAATCAAAATTTTATACCCATCTAAAATTTATGTCATGCCGTCCAATCGTTTGAAATCACTTGTAATTACTTTTTGCATCTTGTGAGACGGATGCAAATTGTAACCCAAGGTGATTACTATCTATGAGTGATACCTAGACTTATTCTCGCATGTTCTCAAATTGGATGAATTAATCGGTTAAGTGGTGAGACCTTGACCGAGGCAAGGATGGGACTAAACATGCCAGTTTGACATTTTGTGAATTGTTCACTTATGTTATGAGTCCCATAAGGATCTAAGAATTACACATGATTTGCAATTGATGAACGTCATCTACCTATTGAATCTATCATTGCTAGCAGATCAACTGATGTAATGGTAGAACCTCAATGAGGATCTTAGCCTTTTCGTAAAATTAATTGTTTTTATATAACCTTGGGTAGTTAATTTTTAAAGGATTAATTATTGAAAGTACTAAAACTTTGAACTTCGTTTATTTTGTAGATGACAACGAATCAATCCATTAACAATCAAATCAGATCAATTCTCGATAAGGAGAAATTGAGTGGTACGAACTTCCTCGACTTGTTTCGAAATCTGAGGATTGTCCTCAGATCAGAAGGAAAGTTGCACCACTTGGAAGAGGCCTTACCTGAAGCGCCTCCTGCTACTGCCATCGCTGCTGTTCGCAATGCCCATGCTAAAAAGGGTTGCTGAACAGCAAGAAGTGGCTGGCTTAATGTTGTGTAGTATGGTCTCTGATATCCAAAAAAATTTGGAAGACTTTACTGCATATGACATGATTGAGGAACTTAAGACGATGTTCCAACAACAAGCAGAACAAGAACTCTTCGAAACGGTCAAAGCGTTCCATAACTGCAAGCAGGAGGAGGGCCAATCTGTCAGCACTTATGTGTTGAGAATGAAAGGCTATCTTGATCATATGGACCGACTTGGTTACCCTATGCTACAAGTCTTAGGAGTGAACTTGATACTCACTTCACTTTCCAAAGACTATGATCAGTTTGTTCAAAACTATCATATGCACGACATGGGGAAGACTATACCTGAACTGCATGCCATGCTCAAGCTTGCAGAAAAGGGTATGCCCAAGAAAGCTCCCTCTGTTCTTGCTATCAAGAAAGGTCATATCCAAAAACCGAAGCCACAAGCTAAAGGAGGCAAGGGAAGGAAGTTCAAGGGAAAAGCCACTATGGTTCATGACCCTAAACGTAAGTTCCCCCCACCTGGCAAAAAGGATCATCTTGCTAAGGATGTAGAGTGTCATCATTGTCATGAGATTGGACACTAGAGAAGGAATTATCCTTACTACCTGGCAGAAGTGGACAAAAAGAAGAACAAAGCCGACACGTCCGGTACATCAAGTATCTTCATGATAGAACTCTACTCATTCCCTAAAACTAATACCTGGATATATGATACTGGTTGTGGTACTCACATTTGTAATACTATTCAGGGGCTTAGAGGGATCATAAAGTTAAATAAAGGCGCTTTGGACTTGCACGTGGGCAATGGCAACCGTACAGCTGTCGAAGCCATAGGGAGCTATGATCTTATCCTCCCTAGTGGAATGATTCTTGTACTAGACAATTGTCATTTTTCACCCTCTATTACTAGAGGAATTATTTCTCTTTCGCGTTTATGGGATAATGGTTTTTCACATAAATTTACTCATTATGGTACTATTCAAGTTTCCAAGGATAATGTATTTTATTTTAATGCTATTCCTCGTGATGGAATTTTTGAAATTGATATGCATAATCGTGTATCAAATGAGGGTTCTATTTATACTTGTAGCAAAAAGAAGTCCAAGCACAACTTGGATTCTACTTTTCTATGGCATTGCCGACTTGGCCATATAAATAAGAAACGCATTGCAAAGCTGCAACATGACGGGCTCTTAAAGTCAACTGATGATGAATCATTTGATATATGTGTGTCTTGTATATCTGGCAAGATGGCAAGAAAGCCTTTTACTCATGCAAGTGAAAGAGCTAATGATCTTCTTGGACTCATACATAGTGATGTATGTGGTCCATTTAGAACCACGTCTAGAGAATGAGCTAACTACTACGTTACATTTACTGACGACTTCAATAGATATGGTTATGTTTACTTGATAAAACATAAACATGAAGTTTTTGAAACGTGCAAAACCTTCCAAAACGAGGTAGAAAATCAACTTGGGAAGACAACCAAAGCACTTCGATCTGATCGAGGAGGCGAGTATTTAAGCCTTGATTTTTTAGATCATCTTAAGAGTGGTAGGATTGTCTCACAACTTACTCCTCCCTATACACCATAAAATAATAGGGTGTCAGAGAGGAGAAATCGAACCTTGCTTGACATGGTTCGATCAATGCTGAGTCCAACCACTTTGCCAATGTCCTTTTAGGGCTATGCTCTAGAGTCTGCTGCAGGCATACTCAATATGGTTCCAACTAAGAAGGTTGATAAGACTCCATATAAAATATGGCACGGGAAAGTCCCGAACTTTTCTTATTTGAAAGTCCGGGGTTGTGAGGCTCTCGTTAAACGAGAAACACCAAACAAACTTGAGCCCAGATCTATCAAGTGTATCTTTGTAGGATACCCAAAGGAAACAATAGGTTACTACTTCTACTACCCACCCGAGAACAAAATATTTGTTGCTCGGTATGCTGAGTTTCTTGAGAGTAGTCTCATATCACAAGAAGCAAGTTGGAGCACCATAGACTTTGATGAAATTCAAAGTCAAGATGCACAACCTTCTGAGAACACTAGCGAACATTACCAAGAGGTTGAACATGAAAATGTTGAATCTCAAAGTGATGTAATTCCCATTCGTAGATCCACAAGGATATCTCACGCACCTGACCGATATGGTTTCTATATCGATGCTGAGGAACATGAGTTAGGGGATCATGGTGAACCCGATAACTATAAAGCTGCATTATCGGATCCTAAATCTGATAAGTGGCTTGAAGCTATGAATGCGGAAATGCAATCCATGAGGGACAACGAAGTTTGGATCTTAGTTGACCTCCCTCCTAACTGTAAGACGGTTGTGAGTAAATGGCTCTTCAAGAAGAAGACCGATATGGATGGCATTATACACACCTTTAAAGCTCGTCTTGTAGCAAAAGGTTTCACTCAAACCTATGGGGTTGACTACGAAGAAACCTTCTCGCCTGTTGCAGACATTAAAGCTATTAGGATTCTTATAGCCATAGCAGCGTTCTATGACTATGAGATTTGGAAAATGGATGTCAAGACCGCCTTCTTGAATGGCCATCTGAAGGAAGACGTTTATATGGTACAACCTGAAGGGTTCATGAATCCTAAACATCCCAGACGTGTATGCAAGCTTCAAAGATCCATTTATGGGTTAAAGCAAGCATCTCGGACCTGGAACAAGAGATTTGATGAGGAGATCAAAAAGTTTGGTTTCACTCAAAATCCCGATGAGCCATGTGTATATAAAAGAGCTAGTGGAAGTATCATCGTTTTCCTAGTCTTATATGTCGATGACATATTACTCATGGGAAACAATATTCCAATGCTACAAGATGTAAAATCCTGGCTTGGAAAATGTTTTGACATGAAAGACTTGGGTGAGGCGGCGTTCATTCTAGGAATCAAGATATACAAAGATAGATCAAGGCGATTAATCGGTTTAAGTCAAAGTGCATACATTGACAAAATCTTAAAGCGGTTTAAGATGGATGCCTCCAAACGTGGGAGTCTTCCAATGCAATCTAATGTAGAATTGAGTAAGACTCAAGGTCCCTCCACACCTAATGAGGTGAAGCGAATGAAAGGAGTACCTTATGCTTCGACTGTAGGATAGGTGAACTAGACATGATGTAGCATTCTCTCAGAACCTTACAAGTAGATACCAACAGAATCCAGATGAATGTCATTGGATTGCTGTAAAGAACATATTAAAGTATATTGGAAATACTAAAGATATGTTCCTTGTTTATGGAGGTGATTCAACAACTGAGCTTGGTGTTACTTGTTACACTGATGCTAGTTGGGAGACAGATCGGGATGATCTTCGATCATAGACCGGATATGTCTTCGTGATGAACGGAGGCGCTGTTAATTGGAAGAGTTCTAAACAAAGCACTACTGCGATGTCTTCTACAAAAGCTGAATACATAGCTGCTTCTGAAGCTGCAATGGAAGCAATTTGGATGCGTAAATTCATTTCTGGGGTTGGCGTTGTTCCCAGTAATGATAGACCTATGGAAATGTACTGTGATAATACAGGTGCAATTACTATATCCGATGAACCTGGAGTTCAAAAGGGTGCCAAACATTTTCGGAGAAAATATCACTACATTCGAGAAGTAATTCACGAAGGTGATATTCGTATTCTTAAAGTTCACACAGATAACAACTTAGCTGATCCGTTTGCTAAACCAATTTCGTGTACCAAACATGTTGAGCATGCTAGGAGCATTGGACTTAGACCAGCTGGTAGTTTCATGTAGATTTGTGTATTTTAGTATTTGAATAATTGGGATGTAAAACAGTTTTTAATTTATAATGAATTGATATATGAGGTATGATCGTTTTCATTTTATATCAACTGTTTCCTATATTTGCATGTTTAATCCAAGAGTAATTTAACTATTCTAAATTATCCACTGTCAGTTGACTATACGGGAGTATTGTCGAATTAAGACAAATGTGAGTTGGTCATATTCATTTTGGAATGAATATTAGTTGATGATGCCGCCAAACTCATATGTGTTCACTAGATGAACATTGGATTGACCCAACCTACAAGATTCACTACATGGATCGACGTTAATAGTGAATCTCGCAAGTGGTTGAATCTCTCATCCTTAGACTTGAGATGCAAGTAGGTTTTGTATGTGTAGAATGTCAATCTTTGATATGGTTCAACGTTGTCCAGAACAAGGCTGTCATAAAGACCATTTTCAGGTGCGATGTGAAATACATGAACAACACGTGCAGTCAAAATAGGATTTGTTCCTCTACATATATTGGAGTTAGATACTGCTGGGCCCCTCGATGAATTGTACAGATGTATGTGTGGCCACACCCAAATGTAATTAAGATGATACTTGATTAATTTGGAAATCTAGTTCAATATCTATATCGAGAAACAGAATAGTTAAACGTAAGAATGACTATTGATCCATGTATGAAGTTTAACAAAGTATCTGAAACAGAAGGATGATTGATATCTAAACCATTTAAATGAGATATTTGAGAAACTATCCTCATATGTTTCAAGGGGCATTGGCGTGTTGCTAGACGCTAACCATTGCTTGTATAATTATATGATTATTATGACGTGCGCAAGTGGGAGCTGTTGGAGTTTGCTCGTGTCATAATAACTAATTATATGGCTAGACACATATGGGCCTATGGGGTCACACACATATACATTGAGGTACCACTTAATATATCACGTCTATTGTATTTGCGATATATATTTTAATTACGTAACTCGAGATCAACATCGGGCTTTTAATAACTAAGCTTGTACTTAGTTTATATGATTTAATATTATATATTTCAAGCCCATTATCATTGCTATGATTTTCGGCATCAATATAGTCAAATGAAACGTTTTTGGAAAGTTAGTAAGTTACTAATATTAAATGATATGATTGATTTCTCTAATCAATGTGAGAATATCTTTATATTGCTTTAAAACTCATTTTGATCAATGGTATGACAAATGAGATACGACAACAAAATTTTTTCACAAAAACATTTGTTTCATTTTTGTGTTGATAAAAACATCTTCATTCTTGCTAAATCAAGGTGTTTTAAGAGTTACGGTGTTGTTTGACTAGCATCACGTGGTATACAAGGAAGTGTGGCGTGGATACATCATAGAGGTGATCTACTTTGATCACTTGGTTTCATAGGTGGTTTGTGTTCTTGGTGATTGTCATCTTTTATTCAACCGGTCGTGCTACAAAGGTATTCTTTTATCTCTCTTTATTATTGATTAATCATATGACTCTATGGATCCGTCAATAGGTGCTTACTCCACTGCGTTTTGATTATATTTAACATGTTATTAATTATATTAAGCACCTATAAAAGTGGACACACGTATTCTCGATAAATCAAGGTGTATTCGTAGTCGGCACAAGCCGATCATAGGTCTTAGAGTTACAAACAAGCACGCCTTTAGTTAAATGAGACACGAAAATTCAAGTTGTTACATTCGCTCTCCCTAAAGAGGGCTTTTTCCACAAAGCAAAACAAACGATACAATTTAAGTCGACACTACATTAGTGAACAAGTGAGGGTACTTTGCTTTGAATTGGTCCTCGCGTTCCCAAGTAAATTCGGGTCCTCCACGTGTATCCAACGCACTTTAACAGTTGGTATACGGCTTTGTTTGATTCGTTTGACTTCTCATTCCATAATTTTGACGGGTTCCTCAACGAACACGATTTTGTAGTTTAGTTGGATTTCGTCCATGGTATAACGAGTGTTTCGTCGGATAGGCATTTCTTCAAGTTGCAAATGTGGAAAACATTATGCACATGACTAAGTTCTTGAGGTAGCTCCAAACGATAAACAACGTCACCGACGCGTTGAATAATTTCGAAAGGTACAATATATCGAGGGTTTAGCTTTCCTCGTTTACCAAAACGGATTACACCTTTCCATGGTGCAACTTTCAACATTACTCGATCTCCGACTTTAAATTCCAAAGGATTTCGTGTTTTGTCGGCATAACACTTTTGTCAATCACGAGCCGCTTGCATACGACTCTTGATTTGTACGATTTTCTCCGTTGTCTCGTGAATGATTTCCGGACCGGTAAGTTGTGCATCACCAACTTCCGCCCAACAAACGGGTAATAGACACTTTCGACCGTAAAGTGCTTCAAACGGTGCCACTTTAATGCTAGTGTGGTAACTATTGTTGTACGAAAATTCTACTAACGGTTAGTGTCTATCCCATCCGTTTCCAAAGTCGATTACACATGCGCGAAGCATGTCTTCCAAAGTTTGGATGGTTCTTTTGCTTTGGCCATCCGTTTGAGGATGGTAAGCCATACTTATGTCCAATTGCGTTCCCAACGCTTCTTGGAGAGATTGCCAAAATCATGAACAATATCGACCGTCTCGGTCCGATATTATAGAAATTGGTACACCGTGTTTAGCAACGATTTCTTTCACGTATAATCGTGCCAACTGATCCATTTTGTCATTTTCCTTCATAGGGAGAAAGTGTGTGTACTTTGTTAAACGATCCACAATGACCCAAATGGTGTCATATCCCGCGGACGTCTTAGGGAGTTTGGTAATAAAGTCCATAGTAATTCTCTCCCATTTCCATTCCGGGATCCTAGGTTGAACTAATAATCCGGAGGGATTTTGGTGCACAACTTTAACTTTGGCGCAAGTTAAGCATTTACCAACATAAGTGCGATGTCAGCTTTCATGTCCGGCCACCAATAGAACATTTTCATGTCGTGATACATTTTGTCCGATCCGGGATGAATCGAATATTTTGACTTATGTGACTCGTGCATAATCAACGCTCGAATCTTACCATAACGTGGCAACCAACTTCTATTATCAAGACATAATGTTCCATCGGCACATGTAACGAGGTTCTTAGTGATCATTCCACCGACTTCTTCTTTATCGATTTTTTCTATCTTAATAGCTTCTCGTTGGGCTTCTAAGATTTTTGTGGGTATGTTCAAACCAATAGTGTAACACCCCACTTTGATAAGTGAACCGTTACACGTAATTATGGCGTGTCATCAAAGCATGCAAGGTAATATGTATTAAAACATACATGACCATATGGAAGACCGGAATCAAACATCGTTTCCCAAACATAAGCCCAAAACATAAATAAAGTAAATGAACTAGTAGGACAAGACAAGTGTCCAAACAAGCATAATTATGAAGGCAAAAAGGAGAAGAAGTCTAAGGCAGCTTCCATCCTATGCACGTCCTCCATAAGCTCAAGTCTGTCCTCGGGTACCTGCCGTTTTAGGACATGGAAAGGAAAGTAACGACTGAGCAATACACTCAGTGAACGGATATAAGACATAGTATGAATGGCTAAAACATAAATAAGACTAATAGCAGCGGAAATGTATAAGTCCTAGAAAACCTGGAACATGTTTATAAAACTGGTTTTATAGTTTGAAAAGACTTATGTTTTTATGTAAAATCTGTATTAATTAGCCAATAGCCTATATAGGTCATGAGGTTCCACCGTGCATGAATACTTGGAGGGGAGACCTCGTCATGCAATTAGAGGGGTTGCCTCTAATTAAATAGTCTGGGTAGGAGGGATCAACACCTAGTGAAGGATGCAAGGCACACATCGCATTCACTCTGATAATACTAGTATAACATGTAACTAGGATGCACCCATATGCCCCACATGATAATATAATAGAATAGCCAAAGCTGAAAAAGGGACGCCACGAGCAATCACTTCGCCATGGAGAAGTCATAACACTAGTGCCTCCGGTGTTATGGTTATGGTACCTCCATAACTAGGTGACACTGGTCATGCATGTATATGGCTTAGGCTCTTATTCTAACATAAGTATCAAACATATAAAACAATACTGGGAAAACAGTTGGCTGCAAACGGGGAATCCTAATAAGGAAAGAATGTCCATACTGAAGGGACGGGAAATCCGTACCTTATGTCCAGTGAACGAAGAAGATGAAAGAATGAAAATCCTACTCCGATCTCACTAATGCTACATAGACAGGGGACATGTATAAGTATTCCGTTTACTGAGTACGTAATTGATTATATCATGTCTTAGCTTGTTTTATATGTTCTTGTCTTGTTTTACTAATTTTAAGGTTATGTTGTGTTTATCATGTATTCTATGTATTCTGATTAAGTATTACTTGTATTTTTTGTATTATTATACTTGTTGTGTAATAATAAGTAACTTTCTAAAAATAGCAGGTTTCCTAAAATAGAAAGTTTCCAAAAATAGAAAGTTTCCAAAAATGGAAAGTTTCCAAAAATAGAAAGTTTCCAAAAATAGAATAGCTTCTAAAAATAGATCAGTTTCTAAAAATAGAAAGTTTCCAAAAATAGTAAGTTTCCTGAAATAGAAAGTATCCATATTTAGAAATAAGCTGGGTTAATAAGCTAATAATATAAGCTTAATTTTACTGGTTAAATATCATAAGTCATGTAATTATTTTTATAGTTTATTAATAATATCATGTTAATTAAAAAAACTATAGGTTATGCGATTTAATTAAATATAAGCATGATTTAATTAAATTAAGGTGTGTAAAATACTTAGGTTAAACATGTATTAATATTTTATTAATTATAACCTAAGTCATGTTTATTAATTAATTACATTCCATGTTTTAAATAATTAATTAATACTATAGTCTAAATTAAGTAATAAAAATACTTAGGTTAAAACATGTATTATTTACTAAATAATAATAACCTACGTCCATGTTAAATTAAATTAATTACTAGCCATGATTTAATTAATTTAATTTTCGTGTTAAATAATATAACTTGTTAAAAATGTAAACTTGTAAAAATTATCCATGAACCGAACCCGTGTTTTCAATTTAGACCTAACGTGAACCAGACCGAATTCCCTTTGAACCAAACCAAAACAAACACCCCCTTAGCAGTGGCTACCCGACCTAGCCGGTTGCCACTGCTAGCACGTATTCACCACCGCCTTAAGCCGGTGGTTGCCCCTGCCATGCTGTGTGTTCCCACCGAAAGACCACAACAGCCACCATCTTGAGCCGGTGGTGTTGTTGCTGCTGCGCCGAGCCCACAACGACCACAAGGCCACCCCGACTTACGTCGGGGTCGTTGTTGCCTGCTGTCGACCAACCACCAGCCACGCCGAGACCTTGGGTCTTGGTGGTGGTGTGATTTAACCAAGCCGAGAGCTACGACTCTCAGTTCGTGTGATTCGGCCGAACAAATCCCCAATCCAAATCCTTTTTCTTGTTTTATGATTACACCCTCATGTTTATTACTTATTTTTAACATAACATAATCATGTGTTCATGATTTTAATAAAAGAATAAACAGAAAAGCATTTAAAAGGTTTACCGAATACGTATATCGATTGAGAATAATAACACGAACACTAACACTTAATTTCCAATCACCAAGATCAATCAAACACCCCTTTGGTGTTGCTATAGCCGGCGGCAAGGAGAGCAAAAGGAGGCTAGGTTTTTTTTTATCAAAACTTTGTAGAATTAATGTGTCAAAACCCTTTTGTTTATTTTAGTTAAACCAAAACTGGGCCTGGGCCCTCCCTTGTCTTTGTTGTCCGTGGCTATAAGGGGCCCACAAGGGAAACCCGTATGTTTTCCGTGTCTAATATTTTACGTGTTTATACGTTAGCGTTTTCATGTTATATCTTAATCAATTGTTCGTGTTATAATTAAATACTTGTACGTAAACGATATTTATCGTATACTAAGTACATACGTAATTACGTGTTCGTGATTTAATGTTCATGATTCCATGTTCGTGATAATAATTATTAAGGTTAATAATTATCGTGTAATATCACGTACTTAATACTTATCGTGTAATAACACGTACAAATTTCTGTAATTAATATTCGTGACACGTGTTCGTGCTATAAAGGAAAGTTTTAATTGGTTCATATGTTTACTAAGTGTACTGTTCATGGTAAAAGCATGCGGGTTTTACAACTCTTCCCTCCTAAAAAGAATAATTCGTCCCCGAATTATTGTTAAAGTAAACTGAAAAGAACATGGACGCGACATGACTAACCAGGACATGGAACGTGACGTGCCTGAAAAGAACATAACTAAATTATGGAAGGATGAGAGGATATAATCCAGATGGACTCCTCCGTTTCCAAGTGGCTTCCCTCTCGGAATGGTTCCTCCATAAGATCTTGACACATATGATAAATCTTGGTCTTCATGAACTTGACTTGACAATACGTAAAAGTTTCTGGTTATCAACGTAAGATAGATCCTTCTGAATCTGTCGAGTGGATAAGAATTATTGTGCAAGGGAAAATGAAACGTTACGATGCAAAAATAACCTAGGCCAACTGATATTAGTAACGTCTTAGCCATGATGCGTGAGACATACTGAAACGTAGTACGTGAACAATTATGAACGTGATACGTGAACAATTGTGAACGTGATACGTGGAGATATGGTGAGTGTAATATGAGAAAACATATGGTGATCAATGATACGTGTAACACATCGTGAACGTAATATGAGAAACGTGGAATGAACATGACATGTGAAACATATCGTGAACATGGAATAACGGCGGCGGTAACGCCAAACGCTATAAGGTGAGACGTGGAATGTGACGTGAAACGTATGTCTGAGGATAGAGAGTTATAGTAAACTTGAGTCTGGTCTCTCAAGCTTTTGCATAACTTCCTAGAACGAAAATGAACGTAAAATCGTAAGCCAGGATATGATCATGAACGTGAGTGTGAAAGCACGTCGAAAAATTTGGACAAAGGACATGAACGTAATTTTGGAACACAATGTGAATCTTTGTATGGTCCGATAGCTGCGGGAGTACCAAGTGATCGGATGATCCTTCGCTGGAAAATGTCTGAAAATCTGCTGACTCTGGAATCCTTGCAGATGTAGGGATTCTGTAGACTTGGTCAAACTGTTGACAATAACCCAGATAGCTTCACGCTTCTTCTGAGTTTGCGGAAATCTGGTAACCAAAATCCATGGAGATCTTGTCCCATTTCTGATCACAATTTCTGATGGTGGATAAACATCCCAGTCCGTTGGTGTTCTATCTTAGCCTGTTGGTATGACAGATACTTAGATATGAACGTAACTGTATCTTGCTTCATAGAAACTTGCTACATAGGAGCTTGCGAAACTATGAGTCTCCGAAATTAGACTTCTCTTAGCATAGGATTTCCTGGCACCCTAACGTAGTGTAGGGTTCTCACCTTTACGCATAAGCTGAGTCATGGTAAGATTAATCGTGAGAATCCATGTGATTCAGCGTGTCACTTTAATCAACCGGAATTTATATTAGAAAATTTCAGGGTGAAATTTCTCCTGTCATAGAATTTGCAACATAGTGCAAATGTGGTCCTCCTGCTCTTCTCTAGACTTGGAGAAAATCAGGTTGTCCACGTTGAAAACACTGATGAATTTGTTTATGAGTTCATGGAACTCAATTTATTAAGTCCATAATGCTGTTGGAGCATTTATGAGACTAATACAAAATCATGAATTTAGCATAGCCAAGTCGTGTACGAATAGCATTCATAGAAATGTCCTGTTCTTTCACTCGCCAAGATTGGCAACATGATCATGAGTCGATCTTGGAAAAGGTTTAGCATTCTATAGTCGCTCACACAAAATTTCCAATACGTGGAGGAGGATAACAGTTATGAAGGGTGATTTGTTTAAATCGACGGTATTCGACACATAATCTCATGTTACCGTCCCTCTCCTAGAAGGTTACTCTGGAATACATGTGGTCAGATTTTGGAATAATCGGCTGGTTATGAGTAAGGGACTTCAGAAGTCGTGTCATCAATAATAGCTGGAACTTTCGCAGCCATGGAACAACAAACACGTGCTTGTAAAGCATAATTATTGTACAGCTTTTCCTGATGGAAAATCATACTGAATGTATTTAGTAGCCTGAATATCGCTGTACATAATCTGTTATGGATGGTGACTAACCGTAGCATGTGATGCTGTTCTTAGTCCATAATCAAAATCATATTAACTCGCATCAGTCTGAGGTAAGTGCGTTGGCAGATTGGATCTTATAAATAGACTGAAGGAAAACCTTCGTATACATGGGTGATACGAACGACGTCCTTTATGGTCATGAATATATGAAATATGGGTTCAAGAAATGAAAGTGTCGTGACCGATCTTACTAGATGCGTTTTGCTTATCTCACGCAGGAAGAACCCTGCGTGTCCAAACACGAATGATACACCGGTGATGGTACTGAAATTCTTGTGGCCTGATTAATACATGGCACAACAGAATGGATATACCCCTTGGAGGGTACCCTGAATTTCTTAGGGATGTTCCCGAAATGGACGTGAGTCATGTGTCCTGACTCGTGTCTTGGGAAATATACGTATATCATGTATCTTGACTAGTGTCTTGACATGTGTCTTCAGAAAATATACGTGAGACATGTGTCTTGACTGATGTCTTGACATGTGTCTCGAGGTGTGAAACAACCAAAACTACAAATCTTAGGTTATCATGCCATAATTGGTGGATCGGTTGGACTACTGACCCTTGTATTTTCTGATCACGTCCGTGGTCGGAGCTTCTGTTGCGATTGCTAGGATATTTGCTGTCACAGTAGTGGTTATTATCATCTTGTCTATCAGTTCCATGACAGTCATTCTCATGACTGTGATTCATGTAACTATTCAGCTGAGTGGTCGGCTGGTACAGGTTCTCACTCATATGACTGAAACGATAACTGAATGACGTGTGAAATGTAACTAAGAATTAGTGACAATGATTGATGGAAATCATCTGGTGGTGAAGCATCTTCTCGTCCGATCGCTTTGATCTAACGCCTTTGTCTTCGTCTTGTAAGATCTCCAGGTTTGTGAATAGCATCAGCATCTCGTAGCGTCTCTAAAATCCACAGCCTCAACCTTTAGTAATCATCTCCAAGCTATGAGCAGCATCAACAATTTGTAGAATATCAACAAGTGGAATACGCGCATGGAATATGGTACATGGAGTACACATAGAATGCACATTAAATAATCGGTATGGGGTCGATCATCTGACATGATTTTAAAGGAAATTAATTGGTTAAACGGTTAGAAAACCATCATGATAACTTGTCAATGCCAGCATATACATCATTCTGGTTGCATAGAGAAACGCTAAAGTGTGGTTAAACGAAATTCAACGATGATTTTCCTGAAAGCATGATTAATGAAAATCAACCATGACTATCATGAAAGCAGTATTAAATGAAATCCAACAATGTCTTACATGAAATCATAAACAACAAAAGAGACGTAAGACGTAATCAACATGAAGACGAAATCATCATGAAGAAACATGAAAAAACTTACATGAAGGAGTATACAACATAATCAGCATGAAAACGAAGTTAACCATGATAGTATGAAAACATACTTGACATAGAAGACATAGTAACTTATGAGGGGAAATTTTTTTATGACAATAATGAAACGAATCCGAAGATCGTTGGTGTGGACGACCATGGGTCGGTTCATAAAATAAAATTTGACATGATTTATTTGATTAGGACATAATACATAATCATGAAAAAAAATTATGCATGAAATCATGAAATTTATGCATGAAAACAGTGTATGAATGCATGATAATGGAAATGACATGACGAGGATGAATGCCTATGGGTCGGTTCATCAGAACAAAATGATTCGATAAAAAGCACATGCGAATAAATATGGCCAGTCGTGTACTAATCATTACTTAGTCAAAATACCTGCAACAATAATACGTGGAATAAATGAGTGAAACTCAGCTGTCAAAACTTAATAGAAAATTTTTTTATGTGACCAATTATAAACTACTAGGGTTCAGTCCACATTAGCCACAGTTCACAAGGAACATCATGCATGAAACAAAGACACATAACTAAGTATGGATGATGGTTGTTCATCCATATTAGTAAAACAATACCGATGAAAACATCATGGTTAAAACAACAAAGTGCTGAAAACATCAGCACGTGGAATAACAAGCGTTAACTTAGGAAGCTTCTAGTGACTACCCACTAGTCAAAGGTCGAGTTTTAGAGCCTACAGGTTGAAGCCTTGGGCTCTGATACCATAATTGTAACACCCACTTTGATAAGTGGACCGTTACGCGTAATTATGGCGTGTCATCAAAGCATGCAAGGTAATATGTACTAAAACATACATGACCATAGGGAAGACCGGAATCAAACATCGGTTCCCAAACATAAGCCCAAAACATAAATAAAGTAAATGAACTAAGAGGACAAGACAAGTGTCCAAACAAGCATAATTATGAAGGCAAAAAGGAGAAGAAGTCTAAGGCAGCTTCCATCCTATGCACGTCCTCCATAAGCTCAATTCTGTCCTTGGGTACCTGCCGTTTTGGGACATGGAAAGGAAAGTAACGGCTGAGCAATACGCTCAGTGAACGGATATACGACATAGTATGAATGGCTAAAACATAAATAAGAGTAATAGCAGCGGAAATGTATAAGTCCTAGAAAACCTGGAACATGTTTATAAAACTAGTTTTATAGTTTGAAAAGACTTATGTTTTTATGTAAAATCCGTATTAATTAGCCAATAGCCTATATAGGTCATGAGGTTCCATCGTGTATGAATACTTCGAGGGGAGACCTCGTCATGCAATTAGAGGGGTTGCCTCTAATTAAATAGTCTGGGTAGGAGGGATCAACTCCTAGTGAAGGATGCAAGGCACACATCGCATTCACTATGATAATACTGGTAAAACATGTAACTAGGATGCACCCATACGCCCCACATGATAATATAATATAATGGCCAAAGCTGAAAAAGGGACGCCAAGAGCAATCACTTCGCCGTGGGGAAGTCATAACACTGGTGCCTCCAGTGTTATGGTTATGGTACCTCCATAACTAGGTGGCACTGGTCATGTATGTATATGGCTTAGGCTCTTATTCTAACATAAGTATCAAACATATAAAAAATACTGGGAAAATAGTTGGCTGCAAACGAGGAATCCTAATAAGGAAAGAATATCCATAGTAAGTGTGAAAACACTTATCCTTTTACCACTTAAAACAAATAAAACCGAGACCAAAACGTGTGTTTAATGTCGTAAAAGTCGGAATTATGCGTGGTTTGTGTTTTTGTTGTGTTTTAGGACCAAAAGATGAAAAAGGAAGAAAACACAGGCTTTCACGGGCTTTTATCGAATAAAAAGACGAAAGACAAAGTCAAAAGATCAAGAGTGCAAAAGGAACAGAAGTCAAAGGCCTATTCTGAAGATTTATTGAAGAAAAAGACCAAAGACGGAAGTTTAACGAAGTCGAAGAACCAAATCTAATAAAATAAGAAAATTAGAAGACGAGTTCATTTTATTTATCGACAAATCCCGAGACAAAGTCGAGAAAGACGAATTAATTAAAAAGACGAGAAGAAAAGAAAAAGAAGGAAGCAACAACACCAACTTTCCTTCCACCTATAAATAGACTAAAAATCTTTCATTTGTATTATTAGATAGTTTTTCATTAAGGTAATTAGGAGTAGGTGTAATCAACTTTCTCTCTAAAGTTTTCATTTCATATTTTTAATCTTTTCATCTTAATCTTTCAATTGTTGGATCTTAATTTTTAATCTTTAATTCAAACTTTTCAATTAATCTCATTGTTCATTTCTTGTTTTAATCTTGAGTTTGATTTGGTTAAATATCATGTAGCTTATTTGATCTTATTTCTTATTTGATTGAAGTGCTTATTTTATTGTTATTATTATTTTTATGTGATTGATGGTTATAGCTTATTGTGCTTATTGCTTATTTTGTGTTTAGCTTATTTTCATTTGAGTAGATTTGGTAGATTAAATGTTTTTAAGGTTGATTTTATAAATTTTTCTTATTTGGTGTTTTTAGAGTTTTTTATTTGTCTTTTGTTTAGCTTATTTTAAAAATTAGTTTGCCTTAATTTTTGGTTATTTGGTTTTAGCTTATTTTTCCTTTAATCCGAATTATATAAACCCCTTAATTCTAAACTGTCATGAACTTCCTTATTCCGAATTAGGTTCTAAACCCTAATTCCGACTTATTTTCTTTGTATTATTCCGAATTGGATATAAATCCCTTTTTCCAAATTAGGTTAGAATTTAGATAATCCGAATTAGGTTAGATTTTGTGTTTTCCGAACTAGTTCTTTATAATCCATTTTTCCGAATTATATGCATAAATCCTTTTTCCGAATTAAGCCCTAGTGAGTTATTCCGAATTACAAACTTGTCTCTTATTCCGAATTAACATAAAAATTTCATTCCGAATTGTATACTTGATTTATTCCGAATTAATATCTTAGAAATATTCCGAATAAGGTTTAGTTATAACATTCCGAATTACGTTCTGGTTTTCTTACTCCGAATTGTTTCCCACAAATGTCTTATTCTGAATTAACTTTTTCCTTATAAATTCCGAATTAAGTTGTTGTTTTTTTATTCCGAACTAATATTTCATATGTTTTTCCGAATTGTGTTTATTTTGGGGATTCCGAATTAGTTGATTATTCCAAATTAAATATATGAATTTTTCCCGAATTAGTTTCTTTGGATTTTGTTTTCCGAATTGTTTTAAGATTTTAATTTTCTCGGCAAATTTTGTCAAGTTTAATTTCAAAGTGTTTTGTTTAGGTTTTATTTTAAATTTACTTTTAATCAAGTTTTAAATTTGTTTAATTTCTTTATTAATTGTCATTTGTATTTAGTTTATTTTTAGAATTAGATGACCATTTTATTTTTACTCACCAAGAACGACTGAGTCACACTTTAAACTAAAAATCAATTCGAATTGAAACTAGAGCAAGTTTTATATAGTAAAAATCAGTTATCAAAATAGCGCCGCTGCCGGCTCTTTTCGTAAAGATTAACGGTTTTTTGTGAGAGACGCGTTAGATTTTGGGATCCGTTCACTCGTGAATGTTATTTTTCTTGCAAAAATTTCAAAAGTTTTCAAAAAAATAAAAAATTTCAAAAATCCAAAAACATTAAAAAAATCATTGAAAGCATTTCTTTTCGAAAGTTTTGCAACAAAAATATTTTCTTTTTACTTTAACTTTGTTTCTTCTTCTATTTCTTTTCTATCTTTTTCTTTTGTAGGTGTATGCGTACCCGTTCACGGAAGAGGAAATCCATTCAAGCCGTTATCATCAAGCCTCGTGTTATTAATACCATGGATAACCGTCCAATGATCGAGCTCTTGCAATCACACGTTGAAGGCAACGACGATGCAATTGTGGTGCCGACTATTGACGCAAACAACTTCGAGCTCAAAACCGGTTTTATTCAAATGGTCTCTACAACACCTTTCTTGGGCCGCACTCATGACGATCCTCACGATCATAGCAAGAGGTTTGTTTACTTAACTAATACCGTGAAATACAATGGGGTCTCACAAGAGGTAATTCGTTTGCTCCTCTTTCCTTTCTCTCTCGAGGGACAAGCCCGAGCTTGGCTTGATAAGGAACCACCCCAAAGTATTGCCACATGGGCGGACTTAGAGACCAAATTCGTTAACTACTTCTTTCCACCCTCACGTACTACCGCTTTGCGGAATGATATCATTAATTTTGAACAAAAGTACGGTGAGACATTTAGTGAATCTTAGGATCGTTTTAAGGAACTTTTAAGAAAGTGTCCACAACACGGTTTTACTAAGGTGCATCAATTTAATACTTTTTATAATGTATTAAGTTTGAATGACCAAGATTCACTAAATAGTGCTTCGGGGGGTAATATTCTTGTCAAATCCATGAACGAGGCTTGGGCAATTATTGAAAACAAGGCCAAGTGAAAACTAAAAGTGTGAGGGCTACTATGGCTAGTACTAGTGATAGTGAGACCAACAATAAAATTCAAGCACTTACATCAATTGTGACAAAACTTGCCTTACATGTTCACAATACACCTAGTCAACATGTGAATGCTCTTAATGTGACTTGTGAAACATGTGGTGGACCACACTCTTATGCTAATTGTGATAAGGCTTATGACCAATCTCACGGGGAAGTGTATGCTTACAAAAACACGGAGAGGGTTCATTTCAAGCCAAATGTCGATGTTAATCATTTGTCCTATAATTCGACAAATTATTTGGCTCCACCCGGTTTTCAACAAACACCACCCCCACCCACCCATAACAACCAAGGGCCACCAAGAGCTAATTTTCAACCAAATGCAAATCTGAGGGGCTATAATGCTAATCAAGGAACTTATCAAGTGAAAAACCAAGGCTTTCCAAACCAAGGTTTTAATCCACAAGGTTTTCCACCATACAACCAATACCCAAACCAAGGTTTTCAACAACAAGGGTTCAATTTACCTAATCCACAAATGGACTTAGTTCTTCAAAAGATTTCAGAACAAGATAAGAAATTAAAGGAAATGCAAGAGTCCACGGATAGGAAATTCGTTCAAATGTTTCAAGCCCTTCGTCCCCAAGGTGCTATTCTTTCTACAACCGAAACCAACCCTAGAGCTAATGTGAGTGCTATTACTACCCGCAGTGGAGAAACTTTAGTAGGACCTTCTATCCCTCCCCCAGTTACTCCAACTTCATCTCCTCCACCCTCATTTATCCCTCCTACTACCACGCCTAGTACTAGTTCTCCATTACCATCTTCAACTCTTCCTGAAGTTGTACACAAGACAAACCCTTCACCCTCTCAACCTTTAACATCTCAACCTTCACCTTCTACACCTTCTCCACCTACACCTCCTAAGCCCAATATTCTTTATCCTTCTCGGTTAGACAAGTGCAAAGTGCTCACTAAGGAGGATACTCAAGTTACTTCCTTTTTGAAGATGATCACACAAATGAACTTTAACATTAGCCTTGTTGAAGCACTTGTCCAAATGCCGAAATTTGTTAAAGCGTTCAAGGAGTTGCTTAGTAAGAAGGAAAAGATGGCTGAGTTTGTCAACACTCAATTAAATGAAAAGTGTTCTGCAGTCCTTCTCAAAGAACTTCTGGAGAAACTTGGAGATCCCGGTCGTTTTGTGTTACCTTGTTCATTTTATCAAATCAAGGAATGTACTGCCTTAGCCGATCTCGAGGCTAGTATCAATTTAATGCCATTAAGTGTTTGGAAGAAGTTATCATTACCCGATCTTATACCAACATGTTTGACTCTTAAGCTAGCAAATCGAACTCTCGCTTACTCCGTTGGTTTTGCCGAAGATATTTTGTTAAAGTTTGTACCTTCACTTTTCCGGTTGATTTTGTTGTTGTTGACTATGAGATGGATCCTCGTATTCCGTTAATACTTGGACGACCATTCTTGAGAACCAGAAAAGCTTTAGTCGATGTTGCCGAAGGTGAACTATCAACAAGTGTTTAAAATGGGAAAGATTACAATCAAATCAAACGGAAAAGAATCGACGAACATGATTGACGTACTTTAAGACGAGCTTGTTCCAACTCCGTTGGAAACTACAAAACTTAACGTCAATGATTTTGTACTACACAACAATCCTCTTTTCGAGACTTTCTATGATAATCCACTTTTTCAATAACATGTGGACGATTCTGATGATTCTCTTCCCAATTTAGATGCTCCACCAATCTATGATGAATATGATGATTATACTTCTGATTTGGATGCTCCACCAATTTATGATGAATATGATGATTCTACTTCCGAGTATGAAGACATGACATTTATGATGACTTTGATGATGTTGACACTCTTTCGAGTGATTCTTCTAGTGTTGTGTCTTCTAATGATGATTTTGCTTCTATTTTCGACGAGGATCCTCCACCAACAACGCTTGATACTACTTTAGAGGATTACTCTTTTGAGGAAGATTTGGCCACCTTTCTCAACACTTACTTTCCTAATGAGCATGATTCTCCTCCTTTGGATTTTGATTATGGCCTCTACCCTCCTTCGGATGTTAAGAAACCCGTTTCAAAGGAGAAGAAACCGGGCGACACCAACATTCGTAGTACTTATGTTTTGACACCTCTCTTTCCACCTTATTCGGATGAGATTGTGTGGTATATGGGCGGATATTCTTCAAGGTCTACTGAGTGTCATTCTTATTTTCCCCAAAAGGAAAAGGTGTTCGATCCGGGTATTACAGTTTTTAAGCCATCTTAGTATCCATCTGATGAAATAAAAGGAAAGACTTTTGGAAAATACGGAGCTATGCTTTCACCTTACCATACCTTCTATCACCGTGCTCAAATTTTGCTTAAGGGAACCTCGCCTACTCTACTTTGGCTTGTGCTCTTCACCTTAGGCTTATGCTACTTGTTGGATGAGAACCATGTATTTGACCCCGACGGATTTTCTTCAAGGTTTTCTATGAGTTTTCAACCATAGTATTCGGGGTCAAGTCAGGCTCATGACTCGGTTAACAAAAACAAGCGCTTCTCGGGAGGCAACCTGATGATCTATCCTTCTTTATCCATTTTCATAATAAGTGTAGGGGAAGCCATGTAGATGTTTGTTGTTTTGTTTCTTATGATGTGCAGGGATTAAAGGTTTCAAAGATCCACTTTTGATGATATTTGACGACCCGTGATCCCGTGTACCCGTCTTTCCGGTTCTATCCTAAACTCTTGTGATTCAATATTTTATCATTTATGTTGAAATAGGAATCACTTTAGTTGTCTCTTCGTTAGCAAGATTTAAACAACGTGCACAGTGTCTTAAGTGTAGGGGAGTTTACTTCCACATGCTTAAACATTGAGGACAATGTTTATATTAAGTGTAGGGGAGACTTCTATTGAAGTTAAGTGGGATTTTCCATGAATTTGGCCTCATTTTAACCAGAAAATTGATTTTTTCGACATTTTTCGAAATTTTTGATCTATTTTGGCCTAGTAGTGTTTTCCTTTATTATCGTTATTTTCGTTCATCGTATGTATTATTTCATTTCTAGAATAAAGTCAAAAATAAAGAAAAAAATTAATAAAATAAAATAGTTTTAACAAGTTTAGATGTCTTTGATATATTAGGCCCGTCGTGAATATTTTGACTAAACCCGGGTTTACTTATTTAAGTTTACTCTAGCTAGTATCCTTAACCATATGGACCTTAATTGGTTTATTAGGCTAAACATCCACGACTCTCATTCCTTGAGATTTTAAATTATGGAGAACGAGAGATGATAAAGTCAATTATAAGTTTTGTATTCTTTCATGAATTTATGTGAGTTAATTATAAGCTTTTTCTCCCATCGCTTGTCAATAAATAATTGCAATAAATAAGGTCATACGATTTGAAAAGTTACTTAGCTTCTAGCCCAAGATCGTTTAAAGTTGCTCGGGATTAATTAGAGTTCATAGCCAAGGCATAACTTATTGAAGCGGGATGCGAAGGTTGGCGAGTCCAAAAAGGCCCTACAATGCATGAGGGCTACATTTTGTTGCTAAAGATCCAAGATGATGTGAAGAATCATTATTCAAAAATCAATATAAAGGATCGAGACACACGACGAGAAGTAATTACTCTCATAAAGATCATGGAGAAGTCTATCCAGAAAGACCCTAACAAGGTATAAGGATAAATAGAACCAAGTCCGAAAAGGAGGAGGATCGTTGTATATCAAAATCCCAAATAAAGATTGAAGAAAAATGAAGAAGTCGTGGTCTAAGTTTGAAGAATCTCTCAAAAACCTCAAGCGAAGAAATTCTAATTATGAAGAGAAGACCATTATTTTAAAAACGTCTCTCAAGATTCGAAGTATGAAGTAAATGCCAAATATCGGTCCGAGAGAGGTCCCAAATCGTGAAACGAGTTATGCCAAGATATGAACTTTATGAGGTTTCGAGAAGCAGTTTTAAAAGATCTTGTCCTTTAGCTAACTATGGATTAAATCGTCCTACTTTATTTTCAGCCTTAATAAATTATCGAAATAAGTCAAAAATGCATCCTCGTGATCATACAAGACAAAAATAAAATACAAGAGATACACCTAGGAATAAGGGGGTCTAAGTGAATAGTTGAGCCACATGAGTAAGTGTTAGCTTTACTAACTTATAATAACAATGATCTCGTTTTTAAGCTTAGTATGGGGAACGTGAAACTTGAGGGTGAATAATATTCATGACACCAAAGCCCTAATGTAAGTCTTTGATTTCTTTACAAGTTTCTTCCTTCAAACATTTCCGTAATTTTCTATCTTTTTTGTTTCTATAGTATCGTAGTACATAAAGAAGGCCAAGGTGGGTTAATTATAAGGAGAATGTAAATCTTGCTTTGAAATTAATGCATTGCATGAGGTCATTGCAATAGTCAGTGTAGGGGATTTAATAAGTGTGAAAACACTTATCCTTTTACCACTTAAAACAAATAAAAACGAGACCAAAACGTGTGTTTAATGTCGTAAAAGTCAGAATTATGCGTGGTTTGTGTTTTTGTTGTGTTTTAGGACCAAAAGATGAAAAAGGAAGGTAACACGGGATTTCACGGGCTTTTATCAAAGAAAAAGATGAAAGACAAAGTCAAAAGATCAAGAGTGCAAAAGGAACGGAAGTCAAAGGCATATTCTGAAGATTTATTAAAGAAAAAGACCAAAGACGGAAGTTTAACGAAGTCGAAGAACCAAATCTAATAAAAGAAGAAAATTAGAAGACGAGTTCATTTTATTTATTGACAAATCCCGAGACAAAGTTGAGAAAGACGAATTAATTAATAAAACGAGAAGACAAAGAGAAAGAAAGAAGCAACAACACCAACTTCCCTTCCACCTATAAATAGACTAAAAATCTTTCATTTGTATTATTAGATAGTTTTTCATTAAGGTAATTAGGAGTAGGTGTAATCAACTTTCTCTCTAAAGTTTTCTTTTCATCTTAATCTTTCAATTGTTGGATCTTAAATCTTAATCTTTAATTCAAGCTTTTCAATTGATCTCATTCTTTATTTCTTGTTTTAATCTTGAGTTTGATTTGGTAAACCATCATGTAGCTTATTTGATCTTATTGATTATTTGATTGAAGTGCTTATTTCATTGTTATTATTACTTTTATGTGATTGATGGTTATAGCTTATTATGCTTATGTGTTTAGCTTATTTTCATTTGAGTGAATTTGGTAGATTAAATGTTTTTAAGGTTGATTTTATAAATTTTGCTTATTTG
Organism: Glebionis coronaria; assembly: GCA_025667525.1. Taxonomy (NCBI): domain Eukaryota; kingdom Viridiplantae; phylum Streptophyta; class Magnoliopsida; order Asterales; family Asteraceae; genus Glebionis; species Glebionis coronaria. The sequence continues at coordinate 217,955,794 of CM046877.1, forward strand.
GTGTTTTTAGAGTTTTTATTTAGCTTATTTTAAAAATTAGTTTGGCTTAATTTTTGATTATTTGATTAATTGGTTTTAGCTTATTTTTCCTTTAATCTGAATTATATAAACCCCTTTATTCCGAACTGTCATAAACTTCCTTTTTCCGAATTAGGTTCTAAACCCTAATTCCGACTTATATTCTTTGTATTATTCCGAATTGGATATAAATCCCTTTTCCCGAATTAGGTTAGAATTTAGATAATGCGAATTAGGTTAGATTTTGTGTTTTCCGAACTAGTTCTTTATAATCCATTTTTCCGAATTATATGCATAAATCCTTTTTCTGAATTAACCCCTAGTGAGTTATTCCGAATTACAAACTTGTCTCTTATTCCGAATTAACATAAAAATTTCATTCCGAATTGTATACTTGATTTATTCCGAATTAATATCTTAGAAATATTCCGAATAAGGTTTAGTTATAACATTCCGAATTACGTTCTGGTTTTCTTACTCCGAATTGTTTCCCACAAATGTCTTATTCTGAATTAACTTTTTCCTTATAAATTCCGAATTAAGTTGTTGTTTTTTTATTCCGAACTAATATTTCCTATGTTTTTCCGAATTGTGTTTATTTTTGGGATTCCGAGTTAGTTACATTTTGATTATTCCGAATTAAATACTTGAATTTTTCCCGAATTAGTTTCTTTGGATTTTGTTTTCCGAATTGTTTTAAGATTTTAATTTTCCCGCCAAATTTTGTCAAGTTTAATTTCAAAGTGTTTTGTTTACTTTTTATTTTAAATTTACTTTTAATCAAGTTTTAAATTTGTTTAATTTCTTTATTAATTGTCATTTGTTTTAGTTTATTTTTAGAATTAGATGACCATTTTATTTTACTCACCAAGAACGACTGAGTCACACTTTAAACTGAAAATCAATTCGAATTGAAACTAGAGCAAGTTTTACATAGTAAAAATCAGTTATTAGTCCATACTGAAGGGATGGGAAATCCGTACCTTATGTCCAGTGAACGAAGAAGACGAAAGAATGAAAGTCCTACTCTGATCTCACTAATGCTACATAAATAGAGGACATGTATAAGTATTATGTTTACTGAGTACGTAACTGATTATATCATGTCTTAGCTTGTTTTATATGTTCTTGTCTTGTTTTACTGATTTTAAGGTTATGCTGTATTTATCATGTATTCTATGTATTTTGATTAAGTATTACTTGTATTTCTTGTATTATTATACTTGTTGTGTAATAATAAGTAACTTTCTAAAAATAGCAGGTTTCCTAAAATAGAAAGTTTCTAAAAATAGAAAGTTTCCAAAACGTAGAAAGTTTCCAAAAATAGATTAGCTTCTAAAAATAGATTAGTTTTTAAAAATAGAAAGTTTCCAAAAATAGTAAGTTTCCTGAAATAGCAAGTTTCTATATTTAGAAATAAGCTGGATTAATAAGCTAATAATATAAGCTTAAGTTTACTGGTTAAATATCATAAGTCATGTAATTATTTGTATAGTTTATAAATAATTGTTAACTAAATAAACTATAGGTTATGCGATTTAATTAAATATAAGCATGATTAATTAAATTAATGAAATACTTAGGTTAAACATGTATTAATATTTTATTAATTATAACCTAAGTCATGTTTATTAATTAATTACATTCCATGTTTTAAATAATTAATTAATACTATAGTCTAAATTAAGTAATAAAAATACTTAGGTTAAAACATGTATTATTTACTAAATAATAATAACCTAAGTCCATGTTAAATTAAATTAATTACTAGCCATGATTTAATTAATTTAATTTTCTTGTTAAATAATATAACTTGTTAAAAATGTAAACTTGTAAAAATTACCCATGAACCGAACCCATGTTTCAATTTAGACCTAACGTGAACTGGACCGGATTCCCTTTGAACCAGACCGAAACAAAGACCCCCTTAGCAGTGGCTACCCGGCCTAGCCGGTTGCCACTGCTAGTACCTATTCACCACCGGCTTAAGCCGGTTGTTTCCCCTGCCCTACTGTGTGTTCCCACCGAAAGACCACAACAGCCACCGGCTTGAGCCGGTGGTGTTGTTGCTGCTGCGCCGAGTCCACAGCGACCACAAGGCCACCCCTACTTGCGGCAGGGTCCTTGTTGCTTGCTTTCGACCAACCACCAGCCACGCCGAGACCTTGGGTCTCAGTGGTGGTGTGATTTAACCAAGCCGAGAGCTACGGCTCTCGGTTCGTGCGATTCGGCCGAACAAACCCCCAACCCAAATCCTTTTTCTTGTTTTATGATTACACCCTCATGTTTATTACTTGTTTTTAACATAACATAATCACGTGTTCATGATTTAAATAAAAGAATAAACAGAAAAGGATTAAAAGGTTTACCAAATGCGTGAATCGACTGAGAATAATAACACGAACAATAACACTCAATTTCCAATCACCAAGATTAATCAAACACCCCTTTGGTGTCGCTATAGCCGACGGCAAGGAGAGCAAAAGGAGGCTAGGGTTTTTTATTTATCAAAACTCTGTAGAATGAATGTGTCAAAACCCTTTTGTTTATTTTAGTTAAACCAAAACTAGGCCTGGGCCCTCCCTTGTCTTTGTTGTCTTCGGCTATAAGGGGCCCACAAGGGAAACCCGTATGTTTTCCGTGTCTAACATTTTACATGTTCATACGTTAGCGTTTTCGTGTTATATCTTAATCAGTTGTTCTTGTTATAATTAAATACTTGTACGTAAACGATATTTATCGTATACTAAGTACATACGTAATTACGTGTTCGTGATTTAATGTTCATGATTCCATGTTCGTGATAATTATTATGGTTAATAATTATCGTGTAATATCACGTACTTGATAATTATCGTGTAATAAAATGTACAAAATCTATGTAATTAATACTCGTGACACGTGTTCGTGCTATAAAGGAAAGTTTTAATTGGTTCGTATGTTTACTAAGTGTACTGTTCATGGTAAAAGCATGCGGGTTTTACAAATAGTCATCACTAAGGCTTGAACTCTTAGAGGTCTTTCACGAGGTTTCCTACTTAAAGCAGCGGCTACAACATTAGCCTTTCCTGGGGTATAACGAATGTCACAATCGTAATCCCCAAGTAGTTCCAACCAACGTCGTTGTCTCATGTTGAGCTCTTTTTGGTCCGAGATGTGTTGGAGACTTTTGTGATCGGTGTACACCACACATTTGGTACCATAAAGGTAGTGTCTCCAAATCTTGAGAGCAAAGACAACCGCGCCTAATTCCAAATCGTTAGTAGTGTAATTTTCCTCGTTTGGTTTTAGTTGTCGGGACGCGTAAGCAATAACCTTTTTCCTTTGCATAAGGACCGCGCCTAGACCCTTAATCGAAGCGTCACAATACACTTCAAAGTCTTCACTACCCTCGGGTAATGCAAGAATTGGCGCATCACAAAGTTTTTGCTTAAGAGTTTGGAAAGAAGATTCTTGATCGTTTCCCCAAATAAACTTCTTGTTCTTTTGAGTCAATTCCGTCATAGACTTAGCGATCTTCGAAAATCCTTCGATAAATCGTCTATAATAACCGGCAAGTCCAAGCAATTGGCGAATCTCCGTAGGAGTCGTAGGAGTCGTCCAATCCTTCACCGCTTCGCTCTTAGCGGGATCCACGTGGATACCACTACTATCCGTCACATGCCCGAGAAATTGTACCGTGTAAATCCAAAACTCACACTTTGAAAATTTCCCGTATAATTGTTCTTGTTTCAACAACTCCAAAATTTTATTCAAGTGCTCCTCGTGATCTTCCTTAATACGAGAGTAAATAAGGATGTCGTTAATGAACACGATTACGAATTTGTCCAAATAGGGTTTACACACACGGTTCATGAGGTCAATAAATACCACGGGTGCGTTGGTCAACCCAAATGGCATGACTTGGAATTCAAAGTGACCGTATCGGGTCCAAAACGCCGTTTTGGAAATGTCTTCTTCTCGATCTCTAAGTTGATGATAACCCGACCTTAGGTCAATCTTTGAATAAATGCTCGAACATTGAAGTTGATCAAACAAATCATCGATCCTTGGTAAAGGGTAACGATTCTTTATAGTAAGTTTGTTCAATTCGCGATAATCGATGCACATACGGAAAGATCCGTCTTTCTTTTTCACAAATAAAATCGGGGCTCCCTAAGGTGAGGAACTCGGTCTTATAAATCCTTTGTCGGTAAGGTCCTTTAGTTGGTCGGCTAGTTCCTTCATTTCGGCGGGTGCTAGTCGATAAGGTGCTCTTGCAACGGGTGCGGCTCCGGGGGTTAGTTCGATGTGAAATTCTACTTGACGAAGTGGCGGTAATCCGGGTAAGTCTTCGGGAAAATCACGAACAATCGGAACGTCTTCAATTTTCTTCTCCTTAGGGTCGGCTTCATTCTTACTAGTAACTTGGATAAGGAAAATAGGACGACCTTTTTCGATGTACTTTTGGGTCTTTGTACATGAGATAAAATTCAAAGTAGCTTGGCCTTTCACGCCATTCCTTTCCCCGACGATGATTAAGGTTCGACTTCCGTAAGGAACACAGACTTGTTTTTCATGGCATACTATCTCCCCATGGTACTTGGATAGCCAATCCATACCAACGATAAAATCAAAGCTTCCAAGTTCGATAGGTAAAAGGTGTAAAACCCCAAAATTTGGGCTTTTGACACGTCACCGGCCTTTATTATTATTATCGTTCATCATATAATATTTTTACGGATCACTTTTATAACATATCAACACAAGACTTATTGCGTACAAAAATCATGATTTTAGTATATAAAAAAAAGTGAAGTATTTTAACTTAATATTATATACACACGTTTACCTTAAGAAATATCGTCATATTTAAATTACAACTTATAACTAGATTCATAATTAAATTTATATTTAATTATTCAGGATTGTTCGATTAAAAGATTAATTAAATTATTTATTTTTCTTATTGTAATAACTTACGAGATATTTAATGGGAATTCATTAAAACGATACAATTCCATGACGAACGATAAATAATCAATATTTAACTACACGGACCCCTTATAATTTATCCCTTTGACTTCCCTACGCACGGCTAGGAAAAGGAGAATTAAGGGATGTACATGTTTTTGCCATACTTTGCTAAATTTAGACTATGTAAACAAGTAAACCTAAGATATTTTCCCAAATCTTACACAAAATCCTACAAAATATTATGCTAGATCTCATACAATCCCCATTTGATCTCCTAAATCCCCTTGACTTTGTAACCTACTGCAAAACACACAAATGAGAAGGAAAGCATGTTTCTAATTTAAGCATGTGGGAAATCCTACACCAAATCTTGCAAATCTTACAACATATCTAGCATATATCTTTCCTAAGATATCATAGTACCTTCCAAGATACATCAAATCTTCTTGTTGCTTGTTATATCCGAATCTCACAAGGAATACACAAACACAAAACATTTGAATCATCCTCATTCTCTCTCTCAACCTACGACTTTATTTACATTCTTCACCAAAATCCTCCAAAACTCATCCACTTCATCATGTACTAGCTCAAATTTATGCCTCCCACATCATAAATATTAATCATTGGTTACTCCTACACCAACTTGATCTCCAAGGCAAAAAAAAGAAGCTACACGAGCTTTATGGGTCACGGATTGCTTGGTGAAATAGGGTTCATACACGACATTTCTAGTAGATCTCGGGTTCACTTGTTTATCATCATCCTTCCTACAACCAAAGTAAGTTCTATAACCTCATTTTCATTATTTTCTTTGAATTATCTTAAAACATACACTTTTATATAATTATGAATATTTATAGATTTAAACATATGAACTTGTACAAAGTTGAAACACATAAAAAAAGCCATAAAAGGCCACGACGTATTTTTTTTTATGAATACATAAGCACAAAACAAGAACTAGTAGTACAACCTCCTGATGTAGCAACACACCCTTGGGAAACGTGCGCATAAAACACGAGTTGGGCAAAAACTATAGTAGTAGGTCTTAAGTTACCCCTTGATGTGTCGTGGATAGTATAGTGATAATTAGATTATGTTATAGGGTAAATTAGAAAATTAACTTTAGGAAAAAGTAATAGACTAATAATACCAATGACGAATTCAATTAAACACGTGAGTGAGTCGAGTTCGTTGTACACGAAGATCTTATGAATTTGAGACGTTTTGCTTTGATTTGGACAATCGATTTGAATTGGTTTTCGGTTTTTAAACTACGATTAAAATCTACGAGTTTTAAGCTATTTAAAATTAACCTAAAGTGCATGAATCGTAAACCCCGCCTATTTTAAAAATCGACAAACAATTAATTATAATTAACACACTAATTAAAAATCAAACTAATATAATAATCTATAAAAAATTAATCTCTTTTAAAACTAATTTACTATATTAAAATTTCTATAAAACAAATCTAATTAAAAACTATATTTATTTAAATCTAAAGTTATAAAAAAAATCTAATTAATAAAAATTTAAACTAATTAAACTTTTTAAATAAAAACATTTTTTTATTTATTTTATTTATTTATTTTATTTTATTTAAACTAAAACGAATTTTGATGAAGACTTTAATTAAAAATTCTATTTAAAAACGTATATAAAGTAATTAAACTTTGCTAAATTGAGTCTGCCTAAGTTAAAAACTACTATAATAATGCAAAAGAGGAAAGTAAAATCAAAAGAGCCTTGAGCTCAAGTGGATAACACGCTGGACCTATAGGCAGGAGGTATCGAGTTCGAAACCCCCACGAGACATTATTTTTGGATTTAATTCTCTTTGACAGAATAACTAAAAGATAGTCTTAGGAAAGACTTTTTTGACAGCTTAATTTGAAAAAGCTGATAGTAACAGATTTAAGTTCAGCTGATAGGAATCAGCACTTGAACTTATCAGTCAATGGGACTGATAAGCTTTAAACTTGGACAAATAAGCAGTAAGCTCAACAGACCAATTGAATAAAGACTAAGATTCAACAAACAAATCAAATAAAACAACGATTCAGCAGAACATATCATCCTAAATAAGCAGGATATTCAGCAAACATTAACCAAATTCAAACTGATATAGATACAATCTATATTCAGCAAAGTTCAGATATAACTGAAAATTTAAATCAGTAAATTGCAACTACAAATATCAAGCTGGGCAAGTAATAGTTTGAACAAATTTATCAAATCAGCTTACTTATAAAAAAAACAGAAGTTGCATAAGCATTCTAAATAAAGAATCAGCAACATATAATAATCAAATATGTACTACTCAGCAGATTAGAACTCAGAAAAGTTCATTCATGAAGATCAAAACGTCAAACTCAGATTCATTACATTTATCCTAAAAAATCTAAATTATCAGATTAAGAAAAACATACCAATTACAAATCCTAAATTAACAGCTTAAACATATTTATCTAAACTTACTGAGAACTTAAGCATATTATTCATCACATAACCAAAACACTTCAGATTCACAAACATTTTATTTCAATCAAGCTCATTAAACTAAATAGAATAATATCTGTTAAAATAAGAAAAAAAAAAGAGAGTGCACCTTTTGCGATTTCCTTTGAGAAGCAGGTTGTGCTGAACAACCTGGTGAACCAAAACGAGACCACCATTCACCATCAAACAACACCAAACGAACCACCAACAATCCTTAAAATTTTACGATCCACAATATTTTAATCTAAACAGTAGGTTTAGAGTTTATCCCAAATCTCATTAATTATTCCATTAAGCTATTGAAAACCTTAATAGAATAACTTTTTATATAATATCAAGATAGAATAGTAGTAAAATAAAATGCAGTAAGATTTAACAGTAAAAAAACAGATTGAAATTAAAATCACTTTTATTAATATCAGAAATGAGTTACAATACTGTAAAAGAAATTACATTAATTCTACACCTAAATTGACATTATAACAGTAATAAAAAATGGGAAGGAATTACAATAGAAATTGGGGGTATTTATAGCCCCCCCAAGGGCTTCCTTGAGCGAATATCCGGATCTTTCAAGGAATATCCCTTTTGATTTCCAGCCTTTGATCTTCACTTTCTTATTCTCTCTCCTGTGAGCATTTGATCGGATGGTAGATATTACACTAACTATCACACGGATTACCAACGTGGCATCCGTGTGCTAGTTGTGTTTCTTTGAAGGCACATGATTGGCTGGTTGAAAGAAATGAGTTGTATACTCCACTGAAACGCAGCCACGTAGCAATCTCTTCCTCATACTTTCTCTTCCTATAAGTTTGGGGGTTTTAATTCCTTTGATGTGAATTACTTGATTAATTAAAAAGCCCTTTATTATTTTGGCTTTTTATTAACCTAGGGTTTGTACACAGTAACATAAAGTTACTGGTTATGGGTGATGGTGAAGAAAGGAGTAAATGGAGAAGAAAGCACAATATAGAATGTAACGAAAACGTGTGAGTGAATGGGAATAATGGGGGTGGGTGCGTTTAATTTATTAATGGAGTGACGTGTGAAAATGTGAGGGGTCAGTGAATGGGTGGGTGAAATATTTAATTGAGATAAAAACGTGTGAGTTTATGTGTGGAACGAGTGATTTATTTATACATTGTGTAAACATATTTGAAACCTAGAAAGCCCATTAATCATTTGTATTTCTTTCAAAACTTGGACAGTTGGGCCTTTAGCCCAATAACATTCATCCGTGTAATAGTTCTCCCATTTTGGGCCGTTTTCAATTTTCAAGCACACCAAAATAGTATCTTGAATTATAAATGGGCTTTTGAGCCCATTTACCCCATTGTGGGACCCACTTGGCCCGTTTTCTCTTAAAATGATGAAATCCGCTAAAGTAGAGCTCGATTTTCGCTTCTAAGATCTTTTTCTTCATTCTCGTGTCGATTTTGCCGATTTTCGCGAACTTGGTACCTACACACATGAAAACAAGAAACAAGCATATCCAAGGCATATTTGATACATTTCATGCAATATTTCATTGTTTTAAGCTACAAATGATATGAGTAAATACACTCATATCAAATTCCCCCATGCTAAGCAATTGCCATGTCCTCACGCAATGATAAAATAAAACTATAACTACACCATTATTCAACTTATGACATTTTATATTGCAAAGACATAAAATAACTTTAAGGATCATAAAAGCTCAAATAGATTCATCGTCCTCGACTTTTCACTTTTCCATGCCAAGTGCAAAAACAAGATCATTGTTATTATAAGTTGGTAGACTAACACGAACTCATGTGGGCCAATTACTCACTTAGACTCCCTTATTCCTATGTGTATCTCTTATATTTTATTGTTGTCTTGAATGATCACGAGGATACATTGTTGACTTATTTCGATAATTTATTAGGCCAAAAATAAAGTGAACGATTTAATCAATAGTTAGCTAAAGGACAAAATCTTTTAAAACTGCTTCTCGGGACTTCATAAAGTTCATATCTTGGCATAACTTGCTTCGCGATTTGAGACCTTTCTCGGACCGATATTTGGCAGTGACTTAATACTTCCAACGTTGAGAGACGTTCACGAAATAATGGTCTTCTCTTCATATAGGAATTTCTTCACTTGAAGTTTTGAGAGATTCATACTTGGACCACGACTTCTTCATTTTTCTCCAATCTTTATTTGGGATTTTGATTTACAACGATCCGCCTCCTTTTTAGACTTGGCTTCATTTATCCTCATACCTTATTTTGGTCTTTTTGGATAGACTTCTTCATGACTTTTTGGGAGTATTTTGCTTTTCGTCATGTGTCTCGATCCTTCATATTGATTTTTGATAAATGAATCTTCACATCACTTGAGATCTTTAGCAATAAAACATAGCCCTCATGTCTTGTTAGGACCTTTTTGGACTCGCCAATCTTCGCATCCCGCTTCAATAAGTTATGCCTTGGTTATGAACTCTAATCCATACCGAGCAACTTTTAAACGATCTTGGGCTAGAAGCTAAGTAACTTTTCAAATCGTTCAACCTTATTTATTGCAATTAAATTTTATTAACAAGTGATGGGAGAATAGGCTCATAATTAACTCACATAAATTCCCGAAAGAATACCAAACTTATAATTGGCTCTATCATCTCTTGTTCTCCATATTGTAAAGTTTGAAAAATGTGAAATCAATGGATACTTAGCCTATTAAATCAAAGTTTTGGGTTTTCAAGTCATCTATAGGATCTTGCATCTTCTTATACTTTTTCAAGTTTTAGAATTTGCGTTTTAAAGTTCCCTTGATAGACGACTTTCTAGGATCAATTATAGGAGCTTGCGAAAAGTTCTTGTTCTTAACTCGTATGAATTAAGACTTTCGCGTTTTAAAACTCCCTATATAAAATCCTAGCAATACTTAATTCAAATACGTTAAGGAAAAGCTAAGGTTAAAAACCGAGTCGAGTCAAAAACTATTCTTATTGAAAGCCTACATTCGTGTCAAAACACTTATTTTATTTATTAAAACTTAAAAAGAACACTAAAAATTTAAAATTTTATTGAAAAATGAGAAAAAAAATACGTTTGGACATGACAAAAGCAATTGCAAGCGATTATATCGATTGACTCCCCCATGCTAAAACCAAACATTGTCCTCAATGTTTCTTAGCTCAAGAGTAACACCCCCTTGCTAAGATACGAAGAGTCTAATGCAAATTCCTAGCATGGAAAGAGCACGCAAATCTATAAGCCGTTTATTAATTATGCCTCAAGATAAAACGTTAGTCGATAAAAATCAAGGGATAGAAAGTGTGCCCCTTTTTGGCATTCAAAGAATGGAAGATCAAGTGGACCGGCAAAAACCGAACACGAGAGTCTTCAAATATTAGGGTCATACCTAAGATCACAACACAACAAAACACGAGCACGAGCTTGAAAGATCAAGCCTTATTAATCGTTAGAAAATAGAAAGAAGATAGAATGTACTCGTTTTTGTTCACCGAGTCATGAGCTCGACTCGATCCCCACATTCATTGGTCCTTAGGGAAGGTGGTGAAAACCGGTATATTAGGATAAAATCCAACATAAAGCGCGATGCCGGGGTCAAAGATCTCATCCTCGTTGTCGGATGACAAACGAAAGGATAAAACTTCAACATAAATCTCTAAAAAGAGATGGTAGTCACAACTAATGGTAAGGATGTAGCATGCTCCCCGAGATAAACTCGCACCAAGATGATTAAAAAGTCTTTCAATTATTGCATCGGTGAAAGGCCGAGATTTCCCTAAATCAATGATTCCAGGGTCAAATACCTCGTCCTCGGTGGAGAAAGGAATAGACAACAAGGTGTCGTCCCCCCATGCTAATCCTAAGTCATATGAAGCACATGGTAAAGGTGGTACAAAAGTCTCAACACTAGTGGTTTAAACTTGCATGACTTTGTTGACCTTTTCACTCTTATGAATGTGAATAAAGGGATCATGGTACTCAAAACGAGTCGCATGGAAAACCCGCACATTAAGATCAAAGCGAGTGGGAAGGATAATAGGAGCAAAAGTAATTTCTCCCTCCGGGTCAACATTGTCATCATCATAAATCGGGTGATCAAACCAAGTATCTTTATCACCGTCATTAGACTCTTCCTCAAATTCTGAAGGAATGTCTATGGAAAGTAACTTATCAAACTCCCTAATGAAAAGATCATCATCACAAAGGTTGTGAGATGTAGGAGGTATGATGTTCTCAAAATCCTCTTGAAACAATGGATTATTGTTCAATGAAACTTCAAAGAGAGGATTTGAGCAAGTCACTAAAGTGTCATCAATCTTATCATCACACGCGGATATAAGATCATCATTCTCATTAGAAGGAAATTCATCGGAGAATTCCTTAAGAATGGTAGGTAAGACACAAGAATCACGCTCGATCTCGAGATCGGAAACGTCTTCACTTCCCCGTGGAAGTGGATCAACAAGTTCATCGGCAAACTTATCGAATGAATAATCACTAACCTCACTCGGTGTGAAGTTTGGAATCAAAGGCTCTTCAATGGAAGATTGTGCCTTAGGAACATCAACATGATCCTTAGAAGAGAGTGAAAACGAGTCCATTTTCAAAGATTGTTCAATTAAAGCAATATCACTCTCGGGATCAAAATTTTCACTAACAAACTCACTAGCATCAAATGGCTCACTCAAGTAATCATCAATTTGTTTTTCAATCTTAGAACTTTCATCCTCGTGTGGATTGAGTGGAGATGAGGTAACATTACAACATGATTCAACAAAATTAGGTTTATCAAGTTCAACACTTTCCAATTTCTTAGAAACCAATCTAGGAATTTTTTCCGGTTTGAAAATCATATGTTTATCCCCATACCTTATTTTAATCTCCTTTTCCCTCATATCAACTAAAACACCGGCCGTACACAAAAATGGTCGTCCTAAAATTATAGGCACACGAGGATTTGGCTCATAATCAATGATAGCAAAATCGGCTAGTAAATGAACTCCCCCACTTTAACAATGACATTTTCCGCTATACCAACCGGATGGGTGGTAGTACCATTAGCAAGCTCAATTATCATTCGAGTAGGCCTAAGTGGTGCATAATCAATGGTTTTCCAAAGGGATAGGGGCATTACGTTAATATTAGCTCCTAGATCGGCTAGAGCTTTGTATTCCCCAAGCTCATCAACAACACAAGGTATCAAGAATTGACCCGGATCTTCATATTTCTTAGGATTTAAATCAAAGAAATCCGAAGCACTAATCACATTCAAAGTAGCCTTGGTGACTTTAAGAAAACTTTGCTTAGGTGGAACATAAATTTTCTCGATCACTCTTTCCACATTATCATCATCATAAACGGTTAAGGCCTTAAGCTCTCCCCTCGGGTTAGGAATGGTATTACTAGGTAAGCAACCCGAAGAAGTAGATGGTTTAGACATAAATCCCTCAAACATCGAAAGCAATTTATTTTGACTTTGTTCCAAACTTTGGTGCATACGATTTTGATTTTGCTCTAGCCTTTGTTGATTAAGCTCAATCTTATTATTTTGCCCTTTAATCGTATTTTGAAAATCAAGTTTCAAAGTATTAATTTGCCCTTGAATGTTATTTTGAAAAGCTTTCATATTTGCCTCATTTGACTTGATATAGCTTGACAAATCATTCTGATTATTTCTTTGAAAACCTTGATTGTTTTGGTTAGCATTAAAACCATTTCCTTGATTATAATTCCCTTGGTTACCACGGTTAAAATTATTCCCATTGTATCTATTGTTGTACCTATTTTGAACCAGTGGAAAACCCGGTGGAGCAACATGATTTTGACGAGGAACTTGACCGTTGGAGCCATAAGTTCCCGTCGCGGCAAAAGCACTAGCTTGATCGAAACCCGTGTTTAAACAAGCATAATTAGGATGTGCTCCACCACAAGATACACAAAAACTCTCAACCATATTAATCGATCCATGAGGATTCTTCCTAAACTCATTCAAAAGTGTGTCAATCTTAGAGTCCAATCTAGCAATCTCGGGATTAGATGAATTCACATTGGAAACAACCGGTGTGTTTCGTGAATATTGTGCTCTAGACTTATCCTCAATTATTCTCCACGTGCCTCTCGGAGTTTTTCTTAAAAGATTACCACCCGCGGCGGCATTTAAAGAATCTTGTTCAATCATATTTAGCCCATTATAAAAAGTTTTATTTGATGCAATTCCGAGAAATCGTGGTGTGGACATTGTCTTAACAAATCTTTAAATCTTTCCCATGCAACCCCAAATGATTCATGCACTTTTTGTTCAGATCTAGTGATCTCATTCTTAAAGTGTGTTGTCTTAGATGGTGGAAAGAAATAATTCATAAACTTTGACACTAAATCATCCCATGTTAAGATCGAACCCGGTGGTTCTTTCTCATACCAAAGCTTAGCATTACCCTCGAGCGATTACGGAAAAAGCATGAGCTTAATCGCGTCATTCGGCACATCTCTAAACTTGAGAGTCGAGGTAATTCGATTAAAATTCCGAATGTGAGAATGCGGGCTATCGGTCTCATTGCCACGAAATTGGTCGGCACGAATGAGCGATAAAAGACCCGTCTTAATCTCAAAATGATCCACCAAAATAGCCGGCACAACGATTGCTTCCCCATACCCTTCGGTGGGTGCACGGAGCAATTCCTCCATTGTTTGGTTATCGGCCATCTCTACAACAATAGGTGGAAGCTCGGGTTCCACTATTCGTTGTTGACGATTTCTATTTCTACGAGGAATATTTTCAAGCCTATTAAAATCAATCACAAGACGAGAAGAACGTAATTGCATGCACTACAAAGACGAGAATTTAGAGGATTGAAGAAAAGATATTAGACAAGAAGAAGATTATTTTTGTTATTTTATTTGGTATTGCTCAATCAATAATGATCGATAAAAATCAAGGAATAAGGATAACTACTATGGAAGTAAATTACCCTCGGTCGACTTTGAAACGATAGGTGAAAACCTAAACGTCTCGAGGTTCAATAAGTAAACAACAAAAATAAGATTTAATACTACTTGAGTCGACAAACCAATAATAGGTCGTCCCTCTCAATATACGCACAAGCAAGCGGGGAAACGAGGTGGCACAAAGCACTTAAAAACCTTTTTCCTTAGACAGCCTTTTATAGGACGTCGCCTTATACCCACCTTATAGTTTGTATAAATCGAGTTCAAACTTCTTATTAGTATTTATCTATTTTGCCTTTATTTTTGTTTTGGATTCGAATACAATAGCTAGGTGATGAAATCCCAACTAAGGCTTATTTGAAAGATATTTAAATTTATTGTGCTACGTAATACAATATATTATTCACAAAAAACGAGAAAATCGATACATACTATATAATAGAAAAATAACAAAACTTTCCGAGGAGGGAAAGGATCTTCAAATCAACAAATCTCCACAAAGACGAATCGTACACAAGATCCCCGGCAGCGGCGCCAAAATTTTTGATGTGTCGTGGATAGTATAGTGATAATTAGATTACGTTATAGGGTAAATTAGAAAATTACCTTTAGGAAAAAGTAATAGACTAATAATACCAATGACGAATTCAATTAAACACGTGAGTGAGTCGAGTTCGTTGTACACGAAGATCTTATGAATTTGAGACGTTTTGCTTTGATTTGGACAATCGATTTGAATTTGTTTTTGGTTTTTAAACTACGATTAAAATCTACGAATTTTAAGCTATTTAAAATTAACCTAAAGTGCATGAATCGTAAACCCCGCCTATTTTAAAAATCTACAAACAATTAATTATAATTAACACACTAATTAAAAATTAAACTAATTTAATAATCTATAAAAAATTAATCTCTTTTAAAACTAATTTACTATATTAAAATTTCTATAAAACAAATCTAATTAAAAACTATATTTATTTAAATCTAAAGTTATAAAAAAAATCTAATTAATAAAAATTTAAACTAATTAAACTTTTTAAATAAAAACATTTTTTATTTATTTTATTTATTTATTTTATTTTATTTAAACTAAAACGAATTTTGATGAAGACTTCAATTAAAAATTCTATTTAAAAACGTATATAAAGTAATTAAACTTTGCTAAATTGAGTCTGCCTAAGTTAAAAACTAATATAATAATGCAAAAGAGGAAAGTAAAATCAAAAGAGCCTTGAGCTCAAGTGGATAACACGCTGGACCTATAGGCAGGAGGTCTCGAGTTCGAAACCCCCACGAGACATTATTTTTGGATTTAATTCTCTTTGACAGAATAACTAAAAGATAGTCTTAGGAAAGACTTTTTTGACAGCTTAATTTGAAAAAGCTGATAGTAACAGATTTAAGTTCAGCTGATAGGAATCAGCACTTGAACTTATCAGTCAATGGGACTGATAAGCTTTAAACTTGGACAAATAAGCAGTAAGCTCAACAGACCAATTGAATAAAGACTAAGATTCAGCAAACAAATCAAATAAAACAACGATTCAGCAGAACATATCATCCTAAATAAGCAGGATATTCAGCAAACATTAACCAAATTCAAACTGATATAGATACAATCTATATTCAGCAAAGTTCAGATATAACTGAAAATTTAAATCAGTAAATTGCAACTACAAATATCAAGCTGGGAAAGTAATAGTTTGAACAAATTTATCAAATCAGCTTACTTATAAAAAAAAAACAAAAGTTGCATAAGCATTCTAAATAAAGAATCAGCAACATATAATAATCAAATCTGTACTACTCAGCAGATTAGAACTCAGAAAAGTTCATTCATGAAGATCAAAACGTCAAACTCAGATTCATTACATATATCCTAAAAAATCTAAATTATCAGATTAAGAAAAACATACCAATTACAAATCCTAAATTAACAGCTTAAACATATTTATCTAAACTTACTGAGAACTTAAGCATATTATTCATCACATAACCAAAACACTTCAGATTCACAAACATTTTATTTCAATCAAGCTCATTAAACTAAACAGAATAATATCTGTTAAAATAAGAAAAAGAAAAGAGAGTGCACCTTTTGCGATTTCCTTTGAGAAGCAGGTTGTGCTGAACAACCTGGTGAACCAAAACAGACCACCATTCACCATCAAACAACACCAAACGAACCACCAACAATCCTTAAAATCTTACGATCCACAATATTTTAATCTAAACAGTAGGTTTAGAGTTTATCCCAAATCTCATTAATTATTCCATTAAGCTATTGAAAAACTTAATAGAATAACTTTTTATATAATATCAAGATAGAATAGTAGCAGAATAAAATGCAGTAAGATTTAACAGTAAAAAAAAACAGATTGAAATTAAAATCACTTTTATTAATATCAGAAAATGAGTTACAATACTGTAAAAGAAATTACATTAATTCTACACCTAAATTGACATTATAACAGTAATAAAAAATGGGATGGAATTACAATAGAAATTGGGGGTATTTATAGCCCCCCCAAGGGCTTCCTTGAGCGAAAATCCGGATCTTTCAAGGAATATCCCTTTTGATTTCCAGCCTTTGATCTTCACTTTCTTATTCTCTCTCCTGTGAGCATTTGATCGGATGGTGGATATTACACTAACTATCACACGGATTGCCAACGTGGCATCCGTGTGCTAGTTGTGTTTCTTTGAAGGCACATGATTGGCTGGTTGCAAGGAATGAGGTGTATACTCCACTGAAACGCAGCCACGTAGCAATCTCTTCCTCACACTTTCTCTTCCTATAAGTTTGGGGGTTTTAATCCCTTTGATGTGAATTACTTGATTAATTAAAAAGCCCTTTATTATTTTGGCTTTTTATTAACCTAGGGTTTGTACACAGTAACATAAAGTTACTGGTTATGGGTGATGGTGAAGAAAGGAGTAAATGGAGAAGAAAGCACAACATAGAATGTAACGAAAACGTGTGAGTGAATGGGAATAATGGGGGTGGGTGCGTTTAATTTATTAATGGAGTGACATGTGAAAATGTGAGGGGTCAGTGAATGGGTGGGTGAAATATTTAATTGAGATAAAAACGTGTGAGTTTATGTGTGGAACGAGTGATTTCTTTATACATTGTGTAAACATATTTGAAACCCTAGAAAGCCCATTAATCATTTGTATTTCTTTCAAAACTTGGAAAGTTGGGTCTTTAGCCCAATAACATTCATCCGTGTAATAGTTCTCCCATTTTGGGCCGTTTTCAATTTTCAAGCACACCAAAATAGTATCTTGAATTATAAATGGGCTTTTGAGCCCATTTACCCCATTGTGGTACCCACTTGGCCCGTTTTCTCTTAAAATGATGAAATCCGCTAAAGTCGAGCTCGATTTTGGCTTCTAAGATCTTTTTCTTCATTCTCGTGTCGATTTTGCCGATTTTCGCGAACTTGGTACCTACACACATGAAAACAAGAAACAAGCATATCCAAGGCATATTTGATACATTTCATGCAATATTTCATTGTTTTAAGCTACAAATGATATGAGTAAATACACTCATATCACCCCTTATATAGTAACCTTGCCAAAATTGAACGAAAACGGAACACGTTTGCTATGCTAAACAAAGTAATCATAGGCGTTATTTTATGTGTAAAAGTAGCCCGAGTAGCCCACTTTAGAGCATGTTTAGACACAATAGCACCCTGACTATAGATCTGTTTATGGGAGCATTTCGTAGATCACCTAGTTAGCTTTCCGTATCCTCTTGAATCACCCAAAATGGAGCTATAACGAAGCGGGAAATTAAGTTTGAAAATCTGCGTTTACACATTAAAAGCTGTCAGCACTTGTATAAAAAGCCGAGAGCATTTGCATATTGGCTGACCAGCCGACTTTGGCTGCGTTTTTGAGCGAGTTAGAGTTAGATCTGGAACCCGACACCAATTAGGATATTATAGATCTCCTGGCTACCTTTCCATAGACACCAAGAACACTAAAAACGGATCTATAACGAATAAGTTACAGCCCTTTAAAAATCTGCCTCGCACACTTTTAAAGGTGATGAAAATTTAGTCATTCTGACTCGCTGACTTTAAGCTCGTTTTTACCCATTTTAGAGCCATTTTCAAACAAAACTTAAGGAACGAAACTTGTAGACGGCGTGTCCGAGAATATAAATATGTTCCCCGTTTGTTTTATGGCTAAGTAACGAACCCGTAATTTATTTTCAAAAATCAAGATTTATAACATAAAACACTTGAAGCACAAGGACTAATATTGCCATTTTATGAAAGTTTAGCAAGCCCTAGGGGCTGTTTTGGTAATTATATTAAAACCAAGGACTCAAGAGCAATTTAACTTAAGTTTAAGTAATATTATTTATTTAATAAACTTTAATGGCTATATTGTAATTCGTCAAACGTGGAAGACTAATTACGAACATTTGAACCTTCTAGGACTTTTATGAAATATTATATTCTATAAGTCTTAATTAAATAAAAATCATTTTATTTAATTCATTACAATTCGAACGAAGTAAATACACTTTACTAAATTAAAAGTGTACATGTTACGATAACCTACAATAAGTTCAACACTTAAAACGATAACAACTTATTAAATCGGTGATCATGCATTTTCATCAACTGCATTTACATGTGCATTATATTTGTACTTATACTGAGATCATTTATATTACTTAGGTAATTAACTATATCGTGAGCATACTATATGGACTATTTGTGATATTATCCGGACACTGCTATTCAGGTGAGTTCATAGCCTCACATTTCACTACTTTTTGTGCTTTTACTAACCCGCGAGGGGGAGACATGCTGTAACTTGTTTTAACTATATGATTTTCATATATTGAGATCGTGGCCCCACACTTATACTTAATAAATTGTTGATCGAGGAGACGCAAACTGAACTGTTACCCTTAATTACATTTGCCTATTGTAGATGAACCCGCATGACCCGTGCATCTGAAACTGTTAGAATTTTTGAATTGCCTGAATGTTATAAATAGATCTATTTGGGATTGACCGTCCCCATCTGGGTGAGTCATGCTCACTGTGCCTAGGCCAGGACAACAGATGTTTCACATGTCAGCACTTATTATTGTTATGGGTGCCTTTTAATAAGGCGAAGGGTCCTCAGTTGTCGAGGTCTTAACTGTCAAGTCTCAGTTTCGGGCAATATGGGAATGTAATTAGCTTATAGTATTTGGCTTTGTGCGATACTATGTTTGTGATGTTTGCGGTTCTAAACTCGACCTTTTATTATTTGGTACATTAATACATGGAATATACTAATATATCTGAATTTGATTTTTATCAAACCTTATGAAATACTATATGGGATAATTTGAGATCCTACACTTGATTTTTATATCAAACTCTGTGCAACACTATGTAGGACAATTTACAGTCCTAAACTATGATTTTACAAAACTCTATGAATTCACCAACTTTATGTTGTCTGTTTTAAGTATGTTTTTCTCAGGAAATTAAGCTGCATTATTTGAGCATGGACTGAGCATCATTTAGGAGCATCATAATGATCGGGGGATCTGTTTTCACTAGGATATTTGTAACAACTGATATTTAACATTTCAACTGATTGTACTAAACCATATTTGTAGCAATTGTATTTCAAATCATGTAATTATGATCAATGCTTTGTATGCCATTTGTTCTGTGATCCACCTACTGACATCCAATTACTATTCCGCTGCAAACCTGATTTGGGGGTGTCATAGAATGGTATCAGAGCAATGGTTATAGAGAATCAGATCGAAAATAAAATTGTTTTTTTTATTTTATTAACTCAACTATAACCGGAAAAAATTTTCAAAAACTTAGATTTCAAAAACTGGGTTTTTGACGGGGACATACTTAGAGAGCATTTAGCATAGAGAGCATGCATGACTATATGATTTAAATGCAATTTATTATCCTAGGCATCTATATTTATGATAGTACTAGATGCTAACCATTTACGTACTTTACGTATTACGACTGTTTAATATCGTTATGAAGATATTAAAATATTAAAATACTTAACGTATTTAATGAAACTTATAAACATGTCACGTTAGTAGGGAGCTTTATACTAAAGATGTTCCATCTCGATATTACGTTTTGACTGAGTGGTTGGGTTTATGATTTAAAGTGCCCTCGCTCCTCAAACGTTATAGAATGGCTTCTGAAGTATGATGGCCCGAACAATGCATTATAACCACAAACAACATAATACATAACAAACCTCTGGAAATATGAAAATGGAAATCTTTGGAAGATATAAATTAGATTTCATATATCCTGGTAAATCTAAACAGATTTTTATAAATCTTGTAAAATCTAAAATAGATTTTGGAAAATCTTGGAAAAACCTTGGAAAATCTTAAATAGATTTTTATATATCCTAGAAAAATCTAAAAGGGATTTTGGAAATCTTTTCTTGAATAATTGTATTTTGGAAGAACTTAATTAAATTTTGGAAAAATTTAAATTATATTTTTTTTCCTTTAGAAATCTTAATGTATCTTTGAAAATCCTTACCATGTCTTTGATAAACTTGACTAGAATTTTATATATCTTGGAAAAATATAAAATTAGATTTTTTTTAGATTTTGATTAAATTCTGTTGAACTTATAACAAACTTGTAAAAACCTAGATATTATGTATGGCCTTTAAAATTTACTTTTTAAACCAAGATTTCATAATGAAAACACATGGAAAAGAAATATAGCTTGGGCTATCTGATTCATTTTAGAACTTATAATAAACTTGTAAACTTATAATAAACCCTAAATCTTAATTTTTGGTACCTCGTAAATTAAATGTAAACATAAAACAAGATTGGACTTTATCTTGAAATACTGTAAAGCTTATAATTAGTATACAAACATGTAACCAACTTGGATTTCATTTAAAGCCCGGAAATAAAACATACCGTAGGTTTTTACTCTCTATTTAGAGATCTAGACTTAATCTTTACAAACCAGTAATAAGCTTGCAAGGTTTCATAAACTTCACACCTAGATAAATGGTTAAGTATTATTAATTGACTAAAATATGTTTAGGTCCATTAGGAAGCCCATTAGGCCCATTTATTGTCCTATGGACCTATGTAGTAAAACTTGTAATATTAATGGATCTAAAAATGTAATTAGGCCCATTAAGAAATCCTTAGCTCAAAAAAATTGTTAGTGGATCTTTTAAGCTCAATAAGGGTTTGGGAAGCCTATTAGCTCTTTTGGCACATTTAATAAGCCCACATAGTGATATTATACTTAAACAAAGTTTTTTTATACCAAAAATATATCTTATAAAAACTTTTGGACTAAAAGTGTCAATTCATCAAACTCAAGGATTAAAACCGTGACATTGAAACTTGTTTTGATAAAACAGTAATTACAAATATTGTAAATATTTGAAAGTCTAGGGAGTAATAAATGCCATTCGTGACTTATTAAAACCTAAGGCCTAAAACTGTTAAAAACCAGAAAGTGTACATCTAGTAAAACAAGGAGGGACTTGTTTTGCCAATAACCAAAACTTAAGCAAACCCTACACCCTTATTTCATTTAATGTAATAAACTTAAGCGAATCCTAAACTAAATGGACTAGAACCATCATTTCCTGAAACTTGTAAACAAAGGGTTATTATTTCACTTGCGAAAACTTTGGGGACATTAAATTAAATGTAATAAAGTGTTATTACTTTTAAAACTGTTCATAAAAATTATAAAATTTAATGTACGTAGATTATAAAAGTAAAATACAACAATGGTGAGTAAAATACTTTTACTTAAATGATATTATCAATAACAAATTTAAATGGAAGTTATTAATACTTGTACAACGATGTATTTAACTAAAATACAGTAACATAAATGAATTGCCTAAAAATAAGTTGGTAATATAATGAAATCCAAATAAATCCTGAAAATCTTATACTAAGATTTTTAAAAATCCTCCATGATTGATTGTGTATCAAGCTTAAGCTTATACGCTAATCATTTCATATGCGCTAATTATTGCTTATAATTAATTGATAACTATAAACCGGTTAGTCTATTTTGACTACTTGGAAAACTGACTGGCCACATAATAGGAACGGATTTACAACAACCGTACATACTAGAATATTTAAAAACAGACTAGGGAGCATTATCCAGTGTACTACCTTTTATTAGATGTTTGAACTTGCTATTATGTGTATATAGGTATATATACCTTACTAGAAGGAACTATATGATACAATGTCTATGCTTATGATTGTAATATATCATTATATTGTATATATGCGTTCCTAGTTTGATACGTATTCTTGCGCACGTTATCGCGCGTCAACATTTATTTTTCTCTCGGCGTATATCTACGGAACACGACTTATTAACGACTTATACACGTTTGCTTTTAGTATTTTCACGTGGTATTATTTGGATAAGTTTGCATCTTTAAATGATGCGGTGGAACTCAAAATCAAGGTACTTATGATCCTATATTATACATATGAGACCTGAGTCTCTTGATCCTATGTTAATGATGATTTCCTCTCAAGACGTTATGGGACGTCTAAGAGTGAAATCTTAAGCCACCAGACCATAATTTATTTATTATTTCGTATTAAGATGTTATGGGACGTCTGAAGACGAAGGTTATAAGCAAACGGGCTGTAAAGTATCTTAATAATATCTATTATCTTAGATATTATATTTATTCTAAATAATAAGCCTTGTCGGAAATATTTAGGTAAGGTGGGCTATGAAATCCTTATTGAAACGAATTAGGGCGCTTTTTCGTTTGAATAAAGGAATCATAGGTCATCGAATGGATTTATAAATTTTACCTTACGTGGATGAGGACACTTATCGATGTAAATAGAAATTTATAATCACATGAGCTTAAATATATTCGACATGACTCATAATTGATGTTATTTTATTTATCCAGTAATGGAATGTAATCCTTTTTGACTCGCGACTTCCTCCAGTAATATCTTATCCTTAAGATAACTTATATCTGATGTCATTACATCCTCACCCAGAAACATAGGAAGATTCGTGTTCATCTCTTTTAGATCAAAGCATTGTGCTCTTGACTTTTAGCTTATCCTTAACCCCAAATACCACTTCCGCTGCATTCGACCCCATTTGGGGGTGTCCATTTCCGCTGCATTTTAAACCCTTTTTGGGGTGCCGACTTCCGTTTCATTTGACCACTTTGGGGTGTCATAGAAAATAAAGCTGTTTCATCTGCCATGAGGAAATGAAACCTCGATCATTCGAGGCGACGGTAACACAGACTTTATCGACACTAGACTTAGTGTCATTTCTTGTATCGAAGCCCAGAAATACTTGGTAAGAGGATGCCTTATCTTCTAAGCTCGCATTTCTCAAATCGACGAGGAAAACAAACCCAAGCATAAAAGACATGCCCAACTCACAATGGGTGTATTTTGTAGGGTTATGTTTGTCACCCTCCAGAAAGAGATAATTGATGTCCCATACTTTAGGACAATCTTCTTCCTCTTCGGATCCAATTAGTTCGACAATACCATTGTCTAACAAGCCTTGAAATGAATGACTTCCTCCTTTTAGAGGTCGAAATTTGTGCAAATTTTGAACCACCAACAGTAGATGCATGACCCTTTTAGCATCTCACCAGGGATGTACACTTCTTTATTCTTGGTCTCTTATTTGATTTTCATTATTTGAAGTACTTCTTCTCTACGCAACTTATGCCCCAGCTCAGCCACAAATGAAGCAGATTATTTGCAACTTCCTACCCAATCACTATCAACAATAATCTTATCCATTTAACTGAGTGAAGCTTTGGATTCAAACTAATGTTTGCTCTCCAAAGGCTAGAAGTATATCGGGAGGCCCACTTAAATAAAAAATAAGACTTAAAACGAACTTTTCCTATTTTATCCACTTTGTAAACTTATTAGAACTCGAATATGATTTAATGAACTTTTTACTAATTCTTTTGGGCTAAACTTGAATTTTAGAGCTATCGGAGACTTATTTTGCCATTTGTGAAACATATTATAAGCCCTAGAATATTGAGACGAAAGTTTTAAAACTTTAAGGGCTAAACATAGACATTAACAAACTTGAAAGAATCCCTAGTTGATTTAACACGGATTAAAAACCCTAGAGGTTGATTTTGCCGCTTTTGAAACTTATTTTGAGCCCTAAGTTATTTTCATTGGAAAAACTAATTGTGCCCTAAGGGTCACATTACAAAAATAGAAGGACCAAATGTGTAAATTATCAAAACATAAAAGACAAGTTACTTTGTTTATTAGAATGTACTCATCGGAAGCATACGATCAATAACTACCTTCTAAAATATCACCTATGAGTCTAAACTTGATTTCACAAGATTACACGTTCAAGAAAAAGTGTCATCACTTGTTCCCTGGACGAGTAACTTCATCTTAATCTTTGAGGACAAAGCTAAAATAACGGGTAGGTGCTGTAAAACCCCAAAATTTGGGCTTTTGACACGTCACCGGCTTTATTATTATTATTATCGTTCATCATATTTTTACGGATCACTTTTATAATATATCAACACAAGACTTATTGCGTACAAAAATCATGATTTTAATATATAAAAAAATAGTGAAGTATTTTAACTTAATATTATATACACACTTTTACCTTAAGGAATATCGTCATATTTAAATTACAACTTATAACTAGATTCATAATTAAATTTATATTTATAATTAATTAATTAAGGAATATATTAGTTCATTTAAGGCAAATTTATTAATTTTGGTATCTTTAAAAACCACCCCAAGGGTGGTGGTTAGCAAAACCCTTAAATTATTTATTTTTCTTATTGTAATAACTTACGCGATATTTAATGGGAATTTATTAAAACGATACACTTCCATGACGAATGATAAATAATCAATATTTAACTACACGAACCCCTTATAATTTATCCCTTTGACTTCCCTACGCACGACTAGGAAAAGGAGAATTAAGGGATGTACATGTTTTTGCCATACTTTGCTAAATTTAGACTATGTAAACAAGTAAACCTAATATATTTTCCCAAATCTTACACAAAATCCTACAAAATCTTATGCTAGATCTCATACAATCCCCATTTGATCTCCTAAATCCCCTTGACTTTGTAACCTATGGCAAAACACACAAATGAGAAGGAAAGCATGTTTCTAATTTAAGCATGTGGGAAATCCTACACCAAATCTTTCAAATCTTACAACATATCTAGCATATATCTTTCCTAAGATATCATAGTACCTTCTAAGATACATCAAATCTTCTTGTTGCTTGTTATATCCGAATCTCACAAGGAATACACAAACACAAAACATTTGAATCATCCTTATTCTCTCTCTCAACCTACGACTTTATTTACATTCTTCACCAAAATCCTCCAAAACTCATCCACTTCATCATGTACTAGCTCAAATCTATGCCTCCCACATCATAAATATTAATCATTGGTTACTCCTACACCAACTTGATCTCCAAGGCAAAAAAAGAAGCTATACGAGCTTTATGGGTCACGGATTGCTTGGTGAAATAGGGTTCATACACGACATTTCTAGTAGATCTCGGGTTCACTTGTTTATCATCATCCTTCCTACAACCAAAGTAAGATCTATAACCTCGTTTTCATTATTTTCTTTGAATTATCTTAAAACATACACTTTATATAATTATGAATATTTATAGATCTAAACATATGAACTTGTACAAAGTTGAAACACATAAAAATAAGCCATAAAAGGCCACGACATATTTTTTTTATGAATACATAAGCACAAAACAAGAACTAGTAATACAACCTCCTGATGTAGCAACACACCCTTGGGAAACGTGCGCATAAAACACGAGCTGGGCAAAAACTATAGTAGTAGGTTTCAAGTTACCCCTTAATTAGTAACCTTGCCAAAATTGAACGAAAACGGAACACGTTTGCTATGCTAAACAAAGTAATCATAGGCGTTATTTTATGTGTAAAAGTAGCCCGAGTAGCCCACTTTAGAGCCCATTTAGACACAGTAGCACCCCGAATATAGATCTGTTTATGGGAGAATTTCGTAGATCACCTAGCCAGCTTTCAGTAGCCTCTTGAATCACCCAAAACGGAGCTATAACGAAGCGGGAAATTAAGTTTGAATGCGTTTACACATTAAAAGCTGTCAGCACTTGTATAAAAAGCTGACAGCATTTGCATATTGGCTGACCAGCCGACTTTGGCTGCGTTTTTGAGCGAGTTAGAGTTAGATCTGGAACCCGACACCAATTAGGATATTGTAGATCTCCTGGCTACCTTTCCATAGACACCAAGAACACTAAAAACGGATCTATAACGAATAAGTTACAACCCTTTAAAAATCTGCCTCACACACTTTTAAAGCTGATGAAAATTTAGTCATTCTGACCCGCTGACTTTAAGCTCGTTTTTACCCCTTTTAAGCCGTTTTCAAACAAAACTTAAGGAACGAAACTTGTAGACGGCGTGTCCGAGAATACAAATATGTTCCCCGTTTGTTTTATGGCTAAGTAACAACCCGTAATTTATTTTCAAAAATCAAGATTTATAACATAAAACACTTGAAGCACAAGGACTAATACTGACATTTTATGAAAGTTTAGCAAGCCCTAGGGGCTGTTTTGGTAATTATATTAAAACCAAGGACTCATGAGCAATTTAACTTAAGTTTTAGTAATATTATTTATTTAATAAACTTTAATGGCTATATTGTAGTTCGTCAAACGTGGAGGACTAATTACGAACATTTGAACCTTCTAGGACTTTTATGAAATATTATATTCTATAAGTCTTAATTAAACAAAAATCATTTTATTTAATTCATTACAATTCGAACGAAGTAAATACACTTTACTAAATTAAAAGTGTACATGTTACGATAACTTACAATAAGTTTAACACTTAAAACGATAACAACTTATTAAATCGGTGATCATGCATTTTCATCAACTGCATTTACATGTGCATTATATTTGTACATATACTGAGATCATTTATATTACTTAGGTAATTAACTGTATCGTGAGCATACTATATGGACTATTTGTGATATTATCCGGACACTGCTATTCAAGTGAGTTCATAGCCTCACATTTCACTACTTTTTGTGCTTTTACTAACCCGCGAGGGGGAGACATGCTGTAACTTATTTTAACTATATGATTTTTATATCTTGAGATCGTGGCCCCACACTTATACTTAATAAATTGTTGATCGAGGAGACGCAAACTGAACTGTTACCCTTAATTACATTTGCCTATTGTAGATGAACCCGCATGACCCGTGCATCTGAAACTGTTAGAATTTTTGAATTGCCTGAATGTTATAAATAGATCTATTTGGGATTGACCGTCCCCATCTGGGTGAGTCATGCTCACTGTGCCTAGGCCAGGACAACAAATGTTTCACATGTCAGCACTTATTATTTTTATGGGTGCCTTTTAATAAGGCGAAGGGTCCTCAGTTGTCGAGGACTTAACTGTCAAGTCTCAGTTTCGGGCAATATGGGAATGTAATTAGCTTATAGTATTTGGCTTTGTGCGATACTATGTTTGTGATGTTTGCGGTTCTAAACTCGACCTTTTATTATTTGGTACATTAATACATGGAATATATTGATATATCTGAACTTGATTTTTATCAAACCTTATGAAATACTATATGGGATATTTGAGATCCTACACTTGATTTTTATATCAAACTCTATGCAACACTATGTAGGAAAATTTACAGTCCTAAACAATGATTTTACAAAACTCTATGAATTCACCAACTTTATGTTTACCGTTTTAAGCATGTTTTTCTTAGGAAATTAAGCTGGATTATTTGAGCATGGACTGAGCATCATTTAGGAGCATCATAATGATCGGGGGATCTGTTTTCACTGGGATATTTGTAACAACTGATATTTAACATTTCAACTGATTGTACTAAACCATATTTGTAGCAATTGTATTTCAAATCATGTAATTATGATCAATGCTTTGTATTCCATTTTTTCTGTGATCCACCTACTGACACCCAATTACTATTCTGCTCCAAACCTGATTTGGGGGTGTCACAAAAGGTCGATGGTGAAAGGGATATTTTGTAAACTTAGTGTACAACCCTTATGTATGGCGTTTGTAGTAATCGATATACCGTCGGCAAGTTCCACATTATAATTGACGTCAAAAGGAGTGGGGTTCACATTTAATAGTTCACTAAAGGCAATCGATGTAAAGCTTCTATCGGCACCGGAATCAAATAATACGGAAGCATAGAGGTTATTGATGAGGAACGTACCGGTGACCACGTTGTTGTCTTGGATGGCCGCCTCGATATACAAAGCATACACACGACCGGGTGCTCCCGCTTGATTCCCATTGTTTCGACCATTTGGAGCTCCATGATTTGGTCGGGATTGTCGACGAGCTTGGTTGTTGTTGTTATTGCCTCGGATTTGGTTTCCTCGGCCTTGAGTGGCTTTAGGGCACCTATTCTTGAAGTGACCCTTTTCTCCACAACCATAACAAGTAACATCCGTGTATTGCACGTTTGGAGTTTCTGGAGCCCTTTGGTTGGTGGGCTTCGGTGCACTACGACAATCCCTAGCTAAATGACTGGGCTTTCCACAATTGTGGCACGAGCCTCCACAAGCTCCGTTGTGGTGTTTGCCACACTTGCCACAAAATGGCAACTTTCCTTGGTAACCGGATCTACCATTCACGTTAAACACTTTGGCCACATGTTGGTGCTTTTTGGGTTGATAACCATGATTAGTTCCATGGTTTCCTTCCCATTTTCGTTTGTTCTCACCACCTTCCAAAGTAATGGAGTCCATTAGACCATCCGCCATTCCAATGGCTTCACTCAAATCGGTAGGTTTTGAAGAGATCACATCTCCTCGGATTGAGGATGGTAATCCAACGATAAACCTCTAAACGACACGAGTCTCACTAGGTATCATTTCGGGACACATCAATCTCAACTCTTGGAATCGTTGAGTGTAAGCCATCAAGTTAACTCCATGCACACGGAGGTTCCACAACTCGGCTTCCAAGCGCTTCATTTCATTCCTAGGGTAATACTTTTTGAGAAGCATTCCCTTGAAATGAGTCCAAGGAGTAGCATTAGCCGCTTCCAAATTTACGACTTTCATGTGGATGTTCCACCATGTCAACGCACCATCAACAAGGGTGCTAGAGCCAAATTTCACTTTGTCACCTTCGGCCACATTACTCATGCTAAAATGAGATTCGAGTCTCTCAATCGAACGTGCAAGGCCCACGGCACCTTCGGTACCTTTGAAGGTACAAGAGAAGCAAGAGCGGAATTCTTTGTATGAACATGCACGAGTAGGGGGTACCATGACTGGTACTTGGTTTGTTTCTTCTTGTGTGCATGGATTAGTCTCGTTAGCGGCAAGGGCGGTGGCAACCCCATCGGCTATCATTTGGCTCAAAACCGAAGGATCGATAGCAACGGGTGCGGCCGGAGTTGGGTCGGCCCTATTCTTGCGAGTTTTAGGTTCCATAGTCCTATAACCATATCAAAGTTCATGGTAAGGTTAGGATCAAAAGTCCACTGGTTAGGAGGTACAATCATGTCACAAAACATGGTATCGTATGCAAATAATGAAAAGATTCACAAGTTATATAGTGCACAAACAATTTATTCCATGGTCAAGTTGGGTACAAAAAAATTAAACACATAGTTTAGAAGTTTCAAAGATTACAACATAAATAGAGGAAAATTGGTAATGACGTGCACATAAGTCCCCTAATAATAGCCCTAGTCATAACGATGCTCGAGGGCCACGATCCTCTCGGATAAGTCGATCAATGCACTGTGCAAGAGATTGCGTAAAGCTCCAATCTTGTAATGTTGGTCCTCAAGCATCCGTGCAAGACCCACGACACGATCGGGTGCGGGTGGGGCATTCCTCCCAAGGTCCGTGATCACCGTCGCATAGCAAGTCTCGAGCCTAACTAACGACTCGTAGGACAATCCACCCAAGTTACAAAGCACGTGAGTCACGTTGCTTCGCAACGTAGCAAGTCTAGCAAAGCGGCGGGGAGGCATCCCACACGCTTCGGCGGCCGTGGAGCACTCGGCCCCATTAACGCCGCATGGTGGTGGTGGAGGTGTAGGCATAGAGGGTCGAGAGGGGGCATTGTGCCTTGGGGGCACTCTCATGGATGGCGGCTTCAGAGACTTACGTGTGGTGCGAGTGGAGTCCAAATGCCTTGCGGCTAGCTTCTTCCCAAACATGGAGGGTCTCACGGACATCCTCGCGGTACGGTGTTGGCGAGGGGCCGTTGGGGCATGAGAAGATGAGGTGGATGGAGGAATCATTGATGCCTTGCCACGCCTCGTGTAGCAAATGAATGGTGGTGGTGATGATGGTGTAGGTGCACGGGCACTCGGCTCTCCTTGGGTGGATGACATGGGCGAGAAACCGCTAGTAGAGGATCCTCCAGTGGTCGTGAGTCGAGCTCCATTTGTGGATGAGCTCACAAGATAGTACGAATCTCCAGATGAGGTAAACATGTCACTGCCAATTTAAGAAAGCACGTATGAGAAATAAATCGATTTTGCAAATTTGTATGTTGTAACCTCAAAGTTCATCATGGCACACACCATTTATCATAGAATTTCAAGTAAGTGTCAAAAAAAAAAATCAAAATTGTATTCATGTATCATGGCACAAACCATTTAGCATAGAGTTTCAAGTAGTGTCGAAGTTTAAAATTGATATTGCATTCATGTATCATGGCACAAACCATTTAGCATAGAGTTTCAAGTAGTGTCCAAATTTAAAATCGATATTGCATTCATGTATCATGGCACAAACCATTTAGCATAGAGTTTCAAGTAGTGTCGAAATTTAAAATAAGACAATGTACTTATAGGTTAAGTTACTTAGCATATATTGTGGTTAAGTGGCATGGCAAATAAGGTACGAGGTATTATAACTTACAACTTACTTATGTCGAAGGCCTGAAGTGAAGTGGCCCATGGAGATAGAGTTTTAGTTATAGTCTAGTGTTACTCTTTACAAAAATTTTCATTTTTGACTCAACATTTTGTAAAAATGGGTTTTTATAAAAGCAACCTAGTTCTCTATAACCACTTCTCTGATACCAATCTGTCACACCCTCAATTTCACTCGTATATATAAATACAAGAGGATGTGACTATCATGACAATCAAGAGACCTAGATACAAATAACGACCATTTAAACGTCGTTTTGATTTTAATAAACATAAGTAACTTGTCCCAAAAGAATAGTTTAATACATCATGATGATATAAAATCAAAATTTCCAAATATCACAACATTTAGATTTAAGTCTCCCAAAGATCATGATAAATTTTATTATCTCCAAGGCACAACCACGTCACTCCTCCGCCTTGACACCTGAGAAAAACATTGCTAAAACGTCAACACAAAGGTCGGTGAGTTTATAGGTTTAAGTATAGGTAGTGTGATGAACCATAAGATTTTAGTTAGGAAACCGACAAATAATCTTATAACAAATACAAGATATCATCAAATAGCATACGTTTATGATGTCCTACGTCTAAGCTCATGACACCGAAGCGTTAAACGTACCAACAAGTTTATATGAGAGCCTAAGCAAATACTACCCCAAAGTATTCATAACACCTCAAATGTAATTGTACCCAATTTGGTCACACAACGAACATTAGATAGGGAGGCCACTCCCAATAGATCTATCCATAACATTTGCGCTTACACAAAGTAATCAACAGTTCATGATAGTGGGCTAAAGCATCTAGGAGTATCGCTACTTAGACATCATGTAGGCACGAATGAGTTTTCATGGTACTTATGTTCATCCATAAAAACAAGCAATGTTCTCACCCCAAAATTTAAAAGCAATTAAAAGTGGGGCTATAAACTCACCTCTTAAATCAAGAAAATGGATGAAAATGCAAAGATGCTCGAGAATACGACCATGTTATCCACAACCTAGTTAAATATGATTATCGTGTTACGACTTCTAAAATTTATATCAATGAAATGCATGACATCCTAGCTGTGCTTGACGTTGTATTTTGTTTACGGAAAACACTACCTTAGTATATGGTTATTTAATAGATGGGTTTTTGGGCTTAACATTACAAGTTTATAACCATAGTTTAGTTTTGGGGCTTATATAAACCCAGCCAAACCGAACAGCCCAACACCCTAAACAAACATGGGCTCGGCCCATTTGGCTTTCTTATCCAACCTGGCACTCAACCCATGCGATACAAACAAAGTGGGGGGGGGGGCATTGATGAGATGGCATTTATACATGATCTCATCGTTCTTTTCGGGCTTTAAATGCATAAAATGTCATTAATATACCATATATATGCTTGTATTTGTTTACTTGTGTGTTTTAGGTATGGGTATCATGAAAAAGACAAAAGATCACAAGAAACAAGGAAAAACGGATACGAAAAACAAAGCCGTACAAAGAACCGGGCCCTAGTTCATGATTTATCCAAGAAAAACCCTTGAAGATTTGAAGATGTACAAGATTGATCTTTCATTTATGAAGAAATGACACTTAAAACCCTTGTATATTCATAATTACAAGTTTGGTCCCTTAAGTTTGTCAAAATTACAAAAAAGGTCCTTCAACTTTGAAGATTTAACAAGTTTAGTCCCTCAACAATTCTAAATTGTCAATAATGGTCCCTCATGAAGTCAAAGATACATTGAATACCTTTGAAGATCAAGAATGTCCAAGATCAGTCCTTAAACTATGCAAAAATGGCAAAAACAACCCTTGAAACCCTTATCATAAAGTTTGGTGGCCAAAGTATAAAGTTTGTAACTTGATTAACAAAGAAAACCAAGTTCAATGGCTGAAAAACACATTTTACCATGTTTACCAAAACATAAGGGTCAAAGGTGTGCATATGAAACATTCAAAAACGAAAATGCGCCAAACAACCTTCCACTCCTACAAAAACAAATCAAAGGGGACCACTATTCTCCCCATGAACCCAAATTTTACTTTTTACTGCCAAAGGGTTTTTCTTAATTACTTTAACCAAAACTCAATTCACCTTCACACGATTACATCCCACACATGAAACCTCACACCACTCCACTCAAGGACCCCACCCCATTTAGCCGTCCACCAATCACAATCCAACTTAACCTCCAAGGAATGACACGTGGCCAAATCAACAGCCCACACTCCTTGCTTGGTGATAAAGCTAAAATGAACGTATAGGATGCATTTGGACAGCTCAACAACTCAATGCACTCAAGGGCAAATTTGGGAATCCTAGACTAGGGTTTCATGTATTTCAACATTCTAGAATCATCCCTTGTACTCTATAAAAGGACCCCCAACCTGTGGTGAGGCCTTTGTTCCAGTTTTACTCTTTAAACATTGTAATTCCTTTTTAAAATTTATAAAAGTTGGTATTTTAAGAAAATTGTAATTCCTTTTTATGTTTTTGAAAGTTGGTGTTGTTTAAGGGTAACTCCGAGTTCCATTTGATGTTATAAAGGTGTATAGATCTTGTGGTTTAAACACGTTTATGTTTGGTAAGGATTTCAAAGTTGGAAAAACCTGGAAATCAGTCATCTGTTTTGCTTATTTTACTTGTACTAACCCTTATCCAAAAGCTATAAGCCCTTGCAAGCTTGTTGACACCAAGCTAGTAAAGGTTTATTAACCTTTGGATAGGTTGTTTGCTGTTTGTGTTGAAGATATAAAGCCCTTGAGGTTCTGCTTTGAACCATCAACCAAGGCACATCTCATCTCCTTTGTTCAAGTACCTTGGTCTTGTTCTAGCTGTTGAACAAGGTCCAAGGAGCATAGCTGATCCATCTAGGAAGTTGTGGGGGATAGGTATAACCTCTTTTTAAGTTTCCTCTAAATTTTTTTATGTTTATGTCTGATATGTACTTTGCCATGTGATTTGTTGCTCTGGTGTTTATGCTTTGTGTTTTATAGTTGGTATCTCTTAGTTGTCACCTAGTTGAGGTATTTGAACCATAAAATCAGTAGGTTGTTTGTAGTAATAAAAAGTTTGTATGAAAAAGGACTAAAACAAGGATGTTTGGCATTTTGGGATCATAAGGCCTTGTGCCCTTGGTTCTTAGGGTTTGGGGAGTCTAAACAAGTCATATGCAATAGTTTTTGGTCACTGGTTAAGTATCAAGAGATTTGGAAAAGGGATTTCAAGTTTTGGAAAAATCTGATAAAATTGGTTTAAATTTGGTCAAACACATCAAATCCAATAAAATCTTTGTTTGTTGGATATAAGGTCTGAAATCTGGTTTTAGTAGAGTTTAGGTGATAAGCTATCTGTGCAGTATCTGTTTGTTGAATTTGGTGGCTTATTGTGGGTGCTAGAGCTTATCAAAGTTGGCTGAAGTGGTCATTTGCATAAGCAAAGTGACCACCTCAATTTTGCCTTGCATTTTGTTATCTAGTGTATGCCCTGCTTGTTTATTGCTTGGAACTTGTTTTTGTGCTGCTTGTGAGTAGATTTGGCTATTTGGTTTGCTTTGTTGCTGGCTTATAAGCTAACTGGCTTATTAAGCCTTATTTGCTAAAATCTGTCATCATTTGGTCAACTGACCTCTTGATTCACAAGGACTCCACCTTGAGTTCTTCACAAAAATTGCTTAAAACAAGCCTATAAATAATCCCTAAGCATTTGGTGAATTTTGGAGAACTTTGACTTTTGGTCAAATAAGCACATTTTGACTTATTTTTGAGAACTGCTTATTGGTACATGCAACAACTTGGCTTTTGTAATAGGTGTCAGATTTCTCAGCTTAATATCAAATTTGGAAGGTTACAAGTCATTTGGTTAAGATTTTACTAGAAAACTAGCTTGTTTGGCTTTTTCAACCAGCTTATTTGCTCCTACAGCTTATTCTACTTGGCTTATTGTGATTTTTATGATTGATTATTCTTAGTTAGGCTATTTGTGAGCTTTTGCAACTAACCAGAGCTTCTGAAACGTCCTAGAACTCTAACCCGACTATTTTGTCATTTAGTGAATTTCTACTTTGCTTATTCCTGGCTTATTGGGTTTTCTTTTTCAAAATTTCTTCTCACAGATCTCTTAGGCATCTCAAAAGAAGGTTGTGTGTTTAATTAGAGCTTATGGCATTGGCTTATTGCTTAATAGGCTTATTGGCCCAATAAGAATAAGTTGTTGACCAATTAAGCTGTGATAAGCTCAAAACCAGCTTTTGGGCCTTCAGACTTTTGTGTTTAGAATTAAATTTTGAGTCAGATAGGGCTGTCTCAGGTCATTTGGGCCTAGTTTGACTTTTTGGGCCCATTTAGCCCATTAAGGTTGACTGTTTTGGTTTTTAGCCCATTTGGGGGCCCATTAGGGGTATTTTGGTAATTTCACTTTCATTTTCTGATT
Source organism: Glebionis coronaria (assembly GCA_025667525.1). NCBI lineage: Eukaryota > Viridiplantae > Streptophyta > Magnoliopsida > Asterales > Asteraceae > Glebionis > Glebionis coronaria. Next base: position 217,991,685 of record CM046877.1, read on the forward strand.
ATTTAGGTTAAAATAAACTAGTTTGCAAGTTTTTAGAATTTTTTTATAATTTTTGGATTTTTAATAATATTTTAATATTATTTTATGATTAAATTTCAATTTTCACATTTTTGTACTTTTTATATTTTTCTTAGGTTTAATACATTAAAATAGGACTTATCCAACTCTTAGATTAATTTTATCTTAATTTTCCTAATTTCTAGAATTATTTTAAATTTTTAATAGTTTTTAATCATTTTAAATAGTTTTAATTAGTTTAAAAATTTATAAAAATAGTTTTTAGACTTATTTAGTAATTTTAGAGGTTTACAAAGTGAAAAATCTTTATTTGGACTTTTTAATAATTATTTTGATTTTTAGGGCTTTATTAGCATTTAAAAATTAATATTTAATTAATTAAAAGGTTTGAAAAAGTTTTGATCATTTGTAAACTCTTAGTTTATTTAATTTGATTTTTGGGAATTTTTTGGGAATTTTTAGAATTTCTTTTTATTTTAGCTCCTTTTACGGTTTTAATTTTAGCCGTCGTATTAATAATTTTCACATCTTCGTCATTCTATTTTCTCATCCCCTTCTTTCAAATACTTATCTCAAATATCATTGTATTTTAGTCACACACATATACCTCCTTGAGAAACGAACTTATTTGGGTCATTAGTGGTTGATTTTCCTAAATCATCACTTAATACTTACCGCTTTTACGCCTTTTTCCTAAAAGGTCGTATTTTACCACAATCATTTTGGCGCCGCTACCGGGAAGGTGTGTCGTGATTAATTTGTCATTTTGTTTTTAATATTAACCATAAATAGTATTTGTATTAGTAGAACTCTACTAATACGTATTATCGGTTTTTTTTCGTTTTTGTGAAATTATTATTACTATATTGTATTAAGTATCACAACAAATACAAAATATCTCCAAAAGTGTGAAAACACAACCTTAATTGGGATTTGATCTCCTAATTATTGTATTCGAATCTCAAACAAAAAGAAAAAGGCAAAAATAGATAAATACTTTCGTGAAGCTCGATTTCGAAAAATACAAACTATAAGGTAGGTATAAGGCGGGTATTATAAAATATACCCTAAGGAAAAAGGCTCTTAAGTGCTTCGCGCCGCCTGTTTCCCCGCTTGCTTGTGAGTATTTTGAGATTGAAAGCTAATCAAGGGTTTTGCCGCCCAAAGTATTATTACGTATCATATATATCCGCTTGGTTTTCTTTGTGATTAAGCCCTCTTGAACAATTTGGTTTTCACCAAAGTTCTAAAGTCATTCGAAGGCATTCACTCCACGTGATCGTTTTCATTCTTTTGAGGCTTCTTTAATCAAGAGTTTGATTCGAGGAGAGATTTGGTAGATTGTTGTCTACGAAGATACACAAAATCCAAAAAAAAAAATTAAAAACAATCAAAAACACAAAAAAATTGAAAATCCACAAAACACCCAAAAAGAATCTTCTTTGCTCACCTCCAATTCTTCGTCAAGTTTATGCTAACTCGTAATCAAGCAAAACGAGCTCGTAAACGTCGTGAAAGTCAAGGAAATCAAGAGCCTTTGATTGAAGAACAAACTCCAATTGTTGAACCCGTTGTCGAACCAATAGTCGCCATGGCTAATCGTACTATGATGGAGTTGCTTCAAGCACCCACCGAGGGTTTTGGAGAAGCTATTGTGATTTCCGCCATCCTTGCGGAGAATTTCGAGATTAAGACGGGTTTAATGTCGATGTTACAAGCAAATAAGTTTAGAGGTCATGAAAAAGACAACCCACATTACCACATAAGGAATTTTAATCGTCTCACCACAACAAGCAAGTTTAAGGATGTTCCACACGACACCATTAAGATGATGTTGTTTCCATACTCGTTAGATGGACCCGCTAAAATTTGGCTCGAGAAAGAACCGCCAAATTCGATTTTGACATGGGGTGATCTCGTTTCTAAGTTTGTGAACCAATTTTTTCCACCATCTAAAACAACGCATTTGAAAAATGAGATTTCAAGGTTTACACAACGTAATAATGAGAGTTTTTCAATGGCATGGGAACGATTTAAGGAAATGTTACATGAATGTCCACACCATGATTTTTCGGAATTGCATCAAATAGATACTTTTTATAATGGGCTTAATGATCATGAACGAGATTATTTGAATGCTGTCGCGGGTGGTAATTTTTTGTGCAAAACGACCGATGAAGCTTTAAAGATTATCGAGAATAGATATAAGGTTTATAACCCTCGTAAAACACCGAGTGTTGCCAATATGGGTTCGACATCGTCGTCATCTTCTCGTAACATGAGTGCCTTACATGCTGAAGCTAATGAGGAAAATCGGTTTTTCGATAGGTTTTCGAATCTTATGACTCATTGGAAAGCACAAGATGCTTTGAATTCCGCATCGATTAAAGCGGTTGATAAGATTTGTTTGTCTTGTGGTGGAGCTCATGATCTTTCCGAGTGCATTACCGCCGGTGGTAACACTTCGAGTGCTTACGTAGCAACGGGAACTTACAACCAAAACGGCCAAGGTTCCCGCCCAAATCAAGCTCCACCAAATCAAAATGCTAATAACTATCGAAACAACAATCAAAATGGTGGTTATCAAGGCAATTCATGTAACTATAACAAAGGGAATTATCAAAGTGGGAATGGACAAGTTGCAAATCAAAACCAAAACCGTGATTTTCAAAACACTACACAAGGTTTTCAAAATGCTCACACTAAAAATCTTAATGGAGAATTTTTGGATTATGCAAAAGCAAATGATGCTAAGTTTGATAACATGCAACGTGAGATGATTAGCTTAAGATCCGAGTTGAAGAACGAGCTTAAAAACGAACTTGCTAATGAACTTAAGACTTATGCTAATAAAATGGAAGGAAACGTTCAACGTCTTCAACAAAATCAACAAAAGATGGAACAAGGACAACATGAGATTAAGCAAGAATTGTTAAAAGCGGATGCTAGGCAATCAAAATTTGAAGACCGAATGGCAAAAATGTTTGAAGCAATCATGTGTAAACCCTCTTCCTCGGGTGGTCTTCCTAGTGATACCATTGCAAACCCGAAAGGAGAAATGAAGGTTATTACTACACGTAGTGGTAAAACTTTCAAGGAACCAATCTCTCGTCCAAGTACTTCTATGGAGAAGGAAATCGAGAAAGAGCCCGAGGTGATGGTCGAAAAGGAGCATATTACAAGCCCACGAAGTACCGCTCATGCCACACCTACGGTTGAACCAATACCAATCATGGAACCCGAGATTCCAAGGCCGTTGCCTAATGTCCAACCCACACCACCTTTACCTTACCCTTCGAGACGAAACAAAGAGAAATTGCAAGAACGTAACAAACAACAAATCGAGCTTTTTATAAAAATGTTTCAACAAGTTAATTTTGATGTAAGTTTAGCCGACGCGTTGTTATATATGCCTCGTTTCGCTTCCACTTTTAAAAGTATGATGAATGATAAGGAAAAGCTTTCAAAGCTTGCTAATTGTTATTCGGTTTATCTTAAACGCATACCAGAAAAAGTTGGTGACCCCGTAAAGTTTCTCATTCCTTGTGATATACAAGATATGAAAGAATGCCTCGCCTTGGCCGATCTTGGTGCGAGCATTAATTTGATGCCATTTTCCATTTGGAAATCGCTTTCGCTTCCGGCTATTACTCCTTCGAACATGTCTATCGAGATGGTCGATCATTCTACGATTTTAGCATGTGGAGTAGCCGAGGATGTTTTCATGAAAGTGGGGAATTCTACTATCCTGTTGATTTTATAGTAGTTGACATCCCCGCGGATCCTCAAGTTCCTCTAATTTTAGGTCGTCCATTTTTAGACACCTCGAGATCGCTTATCGACGTTCATGCAAGAACTATTACTTTGAGATTCTACGAAGAGGAACTATTTATAAACGCTACTCAAAACTCGACACCTTCTCATGTTTATGCAATCGCTACCATCAATCACATTGACTTAGTTGATGTGGTTTGCAATGATTTTTCACAAGAAGTGTTAGGTTTTCCCGATAGTTCGTCAAGTGGCAATCCCACTATTTTGGATCCAATTCTTGCTAATTTTACACCAAATCTCATTCCATTCCAAGGAGGCGGTTTTAATTCAAAAGAAATCGACAATGAAGATGAGGTGATTATTAGTGATGATACTTCTATTCCACCATTTCTTCCGCCGATGGAAGTTATGAGTGTTGAGCAAAAATATTCAATCGAGGAACCACCTATCCTTGAATTGAAGATCTTCCATCTCACCTTGAATACGCATTCTTGGAAGGTGTTGACAAGTTCCCGGTTATTATTGCAAAAGGTCTTGCTAATGATGAAAAAACCGCGCTCTTGAAAGTTCTTAAAGCTCATAAAGGGGCAATTGCGTGGAAAATTTCTGACATTAAGGGTATTGACCCAAAATTTTGTACTCACAAGATTTTAATGGAGGAGGACTACAAACCCGCAATTCAAAGTCAAAGAAGGGTAAACCCCAAAATTCATGATGTCATCAAAAAGGAAGTTTTAAATCTCCTTGACGCGGGAATGATTTATCCTATCTCCAATAGCCCATGGGTGAGCCCAATCCATTGTGTCCCTAAAAAGGGAGGAATGACCGTTGTACCCAATGAAAATAACGAGTTAATTCCCACTCGTGTTGTGACCGGTTGGAGGGTATGTATTGACTACCGAAAGTTAAATGACGCCACTCGTAAAGACCACTTTCCTTTGCCCTTCATGGATCAAATGTTGGAGCGACTCGTGGGAAATGAATTCTATTGCTTTTTAGATGGTTTTTCCGGTTACTTTCAAATCCCTATCAACCCTCGTGATCAAGAGAAGACTACGTTTACGTGTCCTTATGGAACGTTTGCTTATCGTAGGATGCCTTTCGGACTTTGCAATGCACCGGGTATGTTCCAACGGTGTATGATGGCTATTTTTCACGATATGATCAAGAAGTCGATGGAAGTATTTATGGATGACTTTTCGGTGTTTGGCAATTCGTTCACGTCGTGTTTATCTAATCTCAAGCAAATGTTAAAACGTTGTGAAGAAACCAATCTTGTGCTTAATTGGGAAAAATGTCATTTTATGTGTAAACAAGGAATCGTCTTAGGACATAAGGCCTCGAAAGCGTGGATTGAGGTCGATAAAGCCAAGGTAGACGTCATCGCTAAGTTACCTCATCCCAAAACCGTTAAGGGAGTTAGGAGTTTCCTAGGCCACGCGGGCTTTTATCGTCGTTTCATCAAAGAATTTTCGAAAATCTCTCGACCTATGACACACCTTCTCGAGAAGGATGCTCCTTTTAATTTCAATGAGGATTGTGTTAGAGCTTTCGAAACACTCAAAAGGAAACTTACCGAAGCTCCCATTCTTGTTGCTTCTAATTGTGAATTACCCTTTGAAATCATGTGCGATGCAAGTGATTATGCTATAGGGGCCGTCTTAGGACAACGTTATGAAAAGCATTTCCGTCCTATCCATTATGCTAGTAAGACGATAACCGAGGCTCAATTAAAGTACACCACAACGAAAAAGGAATTCCTTGCCGTGGTCTATGCTTTTGAGAAATTTCGACCTTATCTCGTCTTAACTAAAAGCATCGTGTATACCGACCATTCGGCTATCAAGTATCTCTTAGCTAAGAAATATGCTAAGCCGAGATTGCTTCGTTGGATGCTCCTCCTCCAAGAATTTGATGTCACCGTGCTTGACAAAAAAGGAGCCGAGAATCTAGCGGCCGATCATCTCTCTCGTCTAGAAGATCCTCACAAAGATGTTTTCAAGAACAAGGAAATCACCGAAACATTTCTTCTCGAGACTCTCGGTGTAGTGAATTCTAAAGACACCACCCCATGGTTTGCCGACATTGCAAATTACCATGCGAGCAATTTCATAATCAAGGGTATGACGACACAACAAAAGAGAAAATTATCTCGTGACGTCAAGTTCTATTTTCGGGACGACCCTTATCTCTTTCGGGTTTGTGCGGATCAACTCGTTCGACGTTGTGTTCTTGGTGCCGAAGCTTCTAATATCTTTATAGCTTGTCACGAGGGACCCACGGGTGGTCACCACGGTGCTAATCTCACGGCTAAGAAAGTGTTCGATGCTGGCTTCTTTTGGCCTTCTATCTATCGTGATGCACACGCACTTGTAAAGTCGTGTGATTCGTGCCAACGTCAAGGAAAATCGTCTCAACGTGATGAAATGCCGCAAAATATAATTCAAGTGTGTGAGATTTTCGACATTTGGGGCATAGACTTTATGGGGCCGTTCCCATCGTCTCATGGTAACAAGTATATCCTCGTCGCCATCGACTACCTTTCTAAGTGGGTGGAGGCTAAGGCTTTACCTACTAATGATGCTCGTGTGGTAGTGAAATTTTTGAAGCAACTATTCTCTCGGTTTGGAACCCCTCACGCTATTATAAGCGATCGTGGAACCCATTTTTGTAATGACCAATTCAAGAAGGTCTTAAAGAAATATGGAGTTACTCATTGTCTTTCTACGGCTTATCACCCACAAACGAGTGGGCAAGTCGAGCTTTCAAACCGAGCTTTGAAGAGGATTTTAGAGAGGTCGATTGGAGAAAACCATGCTTCATGGTCCGACAAACTCGATGACGCTTTATGTGCCTTTAGGACCGCTTATAAGACACCTATCGGTTTTACTCCTTATAAGATAGTCTATGGGAAAATTGTCATTTGCCCATTGAATTAGAGCATAAGGCATATTGGGACCTATAGCATGCTAATTTTGACTTGAAGACCGCGAGAGATCACCGGAAAATACAATTGAATGAATTGGATGAATTAAGAGACAATGCGTATGAAAATTCAATGATTTTCAAAGAAAAGACTAAAAAGTTTCATGATGCAAAGATTAAAAAACCGGGTTTTTAACGTTGGTGGTCAAGTGTTACTTTTTAACTCTCGATTAAAGATATTTTCCGGGAAATTGAAATCTCGTTGGTCGGGTCCTTTCACCATTACACAAGTGTTTCCATATGGGACCATCGAGCTAGCTCAAAATGATGGTCCTAACTTTAAGGTGAATGGACATAGGCTTAAGCACTACTTTGGTGGGGAAGTTCCTTCATCGGATGACCTCGACCAAGTCACCTTCCCTAATGATAATTAGCATTAAGGGGATCGAGTCGAGCTCATGACTCGGTAATAAAAAACGAGGTGCCTCATGGGGGAGGTCCCATGCTTATCCTTTTTATGCTTTGCCATTCCAACTCGTTGTCTCGTGGTTTTTTGTGATTGTGTTATCTAGATCATCATCATCACTATGATTGAAGACTCTCGTGTTCGTTTTACGTGAGCCTCAATCGTTTGCTTGAAGAAGTTTTTCACGAATCCATGACATATCCTTTATTGTTCTAACAATTATCTTTTAGCATAATTAATAAACGGCTTTAGGTATATTGTTTGATCACCCTTTCCATACTAGATCCTAAGCATTCGACTCTTCGTCTCTAGTATGGGGATGCTCCACCATTAGACTCGAAACATTGAGGACAATGTTTAATTTTAGTATGGGTGGTGAATAGATACTTGCTTTGCTACGCCCTCACGTTTTCCAACTTTCAACGTTTTGTTTTGTTGCTAATAAGGCTAAAAATGGCCAAATTTTAAAATTTTTCTTAGTTTTAATAAGTGTTTTTAAGACACGAATGTATATTTTACGATGGGTAGAATAAGAGCTAATTTTTGACTTGATGGGCATTTGGAGCCCTTTACATTCCTTAACCCGCTCGAATCAAGTTTTGCTAGACTTTTATATAGGGAACTTTAAAACGACAAAGTCTTAGCTCATTCGGGTTAAGAACAAGAACTTTTCGCAAGTTCCTATAATTGATCCTAGAAAGTCACTTATCAAGGGAACTATAAAATGCATTCTCTAAACTTGAAAAAGTCCAAGAAAGTGCAAGATCCTATAGGTGGCTTGAAAACCTAAAACTTTGATTTGATATAGTCTTAATAAAAGCTAATCCAAATTTGGCTTAATTTTGACTTGCATGGCTAAGTATTCATGAGTCTCTTTAATTAGAGGTCTTTAAATAGTGAAGAACGAGAGATGATAGAGTTAGACAAGTGATCATGCTAAACGTAGAACATGAAAATGTTCTTTCAAAAACTTATATGTTTTTAATTGTGGCTTTTTCTCCCATAAGATCAATGCATTAGGAATAAAAATAATTGCAATAAGTAAGGTCATACGATTTGAAAGGTTACTTAGCTCCTAGCACAAGATCGTTTAAAAGTTGCTCGGGGTTGAATAGAGTTCATAGCCAAGGCATAACTTATTGAAGCGGGATGCGAAGATTGGTGAAGATCCAAAAAGGCCCTAACAAGGCATGAGGAGCTCTATTTTGTTGCTAAAGATCCAAGATGATGTGAAGTATCATTATTCCAAAATCAATATGAAGGATCGAGACACACGACGAAAAACAATTACTCCCCTAAAGATCATGGAGAAAGTCTATCCAAAAAGACCCTTACAAGGTATGAGGATAAATATATCCAAGTCTGAAAAGGAGGCGGATCGTTGTATATTAAAGTCCAAAATACAGATTGAAGAAAAATGATGAAGTCATGGTCCAAGTATGAAGAGTCTCTCAAAAACGTCAAGTGAAGAAATTCCAAAATATGAAGAGAAGACCATAATTTCAAGAACGTCTTCCCAAGATTTGAAGTATGAAGTACATGCCAAATATCGGTCCAAGAAAGGTCTCAAATCGTGAAACGAGTTATGTCAAGATATGAACTTAAGGAGATACACGAGAAGCCGTTTTAAAAGATTTTGTCCTTCGACTAACTATCGATTAAATCGTGCTACTTTACTTTAGGACTAATAAATACTCAAATAAGTCAATATGAATCACTTGTGATCCATGACAAGTAGTTAAAAAATTCTAGAAACCCATTTCCTTTCATAATAACTAGGATTGCGGGGAGAAAAAGTATTACACAATTTGGACGTATGAGTAGTGTTAGCATTGTGACTTGTACCAACAATGATCTCGTTTTTGCACTTAGCATGGAATGTATGACAATCAAGGATGACGAAATTTACTCTATGGGACATTTACTTGTTTCTATTCATTGACCCTAAAAGTCACATTCGTGATGAAAATCATACATTATGTCTTTACACATCTTCGTAGTATTGTTGCAAGTCTTTTACTTTTCAATAAAGGATAATAAAATTGAATTTTGTTGATGCTTAGATACTTTATTCTAGCATTGCGTGAGGGCACGACAATGTCTTAGTATGGGGGAGTGATGAGATGGCATTTATACATGATCTCATCGTTCTTTTCGGGCTTTAAATGCATAAAATGTCATTAATATACCATATATATGCTTGTATTTGTTTACTTGTGTGTTTTAGGTATGGATATCGTGAAAAAGACAAAAGATCACAAGAAACAAGGAAAAACGGACACGAGAAACAAAGCCGTACAAAGAACCAGGCCCTAGTTTATGATTTATCCAAGAAAAACCCTTGAAGATTTGAAGATATACAAGATTGATCTTTCATTTATGAAGAAATGACACTTAAAACCCTTGTATATTCTTAAGTTTGTCAAAATTACAAAAAGGTCCTTCAACTTTGAAGATTTGGCAAGTTTAGTCCCTCAACAATTCTAAATTATCAATAATGGTCCCTCATGAAGTCAAAGATACATTGAAGACCTTTGAAGATCAAGAATGTCCAAGATCAGTCCTCAAAACTATGCAAAAATGGCAAAAACAACCCTTGAAACCCTTATCATAAAGTTTAGTGGCCAAAGTATAAAGTTTGTAACTTGATTAACAAAGAAAACCAAGTTTAATGGCTGAAAAACACATTTTACCATGTTTAATAAAACACAAGGGCCAAAGGTGTGCATATGAAACATTCAAAAACGAAAATGCGCCAAACAACCTTCTACTCCTACAAAAACGGATCAAAGGGGACCACTATTCACCCCATGAACCCAGATTTTACTTTTTACTGCCAAAGGGGTTTTCCCAATTACTTTAACCAAAACACAATTCACCTTCACACGATTACATCCCACACATGAAACCTCACACCACTCCACTCAAGGACCCCACCCCATTTAGCCGTACACCAATCATAATCCAACTTAACCTCCAAGGAATGACACGTGGCCAAATCAACAGCCCACACTCCTTGCTTGGTCACAAAGCTAAAATAAACGTATAGGATGCATTTGGACAGCTCAACAACTCAATGCACTCAAGGGAAAATTTGGGAATTCTAGACTAGGGTTTCATGTATTTCAGCATTCTAGAATCATCCTTTGTACTCTATAAAAGGACACCCAACCTGTGGTGAGGCCTTTGTTCCAATTTTACTCTTTAAACATTGTAATTCCTTTTTAAAATTTATAAAAGTTGGTATTTTAAGAAAATTGTAATTCCTTTTTATGTTTTTGAAAGTTGGTGTTGTTTAAGGGTAATTATGAGTTCCATTTGATGTTATAAAGGTGTTTAGATCTTGTGGTTTAAACACGTTTATGTTTGGTAAGGATTTCAAAGTTGGAAAAACCTTGAAATCAGTCATCTGTTTTTCTTATTTTACTTGTACTAACCCTTATCCAAAAGCTATAAGCCCTTGCAAGCTTGTTGACACCAAGCTAGTAAAGGTTTATCAACCTTTGGATAGGTTGTTTGCTGTTTGTGTTGAAGATATAAAGCCCTTGAGGTTCTGCTTTGAACCATCAACCAAGGCACATCTCATCTCCTTTGTTCAAGTACCTTGGTCTTGTTCTAGCTGTTGAACAAGGTCCAAGGAGCATAGATGATCCCTCTAGGAAGTTGTGGGGGATAGGTATAACCAAGGCTGTCACGATCGCGATCCCACCTGAGATCGTTTTTATCTTTACAAGATCGAGATCGTAATATCGGATCGAGATCGTAAGATCCTACCAATTTATCATGTTATGCAAGCAATTTATAAATGAGTCAAACTTTTTTTTTATTTTTACTCATCAACAAAGATAAATCTATATAATATCCGCTTGAAAATGTCAAGGTTCAAATTTAGAATACCAAAGTAAAGTAAAACACAAAAAAGTCAAGTCTTAGTCGTCACATTCAGGATTACATAACATGCGTATATACGTCTCAAAACAAAGTAAATTACTAGTATCACTATGTAGAATCTTGATAACCTATGAATCTATGAAGTGGGTTGAAGATTCCTAGAGAGAGAAACTAGAGAGAGAAAGTGAGAGAGAAACTATGTGTGTTTTTATTCAAATGAAATGTTTGGAATGAACAACAACCAACCCCTTTCCATGGTGGAAAGGGGTATTTATATCCAAGGCCCTTATTTGGGCTTGGGCCGACCCATGACAAGCCCATGGGTCGGTTTCTTACTTAACTTAATAAGTAACACTAACTACGAGCTATTACAACATTAATAATATTGTGGGGTGACCGATACTTCTAATATATGTAAAAACGTATTTCTAACAATCTCCCCCTAAGGGAGGTCACTCCACGTTTACAAAGTTCTAAACCTAGCATACTATACTAAGTCTTCGTTCTTCAGCTCGTAGTCTTTTCTTCTTTCTTTTTGTTGTGAATATTTTGATTTGATCTTTTAGGCTTTGGCTTGAGAGCATTGTTCTTTTGTCCTTTCACGTGCGATCTTTGCCTTCTTGTGAATCTTGCCTCCTCGTGACTCCATGTTCCACACACTTATGTCTTTTGTTAAATTCTCGAAAGCTTCAGAGTTTGGTACAACGGAAGACTTCATTTTGTACTTTCTTGAATTTTGCTGAACTTTGATGTAGAAAAACATAAGCATGTGGGAACGACTTCTACAGGTACACCGCAACACCACCGTCTTCAACTGGTACACAACAACGCCACTGTCTTCAACAGGTACACAGCAACACCACCGTCTTTAACAGGTACACAGCAACGACACGAATAAAATGGCTTTGACATTTTATTCTAATTCGGTAGCATTTTACCTCCGGTCGGTGAAGACCGTTGGACGATATTAGATATCATACCCGTGACGGATAGTTTCAATTAAGTAACTTCCTGACAGGATTTCGCGGGTAAACCCGTTCTCTTTATTCGACCGTCCAAAGCTGACTGCGAACATAAAGAGTGAATCACTTGGATAAATTATCCTTGTGATTTGAAGCCGTCAATTCATGGAACCTGGAACAAGTGAATTTCAATTAAGATTTTCACCATCGTTGCTTTCCAGTTATCACGAGCTCAATTCATAAAGAATCTTGCACGTCACCCACCAAGTGCTGTTTGATGTTAACACTAGAAGGATTTCCACTCGTCACTGTGATCAATAAAGAGTCACTCTGAGTGTTCTGGCAAGATCATATGATAATGCGTAGAGGCCTGGAACGAGTTTAAGTTCAATTAAGAATTAAACCACTGTTTCTTTCCAGTTTTTCACAAGATTGGTTCTAAAAGAACCGCACGTGTAACCTACCATGAGCTTGTTTGATGTTGGCTCAAGCATGATTTCCATCTTCATTGTAATACTTACGTATTACTCGGATGTTCTGGCAATATTACAGGAATACTGCGTAGGACTCATGAAAATCTCTTACTTTTCACAGTGTGTGAGAAAGCAAGGAATAAATGGAAAGTGTCCTAATGAGACTTTTGATGATCTCGTGGCTCTAGACTCGATAGTGCGTTTTGATTTAGTGAGCGATGGCTGGAGAGGAGTGCCACCTTTTCAATATCAGTCTATTCGTAGTGAACAAACCAATAGATAACGTGTTGATCTCCGTGTGATTAAAACAAATACCTTTTGAGAGATATTTGAGTTAGCTGGGAAGGGTTGTGCATTGCATCACTGGGTCCATGATGTCTTTCTTCAATATCGAGAATCATTAACAAAAATGATCTCAATAGCATATGTATTGACCCGGTTTCTGCCTAAAGTTGTAAGAAGGGCTTCTTTCTTTACACCCTTTATCTTTACAATTCTTTTTCATTCTTCAACCCCTTCAATGCTTACCAATACGTCATAACTAGCACCTTGTTGTGATTGTTCCAGTGCTAGCTTAAGTACTTGGTCGGCATTCAGCTACGTTCACAATCTTTCTCCAACTTTCCTAGGACTTCTAATTCTATCTAGGGAATTGTCCTTGGGAAGATTCCATCGGCTTTGATGAATCATTGGACTAAACCTATTCCTACCACCCTTTTGTCACCACATTCGTCGTGAGTTAAGCGTGTTTTGGGAAAGTATAGCCACCATGAAAAATCCTTGAAAATCACCTAAGGTACTTGTGATATTGAAATCAAAATTTTTGTACCTTAGGTGTTTTGTTCATCAAAAACGCTCCCTCTTAACACGTGCTTTACACATATTAAGCTGGATAATCGTTAAGTCTTTTTCATCTTTTAGCCAAGTATCATTTAAGTCTCCTTAATCCCATTTTCTCCCCTTATCCAAAATGTTAACCATTAATATTTGGGATATTGAATGGATTAACCGGTCTTTGGGTAAAAAATGAAATCGATGTTTGGCCATAGAACATATTAATGCTCCCCCTTAAATTAATAAGGGATAGTTGTAGTGCTTTAGTATGATATATTTTGAAAGATTTAGAATCTCGTGAGAAATTCTTGAAAAATTATCATACCTTAACACTACATCAAGCCGTAAAAGCACAATATTCACAAATTTACATATTCACAATTAGAAACCAATATAGAGTAGACCTGAGATGTACAATCCATTAGATGGATCGTTGCAGTAACTTGTGGTGCACTCCATATGGTCTACCACCAACGAATCTTTCTAAGCTCCTCATCAATCTACGTTCTCGGAGCTTTTGATCAATCTTCTTGATCACGTACTTCGCCATTTGCCGATAACCCTGATGCCAATCCTCAGTCATCTCTGGTAAAGACCCACCCGAATTGAGATGATCCAACTTTCCTCTGACGTAGATGAGAGTCCCATCACTGTACTTATAAAGCTCACCCACCCTCATAAACTTCATTAACCCTCGATTGTTCAAGTAGAAAATCCCGTAATTCGGAACAGAAATGCCGGTATAGGGACATCTGTTGACATGTTGAGGTAACACTTGATTCACTGGATGGGTTAAGTTAAGCTTCCTTTGGTAGCTTTCGACTCCCAACTGAAGATCTTCAACTCGTTTCTTGATAACAACGCTTCGTGTGAACATACGAAGTGTTGTATTCAAGGCAATGATGTCTTCACGAGGAATATGTGTGAGTTGATCCCGGGTCATCATAAGCAACATGTCTTCGATATCCTCAAGGCGAATGATAGAAAAATCTCCCTGCTGGATTTTGTATTCTCTGTCATCCTCCCTTTTTAGACGAATCTCCGTCACATGATAATAGCCATTCTTGGCTTCAGTTTTCAGTCCCAAAATGCTGGAGATGCGAATATCGGATCTAACATTGCTTCCTGAATTGGCTAAGCAGCAACCCCTGTACGCCCTTCGGACTCGTTCGTCCCAATAAGATGCACCTATAACAGCATACATATCATAATTACGAGTTACCCTTGGGACCCAGAGTCGGTTTACCTTTTCCTCGATCCAGGGTATTGTCCCCCAGTTGGCAGCTTTCAGTAAGGTCAGGGAGGTTGCGTACTTTGATGAACCCTTGAGGAGATAATCAAGATCATAAGTGTCGAAGAAGTCGAGAGCAATCTGATTATCTTGAGAAGGATCAAGTGGAGGTGGAGCTCTTTCTGATTCATGGAGGCCTGGCCTTTGAACGGTGTTAAGAGCTTTCAGGACCTCGTCAGCATAATACTCGAACTCCATTTAGGTTAACCTGGTTTTGGTGCGAATTCTCTTATCCTTTAGCGCTCTCTTTACCAACGACGGAGTGACCGAAGATTTATACTCATGAGCCAGAAATGCGCACAAGTCAATCGGACTGTGGATATGGAGATATAAAACATCTCTGTCAGCGTCTGTGATTGGATCATATTGAGCCGCTGCCGTGATCCAAGCTTGTGGCGGTGCAGTCTCGTCAATCTCCAATGTGTCTGCCCAGTCCCGTGTGCTTGAATCAGGAACAGTAGATTGTGGTTCTTGTTGGAGAGGAGTAGAGACATGAACACGTGCTGGTTCTGATTCAGGCATCTCGGCGGTGTCATGAACAGGCGAGTGTTGTGCAGCTTCAGGTTCGGTTACTGATTCTGCAATCACAGGAGCAACAAACGAACTAACAGGGTTAGTGGTAACAGGTATAGACACAGCAATAGATGTACCAGGAATTGATGATGCCGTAGTAGCATTCACATCATGGCGCCACTTGGATCGTCTTGATTCCGTGGAAGTAGATTTTTCCTTTTCTGCAACATCTTTCTTAGACTTGGTTCCAGACTTAGAAGGTTTCTTTGTGCTGGCACCCTTATCCCCTGTTTTAGGCTGTTTACCATCATCATCCTCATCGCTATCCTCGTTGCTTCCCTTAGCACTCTCCTCATTACCATCACCACCATCATCACCATCATCATCATCATCATCCTCATCATCATCACCATCATCGTCATCGTCATCATCCTTTTCTTCTTCTTCTTCTTCTTCACCTTCTTCTTCCCCGTTACCCTCTTCTTGTTCAATTTCTTCCCTTTCTTCCTCAGGCAGAATGTGGTATGGTACCACACTTCCAAACGTTTTAAATAACCGATCATCCTCCATGATAGCGTCATTGAGTGATTTGTAGAGAGCCCGTTGAATCTTAGATTTATCAAAAGATCCAAGTTCCCTCATACGAGCTTTGAGGATCTTCTTCAATTCAAAATCCATTAACTCATAGGCAATTTTGTAGGCGGATTCAGAAGGATTGGATGACTTGATCATCAAGTTATCAGCCGCGAGTGTCTTCAACTCATCACGCAGTTTTGGCATAATGGATTCAACGGATTCTTTCACTCTCTCTTCAACAGAGGCTTCAAGTTTTTCTTTTTGCTCCTTGTATTTATCCCTCATGGCTTGAAGTCTCGTGATACGTGCAGCATGCTTATCAGCTTCAGCCTGCTTAACCTGAGCTAGTTCTTCTGCATGAGCTTTTCGTGTCAACTCCATCTCTGCAGCGAACTTAGCAAGCATCTCTTCTTGGGCTTTCTTAGATGCTTCTTCACTTTGAACTCGTCTATGTAGCTCTTGGCGAAGTTCATTCATCTCTCTTTTTTGATTATCTGTATGTTTATCCAACATTTCGGCCATTACAAATGCAGCCATTGAAGATGATGCAGAGCTACTCTGGGTTGGTTGAAGAGGCTCGGTTGTTACTACAGTACTAAGGATGGGAGTTATTGGTGGTGGAGGGAATGGTGTTGAGACCGGTCGGGTTGGTAAGGGTTGTATTGGTGGAGGTTGAGTTACTAAAGGCTGAGTAGGTACCATGATTGTAGGAGCACCAGACTCCTTTTCAACACTTGCTGAAACAAGGATGGATGTCTCCTTCGAAGTAGAATACCATTCAGGTGATCCAAACTCATAAATATCCTCTGGCTCCTCGTACTCTTCTTCAATATTTATCTGTGCACCCGAACCACTACCGCCCGTATCTTTCCTACTCCTTTCAATAGCTATCTTCATTAATTTTCTCTCAGCCTTGTCAAGAGTAGGATCATCAACATCTTCTTCGTCGCGGAGAACTAACTCATCAACCGTACCCTTTCCCTTCTTAGTCTCAGTCTTCTTCTTCTTGGTTTCGGGTTCAGGTAAAGCAGCTGGTTGCTTGCGTTTACCTTTACTCTTGACCGTAGTAGACGAGTCTTCTCCAGTCTGAAGGCTTGCTTTTAGCTTCTTGATTTCCAGCAGCAGTAGCTTGTAATCAGCAGAAGCTTTAATTTTATCCGTCAGAAGATAATCGGGAATAGGACCAGGAATAACACCACCAGATGGTCCTTCATGCCTTAGATCCATAGTATGATCAGCCTCTTCAGTGTGATGACGACTTGCTGCACGCCTATCAATAGTAACATCATTCTTCATACAATAATTAATGATAAGCTTGATAAACCGAGGGTAAGGAAAGAAATTAGTCTTCAGCTTCTTGTTTTGGAAGAGTTGAAAGGTGAATTCTTCCCACAACAATAATGCATAATCTGCATTTGCGCCTTTGTACATTCCATGGAAGATGTTCATAATTGGACTACGCAAAGCATCATGCCCACTGGTTTTAGGTGTAAGACATCTACTGAGAATACCCAAGATTGCTCTCCAAGGTTGACCTACTTTAGTAGTGGTAAACTCAGACACAACTCGTATATCAGGACATCCAAGAGCATCAAACATCTCCATGAGTTCGTCTTTAGTAGGATCCCTCGAAAATGCCATACCTTTGGGTGTATCCCGAATGCCAAATATCTTACGGAAGTCTGAAACAGTAAGTGTCTGCTGCTTGTTGTCGAGAATGAAGGTGATCTTGTTTGAAGTACTTTCCTTGGTAGCCCAGAACTCATACATGTAATCATAAGGCACCGAGGCAGTACTCCTTAAAGCATTCTTGAAATGAGAGTGATCAAGGATTGCTATGGCTACTTTAAATCCATGGTGAGTGGATTTTGAGACTTGCTTCAGCCGGTAATTGTTCGGTATGAACTTGAGGGCTCTTGCTTCGGCAATTTCGGCTGCTCTAGCATCTTGGAGTGCTTGTACTGTTGGATTAGTCATCGTATCAGCTTAAGATAAGACATGAAAGGTTGATGCACAAAAAATATATAGATATGTATCATTATTACTTCTAAGCATAACACATTTCAACAAGTACTTATAGCAGGCAAATAACTATCAATCAAATAACCCTTCATCCGGAACTCTTCATTCGGAACTCTTCATTCGGAACTCTTCATTCAGAAGTCCTTAATTCGGAACTTCTTCGTTCGGAAGTCCTTCATTCAGAACTTCTTCATTCGGAAGTTCTTCATTCGGAACTTCTTCATTCGGAACTCTTCATTCGGAAGTCCTTCATTCGGAACTTCTTCATTCGGAAGTCCTTCATTCGGAACTTCTTCATTCGGAAGTTCTTCATTCAGAACTTCTTCATTCGGAACTCTTCATTCGGAAGTCCTTCATTCGGAACTTCTTCATTCGGAAGTCCTTCATTCGGAACTTGTTCATTCGGAAGTTCTTCATTCGGAACTTCTTCATTCGGAACTCTTCATTCGGAACATCTTCATTCGGAAGTTCTTCATTCGGAACTTCTTCATTCGGAAGTCCTTCATTCGGAACTTCTTCATTCGGAAGTTCATCCGGAACTTCTTCATTCGGAAGTTCATTCGGAACTTCTTTCATTCGTAAGTTCATCCGGAACTTCCTTCATTCGGAAGTTCGTTCGGAACTTCCTTCATTCGGAAGTTCGTTCGGAACTTCCTTCATTCGGAAGTTCGTTCGGAACTTCCTTCATTCGGAAGTTTGTTCACCATGTTCATCCGAAACTTCTAAACGCACCCTATAAATGATTTTTCTAGGCGCGTGTGTGAGATTTAAGGCAATCTAAGGCAACTAAAGTGTTCTAATCCTAATCTGATCCAAAACCCAGCAAAAATCCCTAATCAATTAACCCTTAATTAGACACAAACCCTAATTGGATTTAATATGATTAAACGAATCATTTAACTGAATTAAGAAATGATTTAGGCGAATTAGAGATTAAAGATTGATGCTTGTACCTTGTTTGATCGAATGAAACAGATTGAATTGATTGAATCGAGATTTTTTGAAAACTTGTGTGTGTTGTTAATGGCGGATAAGTGTTTAACAGAGAAGAAGATAATGTAAAGGGATGGGGGGTTTTGTTTGACTAGGTCAAATTTTAGCAACTTTCACAAATTGTCACTTTTAACCCTACATTTTTTCCCTTTTATTTTTTATTCCTTGTCTTTTCTATTCTCCTTAACCATTGTTAAATTTAGCCAACTTAACCTTCACACTACTTAAGCATCGCAACCTATTAGCAAATCTCCAAGATCTTAAAGCAATTCCTATCACATTGAGCGAGCTCAAGTCGTATTCTAAAGCAAGACCACTCATTAGCCAATTAATTTTCCACAAAAGCTTTTGAAAAATTGTTTTGATGACGAAGATGATTTAATATTTTCTCCCCCTTAAACGATGACCCGTTTTCTATTTAAAGAGCTGTAGTCATTGTTTAAAGAGTCAAATATTGATGAAAGCATTTCCAATTAGTATCTTGAAAAAGATTGATTCGTGGTGGAAATAAGATTTCTCTTATTTTGACAAATTAATGCACTGAGACGTACACTAACTCGTGTTAGACCAAGTTGTAAAGTAAACTTGATCCCTTTGCATGATTTGGCTTGTAAATCATGCCTGAGAAAATTAATTCCCGTTGTGAGCCAACGTTTTCCAAGGAAATACGTGACTTTAATATGAAAACCGGGTTGCAGTCTGAAATAACTACAAGCCATAATGGGCATGTTTTAAAAATGTACAACTTTTATACGGACTCTATTTATGGCACCGTGTCAATATTGATCGACATTTCTAAGGCCGTAAATATTACCGTACTAATAGACATGCCCGTTTTAAAAACGAAAAATATTTTTGGTTTTTCTGGATTTTGTAATTTTTATGGTTTTTCTAGGTTTTATATTTTTTATGGTTTTTCTTGGTTTTCTATTTTTGTGTTTTTCTTTTTGTGGTTTATATATTTACGATAATATACATGATCACGAACAAAGGATACGCCTGAATAGTTTACCACTACTATTCAGCTGATTCTTCTGCCAATTCTTTGAGAGTCGCTGGAGTGAATGATTTCATGCCAAGCTTGTCGATCAAAAACTCGATTCGTCCTCGATCTAAGGCTTTGGTGAACATATCTGCCAGCTGGTACTCAGTAGTGACAAAATACAGCTCGATCACTGCGTTCTCCACCTGCTCTTTAATGAAATGGTAGCGAATGTCTATGTGCTTGGCCCGGGAGTGTTGAACATAGTTGCAGCAAAGGGCAATGGCGCTCTTGTTGTCACAATACATCGGGATTTTGTTGAATCCCAAACCGTAGTCAGTTAATTGTGATCTCATCCAAAGGACTTGAGCACAACAACCGGACATGGCGATGTATTCAGCCTCCATGCTAGAAATTGCAGCGCTTTTCTGCCTTTTTGAAGACCAACTGATCAATCTGTCTCCAAGGAGTTGCACAGATCCAGAAGTGCTACGCCTCGTGTCTTGACACCCAGCATGATCGGCATCTGCGTATGATATTAAAGCAATAGAGGAATCTTTCGGATACCATAGACCACGATGAAGTGTTCCTTTGAACCGAAAGATCCTTTTAACAACATGTAGGTGCTTTTCGGTAGGCCGAGCCTGATACCGGGCACACATGCATACATCAAATTGCAAATCAGGCCTGCTAGCAGTCAGATACAGAAGGGTGCCGATCATCCCACGGTAAAGTTTTGGATCGACAATAGTCCCATTCCTATCTTCATCTAACTTGGATTTCTCCACCATTGGAGTGTCCACGGGGTCACAATTTTCAAAGTTATATTTCTTTAAAGATTCTAGAGCATATTTGGATTGATTAATAAAGATGCCTCTGAGATTCTGAGAAATTTGTAATCCTAAGAAAAATGAAATTTTTCCCATCATTGACATCTGAAAGCGTGTGGACATTATCTTCTCAAAGCGTTTGGACAATTCTATGTTAGAGGCAGCAAATATTATATCATCAACATAAATTTGTACCAGAATCATGTCGTTGTCCTCCTTGAGAGTGAATAGAGTGGGGTCCACCTTGCCTTTGGAGAAGCCTTCCGAAATGAGATATGTTGAAAGGAGATCATACCACGCGCGTGGAGCTTGTTTCAACCCATAGAGAGCCTTCTTAAGCTTGTACACATGATTAAGAAACTCCGTGCTAACGAACCCATCCGGCTGACTAACATAGACTTCTTCCCTTAGTTCACCGTTCAAAAATGCCGTCTTCACATCCATTTGATAGACGATCATGTTCATATGAGCAGCATACGCAAGGAATAGTCTAATAGCCTCCAATCTTGCAACAGGAGCAAAAGATTCTTCAAAGTCTATACCCAAGGCTTGTTTGTATCCTCTAGCAACCAATCTAGCCTTATTCTTCAATACTGCACCCATCTCATCGAGTTTAACCTTATAAACCCACAACAAAGTAAGGATGTTAACCTTGTCAGGGAGAGGAACTAATTCCCATACTTCAAGTCTTTGGAATTCATTTAGTTCCTCCTGCATGGCTTCAATCCAAGATGATTGTGTCATAGCCTGTTGCCAATTTTTAGGTTCAACTTCGGAGAGAAATGCATCAAAGTAGCAATAGAGTGCACTCTCTTGTAATTGATGGCGTGTAGAGACTGGTCGATCTAGATCTCCAATGACATTCCTAATTGGGTGATCTTTTGTCCATTTGGTGCTATGATTTTCAATCCGTGGTGGTCTGGAGTGAACAATTGAAGGAGCTTCTTCTGAGGTAGACGCGACTGAAGGGTTTTCAGGTATCGGTACACCAAAGAAAGGAAGCTCTTGCAGGTGAGCATATTCCAAGTCGTGATCAATAGAATCCTCTTCAACATCATTAGGCACAAGTAAGGGTGATGATTCAGGTGTAGTTTAAGAATCACTTGGTAAAGGTGCATCCGGTTCAATGTTAATTGAAGATGCATTAGATAAAGCTTCATTTGCTTGAGCAACAACTTCAGGTATTGGAGCTATCACTACAGGTGCTGGAACTTCATCATTTGGGGGATCAAAGAATTCATCAAACAACGGTTGAAACAGTTTATCCCACTCGGGCCTTGTAGGTGGTAAAAATGATGTAGAAGTAGGATTATTGGGAACTAATCCGGAACTAATAGCACCGGTTCCCATCTCATGAAGCGCGGGTTCAGAGCTGCGTTGCTCAGAAGCCATCGCTGTCAGCTCATCGAAATCTGCGTCCATAGTTTCTACAATCTTACCAAGACGACGGTTGTAAATTCGGTATGCTTTCTTGGAGGGTGAGTAACCAATGAAAATACCTATATCGGCTTTTGGTTGAAGTTTGCCCAAGTTCTCACTATTAATGTTTGGATAACAAAGAGCACCAAACACATGAAAGAATGAAACATCGGGTTTACGATCATGTAGAAGCTCGTAAGGTGTTTTTCCATGGCGTTTCCGAACGATAGAACGGTTTTGGGTGAAACATGCAGTAGATATAGCTTCTGCCCACAAGAACAATGGAGCGTTTGCATAAATCAGCATAGTCCTAGCAGCTTCCATAAGCGTACGATTCCGTCTTTCAACGACACCGTTTTGTTGTGGAGTACGTGCAGCGGATGTTTCATGAGAGATACCAACTCCTTCATAGTAATCACGAAGAGTCTGGTTGACGAACTCTGTTCCATTGTCTGTACGAATACGGCGGACAATAGTATTCAAACATACCTGAATGAATTTCAGAAAAGTGATGATAGCCTTCGGTGCTTCATCCTTTGTACGTAGAAATCTAACCCATGTAAACTTGGAGAAATCATCCACAATGACAAGAATGAATTTCTTACCGCTCACACTTTCAGTTCTCATTGGCCCACAAAGATCCATATGCAAAAGATGAAGTTTTTCTTGATTGGTGTCTTTAGCTTTAGGCTTGTATGATTTCTTGGTACTTTTCCCCCTTGAACACGCGGAACATAAATGGTCCTTGTGAAATTTGAGCTTTGGAAGACCACGAACTAATTCGTTTTTAGCCAGATGATTAATAGCATCAAAGTTGAGATGAGATAATCTGCGATGCCATAACAATGACTTGGTCTTAGATGCTTTAGAGAGAAGACATACTGGAGAAGCGGCCATCATGTCTTGTAGGGACAACGTATAAAGATTTGCACCACGAGAACCCTTCAACAAGTCTTTTCCTTCCAAGTTGCGGATGAAACAAGTATGTTGTCGAAAAGCAACCTCTAGGTTGGAATCACAAAACTGTCCTACTGAAAATAAATTATGACCAAGACCTTCTACATAGTATACCCTTGAAATCGTAACGTTTCCAATCTGATATTCACTATACCCCATTATCTTTGCAATATGATCATTACCGAGTTTAACCGTTCCAAGAAACTTGCTGACGAAATTTCGAAGCATCGAGCGATCTCCGGTCATATGCTTTGAACAACCGGAGTCCAAATACCAGAGGATGATTTGGACCACCTGAAAATATCACCAGACAAGGACAATGTAGAGGTATCGGAATCTGAATGTTCCTTGTTATTAGCAGGTACAGATTTAATAATCTTAGATTTGCTAACTTTAGGTTTCTTAGATTTCCTAGCCTTCTTCTTCCTAGTTGGTGGTGTAGATTCTAGTTGGCTTAAATCCTGAGGTATTTCTTCACTGATAGGCACTATAGTGGGAGCTGACCTCATTAAAGGGCGTTGTTTCCATACTTTAGTGCTAGTGTGCCTAACTAAAGGACGCTCAGACCTAACCTCAATGGATGCATTCCTAGTTAAAGGGCACATTTTTCCATCTAATGTAAAGGTCCTACCAGTGGGATGCCATTGCCATCCAACTTGGGCACGAGTTCTACCAGTTGGCTTCCATTCAAGATTATTCCTAATGGCATTCATTTCATTCACATGATCAATAAGACACAAATCATGACGTTGGGAAAACATACATTCATTATAATTCCAACATTTTAAATCAGAATTCCCAAATGGTTTAGGCTTCTGCACAGGCGCAGAGCTTTTAGTCTTAACATGATTCTTTTTATTTAAAACTGAACTAACATTCCTATGGTGAGCTTCTACTTTCTTCTTGTTGGTACTACTAGTGGAGGGCTTGATCTTATCTTTCTTGAGTGGCGATCCTTTAGCCTTAGTAGACTCTTTTACTCCTGTAGAAGGCAAAGTGGGAACATTAGCAACAAATTTTAAAGGTGCCTTACTTGATGGTGCCAATGACGGTTTTGCTCCTGGGGTCTTATTGAATGGAGTTACAGCAATGGGTCGATTAGTGAGTAGTGCAGAACCTGGTTTACCTATGTATTGCAAGTAGGCTAAGCAATATTGGACACGCTTAATATATTCATGGGCTGAATAATAGTAGCTACTTGAGGGATCTAAGGCATAAAGATCGTCTAAGATATCCCTAACAAGATCTACATGCTTAATTGCATTCCTCATATAATCATCGTAGGTAACCGGGTTTTTCTTATGGAGAGAGCACTACTGACTTGGTTGTTGGAGCACTAGTGGACGGTGCAGAGTCGGTAGCTAAGTTATCAACAACTTCTTGTCGGGTGAGAAGAAGTGTCTCCTTTAACTCGGCCAAAACCATGTTTTTGTCAATGAGCAGGATGTTTAAGTCAGAGATTTCCTCACACTTTTGGTTCAGTTGTTCAACATAAGATTGTTGCTGTGCTGCATTAAAAGCTAAGCGTTCTTCTATTGAACCATAAAGAGCGGATAGTCCCTGTCTTGCCCGATCCATCTCCCCTAGAATAGACGAAAGTCTAATTTCTAAGTCCTGGTTTTTAGACTCTGCAACCTCTAGTTCTAATTTTAGTGTTTCATTTGATGACACATCTCTCTTCAATCTCATAATCTCTTCCTCTAATGCCTTAACTATTGCAATCATCTTGTCACTCGTCTCAACACTGTTTTCACAACTATTTGTTATCAAAAGATCCTCATTTTGAGTTTGTTGTTTTAATTCTAAAGATATAC
This sequence comes from Glebionis coronaria, assembly GCA_025667525.1. NCBI lineage: Eukaryota > Viridiplantae > Streptophyta > Magnoliopsida > Asterales > Asteraceae > Glebionis > Glebionis coronaria. The sequence continues at coordinate 218,016,425 of CM046877.1, forward strand.
AATGTTGTTCTAGTTGATTAAAGCGTTTTGAAAGTAAATTGTAAGAATCTTGTAGCTTTAAAAACTCAGCGTTAGATTCGTGACAAGAATGATTATCTACCTCATTTACAGTATCAGCAACATTTACAGAGAGATCACACACATCATCACATATATTCACAGCTTCACAGTTAATCATAGCGGATGTAAGCTCATTCGAATAATTGACATTTACAGTAGTAAGCACATCACACGAAATTACTTGGAACAAGAATCGGTCATATTCGGATAAAATCTTTTCCTTTTCAATTAGTTGTAGTTCGTAAGCGGTGTCCATTTCATAAAACACTTTTTGAACTTCTCCAATTTTAAACTCAAGATTTTCTTTAAGAGATGCAAAACTTCCTTTTAGACTTTCGACAAATGGATTGATCTCATTCTTAAACACCTCGTTCATGTGTTCGAAAGCCCATTCTCCGGCGTTTAGGCCATTTGAAGTCGTACATTCCAAAATGACCTTGTCAAAATTAGTAAAGTATTGATTAATCTCTTGCAAGTTTAACCATACAGTGCTAACAGGTGGAAGATCCTTTGGAATTTCCTTAGGACCTTCCATTTTGAAAAGTGTAGGAAGTGTACTAGGGTTTTCTTCATTCAACATGTAGGTTGGTGCTGTAATGAGATCTTTGTCCATATGGAAGCGAATTCTAAAATCCGTTTTAGCAAGCTCCTGATTCATTTTAAAATAATCACAATCGGGATATTTTGCAAAATTGTATGACCGATTCTCATCAACTAGATCCTTATTGGTGCGATCATCGAAAATAACAATCGGGTCTAAGACCAATCCTAATTGGGTTGCATTATAGAGTCTTGGACTATGGCTTAAAGCTTGTTTTGCATACCGTGGGTTAGGGGGAAGGCCTTTTTGACGTGATAAGTTAAATTCTCTAAACGAAGCATCAAATAAGTGCACTAGTTGAGAGGCAGCGTATTGTCTTAAAAGCAAATAATCTAGACTTCTGATCTTATTAGCCGCATTAATTTCCATTTCATTCTTCTTAGACCCGAGTAATTCAAAATCCGTTTGAAGTTTTTGAAAATTAGTGACCACTAACTCTTTTTCTTTAAGTTCATTAGAAAGATCTGCTCTTAAGGTTTCAATTTCTTGCAAATGACCCATTTGTTTGTTTCGAAAATGATCATATTCGGGATTAGTGAGAACACTAGACGAAGGAACTAATTCCAAAGTTTGAACTTTCTCATTGCATAAGGCAAGCTCATCAGACAAATTCTTATTCTTAGCTAGGGTTTCTAAGAGTGCAGCATTCATTTGGATAGTAATGTAGCAGGAACCATGACCAAATCTTGTTGAGCAGGAGTATGCATATGCGAAATGGCTCCCGGTTGTGATTCACTCAAAGTCTGGGGACTCACATTGATATTACTATCATTGATTGTCTCCTCATTTGAAAGACTCACCACCGAAGACTCATTCGAATCAGCACTCTCTTGCACAACTTGATGTGGTTGAATACTAGCATCAGTGGTATTATCAGTGGTATTAATAAGTACCTCAGATCTCTTTTCTGGCCCTAAGCTGGAGATAGTTGCCATAAGAGCTGCCTGTGCAGATTGAAGTTCATCGCAGTCTGAATCATAAGCATCAAGATCATCTGCTTGGTATGCTGCATTCTGTGTAGTGACAACGTCTTGTTCAGCAATCCCTGGATCAGCAAGAAATGCAAGCTCATCTTCATCAAGTTCCCTTCCTTGTGCCTGAGCATTCACCAGATAAATCTTTTCTGCAAACCATTGACCATCCCTTCTCCTCTTGGGTTTCTTGCAATCCCTGGACATGTGACCTTCTTCCTTGCAGTTGTAGCATGTAATCATTCTCAACTTACCTGTGGAATTAGCCCGTGGAGGAGTGTTGACCATTGGAGCAGGATTGACCGTGCGAGCATTGGTAGTTGATGTAGTAGGTCTCCCCTGATAAGGTTGAATAGGTTGAACCATTACCCTGCCATTCTCAATAGTAGCTTGTTGGCGAGAATTGGATGAATTCCTCAGCTAATTGTTAGTAGGAGCTGGTCCTCTAAATCCTCGTTTGCTTAAAGTCCTTGTGAGGTAAGCAGACATAGTGGCTAACACTTCAACTGGATCAGTTCCTTGTTTGAATTCAGGAATGGGGACTTCATCATCATCACAATACAATGCTTGGTCTTGTTGAGCTGCATAAGCACTAGAAGGAACACTCATGTGGTCAGAGTAGCTTGATGGATATGCTGCATTCTCTTGATAAGAAGAATATGAAGACTGAGCATAAGGTGCAATGCTTGCTGGGTGAGGTTGTGAAGCATAGTGTGATGAAGGTGCATTAAACCGATATTGTTGCTGATGTGAGGTGGGTGGTTGCGGTAGAATTGAATATTGGGGGAAGCTTGGTGTCATGTAAGGTGATGGATGATAGGCTTGGTGTCCCAAAATATAAGGAGTGTTGTTGTGTGACAAGCTTGGTTGATTCGCCATCAAAGATAAAGAATCAGGGTACATACCTCGAGGCGAACGGTGCATGATCACATGTTTCTCATGCTGCTGAAGAAAAGCATAGAGTTGATCCAAATTGCACTTATGCAAATCCCTGGTTAACTTAACATCGGTAATATACTCACCCCATTCAGCTTGAGGTAAAGTATTCAAAAATTTGGTGTTAACCTGGAATGGAGCAATCACGAGATTGTATACATTCAGATCATTCATGAGAGTGGTGAATCTGAAGTAATAATCGTGAAGCGTTTCCCCAGGGCTGTACGTGAATCTATCAAACAGATCATACAACTGGCATTCCCTTTCCTGTTTGGTAAGAGACGTACCTTGTAGCAACACCTTTAGACGTTCCCATAAATCCTTTGCCACCGTATACTGACTTACCATTCGATAGATGTCATGTGGAAGAGCTTGGAGAATGGTTTGAAGAGCCTTTTCGTCTGCATCGGCAACAAGTTGTTGAGCTGGTGTAAGTTCTTCAAACTCCCTTGGTCGAGTCACATTGTTAACCACGATGGTACCATAGTCAAGTGGACCATTCAGAATTGACTTGACCATAAGCCTCCCATATACCGGTTTTCCCTTAAGGTATGACATCATACGGCCTTGCCATGCTTCAAAGACTTCTTTAATGAGCATTGGAGGGCGATTATCCGTTCCCGTAATGACGGAAATGTCGGTAAGTGATGTCATCTGAGGCATTAATGAATTCGGATTCATTTTGTTCACTTCAAAGAGACAAAGATTATCGGTTGATCGAGCAGTGAAGTAAAGTTTGTGAGTTGTGTTGAGTTTTTGTTGTAAGAAACCAAGATTAAATCCTCTAAAAAATTGTCGAAAAAACAAGTAAAAATATCCCTTGATTCGGAACTTTTGTTGATTCGGAAGTGTTGATTCGGAAGATTTTGGCTTGGAATACCTTGATTCGGAACTTTTGGTTCGGAAGATTTGATCCGGAACTTTTGTCTTGATCCGGAACTTTTCCCTTGATTCAGAACTTTCCTTGATCCGGAACTTTTGGTTCGGAACTTCTTGATCCGGAACTTTCCTTGATCCGGAACTTTTGGTTCGGAACTTCTTGATCCGGAACTTTCCTTGATCCGGAACTTTCCTTGATCCGGAACTTTTGGTTCGGAACTTCTTGATCCGGAACTTTCCTTGATCCGGAACTTTCCTTGATCCGGAACTTTTGGTTCGGAACTTTACTGGGTAAACAGAAACCTTGTTCGAGTACAGTCGATCAAAAAATATGAAGATTAAACCCAGATTTTTACCAAATAACCCAAAAAGTTTTGTGATTTCTACAATAATAAGTAAAAACTAATACTTATCTACTAATCCCAATCACAAAAACACCAAAAACTCCAAGAATCAAGATGGATCTTCTTAAAGAACACTAATACAATCAAAAACTAAAAGACAACACAAATCATTACCTTAAATCACCCCATAGCTCTTGATACCAAATGTAGAATCTTGATAACCTATGAATCTATGAAGTGGGTTGAAGATTCCTAGAGAGAGAAACTAGAGAGAGAAAGTGAGAGAGAAACTATGTGTGTTTTTATTCAAATGAAATGTTTGGAATGAACAACAACCAACCCCTTTCCATGGTGGAAAGGAGTATTTATATCCAAGGCCCTTATTTGGGCTTGGGCCGACCCATGACAAGCCCATGGGTCGGTTTCTTACTTAACTTAATAAGTAACACTAACTACGAGCTATTACAACATTAATAATATTGTGGAGTGGCCGATACTTCTAATATACGTAAAAACGTATTTCTAACACACTATGAATAAGGTATCTAAATTAATACTTAAAGGTTAATAGTTAAAACTATGAAAAGGGTAAAAAAAATTAACTGTAAGAAAGTTTTTGCTTTAGGCAACAGGAACATGAGAAGAACCTTAATTTTTTTAATGTAATTTGGATTTAGAGAAAGCAAATAATTATGTTTACTGATTAAAAAATAAGGAAATTAAATGTCAATACTTGTTACTGAGATCAACGGACTCGTATTTTTTTTAGCCTAAAAAGTAATGGGTTAGTAAGTATGTAAGTGAGTAAGTTAGTAACTTGGTAATTTGGTAAACTCGTATCGACACTCGGTCTTACGATCTTACGTGCGATCCTACACCGATTTTACGATCCTACCTCTGATGCGATCCTACACCTATCTTACACGATTCTATCAGGTGGGAACGTAAGATCGTACGATCTTACATGTAAACTCGCGATCTTGATAGCCTTGGGTATAACCTCTTTTTAAGTTTCCTCTAAATTTTTTTATGTTTATGTCTGATATGTACTTTGCCATGTGATTTTTTGCTCTGGTGTTTGTGCTTTGTGTTTTATAGTTGGTATCTCTTAGTTGTCACCTAGTTGAGGTATTTGAACCATAAAATCAGTAGGTTGTTTGTAGAAATAAAAAGTTTGTTTGAAAAAGGACTAAAACAAGGTTGTTTGGAATTTTGGGATCATAAGGCCTTGTGGCCTTGTGCCCTTGGTTCTTAGGGTTTGGGGAGTCTAAACAAGTCATATGCAATAGGTTTTGGTCACTGGTTAAGTATCAAGAGGTTTGGAAAAGGGATTTCAAGTTTTGGAAAAATCTGATAAAATTGGTTTGAATTTGGTTAAACACATCAGATCCAATAAAATCTTTGTTTGTTGGATCTAAGGTCTGAAATCTGGGTTGGGAAGAGTTTAGGTGATAAGCTATCTGTGCAATATCTGTTTGTTGAATTTGGTGGCTTATTGTGGGTGCTAGAGCTTATCAAAGTTGGCTAAAGTGGTCATTTGCATCAGCAAAGTGACCACCTCAATTTTGCCTTGCATTTTGTAATCTAGTGCATGCCTTGCTTGTTTATTGCTTGGAACTTGTTTTTGTGCTGCTTGTGAGTAGATTTGGCTATTTGGTTTGCTTTGTTGCTGGCTTATAAGCTAACTGGCTTATTAAGCCTTATTTACCAAAATCTGTCATCATTTGGTCAACTGACCTCTTGATTCACAAGGACTCCACCTTGAGTTCTTCACAAAAATTGCTTAAAACAAGCCTATAAACAATCCCTGAGCATTTTGTGAATTTTGGAGAACTTTGACTTTTGATCAAATAAGCACATTTTAGCTTATTTTTTAGAACTGCTTATTGGTACATGCAACAACTTGGCTTTTGTAATAGGTGTCATTTTTCTCAGCTTAATATCAAATCTGGAAGGTTACAAGTCATTTGGTTAAGCTTTTGCTAGAAAACTAGCTTGTTTGGCTTTTTCAGCCAGCTTATTTGTTCCTACAGCTTATTCTACTTGGCTTATTGTGATTTTGATGATTAATTATTCTTAGTTAAGCTATTTGTGAGGTTTTGCAACAAACCAGAGCTTCTGAAACGTCCTAGAACTCTAACACGACTATTTTGTCATTTAGTGAATTTCTACTTTGCTTATTCCTGGCTTATTGGGTTTGCTTTTTCAAAATTTCTTTTCACATATATCTTAGGCATCTCAAAAGAAGGTTGTGTGTTTAATTAGAGTTTATGGCATTGGCTTATTGCTTAATGGGCTTATTGGCCCAATAAGAATAAGTTGTTGACCAATTAAGCTGTGATAAGCTCAAAACCAGCTTTTGGGCCTTCAGACTTTTGTGTTTAGAATTAAATTTTGAGTCAGATAGGGCTTTTTCAGGTCATTTGGGCCTAGTTTAACTTTTTGGGCCCATTTAGCCCATTAAGGTTGACTGTTTTGGTTTTTAGCCCATTTGGGGGCCCATTAGGGGTATTTTGGTAATTTCACTTTCATTTTCTGATTATTTAGGTTAAAATAAACTAGTTTGCAATTTTTTTAGAATTTTTTTATAATTTTTGGATTTTTAATATTATTTTAATATTATTTTATGATTAAATTTCAATTTTCACATTTTTGCACTTTTTATATTTTTCTTAGGTTTAATACATTAAAATAGGATTTTTGCATCTCTTAGATTAATTTTATCTTAATTTTCCTAATTTCTAGAATTATTTTAAGTTTTTAATAGTTTTTAATCATTTTAAATAGTTTTATTTAGTTTAAAAATTTATAAGAATAGTTTTTAGACTTATTTAGTCATTTTAGAGGTTTACAAAGTGAAAAATATTTATTTGGGCTTTATAATAACTATTTTGATTTTTAGGGCTTTAATTAGCATTTAAAAATTAATATTTAACTAATTAATAGGTTTGAAAAAGTTTTGATCATTTGTAAACTCTTAGTTTATTTAATTTGATTTTTGGTAATTTTTTGGGAATTTTTAGAATTTATTTTTATTTTAGCTCCTTTTACGGTTTTAATTTTAGTCGTCGTAGTAATAATTTTCATGTCTTCGTCATTCTATTTTCTCATCCCCTTCTTTCAAATATTAATCTCAAGTATCATTGCATTTTAGTCACACACATATACCTCCTTGGGAAACGAACTTATTTGGGTCATTAGTGGTTGATTTTCCTAAATCATCACTTAATACTTACCGCTTTTACGCTTTTTTCCTAAAAGGTCGTATTTTACCACAATTAGGCATACATCTGTTTATACGTGTTTTATTCTCCCCAAAACATAATCAAAACTCTCTCTCTCTCTCTCTCTCTCTCCCAGTTATAACTCCAGCCGTCCCATCTCCCTTCTTTCTCTTACAAGATCGGATCAATGGTTTTCCATGGCTATAATTCATCCTAGACCAATTTATCATCATCACAACAAGAAACCTAGTTCGTGTATCATGCGTGGGATGTGGGATTTCATTCCCACATCAAAAACCGATTCGTCTTCGAGGTCTCCCAAGGGTGATTCGATGATAGTTTTAAATCAAAGATAAGTTTTCTAGTCTCTTTTCTAAAAGATATGATTCAAATGGGTTTTGATTGTTCATTCGAAAATAGAGTTTTCATCAGTTGTTTTAATATCAATTGGTTTATCAAAGTATGAACAAAAGTCTCGATTAATAATAAATCGTTTAGGGTTTTCAGAATATTGGGGTTTTTCTAAATCATTGATTTCATTATAATTAATCTATGATTTCGGGTATATATTCATGTTAACTTCATCATATCACAAAATTATAAAAACTAGGGTTTCGAAAATATTGGGGCTTTCTTTATCTTGGGTTTTATAATAATTAACAAATGTTTCTAAGCTTCTATTGATGTTAATTACTAATTAAAATAGATTTCGAAAATTAGGGTTTATACAAATTGGGGATTTGTTCATCTCTTGGTTTTAATCAAATTAACTTGTTAATTTATGATTAACTTGGGCTTAATTAACGTTTGAAATAAGTTTCCAAAAATTAGGGTTTGAATAAAATTGGGGGTTTTCGTACACGAGGGTTTATTTAGGTTAAATAGATGTTTCTGTGAATGGAATTGTACAATTTCTAAGTTTCTATTGATTTTACCAGTATTTATGGTCTCGGCAGTTTTTATGTGATTGATTCGAGTGGGGTTTTTGGTTGGTACCGTTATTACTAATGTTTCTACACGAAAAAACAATAAAAATGTAAAAGGGTGTAACACCCCATTTTGATAATGGAAATGTCACATGCAATTATGGCGTGTCATCAAAGCATACAAGGAAAATGTCTAAACATTACTTGACCATAAAAGGAAAATACCGGAATCAAACATCGGTAGTCCAAATATAAAGCTCATCACACACAAACATAGTATAATAAAGGAAAAGACTAAACAATGTCCATAGCAAAAGTATCATAAGAAAGGAAATGCATAAAGTAAAGAAGGCTAGACAGCTTCCAGTCCATATGCACGTACTCTTAGTGTCTACGAGCGTCCCTGAGTACCTGCCGTTTTGGGAACATAGAAAGGAAAAATGGCTGAGCAAATACGCTCAGTGCACGGATGTACAATAAAGCATGAATAGGATAAGCATATAACATATAACATATAACATATAACATATAACATATAACAGCGGAAGAAAACTAAATCCCGAGTAACCTGGTTAAGTCTTGATAAAACTGGTTTTATAGTTTGAAAAGTCTTATGTTTATCTTGTAAAAACTGTTTGTCATATTTTACCATTAGCCAATATAGGTCATGAAAATCCACCGTGCATGAATACTTGGAAGGGTGACCTCATCATACAAATTAGAGGGGATGCCTCTAATTTAATATACTGGTTTTTGGGTAGGAGGGATCAGCTCCTTATGAAGGATGCAAGGCATACACCACATTCACCATGAAATCCTGACTGAAAACATGTAACTAGGATGCACCCATACGCCCCACATGATAAATATAATATAAATGGCCAAAAGCTGAAGGGACGCCACGAGCAATCACTCCGCCGTGGTGAAGTCATAACATCAGTGCCTCTAATGTTATGGTTATGGTACCTCCATAACTAGGTGAAACTGGTCATGCATGTATATGGCTATAGGTATTCTTAATTAAACATAAGCAATCAAACACGTAACTTATACTACGGGAAAACATTTGGCTGCATACGGGAATCCTAATAAGGAAAGAATGTCCATACTGAAAGGACGGGAATCCGTACCTTATGTCTAGTGAACGAAGAGGATGAGCTGAGAGGAATCCTACTTCCGTATCACTAGTGCTACATAAATACATACATGAATAAGTATCTGCTTACTAAATACGTAGCTGGTTTTATGTCATGCCTTAGCTTATTTTATATGTTCTTACCATGTTTTACTGTTTTAAAGCCTTAAACCGTATTTATCTTATATTCTGTTTAATCTGATTAAGTATTTCTGGTATTTCATGTATTATTATACTTACTGTGTAATAATAAGTAACTTTCCAAAAATAGCAGGTTTCCTAAAATAGAAAGTTTCCAAAAATAGAAAGTTTCCAAAAATAGAAAGTTACCAAAAGTAGAAAGTTTCCAAAAATAGAAAGTTTCCAAAATAGAAAGTTTCCAAAAATAGAAAGTTTCCAAAAATAGAATTATTGCTTAAAATAGATAAGTTTCTAAAAATAGAAAGTTGCCATAAATAGATTAACTGCCTTAATTAAATAAGTTTCCATAAATAGATTAGCTGCCTGAAATAAATAATTTCTAAAAATAGAAAGTTTCCATAATTAGAAATAAACTGGTTAGATAAGCTAAGTATATAAGCCTAAGTGTTTTCATGATTATTTTCTAAGTCATATGATATAATGTATAGTTTAATAATTATTTCATGTAATTAAATAAACTATAGGTTAAAATATTTAATTAAAGTATAACATGTTTTTAATTAAATAAAGTTAAATACTTAGGTTAAAACATGTATTATTATATATTAATAATATAACCTAAGTCATGTTAATTAATTAATTATATCCATGGTTTTTAAATAATTAATTAATTATAAGTCTTAAATATAAAAATACTTAGGTTAATTAATTTCATGATTATATAATAATTAAAATAAACTAAGTCATGTTATTAAATTAATCATGTCATTTTATTAATTTAATTTTTAACATAAGATCATAAAAAAATAAAACTAAACATACACCCTAAACCGGATCTAGACTAAAAACCATGAACCGGACATGAAATCCACACCGTACCCCGAACCAAATCGGGGTACCCCTTGTCTTGATGCTGCCGTGGGACCCACACCAACCAACTGGGACCATATGGTCTCGGTCGTGGTCGGATGGCCAAACCGAAACCCCCCCTAAGGTTCGGTGTAGGCTGCGGCCAAAACAAACACCCCTTAAAACGATACTTTTGATTTTATTAAACCCCAATTCATGTTAGATCCATGATTTTACATAGGTTTATGTAAAAACATAACATGTTCTTGATTTATAAAAGATCAAATCAAAAGAAAAAGGTTTAAAAAGTATTTACCGAATTCGTGGATCAAAAGGACGAAGAACAAATACGATCACCAACTAGAATTCCAAGATCCAAGATCAACAAACACCCCCTTGTGGTGTTTTGAGGGTGGCGGCCAAAAAAGAAGAAGAGAGGAGGGTTTTAGGTTTTTGCTAAAAATCTTCTGTAAAGTGATTTTGAGTAGTGTAAAAATCCTTTAACCCCCTTTAGTAAAAATTACAAATGGGCTTGGCCCATTTGCTCCTTGTAGCCGCGGGTAGGGGGCCCCACATGGGGTACCCGTACCTTTTTCCGTGTCTCGATGTTAAGTTATTCGTTCGTGATTATTTGTGTTCGCGTTTTAAGTGTTCTCGTTACATAATTATCGTGATCTAATATATTTATTTACGCTCGTAATAAATATATATACGTAATTAATAATAGTTCGTGTTTTAATTACGTTCATGATTTCATGATCGCATGTTCGTGATTAATTACTGTCAAATAATTATTATGTGCTCGTGCATAGTAAATACTTATCGTGTTCTAACACGTACGTAATACGTAGAATCCTAACACGTAATCGTAATCCTGCTATATTAGGAAAGTTTTAATCTAGTACGTACGATCTTAAGGGTACTATTCATGGTAAAAGCATGCGGGTTTTACAACTCTTCCCCCTAAAAAGAATAATTCGTCCCCGAATTATAGATAAAGTAAACTGGAAAAGAAGAACATACCCGAATTCAAAATATGAAATGAGGGTAAGAAGCCCGGATAGACTCCTCTGTTTCCCAAGTGGCTTCCCGCTCGGTATGATCCCTCCATAGGATTTTGACGAATGGAATCGTCTTCTTTCTCATGACTCGTTCTTGTCTGTCAAGAACTCGTTCGGGTTCTTCTATAAAAGTGAGATCTTTACGTATCTGTTCCAGTGGATACTGAACCATGTGAAGGGGATGATACTGGTACCCTCTGAGTAAGGACACATGAAACACGTTGTGCACATGTGAAAGCTGCGGAGGTAATGCCAATCGATAAGATACTTCACCGAATCGTTCAATGATATCAAACGGTCCGATGAAACGAGGACTGAGCTTCCCTTTAATCCCGAAGCGTCTAACACCACGTGCCGGCGAAACCCTAAGGAAGACGTGATCTCCTACGTTAAAGTGTATGTCCCTACGATGTTTATCGGCGTAACTCTTCTGACGTGACCGTGCTTCCTGAATTTTCTGCTTAGCTACTGCGATCTTCTCATTGGTCATCTCTTGATTTCCGGTCCTTCAAGTGTTCGCTCGCCAACCTGATCCCAGCAGATTGGGGCGCGACACTTTCTGCCATACAACATCTCAAATGGAGCACACTTGATACTTGCGTGCCAACTGTTGTTGTATGCAAACTCCACCAAACAGATGTAATCGTCCCAATCACCCGTCCATTCCAACGCACATGACCTCAACATATCTTCCAATGTCTGAATGGTTCGCTCCGACTGTCCGTCCGTTTGAGGATGAAAAGCAGTGCTAAGCTTAAGTTGTGTACCCCAAGCTTTCTGCAGACTTTTCCAAAAGCGCGAAGTGAATCGAGGATCTCTCTCTGAGACGATGCTGGATGGTGCACCGTGGAGTCTCATGATCTCTCTTCTGTACGTATCTGCGAGTTTACTTACCGGATCTTCCTTGCGGATCGGTAAGAAATGAGCTGATTTGGTAAGTCGATCAACGATAACCCAAATTGCATCGTGCTTCCTCTTGGTAGGCGGAAGACCAGTAACAAAATCCATGGTGATTTTGTCCCACTTCCACTCTGGAATATCTAACGGTTGAAGGAGATCGCCAGATCGCTGATGCTCGATCTTAACCTGCTGGCAGGTAAGACATTTGGAGACGTAAGTGGCCACATCCTGTTTCATACCACTCCACCAAAAGTACTGCTTGATGTCATGGTACATCTTAGTCGAACCAGGATGTATAGAGAATGGGGAGCTATGAGCTTCAGCTAACAAAGCTTCCCGGAGTTCTTGGTCATCAGGAACACAAAGTCTCGTGCCCTGCCATACGATACCATCTGCATCTACTCTGAATTCCATCTGCTTCTCCAAATTCTGTACTATCGCCCAGATTTCTCCGTCATCCTTCTGAGCTTCCTTGATCTTAGAGAGTAACTCGGGTTCTACTCTAAGATTATCCCAGTAACCGTGTTGTCCACGTACCATGATCTCGATGTTTAGTCGCTCCAAGTCTCTGATGATTTCCTCTTCGATTTTAATGCCGTTGATCATTCCAGACTTCCTGCTAAGAGCATCTGCTACTACATTTGCCTTTCCGGGATGATTCTGTAGATTAATGTCATAATCCTTCAACAGCTCTAACCATCTCCTCTGCCTCATGTTCAATTCACGCTGAGCGAAGATATACTTCAAGCTCTTGTGGTCCGTGAAAATGTCACATGATTCTCCATATAAGTAGTGCCTCCATATCTTCAATGCAAACACGACTGCAGCAAGTTCCAGGTCATGCGTGGGGTAATTTTCTTTATAAGGCTTAAGCTGCCGTGAAGCGTACGCGATCACTTTCCCATGTTGCATGAGAACACAGCCAAGTCCCTTCCCCGATGCATCGCTGTAGATTTGAAATCCACCCGTACCAGATGGTAGAGTAAGAATAGGTGCAGATACTAGCTTCTGCTTCAGGTCTTCAAAGCTCTTCTCTCGATCTTCAGTCTAGACGAATTTCTCCCCTTTCCGCATTAGTTTGGTCAATGGTAGTGCTAGGCGGGAAAGTTCTCCACGAACCTACGCTAATAGCCAGCTAAGCCTAAGAAACTGCGGACTTCCGTCGCTGATGTCAGCCTTGGCCACTTAGTAATGGCCTCAACCTTCGCTGGATCCATAGTGATTCCTTCTGCTGATACAATGTGACCTAAGAATGCCACCTTGTCTAACCAGAACTCACACTTGGAGAATTTAGCATACAGCTGCTTCTGGCGAAGAATCTGTAGTACTGTACGAAGATGGTCTTCGTGTTCCTCCTTGGACTTTGAGAAATTCAGGATGTCATCGATGAAGAGAATGACGAACTTGTCCAGAAATTCATGGAAGATTCTGTTCATCAAATCCATGAACACTGCTGGAGCATTTGTCAGGCCAAATGGCATAACTACAAACTCCTTGTGGCCATAACGGGTACGAAAGGCAGTCTTAGCGATATCCTGCTCCTTGACCCGTAGCTGATGATAGCCTGACCTAAGATCAATCTTGGAGAAGTGCTTGGCCCCTTGGAGTTGGTCAAATAGATCATCAATGCGTGGCAGTGGATATCTATTCCGAATGGTAATCTTGTTGAGCTCGCGATAGTCTATACAAAGACGCATACTGCCGTCCTTCTTCTTAACAAACAAGACCGGTGCGCCCCATGGAGATGCGCTCGGTCGAATGAAACCTCGTTCAAGAAGTTCTTGCAGTTGATCCTTCAGCTCCTTCAGATCTATGGGAGCCATGCGATAAGGAGCTTTGGAGATTGGTTCAGCTCCTGGAATAAGCTCGATACTGAATTCCACTTCTCGTGCAGGTGGTATGCCTGGAAGTTCTGCTAGAAAAACATCTTGGAACTCCGACACTATAGGTTGATCCTGAATTGATGGGGATTCAGCATCCATGTCGTGAACCGTACCTTCGCAGCCATGTGACAGTAGTGCACGCGCTTGCAGGGTAGATATGATTTGTACAGACCGTCTGGGTATGAACCCATTATGAATGTGCTCTGGTGCATTAACATCACCGAAGATAACTCGATATGAATGGCAGTATATGGTGGCATGATACTTGGATAGCCAATCCATGCCCAAAATCAAGTTGAAGTCGTTCATGTCCAGCGGAAGTGCGTCAACACGTCGAACCTTATCGTCAAATTCTAGGGGAAGACTCTTGTATACGTGGGTGATTAGTACAGAGTCCCTCAAAGGCGTGGAGATAGTAAGCCTATTTTCTAGTGGCATGGGGAGCATCCTAATGTTCTTAGCATAAGCAGTAGAAATAACCAAGTGAGTAGCACCCGTATCGAAAATAACACATGCAGCTTGACCATACATATACAAGATTCCAGTGATGGTACCTGTAGACTTGTTGGCCTGGTCTTGAGATGTCGTGTAGACACGCCCGGTAGTAGGATGCAGCTTGGTATCAGCATGTCCTGATGTACCCTCCATCTCGCCCTTACGGCAATCCTTCATAATATGGCCAGGAAGACCACACTTGAAGCACGCATCAGTATTACGGCGACATGGTCCTGGGTGCTTACGGTGGCAAGTAGAGCAAAGAGGATGAGTGAATCCTCCAGCAGGTGCTCTGGCTGGCTGGGAACCTGATAAAACATTTTACATAAGACATGATAATTGGGTACCAAGTACAAAGCGGATAATCGTAAGATTGAATACCAGTGATAGCTGGACGGCTAGGCTGCGAACCTCTCTGGTTCTGGTCCCTACCGTTTCCATGGTTCCTGGTAGAAGTTTTGCTAAAGTGTCAGAATCTGAGTTATAACATGAAATCATAAGGAAAAGTGTTTAAGTATTAGGACCTGCTGCTATTGGAGTGCCCAGCGTTGTTACGGTAATTATCATTACCGCCACGCCTATCCGTAGCAGAACGGTCGTTAGTCTGACCGTTTCCCTTGGGCTGATAAGGCTGTTGCTGAGTAGCCGGCTGAGACCGGTCCCCAGTTTTCTACCTGGAAGATACATTTAAAAAGATGAATAATTGACATATATGGAAGGTATACGGATTGATCACCGCTTGAATACGAATGTTTACCTCTTGTCGGGTCTTTCAGCTTCCCCGAACTCATCTCTCTCCTGCAGCATCTCCAGTTTACGTGCTGCATCGACCACTTGTGCTACCGTATCTAACGGAGCACCCGATAAGTTATTGGCGATTCTTGGATTAAGAGCCCAACGAGAATGTAGTTCTTGTTCTTCAGTGGTGCCTGCAGCTGCTCTCAGGACACCAGCGTAGCGAAGGAAACGCTGCATGAAGTCATTGCTGTCTTCGTCAGGTCGCTGTCTAAGGGTATAGTATTCCCTCATGAGCCGATTCCTCCCTTCCATGGGAAAGATGTTAGGCGGGGGAGGATAACCGTCGTTCTGATGAAGGGCGTCTTGCATCTCTGCATCAGCAGCTGCAAAATTGCCCAGAGATTGTCTGTGTTTGCCATCTGACAGTATAACATAAAACATATGATTAAACAGATCAAAACATAAAATATATATATACATGAAAAAAAAAATTATACCCAAAATTTCACGAGAAAAATTTTATGCAAGAAAATTTTGTGTATGAATGCATGATGCAGTTTTATGAAAACTTTGTATGCTCGAGAGTGAACGCCTCCGGTCAGTTCACCCAAAACAAAAAACATAGCGAGGGGACGCCTATGGGTCGGTCCCAAATTTAAAAGTTTCGATAAAACACATGCGACTAAATAGGGCCAGTCCTGTACCAACCATTACTTAGTCAAAAATCTGCGACAATGACATGTATATGTATGCTTAAAAATGATGAATGCATGAAAACAACTGTCAGTTCTAGGAAGACCGTAGTGATTACCCACTAATCACATGTCATATTTGAGAGCCTACAGGTCGAAGCCTTGGCTCTGATACCATAATTGTAACACCCCATTTTGATAATGGAAATGTCACATGCAATTATGGCGTGTCATCAAAGCATACAAGGAAAAATGTCTAAACATTACTTGACCATAAAAGGAAAATACCGGAATCAAACATCGGTAGTCCAAATGTAAAGCTCATCACACACAAACATAGTATAATAAAGGAAAAGACTAAACAATGTCCATAACAAAAGTATCATAAGAAATGAAATGCATAAAGTAAAGAAGGCTAGACAGCTTCCAGTCCATATGCACGTACTCTTAGTGTCTACGAGCGTCCCTGAGTACCTGCCGTTTTGGGAACATAGAAAGGAAAAACAGCTGAGCAAAAACGCTCAGTGCACGGATGTACAATAAAGCATGAATAGGATAAGCATATAACATATAACATATAACATATAACAGCGGAAGAAAACTAAGTCCCGAGTAACCTGGTTAAGTCTTGATAAAACTGGTTTAATAGTTTGAAAAGTCTTAGGTTTATCTTGTAAAAACTGTTTGTCATATTTTACCACTAGCCAATATAGGTCATGAAAATCTACCGTGCATGAATACTTGGAGGGGTGACCTCATCATGCAAATTAGAGGGGCTGCCTCTAATTTAATATACTGGTTTTTGGGTAGGAGGGATCGGCTCCTTATGAAGGATGCAAGGCACACACCACATTCACCATGAAATCCTGACTAAAAATATGTAACTAGGATGCACCCATACGCCCCACATGATAAATATAATATAAATGGCCAAAAGCTGAAGGGACGCCACGAGCAATCACTCCGCCGTGGTGAAGTCATAACATCAGTGCCTCTAATGTTATGGTTATGGTACCTCCATAACTAGGTGAAACTGGTCATGCATGTATATGGCTATAGCTATTCTTAATTAAACATAAGCAATCAAACACGTAACTTATACTACGGGAAAACATTTGGCTGCATACGGGGAATCCTAATAAGGAAAGAATGTCCATACTGAAAGGACGGGAATCCGTACCTTATGTCCAGTGAACGTAGAAGATGAGCTGAGAGGAATCCTACTTCCGTATCACTAGTGCAACATAAATACATACATGAATAAGTATCTGCTTACTAAATACGTAGCTGGTTTTATGTCATGCCTTAGCTTATTTTATATGTTCTTACCATGTTTTACTGTTTTAAAGCCTTAAACCGTATTTATCTTATATTCTGTTTAATCTGATTAAGTATTTCTGGTATTTCATGTATTATTATACTTACTGTGTAATAATAAGTAACTTTCCAAAAATAGCAGGTTTCCTAAAATAGAAAGTTTCCAAAAATAGAAAGTTTCCAAAAATAGAAAGTTTCCAAAAATAGAAAGTTTTCAAAAATAGAAAGTTTCCAAAAATAGAAAGTTTCCAAAATAGAAAGTTTTCAAAAATAGAATTACTGCTTAAAATAGATAAGTTTCTAAAAATAGAAAGTTGCCATAAATAGATTAGCTGCCTTAATTAAATAAGTTTCTATAAATAGATTAGCTGCCTGAAATAAATAAGTTTCTAAAAATAGAAAGTTTCTATAATTAGAAATAAACTGGTTAAATAAGCTAAGTATATAAGCCTAAGTGTTTTCATGATTATTTTCTAAGTCATATGATATAATGTATAGTTTAATAATTATTTCATGTAATTAAATTAAACTATAGGTTAAAATATTTAATTAAAGTATAACATATTTTTAATTAAATAAAGTTAAATACTTAGGTTAAAACATGTATTATTATATATTAATAATATAACCTAAGTCATGTTAATTAATTAATTATATCCATGGTTTTTAAATAATTAATTAATTATAAGTCTTAAATATAAAAATACTTAGGTTAACTAATTTCATGATTATATAATAATTAAAATAACCTAAGTCATGTTATTAAATTAATCATGTCATTTTATTAATTTAATTTTTAACATAAGATCATAAAAAAAATAAAACTAAACATACACCCTGAACCGGATCTAGACTAAAAACCATGAACCGGACATGAAATCGACACCGTACCCCGAACAAATTCGGGGTACCCCTTGTCTTGATGCTTCCGTGGGACCCACACCAAAAACTGGGACCATATGGTCTCGGTGGTGGTCGGATGGCCAAACCGAAACCCCCCTTGGGTTCGGTGTAGGCTGCGGCCAAAACAAACACCCCTTAAAACGATATTTTTGATTTTATTAAACCCCAATTCATGTTAGATCCATGATTTTAATTAGGTTTTTGTAAAAACATAACATGTTCTTGATTTATAAAAGATCAAATCAAAAGAAAAAGTTTTAAAAAGTATTTACCAAATTCGTGGATCAAAAGGACGAAGAATAAACACAATCACCAACTAGAATTCCAAGATCCAAGATCAACAAACACCCCCTTGTGGTGTTTTGAGGGTGGCGGCCAAAAAAGAAGAAGAGAGGAGGGTTTTAGGTTTTTGCTAAAAATCTTCTGTAAAGTGATTTTGAGTAGTGTAAAAATCCTTTAACCCCCTTTAGTAAAAATTACAAATGGGCTTGGCCCATTTGCTCCTTGTAGCCGCGGATAGGGGGCCCCACATGGGGTACCCGTACCTTTTTCCGTGTCTCGATGTTAAGTTATTCGTTCGTGATTATTTGTGTTCGCGTTTTAAGTGTTCTCGTTACGTAATTATCGTGATCTAATATATTTATTTACGCTCGTAATAAATATATATACGTAATTAATAATAGTTCGTGTTTTAATTACGTTCATGATTTCATGATCGCATGTTCGTGATTAATTACTGTCAAATAATTATTACGTGCTCGTGCGTAGTAAATACTTATCGTGTTCTAACACGTACGTAATACGTAGAATCCTAACACGTAATCGTAATCATGCTATATTAGGAAAGTTTTAATCTAGTACGTACGATCTTAAGGGTACTATTCATGGTAAAAGCATGCGGGTTTTACAAAGGGTGTCTCGGCTTGGTCTCGACGGTTTAAAGGGGGTGTCGTGGGTTCGTAAAACTAGTTATAGTCATTCGTTCAAGCTTATAATGTATCTTAGCATTAATTTGGAATGGTTTCTATATGCTAACCCATTTGTTATATGTTTTCGCAGGAAAGGTTCGGTCAAGCACAAACTACAATGATGCACAAAGGATGCAAGAAAAGTAAAAGATAGGTGGATGAAGACCTACAAAAAGGAAGGGTTTCGGCTTGGTGTATTCAGACAGAGATGCTGGAGTGTGTTTCGGTTGACCCAAAGCTTGCTACTTGTTTCCTAAACTTTGCCCAGAATTTGTGTTTGTTTTGATAATGTGAAAGATTTAGATAGTACTTATGTTGTAATAGTTTGCTAGGGGTTAGATACAAATCTGGAAATTGCATGCGTGTGATATACCCATTTAGGGTAATCTCGGCCTATGTGTTGGCTGGTAGTAGTAAGTGGGTGAGTTTTAAAAATGCAGTTTAACTTTGGTTGACCCAAGTTTGAAATCAGCTAAAAATCAATGAAATTTTACTTTACTTGGTCTTCTTTCCAGTTTGTAAATAAATTTGTATACATTCACATATTTCGCCCCAGTAAGGTAATGAGGGTAGTTTCGGCCCATCATGACTAATTGTGAGAGGCTTGATCCAACTTATTATGACTAGCAAAACTGACTCAAAATAACACTATGCGAGTATCGACATGATTATCCCAATGACACGACAATTGTAAAAGTGGACACACATATTCTTGAAAAATCAAGGTAATTTCATAGTCGGCACAAGCCGATCATAGGTCTTAGAGTTACAAACAAGTACGCCTTTAGTTAAATAAGACGCGAAAATTCAAGTTGTTACATCGATAATACGCCATAAATACACGTAACGGTCCACTTATCCAAGTGGGGTGTTACAATTATGGTATCAGAGATATAGGTTCGACATGTAGGCTTTAAAACTTGACCTGTGACTAGTGGGTAGTCACCAGGAACTTCCTAGATTTTGGCGTTGTTATCTTTCATATTTCTCATGCATTTGTTAATCAGTTTTCTTCAGTTATCAGTCGGTTTTCTTATTGTATTTGACTAAGTAAAAGGTTGGTACAAGACTGGCCATATTCGCATGTGCTTTTCTACGAATTTTCGTTTTGGTGAACCGACCCATAGGCGTTCACCCTTGCCCGTTCATATTTTGTATTGGTAAACCGGCCCATAGGCGTTTACCCTTACTCATGTCAGATTCATGTTTTCAGTCGAATATTAATTGGTGAACTGACCCATAGACGTTCACCATTGTTCAGGTCAACTTTCATGTTTGCAGACGATAGTTGTTTTATGAACCGACCCAAAAGCGTTCACCTTTGTTCATATCATGATGTTTCGTTGAAATTTGACTAGTATGGATTGGATAACAACCATCCACATTTAGTTCTAGATTTAAAATTTTATACATGACAGTTCTCATAAAATTTTGACAAGTATGGATCGAACCAGAATCTCCCATACTCAGTCACATGTTTTCTTCCTTGAATTCTGTGGATTGAACCATAGCCATCCACATCAGTTGATGTTAAACTTTAGTTGGTTATACTTTTATGTTCTTTCTAACAATCAAGTTTTCATACCCTCACGTGGATGTTGTTTTCATGCTGATTAAGTTCATGCCTGCTTATGAGGATTACGTTTTCAGAAAGGCGATGAGGTTTTCATGCTAAGATACAGAAGGGTTACAGTATAATCCTGTTTTCATAATATATCATGTTTGGTATTCATCAATCATGTCTTCATGCTGACCATTGTTGAAATTCCGTTTAATCATATTCGTGAACCTCTATATAACCCGCATTAAGTCTACGCAGGAATTACCAGGCTATCATGTTACTCATTTCAGTTCAGTTTACTACCGTTTAAATCAATTATCTCTTTAATCATGTCAGTCAATTGACACTAGTATCGATCATCCCATAAAATTTCCACCAGTGTCATGTACAATGTACTCCACGTACAGTGTCTCAAATATGCTCCATGTGCAGTATTCATTTTGTACTTCGTGTACAGTAATCCAGGTGTACTCCATGTACCCTACTCCATGGATATTGCTAATCGATCCTCAATCATCTCAGGTGTTTCCACTTGTCAATATTCTACCAGATGCTGATGCTGCTCGTGATTTGAATATTTTACCCGAGACTGATGCTGCTAACACTTTGAAGACCTCACAAATGATGATGCTGTCTCAAGATGCTGATGCTGTTTATACTATGAAGACTCTACAGAACAAGGACGAAAACTATAAATTGAAATTTCTGACAAGAATAAAATTCAACCATAAAACACTACCATTCTATTCCATGCTTTAACTTTCTCAGCTAGATGTCACACTTCACTCAGCTAACCTTCATTTAGAAGAATGGGAACCGGCACCCAGCCGACCACTCAGCAGAATAGTTACAGGAATCATGGTCGTAATAATGATCGTCGTGAAATTAACAGACAAAGCGGTAATGACAACCACCGTGCTTATAATTATCAGTCAGTAGCTATCGGAACTCCGGAATGGACGTGACCAGAAATACAGAGGTCAGTAGTCTAACCGGTCCACCAATCCTAGAAGTTACCATAATTTCTTAACCTTATTCAGACTCACCCATTAAAATACATGTCCAAACAACAGTCAAGACACAGGTCTCAAGTATCATTTCAGAAGACACATGTCAGGACACCAGTCATGGTACACGTCATACGAATATCTTCTCAAAGTAGAAGTCAGAACTCATAACATCGTATGTTTTCTAAACCAGGCCCTCGGAAATTCAGGGTACCCTCCAAGGGGGTATACCCGTTTTTGGCCATGCCACGTATAAATTAGACCATTAAAAATTCAGTGACCACAACTGGAGTATTATTCAGGTTAAACACACTCTATTTATTTTGTGAGGTTACAAATGAACACATCTAGTGAAAGTCGCCATGTTACTCCACGTATTCCTATGTCAGATTTATTTAAATCAGATATTTACCTACATCCCAGCCAGAAAAGACTCCGCAATACCACCTATATTTATAAAGGTTTTATTTTTAGTTAACGACGAGATCCGTCTTAATAATTCTAAAATATATTCATTATGTTTTCTGCCGAAAAATCAGTACAAATTATTTCTGCCTTACAAGCGCGTGACTTATCAGTCCATAATTATGATCAACAGATCCTTCTAGCCACCAGTTATAATCCACTTCTGAAGTTCGTAAAATTTATGATCAACAGATTTTCCTTCTTTAGCATTTCCAGAAGTAATTGAGAAGGTGTTCAAGAAATTCCTTCCTAACCACGAGACATAATTTAACATCAAGCTTGTCTCAAGAACAGAACCTGTTTTCAAAACTCTTTATTCCAGGGTTTTAGCTAAGTTAAAAGAGTTGCAGCAATTGCTGCAAGAGTTACCGGAACGAGGCTATATTCGCCCTAACGCACCACCAGGAAGTGTACCGTTTTTTTCTATCAGAAAGAAGGTCGATAACATGAGATCATATATCGATCACCGAAAATTTACAAGATCGCCATTCTTAAACGATACTCTTCCACGAATAGAAGGTTACCTGACCTTCTACGATGTCTGAAATATTTTCCAGAACAATTTGCGATCATTCCGCCAACAGTGGTGAGAGAAAGAACATGATGTTTTTCCAGACTGCTGTTGCAATCGTTATAGTCTCTCTAATATTCTGATTTATACTTCTGAGCTCCTTAATGCTCCAGCTACAGTATGAAATTTATGAATAAAATTTATTATGACTTCTCAGACAATATCGTCAGTATCGTCATTGATAATATCTAACCTGCTAAATTCTAGAGAAGTAAAAGAGAATCACCTCCTCACAGATGTATAGAATCTCCGATAGGAGAAAATTATATAAGCTGCTTCCTAGATGTGAATCCCAGTTGAACAAGGTGACATTTTGAGCCACCCTATTTTCAGTAGTAAGAAATTTCAGACAATCCTGCGAAGGTGAAGGCTATTACCAGATGGTCAAGACCGACGACTATGACTAAAGTATAAAATTTTCTAGAACTCCGTATAATACTACCGCAGAAATTGCAGATAGTTTTCACGATTAGCTTTCCATGACCAAGCTTATGCATAAAGGAGATGATCTACACTAAAATTTTGTATTCCATCAGATCGTACGCTAAGGGAGATCTAATTTACCGAGACTCAAAATTCTTTCATGACTATTCATCCAGATTCCACCAGAATGTACCATAATCCCAGGCAGAATTATGATAGAAGCAGTATAACACATTGATGTAGCTATGTTCATATTTAGATGCCTGACATACCGCAGGTTAAAGATAGAACGCGGTCATGCTAGTGAGTTATTACAAACATTTGGAATTCTGAACAGGAATGAGACAAGATTTCATGAAGATTGATATCAGTTACCACAGACTCAGAAAAAGTATGATGCTATCTAAGTCATTGTCGACCATGTAATCAGCCTACACATTTTTCTTTCATCCGAAAGGATTACGCAGTAGTGGACCTGCAAAAAATTCAGCAGTAAATCGTACAATTTCAAGGTATTCCATCGACCATCATATCAGACAGAATTCATGTTCACGGTCACGTGTATGTCTACGTTCACTTACGTGCACGTTTATTTTCACTTTCACGTTTAGGTCTCATTCGTAGTATGATGCTGTTTCAGTTCACGTTTTGTGCTATCTCATGATTTAAGCTCACGTTAGCGTTCATAACATTGGTCACATTCCAGCTCGTGTGCCATTTCGCGATACATGTTTCATAGTTTATTACCGAATACGGTTACAGAAAGCTTGAGAAACCAGACTCAAGTTTAGGACAGCTATTCCATAACTAGACAGACGTTTCACGTATCAGGCCGTATCGTTGGGAATTCTTCCTCAGTCAGCAATGTTCATGATATACTCCATGCCCAGTATTCATCAAATGATCATGAACCACGTTCACAATTGGTCACGTAGCACGTTCACAATTGTTCACGTAGTTCATCCCTATATATTTTCAGCAACTTACTCAGATATATAAATGTTATCTTTCAGGATATTTTTGCGTACCGTTTCATGTATCTACATGCTATAGCTTGTTCATTCTATCAGATTCAGAAAATCCATCTTAAGTATGGAACCAGAAACTATTCGGTATTCCTCAGGCCAGGTTCATCAGGACCAAAATTTTTCATTGTGTTTAAACCTTTGAAGGAGTCGTTTCGAGCGAGAATCCACCCGGAACGGAGGAGTCCATCCGGACCTCTCATCCTTCCTTCAATAAATTCAGTTAAGTTCTTTCAGTCATGTTACGTACATGATCACTTCATTCATGTCATGTTTATACCTATGAATAGCATTATGTCTTAATTAGCAGACGAATTATCTTTCAACTTACATGTCTTTTCAGCTTAGGGGTCCTTTCAGTTCTCATAAACATCATCAGCTTATTACCTTTAATTCGAGGGCGAATTTTCCTTTTTAGAGGGGAAGAATTTGTAAAATCACAGCATTATCGTGTCTCTAATTCGAGGATGAATTATATTTTTTAGAGGGTAAGTGTTGTAAAACCCGCTTTAAAAGTCCTCGAACATTAATTACGTACAATCACAACTTTAATTTAAACGTTGTGTAACTAATTATTCAGATATAAATAACAGTATTAATTCAGATATTACGAAATTATCATCAGAATATATTCACGAGGATTAATATACGAACACGTACGCGATGTTTAAAATCTACGAATATTGAATTAACACAGTCTTAGTTTTAATTAATCCATGATGTAATTTAATTACTCAGAATATAATTATTTGTTAATAATTAATTCCAGCTATTCAATGTTACATAAGTATTTATTTCAGAAAATAAATAATACGTTCTGGACTTAAAAACGAGGAAGTAAATCACGAAATAATAAAATGAGCATATAAAACTTAACGTGAAACGAAGTTAATGTATACATATATTTATGGGTCGCGGGTTCTTTTAAATAACAAGAGAAAAAGGACTATGGACCTTGGAGGCCCAGCCCATTTGTGCAAAAAAATAATTATACGGGTGTAACCCCCATTTTGGTCAACAGTAGTAATAAAAAACGATTAGGGTTGGTGTTGTACATGGTGGCCGACGGCTGGAGATCAAACAGAGGGGAAAGGGATTCGATTTTCTGCAATGAATTCCGTCGCATGTTGTAATTCTTTCTTATACATGAATTAAGGTAAACCCCAATCGTTTTATATAATACCAGAATACAATATAATACCATAATCAGAACATCGTATTATATACAGTAATCAGAAATATAGGTTACACGCTATTCAGTAAACATTTAAAGAACAATCAGATTATCAGAAATACACCAGACTATCAGATTTATTAGATTATACATAAACGGTAATACAAGAATAAAATAAATTAAAGTATGAACAGATAAGAATCAGTAATAGTAAACAGTAATCAGACAACTTATTACGCGTCCGTTATTTATGTAGTAACCGTGAAGTCGGAGTAGATCTTTCAGCTTTCATTCTTATTTCATTACTGGACACGAGGTACGGATTTCCCGTCCTTCAGTAAGGACTTCCTACTATGCATGATTAGGATTCCCCGTCTGCAGCCAAATGTTTTCCCCGTTATATGTTCTAAATCTTATCAGAAATCATTTTAATAACTAAGTTAAATTGCCTGAGCTTTATATACAAGCATGACCCGTTATGTACTAGTTACGGAGGTACCGTAACCATGACACTAGAGGCACCGGTGTCATCACTCTTCTGCGAGGGAGTGATTTCTCGCAGCGTCTCATTTATTTTAGCTTGGCCATTTATTAGTATTATCAGCGGGGCGTATGGATGCATCCTAGGCTATTAGTTTACAATTATCAGGTGAATTTGATGTGTACTCTACATCCTTCACATTGGAGTCGATCCCTCCACCCAACACATTATTTAGAGGTCACCCCTCTACAGCATGACGAGGTCACCCCTCCATTTATTCATGCAGCAGTTGTTAAAGCACATGACCTATATAAGCTCTTGTCAATTAAAATACAGTAAATGCATGTTTTCATATTTAACAAATAACAATTCAGTTTTACTATTTGCAAATCAGACTTCTCAGATTATACACAGATTTCCGCTGCAATTTACTTATCAGTCTTACAGCTTCAATATTTTATCATCTGCTTCATTTTAGTATTTCTTATCATGCTTTATATCCGTTCACTGGGTGTTATGCTCAGCCGTAGTTCCTTTTATGTTCTAACGGCAGGTACACCAGGACGCTCTTAGGATTCTGAGAGCATGTGCATTTGGATGGAAGCTATCCAGACTTCTTACTTTATGCACTTCTTACATTATTCTGCTTATTTGGACATTGTTTAGTCCTTTCCTTCAGTACTTACTTTTCATGTTTTAAACTTACGTTTGTGTAGAAACTAGAAGGGGGGGTTGAATAGTTTCTCTTCAATTAGTCACCTAATTTAAATTACTTTGAATTAAGTGTGCATCAAAAGTATTTTTTACTTAAAGCTAAGTTGCATAATGATTAGGTTCAATTCAAATGCATTAGCGATGGTAATAGGTAAGTATAATGATAATGACATAAGTAAAGAGTAAGGAAAGAGACAACCTAGTGACAAGACACCAAGATTTATAGTGGTTCGACAACGAGGCTCTATCCTCGTTTCTACTCCACTCCTCCAGTACATCTACTCGAGATTTACACTATATCCACAAGCTCCCTTCTTGGCGGAGAAAGCCTTACATCGTCGCTTACATTATTTTCCGAAACTAAGCTAAATGTCGAGACCTAATCATTAGCTAGGACCAATCTACACAACGTTGCCTACTTCACAATTTAACGACACAAGGCTAGATGTCGAATTCTAATCCAAAGCTAGAACCAATCTTCACGACTCTTCACTTTGGAGCTAAGTGAGAACTTCACACAACACAACTACTAATCACTTTCAAGTTTAGTGAGAACTCACAAGACACAACCACATCACTTTATAGTTTAGTGAGAACTACTACATAAATCTATTACAACTCAACTAGACATATCCAAGTACACACATGTAGCTTGGATCTACACAACACAAATCCAAGCAAACACATATGCAATGGATATACACAACAAATCCAAGTATTTAAAAATAGCTTGGATGAACACAACTAGTCCAAGTATTTCATAAATACAAATGGATTAACAAAAATAAAAAGGCTAACATGATGAACATGACTAATTCATGGAT
This sequence comes from Glebionis coronaria, assembly GCA_025667525.1. Taxonomy (NCBI): domain Eukaryota; kingdom Viridiplantae; phylum Streptophyta; class Magnoliopsida; order Asterales; family Asteraceae; genus Glebionis; species Glebionis coronaria. The sequence continues at coordinate 218,043,693 of CM046877.1, forward strand.
TCATCTTTATCACAAAACTAGTGAGTGAGTGATCTTCTCATTGGACAAGGTAAAGGAGGGGATAAAGAGGATAATCATATGTAAACATCCTTAACACTTTAAGTGATCATTTACTAATGATTATGCTATAGAAAAGAGAAAGGGGGCTGAGAAAAACGTCCAAGAGGCTTATTGGAAAATGAGATTTGAGCCACTATTTATAGAAGACAAAGTCCAACAGCTAGCTGGGCGCGGATCCTTATCTAGCCAGTGGTACCTTATCGATAAGGAACCGCCTAGGCTATTTAAGGTACCGCCCAGTAGAGTCCGCTCCCTTTTTTGTCTTTTAGTGGGGTAGGAATATCTGAGGTTGTTTAAACCTTCAAAGGATATTCTTATGGCATATGGAATATGCCATTTTCAAATTTACATTTTCCATTTTAATAAAACATTTTCTTAAAAAGAAAGTTTATTAAAAAAATCTTTTGTCATATTAACAAAAGTGAGTTTTAAGGATAATCATTTTGATGATCACTAAGTATGATTAAGAAAGGTTAGTGATATGACTATTACCTTGATGATAGTGTTAGTTAAATGATTAGTTTTGTGTTTTACACTAAATGTGTTGTATAGTTTGTTGTGATCAAGACTAAGAAAGATTAGTTAACACTAATAATGTTTTTAGGCATCACTTGCATTAACAATCTCCCCCTTTTTGATTACGACAAACTATAAACTCATTTAGTTAGAAACACAAAATATCAAATTATTAGCGAGTTTATCACTATCATTTCTCCCTCTTTGTCATAGCAAAAAGGTAAGCACAAGTCTTTGAAGATATCCGGACTTTGCTAGTAGCTCCCCCTTGGTGGTTGCTCCCCCTTGCTTGGGGTACCAAGTGTATGAGCTAAGGTGACATGCTACACAAAGGTTAGTAGAAAGGAAAGAAACACCAATGTATATATGATCACTACCTACTAAGTAACTTGAGAGGGAGAAGGAGAAGAAATCTCAAATTAGAAGCAATTATTTGCTAAGTATGTCCAAAGAGGTAAATGATAAAATCAAGGTTCAATTGGTAGAATGGAGGTAGAAAGGAAACATCCAAACAATGAAGATGATAAATTTGTCAAGGGGTTAAAATTTAGAATTGATGGAATCACCCATAAACAATTGTAAAGATTAACCACGATCAACTCAAAAGAAAGAGAGAATGATCAAATAAAAAAAAACACAACATAAAGATTTGATATTACATAAATATGAAAAAGACAAGCAAAGTAGATAGTCATACACACAATATGAGTATCTAAAGCAAAAGATATGGAAAATAAACCACAAAGCATAAGCTAGTCTAATAGTGAAAATTTTCCAAGATTGCTTAAAAAAATGACTCTAAAACAACTAAAGTTTTATTGACTCCAATGGAGTGTAGCCCTTTAGTTGGAAAAATAAGACGACGATGCATCATTCGAAGTTTTGTTCAAGGGAACGAAAACTTTGAGAGGAGGTCGAGTGAGGAGGAATTCAAGAAAATTTAACTTCTCATACACATGAGCAAGTTCAATTTGTTGAAATCGACAACAAGCACAGGAGGATCCATGATGCAACACAAATTCGGTTGATGGGGGAAGGCCATCACACCTAGGGTTTGGTGGTGGTGAGGAGAGTGGGTAGGTAATGTTTTCACAATGCCTTATAAGGTTTGGGAAGGTTGAAAGATCATTGAGTTGAGGGGTGTCAAAGGGTTTTGGTGGTGGGGGGAGATTCTCCTTTTATTCGGTGATTGGGTTAATGGAGTAGGTCTCATTCCAATACTTGATTGTAGAGAAGGTGGGCTTCTTTGGTGGTTTGGATGAAGAGGGTTCATTTTTCTTGATCCAAATAGGTTTAACCGAGATTTTCGGTTTCTTTGAAAGCTTTGATGAGGAAGCTTTGGGTGAGGAGGTTTGTGACAAAGAAATGTTAAGGTTATGAAAGGGAGAGTCAGGCATTGTTGAGGTGTGAGAATGAAATCTCAAGGTTGGGGTATAAGAAGAAAGTATACAAGGCAAAGGTTTGAAAAAAAATGTAAAATGTCAAGGAATGTTTAGCCAAATTGAGTAAACATGGAATCTTGACTGGGAATAGGTTGATGAAGGAAGACAAAAAATGAGCCATAAAATGGCTTTCTGTGCGCGGTACCTTATAGGGACCGGCGGTTCCTTATCACTTAAGGAACCGCGCGTTCTTTAAGGAACCGCGTGCAGTGGACTTGAAATCTAGATTTTCCAGGGTTTTGAAAAAAACTAAGACTTTCTCAAAAAAATTGCAATTCTTGGAATTTTACCTCTATTAGCACTAAATTTTGCTAGGGTTGCATAAAAGCAACACATTCACCAACAATGTCTTGAAAAAGGGTGACAAAATTTTGGATAACATTTTGAACCAACTTTAGTCAAGTTTTAGAGGTTGTGATAGATTTAGGTTCAATTTTAATTTGGAATTAAAGTTGATTAGTGTCCACAAAAAGATAGAAGCACACAATGCTAAATCCATAATTCATTCTCATACAACATTCATGAAAGAGATACATAAAGAAAGACAATAACTATCTAAAAAACAAAACTAGATTAAAAGCTAGGTCTTGATTAGAAGTCTTCCTTGGCTTGGTTTAATGAAAAACTTATTAAGGAAAATCATCATTTATCTCCTAGGAGGATGATTGGCAAAGAGACTCAACAAAAAACTTTGCAACTCTATGTGAGCCCCAATCATCTCCATTCTTAGGATATCAAGGAGATAGAAGTTGTTGAGGCAACAAGGGCAATTAGTGCCATTGTGCATGAAATACCCATAAAAGCTAGGATCACCCAAGTTTGGAGTGTTTGAGTAAGGTGGAGGTGGAGGAGGAGTGTTCTCCAAAGGTGATGTGGGTGAGTGTGGAGGCAAGCTCTCCAAGGGTGAGTTGGGAGGGGTAAATGGTGAAGTCACCATGGTATCATCAAAGTCATTCACAATGGGAATGCTTTGGATGGGTTGTGGTTGGGTGGTCACATCTAAGAGATTACTTGGAGTGAAGGGTGAGGAAAGCTCATTCATCCTAGATTGGAATGAAGAGGAGGTAGAACCATGAGAATGGTTGGTTCCATGGGTTGATGAAGTCTTGCATGGAGCAAGAGGTGGTGAGTTTGATGAGGAAATGAGAATTGGGACAATCTTATTTTTGGGAGTGTGAAAGGGTGAGGAGTTGGATTTAGCCATTTTAATCTTAATCTTAAGATTGTTCTTTGTGGTGGAGGTTTTGGATGAGTTTGAGCTTCTTGTAGAAACCATGGTTGAGATGAAGGGTTTAAGATTTAAGGAAGAAGGTTTGATGTGTGAAGAACATGGCTAGCAAGGTGGGTTTAAAAGGGTGAAGGGATGATCCAAACTAGTAATGGGTTAAAAACATTTTATGTGAAAAATGAATTTAGCTAACCTAGTTTAGGAAATGTGCAGGTTTTTTCAAAGAATCAAGCAAGGTTTACACAGATTAAGGAAAATAGTGTAAAGCAAAGATTCTGTCGGACATAGTAGCCGGCGGTTCCTTATCTAAGGGCGGCGGTTCCTTATCAATAAGGTACTGCGGGTTGATAAGGAACCACGACCAGTGGTGTTCAAAAGTGGTATTTTCTCAAATTTTGGTTAGCCCAGATTTTTATCAAAGGATTTTCAAGCCAAAGTTAACTACTGACCAAACTCTAGGAAGCTAACTAACACATAGGATGCGCAAAGCTATGCAAAACATAATCACAATGGCATAGATAATCATTGGGATAATACACAAATAATCCACACAAGTAGAATTTAGTTAATACACATCCAAGATAAAAAATTTGTTCAACATTACATGTTTACCAACATGTATTCTTTGAAATACTTCAAAGCCTTCACCTTCTCCTCTTGCCCAATCCCTTGATCATATTCCCTAAATACTTGAATCCCTTCCTTGACTCAACCCGATGTTCATGCAATTCACCTCTAGTCCTAATATTTTCACGTTAGAGATGCTCCATGTTGAGATCTTCCGGTACTTCACTAGAGGAGTAATGAGGTGGGGGAGCTAATCTTCAATCCATCCACGAATGAGTTTGAGGATGGGTGGGAATTACTCGAAGAGTTGAAGTGAGAACTAGTACCTATGCCATCACCATCACTTGTTGGCATATAGGTGTCCTCATCATCCGTCTCTTGATGATCAGATTTTCGCGAACCTCGATCACTTCTTGGCTTTCTTGCATATACCTCTTAAATAGGCAACATAACCCGGTGAACCGGGTGAAAGCGAGAAAGATCGAGGTGGGGAAAGTCATGAGCAACCCTTTTGAAAAGGCGAGTAAGAAGCATAGCATAGGGAAGGTTTGTTTTTGGCTTTGAAATGGCATAATTTATTCGTCGAGCGATATAGAATGCCAAACTGTAAAGATGCAACTCAACATATGCACCATACAAGCCGGGATATGATCTCGGTTTCCACCAAGACAAAAGACATTCTCCCTAAGGATATTTGCCCATTGGACCATAAAATCCTTAAGGTCGCTAGAGATCACTTCATAACGATTAACATTTTGCACATTTGAATGAAGGCTTCTCACAACGTTTCCATCACGCTCTTTCGAAATGATGTCAAGGATAAACTCTAGATCAATTTCGGTATGGTCATTTGGAGGTTTATCGTAGGATTCCAAAAGAGCATCAAGTCTCCATTTATCCGTAAAACGACAAGTGCCTTCATATGGCACACCAAGAATTTGACCAAAGTTTTCGAGGGAGTATTGAATCATTTGATCATTCAACATGAATCGAACGAAGATTTCTCCATTGTATTCAAGAATGGAGTAGGTGCTAAAGAATTCAAGAAGAAACAAGGGGTAAATATCTTCTTCTATGTTGAGCAAGCAATCAAACCCCGAAAGCTCAAACATAGATTGGATATAGTCATAACCCGTTATTCCCTCGTCAACGACCCTACCCTCATGGAAACAACGAGTAGAAAGGGATGGAAAGGAGTTTCGAAGTTGAGTGGAAGCATAGGTTTGGGAAAGGTTTGGCATGTATGGTCTAGTGAATTGATGATCCTTTTGATATTGAGAAGGCATGATTAGTACCTAATATAAACATAAGACAATATTTTTCCAATCACTCATATGAAAAATAAACTTAAAACTCAAAAATATGAGAATGTGTTATATCAATTTCTTGACAAACAAAGGATTGAATCTATAACATTCTCATCTTCACAATGTGTCTATTCCATTATTAACCAAGAACATATGACCTATGTTGGATCAATAATGGACTAGAACATTGGTTTTTCAAAACAATGTTTTTAGGTAAGCATTAACAATGCAACTACCTATTTGTTCATGGGTTCATCTCAATTCCATCTTAAAACCAAAATCATTTAGTCAAAATTCGGATTTTTTTTCTACAAGTGGGTTTTAGTGAAATCTCAATGAATATGAACCTAAGGAATCATAGTAAAGTAACCATGTCAACCAATATTCCTATTAAGGTTCTAATTCAATTTCAATTTTAAAAATCCCTAATTATGAAAGGATGAACCCTAGAATAAAATAGATGAAATTGAAAGAAAGTACTTACGATTAATTGATGTTTGATGAAAGATGAGTGAAACCCACAACTTGGAATCAATTGATTTGAGTGATTGAAGGTTTTTGAAGTTTCAACAATGGTGGAAAAGATGAAAAACGTCGGTTGTGTGTTTTTGGGAGAGAGAAGGTTTGGTTTGAAAAAGGTTATTTTAATAAAACTGGCGCTCTAACAAACTTTACTGCCTGCGGTACCATATCGATAAGGAACCGCGGGTTTGAGCCGCCAGAGATAAAGAACCGCCTGCAGAGGCTGGTTTTTATCAATGAAATACGCCAAAAAATTTAAAATCATATTTTCTAAAATACTTAAAAATATATCTTAAACCTTTTAGAATATCATTTAGATCATCCTAACACTAAGCAATATGCCTTAATGAAGGATTACGAGTTGAATCGAGATCGAAAAGAACCGAAACGGACAAACGACTACTCGTAGCAAAAAGGCAAAGTGTAGAGAAGTCAAGGGAAGGGAATCAAGACTAAGATCAATGCTCAAGGGATTAATGACAATCTTCAAATCATGGAGACGAAGAGCTTGTGTCATATATAGTGGTTTAAGACGTGCCTTTCCTGCGAAACGTTAAGCGGCTTTGGTAATGAATAAACACAAAGCAATTATTCATGTATAGACTAAGATCACTTTCAATAATAGTCTTAGTCTAAACTAAAATATGAGCGAGGTATTAATTCACTTTCTCTCCCACAAAGGGCCTACTAACCATATGGTTGCAAACCATGGAAATCATGCTTGACACTTTAAGCTACTACTAACTCACTCTACATCACCATAGTGAGTCAAGTATCCAAGCAATGAAGGTTTGAGAGGATAAAAGAAAAGAATCACAAACCACAAACAAATGTCAAGGCAAGGTGTTGGGAATACGTTTTACGTATTAAGAAGGATCGGTTACTCCAACAGTAGTCCATGTAATAGCTCGTAGTTTAGTTATTTACACTTATTAAACAAAGCCCAAACCGAGCCCATAAGTTGTATGGGCCGGCGGCCAAATGTAAGCCCAAGCCCATGACATAGGCTTGGGTATATAAACCCTTTCCTTAGATGGAGAGGGTGGTGGTTTTCATAATTTACACATAGTTATCTTTCACTTTCTCTCTCTAGAAGTGTGTGAACTCCGTCATCTCTCTATCTCTTTCTCTCTCTAAAACATAAGCAAGATTTACATATCCTACAAATGGTATCAAGAGCCATGGGATGATTGTATTGTTTATGTGTTTGTGTTCTTGATTTTTGTAGCTTTTTGATCAAGACAAACCCACGTCCAATTTTTTTTTGTTTTTTATGGTTTTTTCTTGATACAAATCTTCTACATAGTTGTGGTAGAGATTTGGCATATTTACTTTGGCTAAAAACACAAAATTTTTGGGTGTTTGGATCAATTTTTGGCTTAAGATCTCGAATTTGGTGTGTTTTGTCCAAGAAAAGTGGAAAATTCATATACTGCTTATACTATTGCGACAGCTCCCATCACAATATCTAGGGTTTTACATTGCGATCCATATTGCGATTGGGATTGCGATTGGAGTTCTTCTGTTATTGCGATCCAGATTGCGATTGGAGTTCTTTGTTATTGCGATCCATATTGCGATTCATATTGCGACAGGATTGTTTTTGTGATATTGCGACAGGGTATTGCGACAGGGTATTGCGTCAGGGTATTGCGACAGAATATTGCGATATGACTTATTGCGATTGGAACATTGCGATAGGATTTATTACGATTGGATTATTGCGATAGAGTTTATTGCGATTGGACATTGCGACAACATTCCTTTTAGGCATTGCGATAGGGCAACTAGTATTCCAAGATTTTTCAAAAACGTGTTTTTGAACATTTTTACGTGTGCAATTTCATCTTGGAATTTTTGGTGTATCGAGAACATAATTTAGGGGATTTTAACATTATTTCTCGGCTTCTACACACAACAACAAACACATTTACTTTCTCTCATTGATCGATCAACTTTGTAAATCTTAACTTATAGCAATGGAGTACACATCTCTTACGGATGAGTCCATCCTCTCGGGTACGGATAATCGTCCACCAATGTTGGAGAAGTCTATGTACGAGGATTGGACTTCCCGAATGGAACTTTACATGTTGAACAAAGAGAATGGACATCTCATTTGGGCATAGGTGCTCAATGGACCATTAGATTATGGTATAGTGACGGAAGGTACGACTACTCGTCCTCTCACAACGGGTGAATTGACTGGAGATATGAAGATTCAAGAGAAATGTGATAAGTATGCTACAAACATCATTCTCCAAGCCCTTCCTCCAGATGTCTACAATCTCGTCAGCAAACATAAAGTTGCCAAAGAGTTATGGGATAGAATTCGTGTTCTAATGCAAGGCACCTCGTTAACTAAACAAGAACGAGAGTGTAAGCTTTATGATACTTTTGATAAGTTTGCCTATGTGCCAGGGGAGACTCTCAAAAACTACTATCTAAGATTTACCCTATTGTTAAATGAGCTAAATATATTTGGCATGGAAATTCCTACGTTTCAATTGAACACCAAGTATTTGAACACTCTTCCTTCATAATGGAAAAAGTACGTGACGGATGTTAAATTAGCTAAGGACTTGCATAAAACCAATGTGGATTAACTTCAAGCTTTTCTCCAACAACACGAATGCCATGTGATCGAGGCTCGTTTCTCTAAACCTCAAGTTCATGATCCACTTGCCATGTATGCTTCTCAACAAAACATGGCTTATACTTATCAACAACCATCATACTTGCAGCAGCTACCACCACACACCTATCAACAACCACAGCAACCATCTTATCCACCACCAATGATGCCACAGCAAGCATTTCAACAAAGTGTTCATCAACAATCTTTTCCACAACAACCACCATATCAGACATCACCATCACAAGCCAACACTTCTACAATGGGCTATACTCCTCAGCAAGGATATTTTCCAATAGAAGCACAACCAGCACAAGCTTCCTACTCTAATGAACTTCCACCAATCCAAGCACCGGTCTTTACTCTAAATGATACGCCAGCTGATGTTCTAAACCATCTCACTGCCTACTTGTCAAAACTTGTTGCAACTAGAGGATTTCCACCAACAAACAATCAGCTCCGCACCTCTTCAAATCCTTGACAACAAGCTACTGTTCAAGATGGTCAAGTAATAGTGCAACCTATTCAGGGAAGGCAAAATTCATATGGACCTCCTATAAGGACTGTGAATGCTCAAGCTGTGAATTCTCAAGCTAATGGAAATGGAAGCCCCATTGGTCCTCAAAAGGTTGTGACTTGCTACAATTACCGAGGACAAGGTCATATGGCTAGGCAATGCACTCAGCCGAAAAGGAGAAGGGATGAAGCGTGGTTTCGTGAGAAAATGTATTTGGTTAATGCTCAGTCTAAGGGAAAGATTTTGGATTCAGTGGAGTTAGCATTTCTTGTAGACCCAGGGGCAGCAGATACTGAAGGCATTGCAGTCGTTTCCACTTCTAATGCAACTTATCAAGCAGATGATCTTGACGCATATGATTTGGATTGTGATGACATTCACTCTGCCCAAGCTGCTCTCGTTGCTAATCTCTCTCACTACGGTTTTGATGTCATCAGTGAGGTACCCACCACAACCAATCTTGGTAATGATGATAACCAACATCAAGTTGGGCATGAAAATGACAACCTCGAACTACATTTGAGAACTAGTAACTCAAATGATGTGGTACCCAATCCTACACATTTGAGTGAACCTTAACCAAATGATACGACGGGTATGGAATCTTATGCTCAACATTATTTGGTCATGGTGCCTAAACATAGTATTGATCAAATGCATATGGCCCTCAGACAATCCGTAGATACGAATTCCACCCTAACTGCTGAGCTTGCGTTGCATAAAGAAAAGGTCAAAACTTTTGAAATGGTCCCTCAAGCAGAGAAAATAACATGTTCTGAATTTGACCAATTTAATATTGAAAAGATTGAACACTTGAAAGAAAAAGAATCATTAAAAGCTTATATTTCCAATGAATTAAAAGCAAAAGAGTCGGTTGTCAATGATTTTCAGAAACTTAAAATGGATTTCGAAACTCTCGAGTCTAAAAAGTTTGAATCAGAAATTATTTCTACCAAACTTCTTAAATTCAAAGAACAACAGCTTTTAAAACAATATGTTTCCATAGAATAGGTTCATCTTTTAACTAAATCATTTAAAGAACTCGAACTTAAGCGTCTTCAAAATTTACCACCTAATCCTGGTTATGCAAAACAAGCTCAGGAATATATTCCCGGTCTTTATGATATGACCATAATTGGAAAATCGAAAGAAGCACCTTATGTTCGTAGTTCTAAGGAGACACAGTCACTTATGGAAGAAACTCATTCTAAAATGTCTTCAAAATTCCATACGATTGATTATGATAAGCATAATAAAGATCAACTTTCTAAAAAGACACGTATTCGCTTACAAAAGGATTTAGCTGAACTAACAGTTCTTGTTCCCCCAAGTTTGTCAAATGAAAACCCTCCTAGTACGTCTCCTACACTTGTCAAAACGGATTTAACGAAGTTACTTCCACCGGTAAGTAAGGCGTCCGTTAACTTAAAAGCGGTACACCAACACTTAGCCGATTTTGACAAGGTCATTTTGGAACGTACGACGGCCACAACCATAACGGAAGGTGAATGGAACTTTGAGCACACTAGAGCTGCGTTCCGAGACGAAATTGTTCCGTTTGTAAAGAATGTTAAAGCTTGTCTTAGTAATCTTGCTCAAGATTTGCATTTGGAAATAGAAGAAGTTAAACGTGTTTTCAATGAAATGGATGATGCTTATGAAAACAGTTTACTTGAAATAGAACGAGTTTCTCGCCAAAATGATCAGCTTCTGAAACAAGTGATGTCTCATGATATAGTTTCCGTCTGTGTGAATAAAAGTGTTGATAATGATTCTATTGTGCATAATGTTGAATCTCTGGATAATGTGGTAGATAGTACTTGTCACGAATCTGACGCTGAATTTTTAAAGCTTCAAGATTCATATTCTTCGCTTTCAAAACGTTTTGATGAGATTCAAACACATTGTATTTCGCTTGAATGCAAGCAACAATTTATTCAAGAAATCTTTGAAACGTCATTCGAAGGTGTTAATATCGATGATGCAAACTTTGAAAAGAATTTTTGATTGAATTTACAATCAAAACAGCGTCAGCCAAGTGACAAAGTTGCTAAATCTTTGCCGATAGACATAGAGAATCTAAGGAACTTAACTGTGTGAACGTACTTGAGGCCGCTGAGAATTTTAAACTTGATCTAGATAATCGAGTTTCCAAGATTTTTTCCAAAGTTGATAACTTAAAACAGAAAGATACACGACTCTTCGATTCAGTAAAGCCCGCATGTGTTAATACCACTGCATAGAATCAATCATTGATTAAATAATTGAATCAGAAGTCGGTGGAAATATCTGATTTGAGGGAACAAATTTGTGATAAGAATCTGGTCTTGGCTGAGTTAAAGGAAACACTTTGTACTCTAAAAGGTAAGAATGTTGTGGATAACGCAGCCACTGTCTCAGCATCGTCCTCTAGTGAAATCAAAAGGAACCTTATATCCGTCACACAATTTAATAAGGGCCCTAGACTAAACCATCTCAAACTTTGGTCACTAAAGATAAGGCGGAATCAAAACCAGCTTCTAATATTCTCGTGTTGCCTTCTACAGGAATAAGCACCACTACTAAGGCTCAAAGATCTAAGCTTAAAAGAAACAAGAAGAATGATAGGATCTTGCCTTCATCTAGTAGTCCAGTGAAGAAGAAAGTAGAAGCCCATCCTAGGAATGTTATTTCTATTTTGAATAAAAAGAATCATGTAGCTAAACCTAAAGGCTCTGCGGTTGTGCAGCGTTCTAAGCCTACTGTGAATTCTAATTTGAAATGTTGGAATTGCAATGAATGTATGTTTTCTAGTCGTCATGATTCTTGCCTTATTGACCATCTGAATGAGATGAATGCCCGTAAAAATGGATTAGAATGGAAACCGACTGGGAAAGTGTTAACCCAAGTTGGTTGGTTCTGGCGCCCCACTGGTAGAACTTTCACTATAGTAGGAAATATGTGCCCTTTAACTAGGATCACTCCTACTAAAGCGAAGAAAGCGTGCCCTTTAACTAGGAGTACCAAGACTACCAAAACACTAACGTGTCCTTTAACTAGGAACACTGACACTACTGTAGGAACCAAGTGCCCTTTAAATAGTTCTACTCCCACTGTAGTGCCCGCGAATAATCCAAAACCTAAGAAAGTTGGAATAGTAAAACCTGTTAGTGCTAAAACTCAAATTAGAAAACGTAGGAAATCTAAGGGTCACACAAATGTTAGCAATTCTGATAATCTTATATTTGTATCTGCTAACACTCCGGAACTAATATTTTCCAATGCATTGTCTATTGTTGTTATTGAAAACAGGTGCTCCAAATTGTTCGCTGGTATTTGGACTCTGGTTTCTCCAAGCATATGACCGGAGATCGCTCTCAGCTCAGAAATTTCGTCAGCAAGTTTCTTGGTACGGTTCGATTTGGTAATGATCATATTGCAAAGATAATGGGTTACGGTGAATATCATATTGGGAATGTTATAATTTTTAGAGTGTATTATGTGGAAGGTCTCGGTCACAACTTATTTTCTGTGGGACAATTTTGTGATGCAAACCTAGAAGTTACTTTTCGAGAGCATACCTGCTTCATACGTAATTTGGAAGGGGTTGATTTATTGAAAGGTACTCGAGGGAATAATTTGTATACTTTGTCTCTACAAGACATGATGGCCGCTTCTCCCATATGTCTTCTCTCCAAAGCATCAAAGACTAAGTCATGGTTATGGCATCGACGGTTATCTCATCTTAACTTTGACGCTATTAATCATTTGGCGAAAAACGAACTTGTTCGTGGTCTTCCTAAACTTTCATTTCACAAGGATCATTTGTGTTCCGCATGTAGAATGAGGAAAAGCACTAAGAAATCATACAAACCCAAGACTGAAGAGACCAACCAAGAGAAACTTTATTTTTTGCATATGGATCTTTGTGGGCCAATGCGTGTTGAAAGTCTTAGTGGTAAAAAGTACATCCTCGTCATTGTCGATGATTACTCTCGGTTTACATGGGTGAAATTTCTTACAACAAAAAATGAGGCACCTAAATTCATCATCGGATTTCTCAAGATGATTTAAGTGTGTCTCAACACTACTGTCCGACGCATTCGTACAGATAATGGAACCGAATTTGTGAATCAAATCTTGCGTGATTATTATGAAGAAGTTGACATATCTCATGAAACATCCGTTGCACACACTCCACAACAAAACGGTGTCGTTGAAAGGCGAAATCGCACACTTATGGAAGCTGCTCGAACGATGTTAATTTACGCAAAGGCTCCATTGTTTTTATGGGCAGAAGCAGTATCTACAGCAGTGTACACCCAAAACCGGTCACTAATTCGTAAACTCCATGGTAAAACACCTTATGAGCTTCTCCAGGGTAATGTACCAGATTTATCATATCTTCATGTATTTGGTTCTCTTTGCTATCCAAATAATGATGGTGACAATTTGGGAAAACTTCAACCGAAGGCTGATATTGGTATTTTCATTGGTTAAGCACCCTCAAAGAAGGCATACCGAGTCTACAACCGTAACTCTCGCAAGATCCTCGAAACTATGAATGTTGATTTTGATGAGCTGACAGCAATGGCTTCTGAGCAAAGCAGCTCTGAACCCGCACTTCATGAAATGGGACCCAGTAACATTAGCTCTGGTCTTGTCCCAAACAACCCCACTTCATCATCATTTATACCACCCACTAGGAATGAATGGGATACGTTGTTTCAACCGTTCTTTGATGAATTCTTTACTCCTCCAAGTATTGTTGCTCCAGAACCTGAGGTAATAGCTCCGGTAACCGAAGTTGTCGCTCCAGCAACCGAAGCGCAATCAGATACGTCTGCACCTACAATTGGTCAAGATATACCCTCAACAAGTAATTCTCAACCAACACATGTTTCAACTACCTATGTCATGCCTATCGATGATGAAGAGGATGATGATGATCATGATTTGGAATTCGCTCAAATGAGTGAACTTCCATTCTTTGGTGTACCAATTCCCGACCCTAATCAAGCCGGGTCGTCCACCTCAGAGGTAGCTCCTACCACAGTTTACTCCAATCCACGGATTAGTGAACATGACAGCAAGTGGACAAAGGATCATCCTATAGATTCTATTATTGGTGACCCTAATCGTCTGGTATCCACACGAAGTCAGTTACAAGAAAATGCAATGTTTTGTCATTTTGATGCTTTTCTCACTGAAGTTGAACCTAAGACATGGCAAGAAGCTTTTACTCAATCCCGTTGGATAGAAGCTATGCAAGAAGAACTTAATGAATTTATACGTCTTGAAGTATGAGAACTTGTCCCATGCCCGGATCAGGTGCAGTTACTCACTTTGAAATGGGTTTACAAGGTGAAACTCGATGAGTTAGGCAGAATATTGAAGAACAAAGCTCGACTAGTAGCTCGTGGATACAAGCAATTATTGGGCATCGACTTTATGGAATCCTTTGCACCTGTTGCCCGTTTGGAAGCTATTAGACTATTCCTCGCTTATGCAGCCCATATGAATATGATCGTCTATCAGATGGATGTGAAGACGACATTTCTTAATGGTGAAATCAAGGAAGAGGTCTATGTTCAACAACCGGATGGTTTTGTGAATCCTAATTATCCTAATCATGTGTACAAGCTTAAGAAGACTCTCTATGGGTTGAAGCAAGCTCCACGCGCATGGTATGATCTATTGTCACAATTTCTCATTACGCAAGACTTCGCTAAAGGCAAGGTGGATCCCACGTTGTTCATTCAGAAACGAGGTAAAGATATGATTATGGTACAAATATATGTTGATGATATTATATTTGCAGCCTCGACCCAAACCTTATCCAATGAGTTTGGGACACTCATGTCTTCCAAGTTTAAGATGTCAATGATGGGCAAGGTATCATTCTTCTTAGGTCTTCAGATATCTTAGAGTCCTAGAGGCATCTTTATCAATCAATCCAAGTATGCCCTTGAAAATCTTAAGAAATATAAGATGGAATCTTGCGACCCCGTGGATACTCCAATGGTGGAACGAACTAAGCTTGATGCAGATCCACATGGAGTTGCGTTGATCCGACACTTTATCGTGGAATGATCGGTACTCTTCTGTATATCACGTCTAGTCGACCTGATCTTTAGTTTGCTATATGCATGTGTGCTCGGTATCAAACTAGGCCTACTGAGTTACACTTAGCTACTGTGAAACGGATCTTTCGATATCTTAATGGAACCATTAATCGGGGACTTTGGTTTTCGAAGGACTCTTCTATTGCACTAATGGCATATGCAGATGCGGACCACCCGGGTTGTCAAGATACAAGGCGTAGCACGAGTGGAACTTTGCAACTACTAGGAGATCGACTAATCAGTTGGGCATCGAAAAGGCAGAAAAGTGCTGCAATTTCAAGTACGAAAGCAGAATACATAGCTATGTCCGGTTGCTGTGCTCAAATTCTTTGGATGAGATCGCAATTAACCGACTATGGTCTAGGTTTCAACAAGATTCCGATGTACTGTGACAACAAGAGTGCAATTGCCTTATGCTGCAACAACGTTCAATTCTCCCGGTCGAAGCACATTGACATTCGCTACCACTTCATCAAGGAGCAAGTGGAAAATGGAGTAATCGAGATTTACTTTGTCCGATCTGAGTATCAATTGGCGGATATTTTCACGAAGGCTTTAGATCGCGCTTGACTGGAATTTTTGGCCGACAAGCTAGGAATGAGAACCTTCTCGCCTGAGACTCTTAAGGAACTGGCAGATGAAGCGAAGGAATAGTGATGGTAAACTATTCTCCGTATCATTGGTGATCATTTGTATATATTGTTTGTATTTTTATCCACAAAAGCAAAATACAAAAATATAAAACCATATAAAAACTATAAAAATTGAAAAATTCATAAACATCCAAAAATATTTTTACTTTATCTTTCAAAGGCATGTCTTTTGGTAGGATAATATTTACAGCCTTAGAAATTTTGATTAATATTGACACGGCGCCATAAATAGATTCGTACAAAAGTTGTAAATATTTCATAAAACATGCCCTTATGGCTTGTAGTTATTTCTGTCTGCAACCCGGTTTTCACATTAAAGCCAAGTATTTCTTATGAAAGCTTTGGCTCATAACGAGAATTAATTTTCTCGGGCAAGGTTTACTTTAAAACCTTGTAAGGGATCAAGTTTACTTTATAACTTGGTCTAACACAAATCTATGTACGCATCAGTGCATTTACTTGTCACAACAAGAGAAATCTTGTTTTTATGAAGTTATCATCTCTACAACCATAGCAATCTACAATTGGTATCTACATACTCGACGATGCGACTACTCAACCGACGACTATATCTCTTTCAATAGAACACAGGTCAACAATTGAGGGGGAGCAATTGTCAAGCATTCAGAATCTTCGATGCCGAACGTGCCAAGCTCACTAACTGGTGTCAAGACAACAATACCAATCGTACATGTGGTGTCAAGAGATGACTTCATACGTAACGAGGCGACCAACATATGCTGACAAGAACCATTTGATCTTATCATATGATGTTCTCATCAATCAGGTCCAACCTTGTTAATTTTTTCTAATATGGTGAATATGTGATCATGTTACAAATCGGTATCATATCTCATACATTTGGTATCATGAAGATAAAACGGACTTGCATTTTTCTTCCCAAAACCGTTGTTAAAACTTCATTAAATCAATTGATATTAAAAACATCGACTGGGTTAATATTTTTAATATGGGGGAGAAAATGTGATTTAATATGGGAAATTATCAAAAATGGTTTGACTTAATGTAACACCCCACTTGGATAAGTGGACCGTTACGTGTATTTATGGCGTGTCATCAAAGCATGCAAGGCAATGTATTAAAACATTAAATGACCATACGGAAATACCGGAATTAAACATCGGTAGTCCAACATAAGCTCAAAATATAAAGATTAAGTACTGGAAGAAAAAGGACGAAACAGTGTCCAAACAACCAAAGTAAAGTAACGTAATGTGTGCATAAAAATAAAGGAGTCTGGATAGCTCCCATCCAAATGCACGTACTCTCTTAGAAGTCCTAAGATCGTCCCTGTGTACCTGCCGTTTGGAAACATGAAAGGAAACTACGGCTGAGCATAACGCTCAGTGGACGGATATAGCATGATAAGAAAATAGAAGACAACAATGAAACTATAAGACTGATATATAACATGTGGTAGAACTCTGCATAAAATCTGAGAAACCTGGTTCATATATACTGATACTGAAATATAACTATTTATTTCTGAAAACATGCATTTACTGTATTTTATTTGCCAGAGCTTATATAGGTCACGTGTTGTAACAACCGTGCATGAATAACTGGAGGGGTGACCTCGTCATGCTGTAAAGGGGTGACCTCTAAATACTGTGCTGGGTGGAGGGATCAGCTCCAATGTGAAGGATGTAGAGCACACACCACATTCACCCTGATAACTTGTAACACATATAAGCCTAGGATGCATCCATACGCCCCACTAAACATACATATAAAAATGGCCAACCTGAACATGAGTGGGACGATGCAGGATATCACTCTCTTGCATGTGAGTCACGACACCGGTGCCTCTAGTGCCGTGGTTACGGTACCTCCGTAACTAGTACATAAACTGGTTGTGCTTGTATATAATGCTCAGGCAATTTATTTAGTTATTAACATGATTACTGATAAATTTAAACATATACTGGGAAACATTTGGCTGAAGACGGGGAATCCTATTCATGCATAGAAAGAAAGTCCTTACTGAAAGGACGGAAATCCGTACCTCGTGTCCAGTAACCGACCGAGATCAACTGACCGAAAGTCTACTCTGATTTCACACGAGCTACATGAATAAGGGACGTGAATGAGTAAACTGGTATTCGCTTATTTAATTTCATGTTCTTATTGGCCTTTCATTTATTTATTCATTTTCTGAAATTCCGTACGTATATTAACTGATAAATCTGACCTTGTAATAATTCATTTTAATGTATCATCTTTCTACTATTAGTTACGGTACAACGTATTTCTGACGCTATAGTAGTACTATATTAAGTATCCCGTTAAAGTAGAAAGTTTCTTAATTTAGAAGTTCCCCAAAATAATTTAATTCGTTTAATAAAAATTATACCCTTTTAAGTATTAACGAACTATTTTAATTTTAATACATTTAAAATATATTTTAAACATTTATCAAAAAAATTAGATTAAAAAGGTATAATATAAAAAGTATTCATTTTATTTATAATAATAATGCCCCGAGCCTACCGAGATATCCCATCTCGGTCGCACTAAACAAATCAACATATAATACAAAATCTGTCAACAAGAATTAGTGACAGAATTCAGTGTCACTAAAACTGTCGCTAAATCTGTCCTTCTTAAAAGCTGTATCCATATAACAGTTTTGCGACAGAAAAACTGTCGCTAAAACTGTCGCTAATGTATTTCAATTATCCAGATTTTATGTCCCCTTTTTCCCACTGATTCACCACTTATTTCCCACCGTTAGGTTATGTTTTCCCACTGTTTATATAAACCAAACGCACCCCTTATGTTTCTGCAATCCGGTTGGTTTTTGGCAGCCCTTTTTGGGTCGAACGCAGCCCTAGCCGCCCCTGTATGGGTCACGGCTGGGCAAGACAGGGGTCACCAAGGCCTTAGGGTCTCGGTGTGTTAAACCAAACACCCCCGATCGCCTGCTAACAAAAGCGCCCCCTCCCTTGTGTCGTTTGACCCTCGGTCGACTGACAGCAGACTGCACCGAGACCTGCTGTGTCTCGGTTTCATGCTTTAAATAAACCCGACCCCTGTTTGGATGTTCATGTACACGGCTGAGGTCTCGGTTTTATATAACCCCAACCGAACACACGAAAACCCTAGTGTTATTTTATGTAAAAAAAACTATTTGATTTGCTTCAAAGACAACGTTTTCTTTATGTTCATTACTCAAAATCCTTGTTAGGTGACTGCCATAGTGAAGACGATTACCTGGTATGCACGAATTGATGGATCAAACACAACCCTGTCTCCCCTTTTTTTTTTAAAACCGGCGGCTACAAAACTCTAGATCTTCTTTTCTTTTTTTTTTCTTTTTTGTCGACTGTTATGGGAGAAAGAACTCCCGTTTGATTTATTTGTAACCTAAAATGGGCTTGGCCCACTTCTCTTTTTTTTTAAACAAACCGGCCCTTAGGCCTTTTTTTTTCTTTTTTTTTATACTTGTATATAATTTTTTTCTCGCGTTTGTTTTCGCTAATAATTTCTACGCAAATGGTTACATATCCCGATTTAAATACGGGTTTTACAATTCTTCCCCTCTAAAAAAAAAAATTCGGCCCCGAATTAAGGATACGGCCGTACTGGGTTTTACAATTCTTCCCCTCTAAAAGAAGAATTCGTCCCCGAATTAAAAGGTATTTAAGCTGACTGGAGTAAAAGCCGAAAATGCTAATAAGCTGGAAGACATAAAAGCTGAAAAGACATACCCGAATTAAATCTGAAAGTGAGGATAAGAGGTCCGTATAGACTCCTCTGTTTCCCAAGTGGCCTCCCGCTCGGTATGGTCCCTCCACAGGATTTTGACGAAAGGAATGGTCTTCCTTCTCATAACTCGATCCTGGCGATCTAAAACTGCTTCGGGTTCCTCAATATAAGATAGATCCTCCCGAATCTGATCGAGTGGATAATTCACTTTGTGAAGCTCATGATAGTTGTACCCCCTGAGTAATGATACATGAAACACGTTGTAGACGTGTGAAAGCTGAGGTGGTAACGCCAAACGGTATGACACTTCACCGATACGTTCAAGGATTTCGAACGGTCTGATGTAACGAGGGCTGAGCTTGCCCTTGAGACCAAAACGTCTGACGCCGCGTGCGGGTGATACTTTGAGGAACACACGATCCCCAGTCTGAAATGATAGATCTCTGAGATGCTTGTCGGCGTAACTCTTCTGGCGAGTACGCGCTTCTTGCAGTTTTTCCCTAGCGATGGCGACCTTTTCATTGGTCAGTTCTATCAATTCTGGTCCTTCAATCAAACGTTCTCCAACCTGATCCCAACAAATAGGAGCACGACATTTCCTACCGTATAACATCTCGAATGGAGCACGCTTGATACTAGCATGCCAACTGTTGTTGTAGGCAAACTCGACCAAGCAAATATAGTCATCCCAGTGTCCTCTCCATTCTAATGCACAGGCGCGTAGCATGTCCTCCAAGGTCTGGATGGTACGCTCTGACTGACCGTCCGTCTGTGGATGGAAAGCTGTGCTGAGCTTGAGCCTAGTTCCCCAAGCTTTATGCAAACCTTCCCAGAAGTGAGAGGTGAAACGGGGATCCCTATCTGATATAATTTCTGAAGGTGTACCGTGTAATCGTACGATCTCCTCGATGAATAGTTTTGCTAATTTACTGACTGCGAAATCTTTGCAAATAGAAATGAAATGTGCCGACTTGGTCAAACGATCGACAACAACCCAGATTGCATCATGTCTCCGCTGAGTCTGTGGTAGTCCGGTGACAAAATCCATAGAGATCTTGTCCCATTTCCACATTGGAATATCCAATGGCTGGAGAAGACCACTAGAACGCTGGTGCTCTATCTTAACCTGCTGACAGGTTAAGCATTTAGACACAAATGTTGCGACATCCTGTTTCATGCCGCTCCACCAGAAATGCTGCTTAAGATCGTGGTACATTTTTGTGGAACCCGGATGGATAGAGAACGGAGAGCTGTGAGCCTCAATCATTAAGGCTTCTCTGAGAGCAGGGTCTTCTGGAACGCAGAGTTTGGTACCCTGCCATACGATACCATCGTCATCGATGCGAAATTCGGTCTGCTGGTCAATGTTCTGGACAATCACCCATATTTCACCATCATCCTTTTGTGCGTCTTTAATCCTAGAGAGTAAATCCGGTTCTACCCTCAGACTAGCCCAGTATCCCCTCTGTCCGCGTACTAAAAACTCAATATCATACCGCTCTAAGTCCCGAATAATTTCTTCCTGAACTTTGATGCCATTTATCATACCTGACTTTCTGCTAAGGGCATCTGCTACTACATTTGCTTTACCTGGGTGATACTGGATATTAGTGTCACAGTCTTTCAGCAGTTCTAACCATCGCCTCTGCCTCATGTTCAGCTCTCGTTGGGTGAATATGTACTTGAGACTTTTGTGATCGGTGAAGATATCACACGACTCACCGTATAAATAATGCCTCCAGATTGTAAGAGCGAAAACGACTGCTGCGAGCTCTAGATCATGAGTAGGGTAATTTTTCTCATACGGCTTCAGTTGACGCGAAGCATAAGCAATGACTTTCCCGTGCTGCATAAGAACACAGCCTAAGTCCTTTCCTGAAGCGTCACTGTAAATCTGATAACCACCTGTACCAGATGGGAGAGTAAGTATCGGTGCTGAGATCAATCGATGCTTGAGTTCCTCAAAACTCTTTTCTCTCTCCTCG
Source organism: Glebionis coronaria (assembly GCA_025667525.1). Taxonomy (NCBI): domain Eukaryota; kingdom Viridiplantae; phylum Streptophyta; class Magnoliopsida; order Asterales; family Asteraceae; genus Glebionis; species Glebionis coronaria. The sequence goes on from CM046877.1 coordinate 218,064,958, forward strand.
GTCCATATAAACTTCTCACATTTTCGCATAAGTTGGGTCAATGGTAACGCCAAACGTGAGAAGTTTTCCACAAACCTGCGGTAATAACCCGCCACCCCAAGAAAACTACGTATCTCTGTGACAGATGTCGGTCTTGGCCATTTGGTGATAGCCTCCACCTTTGCAGGATCCATAGTGATTCCTTCTACAGAAACAATATGGCCTAGAAACTCCACTGTATTCAGCCAAAACTCGCACTTAGAAAATTTAGCATATAACTTTTCTCGTCTGAGAATCTACAACACTGTACGGAGATGGTTCTCATGTTCCTCTTTGGATTTGGAGAAAATAAGTATATCATCGATGAATACGATCACAAACTTGTCTAAAAATTCGTGGAAGACTCTGTTCATCAAGTCCATAAATACTGCGGGCGCATTCGTGAGACCGAATGGCATAACAACAACCTCGTAATGACCGTACCTCGTGCGAAAAGCAGTTTTGGTTATATCCTGCTCTCTTACACGCAGCTGATGGTAACCTGATCGTAGATCGATTTTTGAGAAGTGCTTGGCACCCTGAAGCTGATCGAATAAATCGTCAATACGAGGAAGTGGATAACGGTTACGAATAGTGAGCTTATTCAACTCACGGTAGTCAATACACAAACGCATACTACCATCCTTCTTCTTGACAAACAAAACTGGAGCGCCCCAAGGTGACACGCTAGGACGAATGAAACCCCTTTCTAGAAGTTCCTGAAGTTGATCTTTCAGTTCCTTAAGCTCTACAGGAGCCATACGGTAAGGAGCTTTAGATACTGGTTCTACACCTGGAATGAGATCAATACCAAATTCTACCTCTCGCATGGGAGGTAAACCTGGGAGTTCCTCTGGAAAGACATCTGGAAAATCTGACACCACTGGCTGATCATGAATTGAAGGTGCCTCAGAAGTCGTGTCATGAACTGTAGCTAGAAAACCCTCACAACCATGGTATAGTAAGGTACGAGCCTGTAAAGCTGAAATGATCTGAACATGTTTTCCTGGTAGGAAACCCTGGTGAATATACTCCGGTGTCTGGATATCACCAAAGATAACCCGATGAGCATGACAATCTATGGTGGCACGATGAACCGACAACCAATCCATACCCAGAATAACATCGAATTCACACATATCTAAAGGAAGGGCGCTGACTGGACGGATTTTATCATCAAACTCAAGAGGGAGATCCTTATACACCTGGGTAATAAGTATAGAGTCTCGCATGGGGGTAGATATACTAAGTACACTGTCTAGTGGCGTAGGGGTCATGTTTATTCTAACAGCATATGAAGTGGATATAACTGAGTGCGTGGCGCCTGTATCGAACAACACGCATGCAGACTGTCCGTGTATAAACAAAATGCCAGTAATGGTACCTGTGGTCTTATTTGCTTGCTCACGTGTAGTAGTGTAAACACGACCAGTGGTTGGTGGTATCGGTGGTGGTGGAGGTAAAATCTGAGGAATCTGGCCTGAGGTACCGGCAGCATCCCCGCTCTTGCAATCCCTCTTCAAATGGCCCGGCTGACCACACTTGTAACAATTACCCGAACCACGACGACAAGGTCCCGAGTGTTTCTTCCCACACGTGATGCAAGTGGGATAAGTATACCCGGTGGAAGTAGCTCTGGTTTGCTGAGAACCTGATTTACGACGATAAACACGTGTCACGATCCTGAAAACTTACTGAAATAAGGCTGATTGACTGAATTTTAAGATTACCAGAATTTGCCGGTCGGGCAACTTGCTGACCTCTGTTGTGTTGGTCACGCCCCTGTCCAGCATCTCTGTTGGGATTTACAAAAATTTAAGATCTGCTTTACACGATAGTTTAGTATTTCTGGAGCTTAAAGAATCACCTGTAGCTGCCAGATGAGTTGGAGTTGCCGCGGTAATTATCACCGCCGCTCCTCTTATCTGATCGATTACGGTCATATGACTGACCGTGGTTCCTGTAGTTCTGATGCGGAGTAGCCGATTGGGATCGGTCTCCTCCTCTGTGTCTGTAAGATTATAATTGGATAAGTCATAACATATAAGTCGACAAGCAATAATGGGAGCTAATTTGTTTAAGTCTGTTGGGTGAGATGTACCTCTTCTCCGGACGCTCTACATTCTCGAGCTCATCCCTCTCGAAAAGCATCTCAACATCCCGAGCTGCATTAGCTACTTGTGACACATTAGTGAATGTGGCACTCATCAGCCTATCTGCAGTTCTAGAGTGAAGAGCCCAGCGAAATTGCTTTGCTTGCTCCTCTGCGGTACCCGCAGCCTCCCCTAAGAATCCAGCCATCCTGAGATATCGGTGCATGAACTCTATACTGTTCTCGCCATGATTCTAACGAATAACGTGAAAGTCCCTCTTCATTTTAGCTTGCTCCGAATGCGGGAAAAACTGGTAATAGAACATCGTCTTGAAACGTGCCCAGGTCAATGTAAGCTCCCAAGCATCTCCCTCATTGCCAGTTTCTGAGACCTCCACCAATGCAGAGCATGACCCTCCAGCTTGTAAACTGCAAGCCTAACCTTGAAAACATCACCACAACCCATAGCTCTAAAAAATTTCTCTACATGGTAGATCCAGTCTTCCGCGTCAGTTGGAGCTACAGTCTGCTCAAACAGTCGGGGTTTCTGCTTGTTAAACAAATCCAGCCAAGCGGGTAAAGTGGTAGGTGGTGGAGCAGGAGGGTTGTTGTTCTGCTGAGGTCCATTTTGATATTCATCTCGGATCTCATCACGAATTTGGGGTAACATGGCCTGCATAGCAGCCTGAACAGCAGCAACAATGGCAGCTGCGTTAGGATCATTCTCGATTTCGCGTCTGGGTGGCATCTGAAATAAAAGAGGATAAGTTGATAAAACTGCCAAAATCAGGGGTAATAAATCTGTATATGCATAGTGTAATTCATGAAGGTATAGCCAATAACATATGACATGAATACTGGTGAACGCCTAGGGTCAGTTCACAAAATGACAATTACTGAAACATAAATCTGACATGAGTAAGGATGAACGCCTAAGGTCAGTTCATCTACCCAAAATTTAAACTGAAAGGGTGAACGCCTATGGTCAGTTCACCAAAACGAAATGTTCGTTGAAAAGCACATGCGATTAAGTATGGCCAGTCCTGTACCAACCGTTTACTTCATCAAAATTTTGAAAATCCGACTGATAAAATTCATGAGTAGCATGGAAGATAGCGACGCCAAAATACAGGAAGTTCTTAGTGACTACCCACTAGTCACAGGTCAAGTTTTAGAGCCTACAGGTCGAACCTTGCGCTCTGATACCATAATTGTAACACCCCACTTGGATAAGTGGACCGTTACGTGTATTTATGGCGTGTCATCAAAGCATGCAAGGCAATGTATTAAAACATTAACTGACCATACGGAAATACCAGAATTAAGCATCGGTAGTCCAACATAAGCTCAAAATATAAAGATTAAGTACTGAAAGAAAAAGGACGAAACAGTGTCCAAACAACCAAAGTAAAGTAACGTAATGTGTGCATAAAAATAAAGGAGTCTGGATAGCTCCCATCCAAATGCACGTACTCTCTTAGAAGTCCTAAGATCGTCCCTGTGTACCTGCCGTTTGGAAACATGAAAGGAAACTACGGCTGAGCATAACGCTCAGTGGACGAATATAGCATGATAAGAAAATAGAAGACAACAATGAAACTATAAGACTGATATATAACATGTAGTAGAACTCTGCATAAAATCTGAGAAACCTGGTTCATATATACTGATACTGAAATATAACTATTTATTTCTGAAAACATGCATTTACTGTATTTTATTTGCCAGAGCTTATATAGGTCACGTGCTATAACAACCGTGCATGAATAACTGGAGGGGTGACCTCGTCATGCTGTAGAGGGGTGACCTCTAAATACTGTGCTGGGTGGAGGGATCAGCTCCAATGTGAAGGATGTAGAGCACACACCACATTCACCCTGATAACTTGTAACACATATAAGCCTAGGATGCATCCATACGCCCCACTAAACATACATATAAAAATGGCCAACCTGAACATGAGTGGGATGATGCAGGATATCACTCTCCTGCATGTGAGTCACGACACCGGTGCCTCTAGTGTCGTGGTTACGGTACCTCCGTAACTGGTCGTGCTTGTATATAATGCTCAGGCAATTTATTTAGTTATTAACATGATTACTGATAAATTTAAACATATACTGGGAAACATTTGGCTGAAGATGGGGAATCCTAATCATGCATAGAAAGAAAGTCCTTACTGAAAGGACGGAAATCCGTACCTCGTGTCCAGTAACCGACCGAGATCAACTGACCGAAAGTCTACTCTGATTTCACGCGAGCTACATGAATAAGGGACGTGAATGAGTAAACTGGTATTCGCTTATTTAATTTCATGTTCTTATTGACCTTTCATTTATTTATTCATTTTCTGAAATTTCGTACGTATATTAACTGAAAAATCTGACCTTGTAATAATTCATTTTAATGTATTATCTTTTTACTATTAGTTACGGTACAACGTATTTCCGACGCTATAGTAGTACTATATTAAGTATCCCGTTAAAGTAGAAAGTTTCTTAATTTAGAAGTTCCCCAAAATAATTTAATTCGTTTAATAAAAATTATACCCTTTTAAGTATTAACGAACTATTTTAATTTTAATACATTTAAAATATATTTTAAACATTTATCAAAAAAATTAGATTAAAAAGGTATAATATAAAAAGTATTCATTTTATTTATAATAATAATGCCCCGAGCCTACCGAGATATCCCATCTCGGTTGCACTAAACAAATCAACATATAATACAAAATCTGTCAACAAGAATTAGTGGCAGAATTCTGTGTCACTAAAACTGTCGCTAAATCTGTCCTTATTAAAAACTGTATCCATATAACAGTTTTGCGACAGAAAAACTGTCGCTAAAACTATCGCTAATGTATTTCAATTATCCAGATTTTATGTCCCCTTTTTCCCACTGATTCACCACTTAGTTCCCACCGTTAGGTTATGTTTTCCCACTGTTTATATAAACCAAATGCACCCCTTATGTTTCTGTAGTCCGGTTGGTTTTTGGCAGCCCTTTTTGGGTCGAACGCAGCCCTAGCCGCCCCTGTATGGGTCACGGCTGGGCAAGACAGGGGTCACCAAGGCCTTAGGGTCTCGGTGTGTTAAACCAAACACCCCCGATCTCCTTCTAACAAAACCACCCCCTCCCTTGTGTCTTTTGACCCTCGGTCGACTGACAACAGACTACACCGAGACCTGCTGTGTCTCGGTTTCATGCTTTAAATAAACCCGACCCCTGTTTGGATGTTCATGTACACGGCTGAGGTCTCGGTTTTATATAACCCCAACCGAACACACGAAAACCCTAGTGTTATTTTATGTAAAAAAAACTATTTGATTTGCTTCAAAGACAACGTTTTCTTTATGTTCATTACACAAAATCCTTGTTAGGTGACTGCCATAGTGAAGACGATTACCTGGTATGCACGAATTGATGGATCAAACACAACCCGGTCTCCCTTTTTTTAAAACCGGCGGCTACAAAACCCTAGATCTTCTTTCTCTTTTTTTTTGTCGACTGTTATGGGAGAAAGAACTCCCGTTTGATTTATTTGTGTAACCTAAAATGGGCTTGGCCCACTTCTCTTTTTTTTTTAAACAAACCGGCCCTTAGGCCTTTTTTTTTCTTTTTTTTATACTTGTATATAAATTTTTTCTCGCGTTTGTTTCCGCTAATAATTTCTATGCTAATTTCTACGCAAATGGTCACATATCCCGATTTAAATACGGGTTTTACACTTAACGTGATGGCTCATCCCGATATGTGCAAAATGTTTTCGAATATCGTGGCATATGTTAAGGGGGAGCAAAACGGATTTGCAATTCAAAATGGATTTCATGGTGACATACACTTACCCAAAACATCTCTATTCACGATGGTGAAGATTGTGGTGACATAAGGATGGTAGGATAGGTTAAAGTCCAATGATTCCTCTAGAACCAGTGGAATCTTCCCAAGGACACTCCATAGCTAGAAATAGTAGTCCTTAGGAAAGATAGAGATAGATTGTGAACGTAGCTGAATGCCGACCAAGTACTTAAGTTAGCACTAGAACAATCACAACAAGGTGCTAGTTATGACGTATTGGTAAGCGTTGAAGGGGTTGAAGAATGAAAAAGAATTGTAAAGATAAAGGGTGTAAAGAAAGAAGCCCTCCTTACAACTTTAGGCAGATACCGGGTCAACACATATGCTATTGAGATCATTTTAATGATGCTCGATATTGAAGATAGATATCATGGACCCAGTGATGCAATGCACAATCCATCCCAGCTAACTCAGACATCTCTCAAAAGGTATTTGTTTTATTCACACGGAGACAACGCATTATCTATCGATTTATTCACTCCGAGTAAATTGGTATTGAAAAGGTGGCACTCCTCTCCAGCCTCCGATCACTAAAATCCAAAGTGCACGATCGAGTCTAGAGCCATTTGAGATCATCAAATATCTCATTAGGACACACTTTCATAATTCCTTGCTTCTTCACACACTGTGAAAGGTAAGAAGGATCTTAAGAGTCCTACGCAAAATCTTCATGATCTTGCTTGAACATCCGAGTAATATGAAAGTATTTACAATGAAGATGGAAATCCTTCTTGAGCGAATATCAAAAAGCTCATTGTAGGTGACTTGTACGATTCTTTATGAATCAAACTTGTGATAACTAGAAAGTAACAGTGGTTTAATTCTTAGCTGAACTTAAACACGTTCCAGGCCTCTACCCAATATCTAAGTGATCTTGCCAGAACACTCAGAGTGATACCTTAGTGTTCACAGTGATGAGTGGAAATCCTTCTAGTGTTAACATCAGACAGCACTTGGTAGGTAACTTGCAAGATTCAATATGAATCAAGCTCGTGACAACTGGAAAGCAACGATGCTGCGATTCTTTAATGAATCAAACTTGTTCCAGGAATCAGAATTGACGGCTTCAATCAAGCGGATAATTTTATCCAAATGATTCACTCTTTACGTTACCAGTCAGCTTTGGACGGTCGAGTAAAGAGAACGGGTTTACCCGCGAAATCTTGTCAAGGAGATTTTTTTAATTAAGTCTACCTGCCACAAGTACGATATTTTATATCGTCCAACGGTCTTCACCGACCGGAGGTAAAATGCTACCGAATTAGAATGAAATGTTCAAAGCCATTTCGTTCATGTCTACTTATGTTGCGGCATTTGAAGACGGTGGCGTTGCGGAATTCGAGAATAAGTCGTCCCCGCATTCTTATACTTTTCGCACTTAATACTTCAACAAATTCAAGAAAGCCTAAAAGTTAAGTCTTCCGCTGTATCAAACTCTGAAGGTTTCAAAAATTACAAAGGTATAAGTATGTGGGACATGATGTCACGAGGAGGCAAAGATCACAAGTGATGGATGCACAAGATCAAGGCAAGAGATTAATGCTAAAGATTGATATCAATGATCACATCAGCATGTTCACCAGAAAAGAAAAAGAAAAGAAAGACGAAGACTACGAGCTCAAGACAAGCATAGTATGCTAGGTTTATTTTATTGTAACTTGGGTAACGCCCTAGTTTGGAGTGACCTCCCTTAGGGGGAGATTGTTGGAAATACGTTTTACGTATTAAGAAGGATCGGTCACTCCAACAATAGTCCATGTAATAGCTCGTAGTTTAGTTATTTACACTTATTAAACAAAGCCCAAACCAAGCCAATAAGTTGTATGGGCCGGCGGCCAAATGTAAGCCCAAGCCCATGACATGGGCTTGGGTATATAAACCCTCTCCTAGATGGAGAGAGTGGTGGTTTTCATAACTTACACATAGTTATCTTTCACTTTCTCTCTGTAGAAGTGTGTGAACTCCATCATCTCTCTATCTCTTTCTCTCTAAAACATAAGCAAGATTTACATATCCTTCACAAGGATGCCAAGAACAAGCACATAGTCAAGTAATGATCAAAAGAATGATCAAATGGCGTGTGGAAGAACAAAAGCGTACCTTGGCCACAAAGAGCAATCCATCAAGGAATCAATGCAATGCCCAACAATGACTATGATGAGTACTAAGTCTTCGAGGACTAGTATCATTCCCAATCATCTTGGTATCATCATTCAAGGATGTTGAAGATCAATGAAGATGAGTCTTCTACAAGTGCAAGTAACTCAATCCACAACCAATTAAGTGATTGATCTTCATGAGTACCTACACAAAGCAAGATGCAAACTAGTAGATACATTTCAAGAGTAGATCTAAAATGCATAAAGACTACTAATCTAAAGGGGATGCAATATTACCAATTAAAAGACCTATTTTTCAAGAAAAAATAGTTTTGACCAAAGAGAAACTTCAAAGATCTTGAGTGACCATCGCTCTGATACCAATTGTAGAAACTAGAAGGAGGGTTGAATAGTTTCTCTTCAATTAGTCACCTAATTTAAATTACTTTGAATTAAGTGTGCATCAAAACTATCTTTTACTTAAAGCTAAGTTTCATAATGATTAGGTTCAACTCAAATGCGTTAGCAATGGTAATAGGTAAGTATAATGATAATGACATAAGTAAAGAGTAACGAAAGAGACAACCTAGTGACAAGACACCAAGATTTATAGTTGTTCGACAACGAGGCTCTATCCTCGTTTCTACTCCACTCCTCGAGTACACCTACTCGAGATTTCCACTATATCCACAAGCTCCCTTCTTGGCGGAGAAAGCCTTACATCGTCGCTTACATTATTTTCTGACACTAAGCTAAATGTCGAGACCTAATCATTAGCTAGGACCAATCTACACAACGTTGCATACTTCACAATTTAATGACACAAGGCTAGATGTAGAGTTCTAATCCAAAGCTAGAACCAACCTTCACGACTCTTCACTTTGTAGCTAAGTGAGAACTTCACACAACACAACTACTAATCACTTTCAAGTTTAGTGAGAACTCACAAGACATAACCACATCACTTTATACTTTAGTGAGAACTACTACACAAATCTATTACAACTCAACTAGACATATCCAAGTACACACATGTAGCTTGGATCTACACAACACAAATCCAAGCAAACACATATGCAATGGATGTACACAACAAATCCAAGTATTTACAAATAGCTTGGATGAACACAACTAGTCCAAGTATTTCATAAATACAAATGGATTAGCAAAAATAAAAAGGCTAACATGATGAACATGACTAATTCATGGATTCATCTTTATCACAACACTAGTGAGTGAGTGATCTTCTCATTGGACAAGGTAAAGGAGGGTATCAAGAGGATAATCATATGTAAACATCCTTAACACTTTAAGTGATCATTTACTAATGATTATGCTATAGAAAAGAGAAAGGGGGCTGAGAAAAACGTCCAAGAGGCTTATTGGAAAATGAGATTTGAGCAACTATTTATAGAAGACAAAGTCCAACGGCTAGCTGGGCGCGGATCCTTATCTAGCCGGCGGTACCTTATCGATAAGGAACCGCCTAGGCTATTTAAGGTACCACCCAGTAGAGTCCGCTCCCTTTTTTGTCTTTTAGTGGGGTAGGAATATCTGAGGTTTTTTAAACCTTCAAAGGATATTCTTATGGCATATGGAATATGCCATTTTCAAATTTACATTTTCCATTTTAATAAACCATTTTCTTGAAAAGAAAGTTTATTGAAAAAATCTTTTATCATATTAACAAAAGTGAGTTTTAAGGATAATCATTTTGATGATCACTAAGTATGATTAAGAAAAGTTAGTGATATGATTCTTACCTTGATGTTAGTGTTAGTTAAATGATTCGTTTTGTGTTTTACACAAAATGTGTTGTATAGTTTGTTGTGATCAAAACTAAGAAAGATTAGTTAACACTAATAATGTTTTTAGGCATCACTTGCATTAACAGTTTGGATACCGTTGTTGGATTTCGGTATATCCTTTATGGTCAGTTAATGTTTTAGGACATTTACCTTATACGCCATAAATACACGTAACGGTACACTTATCCAAGTGGGGTGTTACAGCCACGGAGCTGGATAGCGGCGTGGTCGTAAACCATGGCAGCTACTTCTGCCGTGTCGTAAGTCCCCAACCATAAACGTACACGTCTCACCGGGTCTCGAATCTCAGCGGCCCATTTGCCCCATGGTCTTTGCCTCACACCACGATACTTTTTAACACCATTTTTACTGTAGTTATTTGCCACTTTGGTTTTAACAGCAGTGACGTCATTTTTAACTGGGGCTTTCTTCTTGCGTGACGTCCCTTTTTCCATTGCGTTGTTTTCGAATTTGACTTCTTTGACAAACTTTTTCACCCTTTTTCTGTGGCAAGAGCTTTTGTCGCCGGATGAGTCAGTAGCGTAGTGGTCAGTGAGTGAGATTCTGACCACGCGTGGAGTACACGAGCCAGATATGGTGGAGTGGGTTTTATGTTCAGTAACTTGATATTATCACACATTTTTATAAAAAAAAGTTTATAAAAATGATGATTTTTTGCATTTGTTTTAGAAGGTTTGGGGGATGTTTTTTTATAAGAAACACAGGTTTTGTTAATTTTGGTGAGACAAAAGTGTTTGTGTATGTGTTATTAAGTGTGTGTTTTTGGGAGTGGAGGGAATAAGAAGAAAGGAAGTGGCATGAAGAGTGAAGAGGGTAAGGCTGCCTCTTTGACGGCATCTTTGGATTTGATCGCTACCTGAATCTCATTATACAGCCATTTGGCATATTCAGAATTTATCTTTAAGATCTTCTTCAGGTTGATCATCTGAACCGTGGAGGCTAAGTAGAGTTCATTCTCTCTTTGGAAACAGTATTGGCATCATCTGCTTAGGCATACCATCTTTTTTCAGGCTCGATATACGCTTGTCCATCAACCGGTCCGAAAATCGTTTTGGTAGAACGACATTTCTATGCATTCCATCTACTATGAATTCGTTTGTGACGAACTATTCTTATATAAACCCCTGAAACATCTTTATTTTCTTCTCAGCTCGTGTTGTCTCCTTTTCAAATAGCTGAGGTGGGGGTTCAACCTTGAGTTTGTCGGGTGTATCTTTTAGTCTGCCAAACTTTGCCTTTAGTGTTTTGAGCAGCGTCAAATTTTCTTAGCCTTGTTTCTTGGATGATAACTTTTGAAATTCCAGCCATTCAGTTAATCGAGCATTTTCAACTTTAACTCTTAATAGATGTGTATGTTTGTCAACTAGGTAATTCTCTAAATCACCATTTGAGCCTTCTTGGAAGATTTACTAATTGTATATATAAAGTATTTTAGTATTTTTTATTTAATTCTAAGTAATACCACTCTTAAAGCATATTTCACAATTTGTAAATGCATTACTCACAAACATTTTATCTATTAAATGTCTTTTAAATGTTAAAAATCTAATCAACGAGACATCCGGAACCCGTGCGTTGCACTAAGGGGGCATGAGTTGCTCTTCTTGAGGGCATGATATTTGTTGTTATTAAACAAATTATAATATTTATTATTTCTAATTTAGTATTTCTATTTTTAAATTAATTTTAGTACTTTTATGTTAATATTGTATTTTTAGGTGTTTATATTTAGTTTAAAAGGTTCTATTGTTAATATGATGTAATGTAGGGACTTTTAACAAAATTATTTTTAGTATTTATTTATTTTGATTTTATAAATTTGTCTAAAAAGCTAGTGATACAAAACAAAAAGCTTTATCAAAAAACAAAAACAGATATTGAAGCTATTCTTATGTTTACTTAATGTAGTATTATTTGTAGTTAGATTGAAGTTAATATGATGGGTTCATTTAGAATATATTTGTGGAGCTTGGTGTCGATATTTGATTTTTATGTATACTTCTCATTGTAAGAAGCGTAAGGTCGTTTTTGTAATATGTCACATTCGAAACCTGTGCAATGCACTAAGGGCGCATGGAGTTACTTATCATGTTAGATTATGTATGTGCTCGGGCAATTCACAAAAGAGATTATATAATTTAATATCATAGGTTTTTTCTTAATGGTAAATTACTCCACCAAGTTTAAGTCAACATTATAAGACCCGTAAAGATTAAATTAGGATCAAGGCGAATAGATTAAGTATTTTCGACTATGATAAAAACTCATTTTATTCGCCTTGATCCTAATTTAATCATGATAAGACCCATGAAAGAGAGTACTTTCATATTAAGTCGATTTTCGCCTTCATCCTAATTTATCAAAGGTGTTCTCTATCATAAATTACCCCACCAAGTTTAATTCAACATGATAAGACTCGTAAAGATTATATAATTTATTTTCAATATATTTTTGAAAGTTAAAAAGTATAAGTCATGGGATCTACTGGTTATTTAATTAAACTAATATTTTTTATGTAATTCGGTTTAAATCGAAAAAGTTATACCAATATTATAGAAAAATCCATCCTATCAACTAAAATATGGGACAAAATTTCTTTAAGGGTTAAAAAATGTAACAATTCATAATTTTGGGATCAACATTTAGAACTCGACTTTTATTCATCATGTTCGTTTTCATGAAAAATATTTAATTCTCGATTAACCGGCAAGATTTGAGCTTTAACGTATTGAATACGTGTATTTTATTATTTACCAACAACGTCTAGGTTAGACATCAATCATAAATATTCTTCCTCTTAAATTCGGTGGCCTTTTTCATTGTCGCAATTTTTTTCTGTTTTGTCCATTAAGTCTTTGTTTAGTACATCAGTGGATAACATCCTAAAATATTCTAGCTAATAATCATTCTAAATATTAGTTTACCTTTAAAATCACAAAAAATAACATTAATTTATTTGCATGATATTCATTACTTTTAGAACCACTATTGAACATAATCACCATGTAACTATTATACTTCCATTAGTTTGATTCATCGTAGGTCATATCCTACGTGATTTGCCCTTTCACTGCAACAAAAAAAATACATAAAAATAATAGCGTAAATATACTTACTAACAACAATGTAAAGTATAATGTGAATCTACTTAAAGCCCATCCCTTTTAATACTCAAATCCCTTATAGCCCGAAAAAAACTAAGCCCAAACACCACATAACCCGGTCTTGTTTTATTTTGATAAAAAAGATAAGACATAGGGTTCCATTTCCATTCTACCTAACAGCCTCCATTTTCTTATCTACCGGCCTCCATTTTCTTAATAGATCTTGTTGAGTCTAGATCTAGCTTTATATTTTGTTTTAGTTCGAATTTGATTCACGATCGTCATAGATCGATAATGGGTTTCAGTTCTCTTCAAACCACTCCACCAAAAGTCATCTCCTTGACCCAGCTCCTAAAACAAAAACGAATCCACTTTGTTTACTTTACTGCTCATCAAACCATCACGCAAGAACCAAGTGATATGTTTTGAAGATCCATTTATAAAGGGTCTCGGGTAGGTTTCGTTGTCATTTATGAGTCTTTTCTTAAACGAATCAAAGAAGAACAAAAGAATCTTGTTTATGTTCTCATCGTTGTGGGTTGAATATTAATAGATCTAAGCTCAACACATATCAATGAAGATTGTTTCTTTAGTGTTATTAACACATGAAATAATCAAAACTAAAATCTTTTTTCCTCCAAGTTTTCTGCTTTAGATCGTTTGTAGATGAAGTTGGAGATGTTATGGAAGAAGGGACTATAGAAATAGTTGATTATTGTTTTGATTATGGTTTGTTCTTCTCATCATCATCTTTTTTATTTCGTCGGCATCTGGTCTTGATCGGTTATAACCCAAACAATTACCTTTAACCCAAAATAAACACCTTTGGAATTTTGGTGGGTTGTGTGTAATGTTTGGAGGTATATGTGTGCACGTTTTAACACGCGGAGTTTATATAGTGACGTATAATGGTCAGTCACAGTTAATTATATCAATAAAACTACTTATAGATGAAACACTTGGAATTCCTAAGCAGTTGAGATAGTAATTGCGTAAACCCTTCGTATGTCTTGTGAGTTGGTACGAAGTATGTAACACTGAAAGGAAATTAGCATAATTACTCCACATTCAATGATAGGACTCAATCTTTAGATATAATAGATTTTTCTTGATTATTGTTTCCCCTGATCTTAATTTTGAACAAATTGTGCGTTGCACTAAGGGGCATGGGGTTGCTATGTAATGTCAAGCACTCAAAGATGACTTAATATCAAAAAAAATTATGGATTCTTTTTTAAAATATGAGTTTTCAAGTTCAATTTTTACTAGGATTTGTACCCGCGCTTCTTCGCGGTGTTATTTTCTGTTATAGGTGTTAGTCGGCAGCGTGAAACAAAGGTGAGTTTACAGATAATATGGTTCATACAAATTATGTGCTATGGTCAGCAGTCTAAATGCTTGATTTGTCGGTATGTAAAATATTACGTACTTCTATCGGTTCCCGCCATGACTGCAGCAACAATCTTGACTGGTTGGCAGCACACACTAAACTACCCATTTTGACCCACCCTAAGAATCCTAACTATGTTCGCCTAAACATGTTGTAGCACACCACCCAACCCGCCCAACACGACACTATCAGAATGTTTGGAGTTCTGTAATGCTACTAATGCATGAAAGAAATATAGATCAGCATAGTTTAGTGGGTTTAGAAACAAACCGGTTAATAAGTTTCCAACTCCAAGAGACAATTTTAAAGTATTCTAAAGAAACAAAAGAGCTATAATAAAGGTCGATAAAATTCTGTTATCTTAATCGTCGTAAAAATGCATAGAAAACTGCTTTATTTTGAAGATCATAGTATAGGGTACTAAGAATCTATAGAACTACAATGCAAACTAATAGATCGAAATTGAGGTATCGTGGTACCAAATATAGTTTATAAGACTGTGGCTAGAGATACATACATCCCCAAATGCAGCAAACTTCTCCTTAACTACATCTTGCAAGTGTTATTCCGCTTCTTCTGAAATTAATGATATCCAGCAAAAGCATAATTAGTAAATTGAACATAAACAGGATAACACGATAGCTCAAAAGCATGCTCATCAATCTACTGAAGATCCAAATGCCAATGTTATTCTGGCAAAGAATAAACGTTGCAGCTAAAGCATGGCAATTTAAGTATATGAGTAATTTAGTACCTGCAACTACACCAATGGTTTTTTCCACATTTGGTAAGATGAGTTCTGTATGCACGCCTTCTCTACCAACAACAGGTCCCCAAGAAAAAGGACCTGCACTTAAGTCAATAACGCCCACCTATCTTTTCCAATCCATGTATCTGTAAGACATTCTGCATGGACACCACCAAAATCACCAGATTTCAGATCCTTTGACCACTGAAGCTTCATGTCCTCGTCTTTCACCTTTTTTAGGAGTATTATAATTATGTTTTATTATGACTCTTATAACAGAAGAGAATGTCCATAACCAATACACGACTAAAATGATTCTCCAAGCCATAAGAGATATCTACTCAATTGCCCAAAAAGAAGTATAGATTACTTAGATCTATTTAACCTAGTCTCAAAATCAAACCACAATTCATACGCTCTTATGTTATATCTACAGATCATATCTTTAATTTTATATCTTTTCTTGTATGTTTGTTTGGAATTGCTATTATAATGCATAACATAATCTAAGCTTATATGCCTTATGATGAAGTATTTAGTCTTGTTTTTGAAACTTGTTGAGCTTATATAAACTGTCATTTTCTTTTAAATTTTCCATCTATTTGCAGCTTAGATATATGGTCATGAATAATAAGCAAACGAATAAGCAGTGTGTTTGAATGTGACATGGGGTGAAACATAATACTGCAAGTAGAAGACGCAATAAGGTAAAAAAAATTGGTTTTATAGCTTCCAGTATACTCTATTTGGTTGTAGTATAGGATCCCATATGTATAAGAAGTACTAAACGCTTAAAAATGTGTAGTTTCAAATCGCGTTTTTTTCTTTAACATGCATAAAACTGAATGTTTATGGACTTATATTTAATAGTCGTGTGATAGGATTGAACTCGAGATTACGGGATTGCACACAATACGTAAAGAGTTAATTTAATTAATAAATATATTTATTATATTTATAAATTTATTTAATAAATATATTTATATATTTATTAAATAAATCGAGCAAGTAACTATATAAATTTAACGATCGTTAATTAATTAATAGTTAAGTTATAACGAGGGTTAAATAAACATATAGTATGTAAACAAAAGGAACGAAGGACGAAAGATTCCGGAACACCCCATGGGGGTGTTCGACCGTCGGTTATGGCCTGGGGGGGGGAAGTTGCCTTATATTTATTTAGGCTACAATGTGTTGGAAGTCTATAAATACACCTCCTAATCCCTTATAGTCAATACAACATAAATCTTTCTCCCCTTCTTTCTTTGGTTCGATCGCAAGGTGTACCCAACAAAGGGTTTCAGTTGGTTTTTTCTTGGTTGATCGATTGTATACATAATCTAGTCCTAGCCCCTCTCTAGGGTTGTTGGGTAGATTAATTACAAGCGTTGTAGCTCGGTTTTTCACGTGCTAGAATCACGGTTAGCTCGTTGTATTACGTGTGTACAAGATCGTAATATAGTCTTACTTTAGACTATATCTTGGTATATACGATATTAACCCGATTTGGTGATTCGTTCTTCGTCTTGTGAATTTGCTTTAGCGTAAAGGTATGTAACTCTAATTCGTTAATTATAATTGTGTTATTAATTATGATCTTGTTAAATCGATTCCTCTATATGTGCTTTGATCTCGTTTAGGGTTTTATATAATTGTTATGATACTAATAAACCTTCAGTGGCATCGAGAGTCGTTTTAACATGTTATAATTATCAAAAATCTAAAGTTTTTCAACTATAATTGTTTTGAGTTAAAACTACATGTTTTTTAGGTTTTCATAAAATTAGGGTTTTGTTTTTTAAAAATTAGGATTTTGACTCTATTTTTAATTAAAAAGGGAATTGTTTTGAAACCTTAAATTACATGTGGGATAATTTTACATTAAAATTGCATGATTAATTGTTATGTCATGTATGGTTACGATCCGTAGAGATTTAATAGTTAAGATTTGTGGGGAATCCATGATTACGTGCATGTTTTCATGGATCGTAAAATTATATGTTTATATGATTTTATGTGCTACGTCATTATTTGTTTCAATAAATCTAGAATTAAGGAAGACTTTTATATAGAGATATAAAGACCTAGATTTGATGATTATTGAATAAATCGTATGCATGTGGCTATTTAATTTATTTTTTGCACATATAAATTGTTATTATGTGTTTATGATTTAGTTTTTTTACTTGTTTATATAAGATTGTTGAATTGTTGTAAACAATGGGTTTTTTGGAAAAGAAATAATATGGATTAAATCATATTAAAAATAATGATTTGTTAGAGATTTTAAATTACACAAGATTACGTTGATTGGTGAATTGCAATAATAATCTAACGGCCTACTCTATTTGACAAACTATAAAGTGGGTTTAACACACCGCTGGTCATGTCCCCGGTTAAGGAAGGAGGTGTTATGCCATTAGTCGCTGACCAAATTCCCGGCTCGCCTGTGCGTCAAATTGAAATTACCTACGATTATTAATTGAATTATACCTTAAGGGTAATTTACCACAAATTCACATCCGAATCACAATGAATAAGGGTATTGCTTTGTGCGTAGCCGAGTTCTAGCAAAGTACTTTGTGATGAGTTGTGGGTAAATTCTTTAATTGGTTTAACCAATACCGCAACATAATTATGAAGAAATTTAATCTCGTGAAAAAGTTTACTAAATGTTTTATTAAACTTATGCTATGGAGATTGTATGCATGCTTCTCCATACATTGATTTTGACATCAAAATTCATACCCTTAAAATTTAAGTCGAATGCTCCTAATCGACGAACACTTGAAATTACTTCGTCATCAAATGAGATTTTTGGATGCTGTTGTGATGGAAAGAAAACCATTGTAGAATGAGAATTCGTATGATGGTTTTACGTTACTCAGATTAAACGACTTAACTAAGTTACTCAGTGAGATCTGGAAACTTAATGCATTCAGAAGGGATGAAACATGTTTACAATGCAAAATGTTTTTATGGCAATGTAAATCCCTTAAATATCTAGAAATTGAAAATTGTTTGTCAATTGAATTGTTCGACAAGTCGCTATGTTGAGTACATTCATTACTAGCAGATCAACTGATGTAATGGATCTATGTCAATATAGTTCTAGAATTCAATGAAAATAATATGGTTTTAATACCGGGGTAATTTTATTTTCTTGAAAGTATTTTGTTATCGAAAATACTAATATTTGAACTTATTTCTGTAGAAATGGCTCAACCCACCAATAAAACGATAAGTTCTGCGTTCAAAGCTTTCTTTGAACGACCTGAACTTACTGGCCCAAAGTTCAATGATTGGTACCGCTCGCTAAGAATTGTCTTGAGAGCAGAGGGTACTATCGATATCTTGACTACTCCCTATCCGGAGGATCTTGCTGAAGGAGCATCTGATGCGCAAAGGCTTGAACACGCTGCTAATGTTAAGAAGCACTCTGAGGTGGCTTGCTTAATGCTAGGAAAAGTGGCTCCTGCACTTCAACAGAAGTATGAGCTATTTTCACCAAAGCGAATGCTTGATGAGCTCAAGGCTATGTTCGAAAAGCCGCAAGCTGTGGAGATCTACGACTTATTAGATGCTTTTCATAGCTACAAGCAAGCTCCAGGAAAGTATGTAAGTGCCTATTATTTGGAGATGAGGGGTTATATGGAACAACTCATTGCACTAGGACGACCCTATGATCATTATACGGCTATCAACTTGATCAATTGGTCCCTTAATAAGGACTTCAATGATTTCGTTAGAAACTATAATATGCATTGCACGGGGAAGACAGTTAATGATTTGCATGCAATGCTCATTGACTTTGAAAAGGGGTTAAAAGACAAGGCATCTACCGCTACGCCTTCTGTACTAACCATACAAAAGGGTAGAGTGAGTAAGCCAAAACCACAAGCGAACAAGAAGAAAGGCAAAGGCAAGGGTAATAAGGGCAAACAAGTTTCGACTTATTCGAAACCTAAGCAGAACTTTGTCAAGAAGAGTCAATCTCAAAAGGATGAGACTTGTCAGCATTGTAAGGCAAGTGGTCACTGGAAGAGGAATTTCCCTCTTTACCTCGAAGAATTGCGAGAAATAAAGAAGAAGTCTGAGCAGAGCGCTGCAGCTTCAGGTACTTTATTTATGATTGAATTGTTCAATTTAACATACAAATTAAATTTCTGGGTATATGATACGGGATATGGTATTAACATTTGTAATACGCTATAGGGATTTAATATGGAAAGGAAGCTTTCCTATGGGGAACAATATCTGCAAGTGGGCAATGGCGCACAAGCAGCGGTTGAAGCTATAGGAACTTTTGATCTAGTTTTACCTTCGGGTTTAGTACTTAGATTAAATGATTGTCATTATGCACCTACAATTGTTAGGGGTGTTATTTCCTTTTATTGTTTCTTAAATAATGGATTCGTTCACACGATTGATAATAATGGAATTTCTGTTTGGAAAAATGGTATTTTCTATTTTAATGCAATTTCTGTGAATGGTGTATTTGAAATAGACATGCATGATAATGAATCCAAGAACGATAAATATGTACTTAGCATGAGTAAGAAGAGAAAGTTTGACAAGAACTCTTCTTATCTTTGGCATTGTAGACTTGCCTATATTGGGAAGACTCGTATACAAAAGCTTCAACGTGAAGTTCTTTTGGAAAATATCAATAATGAATCATTTAATAAATGTGATTCTTGTATCTCTGGGAAGATGACCAAGAAACCTTTTAATAGCAATATTGAAAGGGCTACTGATCTACTTGGACTTATACATACTGATGTGTGTAGACCACTTAGACATACGTCAAGGAAATGTGCTAGCTATATCTTAACATTTACGGATGATTATAGCAGTTATGGTTATGTTTATTTACTTAAGCATAAACCTGAGGTATTTGAAACATTCAAAGTGTTTAAAGCAGAAGTAGAACTGCAATTAGGGAAGAAGATTAGAGCTCTTCGTTCTGATAAAGGTGGTGAATATTTAAGTCAAGAGTTTATAGATTATCTAAGTGAGAATGGAATTGTTCAACATCTTACTTCTCCTTATACTCCACAACAAAATGGTGTATCCGAAAGGAGAAATCGTACATTATTGGATATGGTATGATCTATGTTTAATCTTACAACTTTACCATTATCCTTTTGGGATTATGCTTTAGAATCTGTTGTTCGCATTTTAAATATGGTTCCCACAAAGAAGGTCGATAAGACACCATATGAACTATGGCATGGCAAGAAACCATATTTTTCTTATTTAAAGGTCCGGGGTTGCGAGGCGTATGTGAAACGTAACTCGGGTGACAAACTCCAACAACGATCTGTAAATGTATCTATGTAGGATACCCTAAGGAAACTATGGCTTACTACTTTTATTATCTACCTGGGAACAAAGTAATTGTTGCTAGGTATGGAGACTTCCTTGAATCTGATCTTATAAATCAAGAATTCAGTGGGAGAAATTATGATCTTAAGGAGAGTCATATAGATACATTACCTTCTGAAAACACTAGCGATGTAATTACTGTAGAACCAGAAAGTATGGCGGTTCCACTGAAATTAGTTCCTCTGCGTAGATCCGCAAGGATTAAAAACGAAAATAGCAATATGTGTCTTAACATAGGGGACGATGATGAGTTAGGGGATCTTGGTGAACCCGCTAATTATAAATCCGCCATACTTGATCCTGAGAAGGATAAGTGGATGGTTGTTATGGATGAGGAAATGAAATCCATGAAAGTAAATGATGTTTGGATTCTTGTAGAACCACCACCGAATGCTAAAGTAGTGAGACATAAGTGGATATACAAGAAGAAAACCGACATGGACGGAAAAGTACAATCCTATAAAACTCATTTAGTAGCTAAAGGTTTTACACAAACTTTTGGCGTAGACTATGAGGAGACATTTTAACCTGTATCAGACTTAAGAGCTATTAGGATTCTCATAGCTATAGCAGCATACTATGACTATGAGATATGGCAAATGGATGATAAAACTGCCTTCTTGAATGGTCGCTTAGATGAAGACATCTATATGCAGCAACTAGAAGGGTATGTTGATCCTGAGAATCCAGGACATGTGTGCAAACTTCAAAGATCCATTTATGGTTTGAAGCAAGCATCACGTCAATGGAATAAAAGATTTGACAAAGAAATCAAACAGTTTGGATTTATTCAGAATCGTGATGAGCCATGTGTATATCGCAAAGCTAGTGGGAGTGATGTAATATTCCTAGCCCTGTATGTTGATGACATATTAATCATGGGAAGTAACATTCCAAGACTTAAAGCTGTTATGGATTATCTTGGTAAATGTTTTTCTATGAAGGATTTAGGAGAAGCTGCATACATTCTGGGAATTAAGATCTATCGGGATAGGAAAAGACGGTTAATTGGTCTATGTCAAGATGCTTATATAGATAAGATTTTGAAGAAGTATAATATGCATAGTTCCAAGAAAGGTTTTCAACCTATGGAAGTTAAGCATAATCTGAGTCATAAGATGGATGCATCAACTCCTGAAGAGGAGGCATACATGTAGAAGGTGCCTTATGCTTCGGCTGTAGGATCTATAATGTATAATGTAAGATGCACAAGTCCTGATGTGGCGTTTGCTCAGAACTTGGTCAGTAGATACCAACAGAATCCAAGGAAGCTCCACTGGACTGCTGTTAAACATATTCTAAAGTATTTGAGGAGTACGAAAGATATGTTTTTAGTATATGGAGGGAAACCAAACACAGAACTGAATGTTACAGGTTTCTATGATGCGTCCTGGCAATGTGATAAAGACGATACGAAGTCTCAGACGGGTTACATTTTTGTTATCAATGGAGGAGCAATTGACTAGAAGATCAAGAAACAGACAACGATTGCAATGCATGCTACTCAATATGAGTACATGGTTACTTCAGAAGCTGCAATGGAAGCTGTTTGGATTAGGAAGTTTATTGAAGATCTTGGAGTGATGCCTTCAATTAAAGAACCTATAGATATGTATTGTGACAATTCTACCGCAATAATATTTGCCAATAACCCTGGAGTCATGAAAGACGCCAGACACTTTATGCGTAGACAACACTACGTACGAGAACAAGTTGAAGCTCGGAAATCAAATTGATAAAAGTTCACACAGATGATAACGTAGCCGATCCTTTAACTAAGGATTTGCCTAGACCAAAGGTAGTTAAGCATGCCAAGGCGATTGGGCTGCAACTAGCTAGCGAACTCATGCAATAAATCTGTGATTATTATTTGGATAAAGGATTTTATGACATTATTATATAATGAAATAAAGATTGGGTTTCGTTTATTTTTATTATTTAATAAGTGTATCCTATTTTACATGTTTTAATCCATGAATAAATGTTATACTAAATGTCCGTTTTCGATTAATAATATGGGAATATTATTAAACTAAGACAAATCAAAATAGCGATAGAGTATACTTGAAAGTATATTGATCGATTTTAGATGCTATTCGATGAATCGAATATAGGACTTATCCCAACTATATGTTATTACTTTATGTATCTTTGTCATTAAGTAAAACATAAATAGTTATCCTTAGACTTGAGATACCAGGAAACTGTTATGAATCTAGTGCATCTCTGTGGAATAATCTAACGCTAAACGTAACTGGTAGCTATAAGGATTATTTTCAGAAGTGTTGCAAAATTCATAAGTTTTGCTCGTAGTCAATATGGAATTTATCTCCTCCAATTTCGTTTTGGAGTATAATGTAGCTGGGCCCCTCGTGGGATTAGTAAGATGTTTGTGTGGCCACACCCAAATTTGTTTTGGTAATCTTGCTGAATCTGTGAACGAGAAACAGAATGGTTAATGAAAGGAATGACTGAGATCCATATCCTTATTAACTTTGTATTAGAAATAAAAGGAAAATAATAACGATGCAGAATAGTTAAAAGGTTTTGTCCAGGAGACCTTACTCGAGTTGTACTAGAGACATTGCTAAGTGTAACTAGACGTTAGTCAATGTAATCACGATATTCGAAATATGTCCAAGTGGGAGCTGAAAGTTTATGGACTTATATTTAATAGTCGTGTGATAGGATCCAACTCGAGATTACGGGATTGCACACAATACGTAAAGAGTTAATTTAATTAATAAATATATTTATTATATTTATTAATTTATTTAATAAATATATTTATGTATTTACTAAACAAACCGAGCAAGTAACTATTTAACTTTAACGATCGTTAATTAATTCATAGTTAAGTTATAAAGAGCGTTAAATAAACATATAGTATGTAAACAAAAGGAAATAAGGACGGAAGATTCTGGAACACCCCATGAGGGGGTGTTCGACCGTCGGTTATGGCCTGGGGGGGGGGGGGGGGGGGGGGCAAAAGTTGCCTTATATTTATTTGGGATACAATGGGTTGAAAGTCTATAAATACACCTCCTAATCCCTCATAATCAATACAACATAAATATTTCTCCCCTTCTTTGTTTCAGTTGGTTTTTCTTGGTTGATCGATTATATACATAATCTAGTCCTAGCCCCTCTCTAGGGTTGTTGGGTAGATTAATTACAAGCGTTGTAGGTTGGTTTTTCACGTGCTAGAATCACGGTTAGCTCGTTGTATTACGTGTGTACAAGATCGTAATATAGTCTTACTTTAGACTATATCTTGGTATATACGGTATTAACTCGAATTGGTGATTCGTTCTTCGTCTTGTGGATTTGCTTTAGCGTAAAGGTATGTAACCCTAATTTTATTAGTTTTAATTGTGTTATTAATTATGATCTTATTAAATTGCATCCGTTATATTTGCTTTGATCTCTTTTAGGATTTTATATAATTGTTATGATACTAATAAACCTTCAATAATTAACGATAATACAGCCGCCCCCACCCATATCTAGAAATTTTGGGCAACCTAAAAGGGGTTCAAATGACCCATGTAATCGACCTCCACTGGATACTTAGAAGATGGGAGGCCATTTCACTTGGTTCATCAGTTGCAAATTAGTTCCAGTTATGTTTCACTACACGACAGATTCTGGTTGTTCAAAGTTGCTCTCTATTTATCAAAGGGTAAATACGTAAAGAACTGCTCTAATCGTTCAAAAATAAACATGAAATTGGACTTTATAATCATACATAGTTTCATGGCATATGTTTCAAGTTAAATATAAAATATGAACCGATAAAACATACCGTTTCTTGGCTATCCATGTGGCTCGACCTTCAGACCCAAGGACGACTGCAAGACTCATTTGTATTTCCACACAACTGTCGGTTGAGTGACTCAATGTAAGCCCTCTTTTGACACTTATGTTCGGACAACCTTGTTGGCCATTTGGTGTTCTGGTGGAGAATTCACTCGAAAATTTGTACCTTTATATCGCAGACGGTAGCCATCAATCCATCAATCGCAGATGCATCCCTCCTTGCTGGTGCAAAAGAAAAAACAGTTTCCAAATTCATTATTGTGGCACAAAACATAATAAATTCGATTATCAGATTTTTTATTGTGAAACAAATTAATACAACGGAACAACCAAAAATCATCTAAGAGAACATTTAGGTTACCCCAATGCATATTCAGGTCTCAACAATGAGTTTATGCATTGGGCTATTACTTGCCTTCCGCGTGGACTTATAATCTTCAACCCAACTTGATGTACCGCCTCATTATCTTTATGTAACGATACATTACTACACATCTATTCTAGAATGATCATCGGATTCACCTTCTTCCTCTTAGAAATTACGATTCACCAACATAATAAAAATCTTCCAGATACGTAAAAAAACTTAGCTAAAAGGAAGACCGCCCACAAGTTTTAATGTGCTACTCAGCAAAACTTAACAATTAAGTCTGCAGACAATTTTCAATACGCAAAAAGTTAAACATAAATAAACATATGCATGTATTTTCAATACCTTAGTTATCGTCCATATGGCTGCACGAATTAGTTTATTTTCAGGCTATAGTAATCGGTTACCCTCGTTGACAATACTGTCAAGTGTCAACCCAATTTGAACGATTATTATATAAATGTAGAAATGTCACATGCTTACCGGTAGAACCTCGCTCCACTTGGTTTTATCATCTTCTCATGTAACCCAAGGTTTTTGAATAATGACTGATTGAGCTGCTACAATAATATCACCTGGCAATTGTTGGTCCGACCAGTGGGTCGCAATTCAGCCGCTTGCACGGCAACAACATGTGGTGTTAGAGCTACCTAGTGTTAGAGCTATGGCTTCAATGCTTCTCCAATTGTAGTGTTTCCTTGTTCAAATATGTGCTTTCTTCCATTAGTGATGGCGATTGTGTCGACGCTTGCTGATTCTTTTTCCTTCCAACCTACGTGTTTTTCCAAAAAAATGTTAGCATCCAAAATTTTCCTGCTTGCAGCGTCTTTTGAACCAAAAGAAGAAGTTTTATATAGGTGCGTACTTGCAGAATAAATTAATTGAAAAAAAGTCCGATTATAGGGGTGTTTGGGTAAGCTTATATGATGAGAATATTAGCTTATATGACCCAAACAAAATACACGCAAGTGTTTGGCTAAGTTTATATGCATTGGGACAATGGGACACCATGGCGTGCTGCTATTTTACAACATTCTCTTCACAACCGACAATAAGTTCATATACCGAATTAGCTGAAAGAAAAAGTGAGGTAAAAGTCAGGTTGAGTTAATATGTGGTTATATGCTTGTACACAATTTATGACCACAACTGAACTCACTTTGCTTTCAGCTTATTTAGCGGCTTATGAGCTTATTTGACACAGCTCTTTTGTCAAGTTATGCAAATACCAAAAAAAAACTACTATAGCCAATACCAAATACATCAGTTAGAAAAAAATAGAGCCATTAGCTAAATTACACATAAATCAAACCATCCAATGAAACAAAAAACAAATAACACTAGTAAAAACTATTTTTCGCCTTTAGCAAACTGACTTGATTTCTTATCAACTCATGTATTTATGAAAAATTCTTCTACAATACGATTACAAAAGATACAAAATTGCATCGTAAACTTATGTAAAAACATTCAAGAAGGCCATTAAAAGTATTACCTATAGCACCATATTTTTGCAACTAAAAGTCAAGAAGGCCGAAAATAAGTGAGTCACCCTGTTTGTGAGTTCCGCCAGCCAGGCTCTATTCCTTAGCATCTACAAATGAAGACTAACTCGCTAACCTATGATTCTGTAAACCGAAAACAAAAATTTGTGTTCAAGGATCCAACCATAATATTGGGCTCAGATTTGCGACCGCGGGACAGGAAAAAGGGTAGGCAACTCGTCATGGCTGCAACCACGATTGTCGTGCTTCCTCGGCAAGATGCATGCCGGTTTGACCTGACACGACCCGCTAACAAAGCATCAATAAAAAGCATCAACAAAGGGCATCAACTCTCGTGGTGCTGGCCAGCCAACGGACCTTCCTGTCATGGCTGCAAGCACGATTGCCGTGTTGCCTCGCCAAGATACAGGCTGGTTTTACCCGCCACGACCCGCTAACAAAGCAAAAACAAAGAGCATCACCAAATGGCATCTACTCTCGTGGTGTTGGCCAGCCAACGGAGCTTCGATGGCCTATTTCAGTCCGCAACAATCATCACAGCCCATTCCAATCATATTTTCATAAGACCCCAATTTGTATTTTCAGAATGCTTGTTGGCTCAGATTTGCGTGTGTGGAACCATCGGACGCCGATCAAGATCGCCACACACCATGGACGGTGGCAACGAAATACCGGCGACATCAATTTGTGGTTTCACGACAGCAAACAGAAAGGAAAAATCCAAAACATAAGCAAGTTGAAAGCACAAATTTTAATATATATGTTTTCTAAAAATTGAAACCCGCCATGGCTGCAAGCACGTATGTGTGCTGCCACGCCAAGATACGGTTCCACTACAACCTAAGCTGAATAAAATAAATCGTAAAAGCTGGAAATAGACATAGAGATAAAAGAATTACTAAAAAGTGTTTCCTAGTATGTGTGAATTACAAAAAAGTGTTTTCCTGTATGCGTAAAAGCTGGAACATAGACTTAGCTAAAATTTTATTAGAAAAATCAGAACTAATTTTTGTAAAAAATCACCACTACAGCCCGGACACAGAACTTTCAACTGCAAGAGGTTTAAACAAAAAATTGTTACTCGAATTCATTAATCGTTAAGAAAACAAAAAAGTACATAAATTTATAGATCAAATACCTGTGAGCCTATAAAGGATGAACGAAGTAGGAGACCCTGGAGTCATAGTGCCTGCTATTGGCAAATTAGTTCATGAGGACCAAGAACATTTTTAAAAGTCGGAAACCTTTTGGGAACTAGAGAACGCTGATTGATAGTAGTAAAATCACACTTGTTTAGGAAAACAAGGCAATTAGGGTAAGTATTAACGAGTAGTTTAGGAAAACCACAAGTTATGACCCAAAATAAGAGTGAGTTCGTTCTCAAGGAGGCAAGTGCGTTGTGTTAAGAATTGATTAATGTTTGTGATTATATTGAGAAAAAGAAAAATAGAAATGGGGTGAGAAGGGAATGACGGTTACGAAGACGGATCGAGCTAAGACGAAAAAGTCGTTCACGTAAAACCGTAAAAAGCTACAAATTAAAAATTTTAAACCTAAAAATTAATTAAAAGTTAAAACAAGTCTAAAATAATATAAATAAGAATAAAATTCCAATAAAAATATTTTAAAACCTTTTATTAATTAAATATTCAATTTTAAATGCTAATTAAAGCCCTAAAATTAAATATAGTTAATCAAAATGTCCAAAATATTATTTTATTGAACAAATAACTTACTTATATTATCTAAAGACTAAAAAGTATTTTTCCTAATTTTTAAAAACTATTTTTCTATTTTTTAGAACACTAAAAACTATTTTTAAACCAAAATAATTATAAAAAATAATAAAATAATGCCAAAAATAATTCAACAATTTTAAAAATCCTAATTTACTCTAATGAACAGAAGAAAAATGAAAAAGTTTGAAAAATATTAAATTTTTCACTAAAAGACAAAAACAGTTTTAAATAAAACCCTAATTAAACTAAATTAATTATAAAAAATAAATAAAAGGTGAACAGTAAAAACTTTTTATACTAAAAATCTTAAAATGTTTTTCTTAATCTATGAAAATTCTTAAAACTGAAAAATATTGATTTTTGGCAAAATATTGATTTTTGGCACTAAATGCCAAAAACAGAAAATAAAAAGTTAATTAAAATAGCTATTAATTGTAAAAAATAGTAAATGTGAATAAAAATCTAATTATACTGAAAAATCACAAATAAAATTAGAAAAATAAAGAAACAAATTTCAAACCCTAACTCTCAAATTTGGGCACTAAAGACAAAAAATGTAGATTTCTGATAGTGACACTTGTTTGGTTTGTCTGCTAGTGAAGCAGGGTTAACTTTTGTGCTACCAGTGGGAAGTTTGTTCCCACTGCTAGTGTAAATTGTTGGTCAGATTAGCTATAAGCTTAGGAAAGCTTATATTGAGAGCTTTTCTTGGGCAAGAAGGCACCCCTATACTCAGTGGAGTATAGGGAGTCAATGTAAACACAAAAACACACAAACTCTTAGCAAGAATCAAGCACAAAATGGCACAATATGTTACTGCCCTTATGGGTCTGATGAACAGTAACTATTCTACTTGCACAAATACGAATTTTGAAGCCTTAGATCTTGCACACAATCCAATGAAATGGCATATAAGCAATTACAAGTCCTTCCTAAACCTCATATCTAACATTGATAAAGATTTGATGGCCAAAGTCCAACAAAAACAGTCAATACAAGCCACTTACTGATTTAGTTAGTGAATACCATTTTTATCATGCACATTTGTTCAAAACTTCACCAAACTGAGAACCAAGTATGATTATCACTTAATAACAACCTAAGGCATGTATTTGAGCAAATTTTAAGTCAAGAAAGCTTATCACAAGCCTAGCTAAACCTTAATCCAAACACTCCTTTATAATCAGAAAATGAAATTTAACCAAGCCAAGCTATCCTAAACTACACAAATCTGATCTATATCACCTCTAACATGCATTCAAACATCTATCATGCATAAACCAACCAATAACAGTCACTTGAACAATCTTTCACACAAATCACAAACTAGAAAGCTGAAAATAAGGACACAAGGGCTTTACCTTGTGGGACCCACATCCAGGTCCCACAATGGCTGCTTTGCCATCTCCAAACAGACTCGGGTCTGTGCAGAACCTTGGATAACAAGTTTCTAATTAAAACCTGCTAAGATCAAAAAATGAAGAAACACAATATGCAATTTTCTGATTTTTGAAACCTTTTAAACCTTTTCACAAACTTTTCAAATAAACCTCTCAAATATTTTCCCTTCAAAACACTCACACAAAACACTCACAATCTGGAAAACCAAATTTGGAAACAAGATTTCACCAAGAAAATCAATTTTTCAGAAACCTTTTACTGAAAATTCAAAACATAAAAATGTTTTGAAAAAATGTTAATGGAACTCAGATTCTTACTCAAACATATACCAACTTTTAAAAAATCATAAAAGGAATTACATCAAACAAATACCAACTTTATATTAATTAAAAAGGAATTACAATTTTTTTGAGTAAAAAAATCTTGAACAAATAATATGGACACAATACGTCCATATTTATACTACCTATCTGAACATTCTAGAAAAGCTGAATAAAATATTACAAGAAAGCTAAAACCCTAAACCCTAATTGGTGAATGCCCAAATCTGCCCTTTGAGGTCTTGGTCAAATTGGAGCCCATGTGATGATAGCTGTCATTGAATCGATCTTGGACGTTCTTTTTAAACTTGGGGACCAAGAAGTGAAGGTAAGACGTTGGATTACTGGAAGATTCGACTTTTGCCAAAAGAGGAGGAGCAGGGGAACAAACGTGGGGGCCATAGAGTCACGGGGTGAGTGGGTTTATAAGTGGGTTTTGCTGACATTGGGGTTAATCAAGGATATGGAAAGATGCAACAAAAACCCCTTTGAATTATGGTTAATTGTTCCTAGGGAAAACTAGGGTTTATAGGGTGATTAGAGGGAGTTTAATCCGTTTTGGGGAAAGTTTAGTTTAAAAAACGTCTTTGGGGGGAAATTAAGGAGGGTTGACTGGGTTTGTTGACCAGTTTAATTAATAAACTGGTGGGTTGGGTTTGGGTTGTGGGTTTGGACGGGCATGGGTAGGGTCGGGTTTAGGTGGGGTGTCAGTTTATGAGTGGTGGGAGGGAGTTTGTTGTCTGGGCAGTTTTGGCCCCCCTAGTTCCTTACTTTCTTCACTTTGTAATAAACAGCAACTAATCCCATTTCTTTTTATATCAACTTTGGCAGTTTGACACTTTTGGCACAAATACTTTCTCAAACTTAAAATAAGGATTTTAAATGCATAACTTGCATTCTTCAAGGGCCATTCTTGTAATATCTTCAAACATGGAGGACCTTTGTTGCCAAATGATGATTTCTTCAAGGTCTTATCTTGCCAAATCTTCAAAAATGAGGGACCAATGTTGACAATCTTCAATTCTTCAAGGACCATTTTGGAAATTCCAGATTCGGGTCTGGTTCATTGTGCGGCTTCGTTTCCCGTGTTCGTTTCTTATTTATTCTTGTGATCTTTTTGCCATTTCCTCAATATCCGTACCTAAAATACACAAGCAACAAACACGAGCATATATTTGGCAGTTTTAATGATATTTTATGCATTTTAAGCCCGATTTGGACGATGAGACTACGTATAAAAGCAGTCTCATCACTGATGTTACAATGTAGTGGCTCAGAGTTGAGAACGTGCTACCAGCGATTTAAGTCAGCGACCTGATATGGCTGTAAACACGACGACGCGATGCCACGCCGAAAATCAGGCCATTGACGACTATCATCATCGCCCAACTAAACACGGTTGGAAATCGGGTAACGTACACATGAAACAATATCTTCATCGCCAATTACTAACTCGGACACATTGTTTTGTCTAAAAAACATAATTGGTAATGGCTACACCCTTGAAAGTCTTTCCTTTTTTTTCGACCACGTTAAAATAAGGCATGGGTGTACGGGAAAATGTGCGGCCATAACCAACTTACAATTAAATAAAGTTTGAGCAATGAAATCTCTCTTAATCCGAAACTCTTTTTGATAATCAGAAACAACCACCATGATTGATTTCTCAATTCTTTCAAATATCAGATATTGAGGTATGGAAGGCGTACCCAGAAACCCGCCATGGCTACGACCAAATGGTCGTCCCGCCAAGATACAGGCCCTGGCAAACCACCATTTCCAAAACATTTCATACGCATACATTTCATAATTGCCAATATTATTTCCAACCCTCGTCACTATTTTCAATTTACAAACTATCAGAACTCCGGATACCATCCGACAACCACATATGCAATATTTTCATCATCACCCACAATAACACTAATTCGACAATTAATTTGCACTGCCAATCTAAACACCAACATTAACCCATAGACCTAAGCCCATGAGAACCAAAGTAAAAAGTTATGTAACATGCTGCATAGTTCACTTTTTTTTAATAAGCCATTTACCAACGTCACACTCCCGACACATACCAAACATAAGGGGTGTTTCATATCTCGATCATATTACCGATCATAGGTATGCCGATAACCTTAAAAGATCGCATAGGCCCAATCGAAAGCAACTATTGCAATCCCGAGGCACACATCCGTACCATAACAACAAACCAATAGATATATTTGTTCTAGGAAAACTTAAATACCATAACAACTAACCAATTGAAACAATAGTAAGATTTTAAAAAGGTTACCTGTTATGAATCAACAAAAGTCGCCCAAAGAAAGAGGCTTCCAATAAAACCTAAGAAATCAGCTTTTGAGAAAACACTAAAATTAGGCAGCAATCAAGAACCACTGAAACCCACAAAATTAAACCACACAAAAGCAGCCAATGCTACCAACCAACCAAGAACATCGCACAACCCAGACGGTGGCAGCAATGAAGAGGTAGGGGCAATGAAGGGTTATCAAAAACACCTAAATAATGCAATAAAAATGTTTTTCCCCTTTGTGCTACATATATGCATCCAACCAGAAGGCAATCAACGGGCGAGATCGTGACACCAAGATTACACGAACGACATAGATCCATTTCCTGTAGCCACAAACTTATTAATAAAGAAGAAAAATTTCAAACAATTATTGCAAGGTTGAAAGGGCAAGCCAGCACCACAACCCAATTAATGAAGCCGGATGAAGGGACAATTACTCAATTAAGAAGGGTCAAAGAACAAACACAATATCAAGCCACAACCACAATCTGACAAACCCTTTAAGAAGGGGCAATAACGGGCACCAATTAATGATTAACGGGGTCAACAACGATAATGAAACGGAACGTTGTGTGTGCCAGTACGTGTTTTGTTTGTAAGGGAAGAAAGTGGTTGTGAGAGGGAGAACATAATATATTATAATGTGTTATAGAGGAGAATCATTGTGCCTATGGATGCGTGATTCTCCTTTATTATATAGAGACTAATTAGATTCAAATAACTTTTAAATAATTATGCTAACTTCTTGAAAAATAGAAGTTTTACATGTTTGAGCATGTGTGATGTTAGGTTCTTTCCTCATGAATTAATAGGCTAATATGCTATAAATCCATAGGTAATTAAAAATATATATATATATATATATATGTAATATTTGATCTTTTCTAGTTCGTATTTCCCAACTCACGACAAATTGAAAGTCTAGTTAATATCAAGTTTTTAATTGTTTTAGGTTTTAATAAAGGATTTGGTATCTAGGTTTAATTCAACAAAGCACGTAAAAATGGTAAAAATATTATAACTACGTATCCATACTAATCTAAAACATATTGCAATTACAAGCAATTACGCAGAAAGTACAAGTAAAGCAAAAAATAACCAACTAACAACTTCTATAACAAAAATAACAAGAATAAAACTACTCAAAAAAATAAAACAAATTTAACTAATTTTAACCAACTAGAAAAATGTAACAAAATTTTAACAAAATTACAACTAATTTTTAACCAAAATCTAACAAACTTTTTTATAAAATTGTAACTAACTTTTTAGACAAATTTTAACTAACTAATTTTATAAAATTCTACCAATTTAGAAACAACAAAATCTGATTTTTATAAAAGTAAAAATGTACTTTATATAAGATCTAATGTCAAAGTAAAACTCTAAATTTTGAAACCTTCACTGTCTTGAAATTTATTTACCTTGCTGGGCCAAAACTCAATAGCCCAAAAACAATTACCATTCCAACTACTTCAATATATTAGTTCTAAACATATAAACTACTTTGGTAATTTACTTAACAGATTTCCATTTTGTTACTCTTGCATTTAAACCCAACGTACATACTGCATGCATGTGTGATGCATTTTTAATTCTTCACAGTGAACCGATTTCCAATAGTAACAAAAAAACTTAAGCAAACTTTAAGCGAGTGTAACAGGTTTAGAAAAGTATCTAACAAATCTTGAAACAGTAACATGTATTACAAAGTTAAGTTAACTCGAGCAAAAATGGGAAAATTCGAGCTTAACCATATATTTTGAAGGCTCCGTTGTCGACGTAGCGCAGCGCTGAGCTGGCTAAAAATCAATTGCCAAAGTCTCGAAATTGAACTTGTCTTTACGAATGACTATCAAACCGAACTAGTGTGCTTGAACTCTTCGAACATCAAACGTCCAAGTACTACTCCTTAACTCTCTTCGATCTCAAAACTACTAACCAAACTAACCTAAACTCGTCTTCAACAATAGAACTCAACTTCGATATGAACCGAAAACTACAGCTTCTGAAGAACTAACTCCACTGCTCGTTACACGAACTGCTAAAGCCTTAGAACCTCGTAAAATGTCTACTCAACAACTTGATCTAACTGCAACTAACTAAACTGATCCATCTCTCCATTAATTCTACTCATACTCTTCTATCCACTCATCAAGAATCAACGTGGAACGAATGTGAACAATAATGCAAAACTGCCTTCAAGATCATGAATTAAATCGCAACCAATATCGAAGTCATAACAACTTCGTAATAAACTTCATGAACTGGAACGGTAACTCAAGATCATGCATCATCCAATCACGAACAGTAATCAAGCTATTTTCAGAATTTAGATTGGATCGAGATGAAGTAAAAATGGAGTTTTATTAATATGAAGTTTACGGTTACAAATCTGTTACTAACTATCGTAAATAACTAACAGTAACTGGAATCGGGAATGTGAAGGTATGTGAAACAGTATGTGTGAACACACAGTAAATTGAGAGGGAAAAATTTACTAACTAACTACTGTGTGCAATTTACACTACAGCTACGTTACAAAATGAGAGAAATAATTGCGGTTTTATAGCAGAGAAGTGAAGTGGTAGAAAGGGTTGATGAGTTGTTGTGGCGAATCAGCATTTGCCACGTGTCACAAGTTGGTGGGTTTTTTAGAACATGATCCGGGTTAAGAAAGTAACAAAGTATGATTGGTTTCGGTAGTTGTGTTGGGGATTTGGTGTTAAAATAGGGATGGCATTTATGGCTGTTGACTCCAATTATTGCTGAAAGTTATCTTCATTTGCCCATAAATGAGCCCATCAATGCTGAATGAAATTCGGATAAGATGCTGTGTTAAATGCCAATGATTGTAGTGTTGTATCTAGGCTCATTTAATTGCAATGATTGGCTGACTTAATGTTTTGATCTCCCCAGTAAATACCTGATAGACGCCAAGGATTGATTGTTGCCAATAAATGTTGTTGTATCTTCAATATCTAATTAATGTTGTGTTTTGACTTGAATTGACTGTAACCATGATTCCAGCAATAATAGCTTATGATTAGATTCTGCTTCATTATTATCCCAGGGTTGAATCCATGTGATATAGTACTTTGCATTCTGATTGGTCATAAGATGTGAAATTGGATAAAACAACTTTGGCCTTTGGCAGAAAAGGCCCTTATACATTGCAAATTCTTGAAACTTGATAATGACTTTTGTAGCTTGCCATATTTAGCCTTCCATCTTCTGAAATCAACCAATAAGGCCCTTGAGCTTTGAAGACTTGTCATCAATGGTCCTTCTTTTGTCTTTTTTTTGATAAATGAGCCTTGAAAACCATGTTTGCATGAAAACGTATCATCTTACCTACACATTCAAAAACAACATAGAATACCCCATAATTCCATTTTATCACAATAAAGCTTGGTATTTTCCTTGTATTTTAGGGGTTTTATAGATATAATTGATATGAGATTTCACTCATATCAAATCCCCTACACTTGATCATTGCCATGACCTCATGCAATGCCACGTTTTAAAGCATCAATTTACACTTTTCTCATAATTAATCCACCTTGGCCAATTTTGAATGCTTTTACACTACACTACACTATATGATGCGTGATTTTGATTTATACAATGCAATGCAAAGGAAAACAATTCTATTTATATTTTTGGATTTTTCTTGAAATGGTTTTAATGGAAATAACTCATAAAGAAATCAAAGACTTTAATTAGGGCTTTGGGTACCATGAACACTTATCATCCTCAAGTTTTACTTTCTCCATACCAAGCTTAAAAACAAGATCATTGTTATTCATAAGTGAAAGTGCATTGACTTATTCATATATATTAATTGTGTTACCATTATACCCCTACTTATTATGCCTCTAAGACCGGTTATTATTTGCGCAAATTGCTTGAAAGCAAATTGTCATTATTTAAAGCATGAAATATAAGAAATGTAAAATCTCAAAATAAGGAAGCACGGTTTTAATCCTAAGTAACCATCTTATCCATTACTCGAAAAACCGCCCACAATTGATATATGTCCGACTCAAAATAATAAGTCATTCGCCTTATGTGTAAGATCCTTATGTCATGTATTAATAAGTAGCTACACACTCGCTATGGAAAGAAAAATAAAACTCACACAATAATTTATATCCGCCGCCTTTTTAAGACCTTGGATATTCAATCCCGTAACCCGTCAAGGTAATACTGGATTGGAGCAACTATTAAATCCCCGCAACCCTTGTGAGAGTAATATTGGAATTCAATAGCTACTATAATTAACACTTCACTGCCCCTCTTGGGTGTCTTGTATAATTATTATTTTTTCTTTTCTTTTCTTTATCTCTTTTTTTTCTAGCCACTCATTTTTTCATAAGCCGCTCTTATTTTTCTTTATTCCTCACAAAGAAAGTTGAAAAGAATAAAAGGAAAAACACCCGCTAAGTATTAAGCATGACATAAGTCTAGCACACATAAAACGTTCTAACTTAGAATTTTAAGACGTACTTATACCAACCATAAATGATTAGTCAAAAATGCATAAGAGACTACAAACCAATTAAAACCGTTCTTGATTATTTATTAACATATATACATGCATTGACAAGAAAGTAAAGGTTACGAAAGGGGATATAAAAGCCACAATTAATTGATATGAGGTTTATCTATCCCTTTACACTTACTTCAAACTCTATCATCTCTCGTTATCCACAGTTTAAAATCTCAAATAATGAGACTAGTGGATGCTTAGCCTAATAAACCAATAAAGGTCTACATGGTTAAGGCTACTAGCTAGAGAATGCTTAGATAAGCAAACTCGGGTTGAGTCAAAGTATCCAAGGCGGGCCTAATATGTCAAAGATATCTAAATTTGTTAAACCATGTCCTTTATTATATTTTTTCCTTTTTATATATCTTTGATGAAAAGTAAAAGAAAAATATATACAATGCAAATGTGTTATACAAATGAAAAATGATTAATGCAAAAATTATGAAAGCATATTTTTGGTGGCCAAAGTAGATTAAAAACTTGAAAAATGTTTGAAAAATTAATTACCAAGTTATCATGAAGTCAATGACAAAGTTCTAGGTAAGGTCATTTCGATAGAAGACCCCTAGACTTAAGATAAACATTGTCCTCAATGTTTAAGAGTATTGGAGTAAACTCCCCTACACTTATGACATTCATAACTTTGCTTAACCCAAGCTAAGGAAAGGTCTACTATAGTGAATTCATTTTAAGCACAATATGGTTTGAAAATCACAATAGTAACAAAGTGAACCCGATACGAGGGCCTCCTCCATAAGCTCCAATGCATGCAATGAGAGAGAGCAACCCTACAAACATCAATTAGACAAAAGAGGGCACCCCCTACACTTATTCTTAACTATATACCCTTTTATGAATCCTATCCTACCATACTCTAGTCTAAATGATCTAATCCTAATTTTTTAAGCTTGATTTAAGGAGTCTCTAGCTCGACTCATCCCACACTTAAAGTGTCTATGGAAAACCTATCATGGAGAGTAAAAGATTTACCTGTGGAAACCAAAGTTTCCTCGATCTTTTAGCTACTAGGAACGAATCTCATTCACTTGACTGAATCAAGGCGGAATAGAATGAAAAACGTTAACAAGGTGTTTAGGCACAAGAACACAAGACGAATTACTCCCAAGGATTGCTCATTATATTAATAATAAACAATAACTAGGCGTGTATGCATTTAATCCTACGCCTAGTCGACACACACTTTAGGTTTACATTGTGAATGAATAATATATATAAAAACCTAATAACCCTTGGTTCCTTTTATAGTGTAAGGATTAGAGTTTTACAAGAGATAAGATCAAATAAAACATGCATATCTTCTATTTAAATAAACTAATACAGAATATTAATAAATAATATTTTGAATATCTATCCTAAATAGACTTTCTAACAGCGTTTGACTTCTGTCAGCGTTTTACATTTGTCAACGCCTAGACACAATGTGTCAGCGTTGAAACACATGCCTCCATGTTTTCTTCGATTTGAGTTTCTGCCACATCAACTTTTTGACCCAACAATCTTCCCCTAGTTGATGTCGGCAAAACTCTTTGTGTATCTCTTGTAAGTGGTACATCATCTTCAAATTGCTTCCCCTCAAGTGTATCATGTATGTTCTTCCCCTTTTTTTCACATCAATAGGGAAGTAAATAATGTACGCAATCGAATATTCTCCAAATGTAGGCTATGTGTAATGATTTTTGAAGAAAAATAACTATAATATTCTTGATGTAGAAGTAGAATAACCCAAACCTGTGTTCCATATTTTGTACTCTCCATGTGACGAAGCGTCATAATTATACAAAAATCCTCATCCTTTGTGAGACACTGAGCACGATAATGTAACTCCATAAAGTGATAGAAAATATGTGCATAGACTACCATAAGAAAATCACATATTCCTAGATCTTGTATCATTTCATCAGTAACAATGTAAGCACAAACAAGTTACCTTAAAAGTCAGTGGCTGGGAGGTCACAACTTTAAGATATGATAAAACACCAATCCACGAAAATCTTCTTCGAACATCAAACTTACCATAAGAATTCTTGCCCTTAAGCCAACACCTCTTCATGACGAGTCTTAAGGAAACAATATCTTCATATGTAAAAGTTGTTCCGAATAGCTCTTTCACAAGGCTACCCCGATAACATAATCAAATATCAATCAGATTCTTCATGAATTGTTGTTAACTTACGTAAAAATCATTGACCCCTTTAAAAATATCTGAGCCATTAATATCAACACGATATTCTGAATAAAATAGAGATTCCATGTACCTTCGCGTGTAAATACTCTCCTCTTTTTTGTGTGCCAAAAACCTTACCAATTTCCAAACAACAACTATTCCTTTGTCGTCCAATATCCTTCTTTATCCAAGATATCATCACTGTGTGTTGTCCAATATCGGACAACACTTGTCAGCGTTTGAAAGATTATATATCGGACAACAAGTGTCAGCGCTTACTATCAGCGCCAACTTTATTCCTGTCAGTGTCTACTTCAACTGCTGACGTCTTCTAGGGCTACAACTCGTATGGCAGTGAGTGAAGTTTCACCATGGATAAATAAATACAGTAGGATAAAGAAAACTTACTGTTTAAATTTCACTATCATATATCCATGTGATTTCCCCTTCTAATTCAACCCACGTCAAAAAGATATTATAGGGTAAAAAAGAATCCCTATAAATTAGCCAATCTCCATGCCTAGAAAATATTTGCAATAATATTCTGTCAAATCCTTGCAGCCCTTTTTGACCATAAACCCAAGTAACATGATATCCTAAAAATCAGCATAGTAACTGACTCCTACAATATTTGTGAATGAAGAGATCACGTCCAAAAATAAGTTTGACGACCCACATGACTCTCAAGCAGCAAACTGAAAACCTTGATCAGTTTACATTCGTCTTAAAGATGAATTTGCTTCGCTTCAACAAAGTCACAACATCACGTCTGTTTCAAATCCCACAAATCACGCAGCCATCTTCAAATATTACGTACCATAACCTATGCATAATAAATCACGATCCCTGAACATATGCATTTATGAATCGTACCTTTCCATAAGTAATCCATGAACCACGACTGCATCACACATCTGCTGCTACAATACAAACCCTAGAATCTAGACGAATTTAAACCGAAACCCTAATTATGGTTAACAGAAAATTATACTAGGGTCTGAATCTTATGTATCATCATGCTTTATAACAGCCACAAACCTCCAACTTTTCTTCTTTAAGTCAATTTAGGGTTTATAGAAACCCTAATCATGATTTTATGTGAAAGCAGAAAATTGAGTACCTTTACTTCATCCAACTTTGACACACTATAAATCAATATTGAAGACTCCAATCGAAGATCGCTTCAGTGAGATCCTAGACACAAGTGCCAAGAATCTACAGCAAAAGTTTTACAATGATCCAACGGTTAACGAAGGAGAAATCGTGTTTTGAATACGGCTGTCCACAGAAAACTGCATATAATCACTACTGACTTCAACACATAATAACTTTTTCTTGGGGATAGATCTTGACAATCCCTCCGGTGGATATCCAGATATATATGTGTAGAACACACACAAAAAAAAGTTCATGGCGATCCAACGGTTCAATAAAAAGTTATGGCCTTCTGAATACTGCTGCACACACAAAATCATCCAGAAAAACCCAAGACGGATTTTTCTTTTCTTCTCAAAACACGAACACCTTGTTGGTCCTAGCATCATGAGCCACGAGGCTCTGATACCAACTGTGGAAACCTTGGTTTCCTCGATCTTTTAGCTACAAGGAACGAATCTCATTCACTTGTTTGAATCAAGGCGAAATAGAATGAAAAACGTTAACAAGGTGTTTAGGCACAAGAACACAAGACGAATTAATCCCAATGATTGCTCATTATATTAATAACAAACAATCACTAGGCGTGTATGCATTTAATCCCACGCCTAGTCGACACACACTTTAGGGCGTTTACATTGTGAATGAATAATATATATAAAAACCTAATAACCCTTGGTTCCTTTTATAGTGTAAGGATTAGGGTTTTACAAGAGATAAGATCAAATAAAACATGCATATCTTCTATTTAAATAAACTAATACAGAATATTAATAAATAATATTCTGAATATCTATCCTAAATAGACTTTCTAACAGCGTTTGAGTTCTGTCAGCGTCCCGTTTACATTTGTCAATGCCTAGACATAATGTGTCAGCGTTGAAACAAATGCCTCCATGTTTTCTTCGATTTGAGTTTCTGCCACATCAACTTTTTGACCCAACATTACCCTCTTAGGAAAAACTCTCCATGATAAAGTAAAACAAGTTCTCAAGTATACAAAATCCCATAAATATCCACCAGGATCAAATACATAATTGCCCTTCCAAGAGTAGCACAATCCAAAAGTAGACATCTTAATCAATGGTGAGGTGGGTGAGGTTTCCTTATCCATGATTCTTTCCCATAATTGTCCCATAAGATGATAAGGTGATACTCTAAAATCTCCCACAAGTGTTCCTTTTAACGCAGCAGGAGGATGCTGAGTTGGCTCAACATTCTCTATACCAGGATCAAAAATCTTTTCCTTCATGGGAAAATAACAAGTGGTGGTAGCCTTAGAAGATTCCCCTTGATACTTCACATCTTGAGAGAAAGGGTGTGGAGTAGTAAGTGTCAACACACTTGTAGAGGAAACCACCATGTCGTTCTTGTTTTTAGAAAACTCCTCATCAAAAACATCCTCATAAG
Source organism: Glebionis coronaria (assembly GCA_025667525.1). Taxonomy (NCBI): domain Eukaryota; kingdom Viridiplantae; phylum Streptophyta; class Magnoliopsida; order Asterales; family Asteraceae; genus Glebionis; species Glebionis coronaria. Next base: position 218,106,263 of record CM046877.1, read on the forward strand.
GTGACATAAAGAATCTCTCCAATTCAACATCCAAATGATATAAGTCACTATCATCTTGAAACTTCTCAAATATTGGTTCATCAATTGAAGGCTCAAACAGATGGCGTGAATTGGTTTGTAAGAAATATGGTGAAATAGGTGAAGCATTTTGGTTTTGAGGTCTTTCACAAGGTGTGTGAGAAGGAGTAATGGGTGAAGGTTCATGGGAGGATTGAATGGAATGGAATCTCCATAAAGCAATCTTTCTATTTCACGAATATCCTCATCTCAATTAGAAGAAGATGTATCAACCACAATATCATCTCACTTAAGATAAGCTTCAATCTCCTCATTAATCAACTCATCTTCACTAAGAAATCTCTCAATCTTTAGAACATCCTCTTCCCAATTTGAACTAGAGTTATCAATCTCAATATCATCTCTCTTAACCAATCTTTCAATCTCAAGAACCTCATCACTCTCATAAATGAAATAGAACCCTCCTCATCACTATAGTCATCATAGATTGGTGTGTCAAAGATTGGGGTTTCAAAAGGTATCTCCTCAAAACTCAAGGTAGTGTGATCATCAAAGAATGGAGGCTCAAATATGGAGAACTCATCATCACGATATTCAATATAAATTGATGTATCAAAAAGAGGTGGTTCATCATCACTAGAATCATCATTTGCTTCCTCATTGTTATTGAAAAGAGGATTAAAATCTCCAAAATGAAGTTGTTGAGGTTCATGAATATTCAATAAGGAAGTAATGGATGCTATGGTCTCAACATAGGGAATATCATATTCACCACTCTTACAAGCTTCATGAAAGTATTCATCACACACTTCATCAAGAATATCAACGTGATTCACCTTTTTATCAAGAATATCAACATGATTAACCGTCTCGGGCTCATTGGATTTCTTAGATAATTTTCCCATGTTAAACACAATATTTTGATCTTCCACCCTCATAATAAGTTCCCCCTCCGTCACATCAATAAAAGTAGGACCCGTCCTCAAAAAGGGTCTACCAACAATAAGTGGAACTCTCGGGTCCATATCATAATCAACCACTACAAAATCCACGAGAAATGTGAATTTATCCACTCCAACAAAAACATCTTCCGCTATTCCCACCGGATAAGCTATTGATCGATTTGCTAATTCAAGTGTCATTTTGGTAGGTGTGAGCTCGGGAAGTGAAATTCTTTTCCAAACTGATAATGGCATGAGATTGATGCTTTCCCCAAGATCCGCTAGTGCCATGTAATTTTCCACCCCGGGCAAATTACAAGGGATCAAAAATCGCCTCGGATCTCCAAGTTTTGTGGGTAAAGTCTTGAGCAACACGGCGGAGCAATTCTCATTAAGTGATGTGTTAGGCATATCCACCAACTTTTCCTTGTTTGAGAGGAGGTCTTTGAACATTTTAGCAAACTTTGGCATATAGGCTAGAGCTTCCACAAAGGATTGTTTATGTTCAATTGTTTGAACATCCTCAAAAAGTTAGAGACTTGAATATCATCCTTGTTTTTAAGCTTCCCCTTTCTCAATCTTGATGGGTATAGAAGGCTTGATTTTGGTGTAGTTTGAGTAATTGTAGTTGAAGGGTTCCCTTTGTTGGTTTCTTCATTGATAGGTGTGGAAGGTGAAGGAGTAGTAGGTGTAGGATTAGGAGGTTTAAGTGTTGAAGTTGTAGAGCTTGAAGGTGTTGAGTTTGATGTTGTAGGCTTATCACAAGGTGAAACCATAGTAGGCTTAACCAAAGGAGGTGTAGGAGGCATTGAAGGATCAATATTCGTTTTTCCACTCCTTGTTGTGATTGCATTAACATTAGCCCTTGGATTTATTTATGTGTTTGAAGGTAGAGCACCTTGTGGCCTTTGATTAAGAAGCATCATAAACCTCTTATTGGTTTCCTTGCATAGCTCTAATTTGATCTTGTGTTCTTTTCTCACTCTCACAGATCCTTCTTTCATTTTCTTGATATCTCCTTTCACTGTCTTGGTTCATCTTATGAATAAGCTCAATAGTATTAAACTCATTTGGCCCATTTCCTTGAAATCCTTGTTGTTGGAAAGGTGACCCTTGGTTTGGAAAGTTGTTTCCATGAAAGTTGTTTCCTTGATTTTGAAAGGTATTGGGTGCTCTTTGTTGTTGTGTCCTTGATAATTTGGCCTAGGCCCTTGATTTCTTTAAATCAATTGAGGAGGGTTTGTTTGGTTTTTGGTGGGTGGATGGGGTGGAAAGCCGGGTGGAGCAAGATAGTTATTTGACTTGTAAGAGATATTGTTAGGGTTGATGTTAGGTTTGAAGTGATCTCTTTGTTCATCTTGATAAGCATAACATTCACCTTGGTAATTTTGAACCTTATCACATTGTAGGTAAGAGTGAGGTCCTCCACATATCTCATAACTTATGGAAATGGCATTCACATCATTGGAAGAGGACTTGTTCAAGGAAACTTTCATAAGGGCTTGGATCATTTCTTGGTTCATCTTTTGAGTCTTGAGAATTTCTTGAAGTATCTCATTGTGACTCTTGAGTAGTTGATTATCAATGAATGTGTGAGCATTCTCTTGCACAACATGGACCCTCTCATCTATTTGGTTATTTGTTTGCACCATGGATTTAGTCTTAATAATGTCCCATGCCTATTGTATAGATTTGGAAAGAATGTTCCCACCCGCGGAGGAGTTGAGGGAATCTTGATGATGTGGTCTTAATCCATTGTAGAAAGTGTTGATTTGATGAATTTGGTTAAATCCATGATTAGGGCATTTTCTCAATAACTCTTTGAACTCTTCACAAGCATCACTAAAGGTTTGATCATTCCTTTGTTGAAAACCAATGATGAGATTTCTCAAAGCAGTGGTTCTTGAGGGAGGAAAGAACTTATTCAGGAATTTCTTCCTTAAGTCCTCCCAAGTGAAGATGCTCCTAGATGGTTGCCTATCTAACCAATTTCTAGCATTACCCTCTAAGGAGAATGGGAATAGGATCAACTTAATAGCATCAGGAGGAACCCCATTATACTTAAGTGTATTGCATAGTGACAAGAACCTCTTGATATGGTCGTGGAGGGGTCATCTATGGGTCTCCCTAGGAATGGGATAGAAGAAACCAAAGTGGTCATATGTGTATTAAGCTCAAAAGTGTTTGCGAGTATCTCGGGTATAACAATAGCATCGGCATTTCCCTCCACATTTGATTGGAGGATCTTCATCAACGCTCTATTATCAACGACGTCCATGGCTTCTTGTACTGTAACACCCCATTTTGGAAATGGAAATATCACAGTAATTATGGCGTGTCATCAAAGCATACAAGGTAAAATGTCTAAACATTACTTGACCATAAAAAGGATAATACCGGAATCAAACATCGGTAGTCCAAAAGTAAAGCTCATCACACACAAACATAGTATAATAAAGGAAAGGACTAAACAATGTCCAAAGCATAAGTATCATAAGAAAGGAAATGCATAATGTAAAGAAGGCTAGACAGCTTCCAGTCCATATGCACGTACTCTTAGTATCTACGAGCGTCCCTGAGTACCTGCCGTTTTGGGAACATAGAAAAGGAAAACGGCTGAGCAAATACGCTCAGTGCACGGATGTACAATAAAGCATGAATAGGATAAGCATATAACATAATAACAGCGGAAGAAAACTAAGTCCCGAGTAACCTGGTTAAGTCTTAATAAAACTGGTTTTATAGTTTGAAAGTTTTATGTTTATCTTATAAAAACTGTTTGTCATATTTTACCATTAGCCAATATAGGTCATGAAAATCCATCGTGCATGAATAATTTGAGGGGTGACCTCATCATACAAATTAGAGGGGCTGCCTCTAATTCAATATACTGGTTTTTGGGTAGGAGGGATCAGCTCCTTGTGAAGGATGCAAGGCACACACCACATTCACCATGAAATCCTGAATAAAACATGTAACTAGGATGCACCCATACGCCCCACATGATAAATATAAATAAATGGCCAAAAGCTGAAGGGACGCCACGAGCAATTACTCCGCCGTGGGGAAGTCATAACATCATTGCCTCTAATGTTATGGTTATGGTACCTCCATAACTAGGTGAAACTGGTCATGCATGTATATGGCTATAGGTAATCTTAATTTAACATAAGCAATCAAACTCATAACTTATACTACGGGATAACAGTTGGCTGCATACGGGGAATCCTAATAAGGAAAGAATGTCCATACTGAAAGGACGGGAATCCGTACCTTATGTCCAGTGAACGAGAAAGACGAACTGCGAGAATCCTACTTCCGAATCACTAGTGCTACATAAATACGTACATGAATAAGTATCTGCTTACTAAATACATAGCTGGTTTTATGTCATGTCTTAGCTTATTTTATGTGTTCTTACTATGTTTTACTGTTTTAAAGCCTTAAACTATGTTAAATCTTATATTCTGTTTAATCTAATTAAGTATTTCTGGTATTTCATGTGTTATTATACTTACTGTGTAATAATAAGTAACTTTCCAAAAATAGCAGGTTTCCTAAAATAGAAAGTTTCCAAAAATAGAAAGTTTCAAAAAATAGAAAGTTACCAAAAATAGAAAGTTTCCAAAAATAGAAAGTTTCCAAAAATAGAAAGTTTCCAAAAATAGAAAGTTTCCAAAAATAGATTTACTGCTTAAAATAGATAAGTTTCTAAAAATAGAAAGTTTCCATAAATAGATTAGCTGCCTTAATTAAATAAGTTTCCGTAAATAGATTAGCTGCCTGAAATAAATAAGTTTCTAAAAATAGCTGGTTTCCATAAATAGATTAGCTGCCTTATTTAATTAAGTTTCTAAAAATAGAAAGTTTCCATAATTAGAAATAAGCTGGTTAAATAAGCTTAAGTGTTTTTCATGATTATTTTCTAAGTCATATGGTATATTGTATAGTTTAATAATTATTTCCTATAATTTAATTAAACTATAGGTTATAATATTTAATTAAAGTATAACATGTTTTTAATTAAATAAGTTAAATACTTAGGTTAAAATATGTATTATTATATATTAATAATATAACCTAAGTCATGTTAATTAATTAATTATATCCATGGTTTTTAAAATAATTAATTAATTATAAGTCTTAAAAATATAATTACTTAGGTTAAAATAATTTCATGATCATTAATAATTAAATAACCTAAGTCACGTTATTAAATTAATCACATCATTTTATTAATTTAATTTTAACATAAGTTCATAAACATAAAAAAACTAACATACACCATGAACCGGATCTAGGCTAAAACATGAACCGGACATGAAATCGACACCGTACCCCGAGCCAACTCGGGGTACCCCGTGTTTCCCTTGCTGCCGTGGGACCCACACGCACCAACCAAGACCATATGGTCTTGGTGGTGGTCGGCTTGGCAAACCGAAACCCATTCGGGTTCGGTTGCAGCATGCGGCCAAACAAACACCCCCTTAAAACAACCCTTTGATTTAATTTAACACCAAAACATGTTAGATCTATGCTTAATTATTATGTTTTTATAAAAACATCACATGTTCATAATTTATAAAAAGATTAAATCAAAAGAAAAGGTTTAAAAAGGTTTTACCGAATTCGTGGATCAAGAGAACGAAGAACCAACACGATAAATCACTAGAATTCTGAGATCCAAGATCAAAAAACACTCCTTATGGTGGTTGTAGGGTGGCGGCACAAAGGAGAAGGAGGAAGGAGGAGGTTTTAGGTTTTCTTAAAATCTTCTATAAAGTTAATTTGTGTAGTGTAAAAGTAAATAACCCCCTTTAGTAAATTTGAAAAATGGGCTTGGCCCATTTGTCCTTGTTGGCCGCGGGTAGGGACCCCACTTGGGGTACCCGTACCTTTTTCCGTGTCTCGTTATTTAGTTACTCGTTTGTGATTATTTATGTTCGTGTTTTAAATGTTCTCGTTACGTAAATACCGTGATCTAATATATTTAATTACGCTCGTAATAAATATATATACGTAATTAATAATAGTTCGTGTTTTAATTACGTTCATTATTTCATGATCGCATGTAGTGATTCAATATCATTAAATAATTATTACGTGATCGTGCATAGTAAATACTTATCGTGTTCTAACACGTACGTAATACGTAAACTCCTAACACGTAATCGTAATCATGCTATATTAGGAAAGTTTTAATCTAATACGTACGATCCTAAGGGTACTATGCATGGTAAAAGCATGCGGGTTTTACATGTACGTTGTTCAAAGCACGATGCTCGAGATCGGCTTGATGGACGGTGTTGTTTTTGTTCTTTTCCTTGTTCTTCCTTTTGAGAGGAAGGGGTTGTACATCAAAAGGTATTTGTGCACGCGCTCGAGTGCGCATGCAACTCAAATCGAGGAGTGAGAGAGGAGCTCTCGATCGACTTTGGAAAAGAAGGGATTATCCTTTCCGAGGTTCAATAAGTAATATCCACAAGAAAATATAATATATGTAAGTAATACTTGGGTGGCACACCACTCACCACTATCACTCTTGAAAGACCCACAAGGAAGCGGAGAAATAATGCGGTGCGTAACACTTAAGAGCCTGTTCTTTAGAATGTGTAATACACTCGCCTTATACCCCTCACACAGTGGCCTCTTTCTCAAGATCAAGAAGATTATGGTATTTATCTATCGTGCCTTAATTTACTTTGATCGATACACGTACTTAGGACCGGAACACCCCCACGCACGGTGTATTGCAAAAGCAATACTTATGGAAGTATGTGTATTGGTTGTTCGTAGTACGTATATGTATTTACATATAATAATATAGAGAAAATATTTTTGTATTTATTGGGGTTTTTAAGAAAATACTATATGTACGTAAAAACGATGAAAAGAGATATACAAAATATATTTTTGTTGTAAACTTTTAGGAAAAATATAACTTTTTGAATTTTTTATTTTTTTGGTTCAATTCTTTAGGAAAAGAATTGATTTTGTTGTTTTTTTATTTTTATATTTTTATCTTTTTGATTTATGATATGTAAAAGGAACGTTCACAAGGTGAACGGATCCCAAAATCCAATCAAAACCGTCAATCAATCATCAACCGTAATGTCATGAACCGGCAGCGGCGCCATTTAATATTTGATCTTTTCTAGTTCGTATTTCCAACTCACGAAAAATTGAAAGTCCAATTAATATCAAGTTTTTAATTGTTTTTGGTTTTAATAAAGGATTTGGTATCTAGGTTTAATTCAACAAACCACGTAAAAATGGTTAAAATATTATAACTACGTATCCATACTAATATAAAACATATTACAATTACAAGCAATTACACACAAAGTACAAGTAAAGCAAAAAATAACCAACTAACAACTTCTATAATAAAAATAACAAGAATAAAACTACTTAACAAAATATAACAAATTTAACTAATTTTAACCAACTAGAAAAATGTAATATAATTTTAACAAAGTTACAACTAATTTTTAACCAAAATCTAACAAACTTTTTTATAAAATTATAACTAACTTTTTAGACAAATTTTAACTAACTATTTTTATAAAATTCTACCAATTTGGAAATAACAGAATCTAATTTTTATAAAAGTAAAAATGTACTTTATATAGGATACAATGTCAAAGTAAAACTCTAAATTTTGAAACCTTCACTGTTTTGAAATTTATTTACCTTGCTGGGCCAAAACTCAATAGCCCAAAAACAATTACCATTCCAACTACTTCAATATACTAGTTCTAAACGTATTAAACTACTTTGGCAATTTACTTAACATATTCCATTTTGTTACTCTTGCATTTAAACCCAACGTACATACTGCATGCATGTGTGATACATTCTTAATTCTTCACACTGAACCAACTTCCAACAGTAACAAAAAAACTTAAGCAAACTTTAAGCGAGTGTACTTCTTAACAAGTTCAGAAAAGTATCTAACAAATCTTAAAACAGTAACATGTAATACAAAGTTAAGCTAACTCGAGCAAAAATGGGAAAATTCGAGCTTAACCATATATTTTGAAGGCTCCGTTGTCGACGTAGCGCAGCGCTGAGCTGGCTAAAAATCAATCGCCAAAGTCTCGAAATTGAACTTGTCTTTACGAATTGTTGGAAATACGTTTTACGTATTAGAAAGGATCGGTCACTCCAACAATAGTCTAAGAAGTAGCTCGTAGTTTAGTTATCGTAATAGTAAACAAACAAGATCAAGCCAAACCCTTGTGTAGGCCGGCGGCCCAATGTAAGCCCAAGACCATGTCATGGGCTTGGGTATATAAACCCTCTCTTTAGTTGGAGAGGGTGTTGGTTCACATAACTTTACACATAGTAAAAGGTGTAATCCTTTACTTTCTCTCTCTAAGTGTGTGTGTGTTCTCACCATCTTTCTATCTCTTTCTCTCTCTAGATTAAGCATAGATTTACAATATCCGACAAATGGTATCAAGAGTCATGGGATGATTGTATTGTTCATGTGTTTGTGTTCTTGATTTTTTGTGCCTATTGTGATCTGTATCATACGAACCAATTTTTTGTGTTTTTATGGTTTAATCTTGATACAGATTATCTACATACTTGTGGTAGTGATTTGGTATTGTTACTTTGGTTAAAAACACAAAAATTTTAGGTGTTTAGATCATTTTTTGGCTTAAAATCTCGACTTGGTTGTGTTTTATCCGAGAAAAGTGCACGTCGGACTACATAAGGGTTTTGGATTGTGATCTACATTCCGATCGGTTATTGCGATCCAACATTGCGATCTGTTATTGCGATCCAATATTACGATTGCTTATTCCGATAGCTATATTGCGATAAGGACATTGCGATAGCCTATTCTGATTAGTTATTGCGATCAGATATTGCGATCAGACACATTGCGATCAGACATTCCGATCTACATTGTGATCAGACATTCCGATCTACATTGCGATCAGACATTACGAACAACATTGCGATTAGACATTCCGATCTACATTGCGATCAGACATTCCGATCAACATTGTGATCAGACATTCCGATCTACATTGCCATCAGACATTCTGATCAACATTGCGATCAGGCATTCCGATAGCATTGCGATAGCATTCCGATATCATTTCGATCAACATTCCGATGGCATTACGATAGAGTGACAAGTACTCCAAGATTTTTTTTAAAACGTGTTTTTGAAATTTCGTGAGTTTTGTTTCCCTTGGAATTTTTGGTTTCTCGAGAACATTATTAAGGGAATTCAACATTTTTCTCGACTTCATCACATGAAAACAAGCACATTTAGTTTCTCTCATTGTTTGATCAACTTTTGTAAATCTTAACTTATCGAAATGGAGTACACATCTCTTACGGATAAGTCCATCCTCTCGGGTACGGATAATCGTCCACCAGTGTTGGTGAAGACTATGTACGAGGATTGGGCTTCCCGAATGGAACTTTATATGTTGAGCAAAGAGAATGAACATCTCATTTGGGCATCAGTGCTCAATGGACCATTGGTATATGATACTGTGACGGAAGGTGTTGTTACTCGTCCTCACACAACGGGTGAATTAACTGGAGATGCTAACATTCAAGACAAGTGTGATAAACAAGCTACAAACATCATTCTCCAAGCCCTTCCTCCAGATGTCTACAAACTTGTGAGTAACCATGAAGTTGCCAAAGAGTTATGGGATAGAATTCGTGTTCTAATGCAAGGCACCTCGTTAACTAAACAAGAACGAGAGTCTAAGCTATATGATACGTTTGATAAGTTTGCCTATGCCCCCGGGGAGACTCTCAATGATTACTATTTGAGATTCACTATTTTGATGAATGAGCTTAACATCTATGGCCTGTCAATTCTTACGTTTCAATAAAACACCAAGTATTTAAACACTCTCCCTTCTGAATGGAGCAAGTACGTGACGGCTATTAAATTGGCTAAGGATTTGCATCAAACCAACGTGGATCAACTTCAAGCTTTTCTTCAACAACACGAATGCCACGTGATCAAAGCTCGATTGTCAACACCTCAAGTTCATGACCCACTTGCCATGTATGCTTCTCAACAAATGACTCCCCAACAAAACATGGCTTACACTTATCAACAACCATCATACTTGTAGCAGCTAGGGGTGTCAGTAGGGTCGGGTCAACCCGATCTGAACCAGACCCGAACCCGATAAGACTTATCGGGTCACGTCTAATCGGGTCGAAAAAGATTATCGAGTTTGTTTAACCCGAACCCGATAACCCGATATTGTTATCGGGTCGGGTTCAGGTTAACTTATTTGCCTTATCGGGTTATCGGGTCAACCCGATAAGACCTGGTTATATTTAAACTAGTTTTTCTAGATATCTTTGTGCATATTTTCGGCCAACAAATTGCTTATTTAACCGTTATGTATTGTTTTACTTTGTTATTTAGTGTTAATGTGTTTTTTTTTGCATGTTATATTTCCTTTTGTATAAGCATAGGAAGAAAATTATTTAGCTACTGTAGTACGAGCAAATAGAAACAAAGACATGTTTTTTCTAGTCAAATATAAAGGTAATGAAATACCTATCTATAAAACGATATACCAAAGTCTAATACTCCAGTAATTTAGTAACTACAATAAAGGTAACTTATGTATTAGTATCACGCAAACAAACTACTGCATCAAATCTGTTATTGCTTAAATCCAACAATGTTAACGTGCCTACATCAATTCAGTCTCATTCATACAGAAAGTAAGTAATTTAATTAAGTTGTGTTGTTTGTTTTAGTAATAGATTTTTCTCATGGTCAGTAATCATTTTAGTTAGTTTGTATGCATTTCTATACTTTAACACAGTTTATTTTCTATTAAACATTTACGTAGAGTTAAACACAAGCCATAACCCGATAACCCGACTCAGCCGACCCGAAATAACCCGACCCGATAACAACCCGAAAACCTGATTACTCATCGGTCGAGTTGCGGGTCACTTTTCCAAAATCAAAAACCTGATTCAACCCGACACGATAAACCCGATAACGGGACAACCCGACCCGATAACACCCCTAGCAGCAACCACCACAACACAACTATCAGCAACCACAACAACCATCTTATCAACCACTGACAATGCCACAGCAAGCATTTCAACAAAGTGTTCTTCAACAGCCTTACCCACAGCAACCAACACATCAGTCATCACCATCACAAGCTATCACTTCTCCAATGGGCTATACTCCTCAGCAAGGGTATTTTCCAATTGAAGCACCACCAACATAAGCCTTTTATTCCAATGAACTCCCACCAATTCAAGCACCGGTATTCACTCCAAATGATACGTCAACTGATGTCCTAAACCATCTCACTGCCTACTTGTCAAAACTTGTTGCAACTAGAGGTTTTCCACCAACAAACAATCAGCTCCGCACCTCTTCAAATCCTCGACAACAAGCCACTATTCAAGATGGTCAAGTGACGGTGCAATACATTTAGGGAAGGCAAAATTCATATGGACCTACTACAAGGACCGTGAACGCTCAAGCTGTGAATTCTCAAGCTAGTGAAATGGAAGCACTATTGGTCCTCAAAAGGTTGTGACTTGCTATAATTGCCGAGGACAAGGTCATATGGCTAGGGAATGCACTCAGCCGAAAAGGAGAAGGGATGCAATGTGGTTTCGTGAGAAGATGTATTTGGTCGATGCTCAATCTAAAGGAAACATTTTGGATTCAGAGGAATTAGCATTTCTTGTAGACCCAGGGGCAGCAGATAATGAAGGCATTGCAGTCGTCTCTACTTCTAATGCATCATATCAAGCAGATGATCTTGACGCATATGATTCGGATTGTGATGACATTCATTCAGCCCAAGTTGCTCTCGTTGATAAACTCTCTCACTACGGTTCTGATGTCGTCAGTGAGGTACCAACCACATCTAATAATGTTCATGATAATCCACATCATGTTGAGCATGAAAATGACAACCTCGAACAGCATTCGGGAACAAGTAACTTAAATGATGTGGTTTCCAATCCAACACATTTGAGAGAACCTCAACCAAATGCTACGACGGGTATGAAATCTTATGATCAACGTGATTTGGTAATGGTGCCTAAACATATTATTGATAACATGAATGTGGTTGTTCGACAAACCGTAGATATGAATGTCAACCTAACCGCTGAGCTTGCGTTGTATAAGGAAAAGGTCAAAACTTTTGAAATGGTCCCTCAAGCAGAAAAAATAACTTATTCTGAATTTGACCAATTTTGTTTTGAAAAGATTGAACACTTAAAAGAAATAGAATCGTTAAAAGCTAATCTTTCCAATGAATTAAAAGAAAAAGAGTCGGTTCTAAATGATTTTCAGAAACTTAAAATGGATTTCGAAACTCTCAAGTCTAAAAAGTTTAAATCGGAAATTAATGCTACCAAACTTCTTAAATTCAAGGAACAACAGCTTTTAAAACAATACGCTTCCACAGAAAAGGTTCATCTTTTAACTAAATCGTTTAGAGAACTCGAACTTAAGCATCTTCAAGATTTACCACCTAATCCTGGTTATGCAAAACAAGCTCAGGAATATATTCCTTGTCTTTATGATGTGACCCTAATTGACAAATCGAAAGAAGCACCTTATGTTCGTAATACTGAGGATACTATGTCACTTGCGGAAGAAACTCGATCTAAAATGCTTTCAAAATTCCATAAGCTTGATTATGATAAGCATAATAAAGATCAAGTTACAAAAAAGACCCGTATTCGCTTACAAAAGGAATTAGCTCAATTATCAGCTTTTGTGCCCTAAAGTTTGTCAAAGGAAAACCTTCCTAGTACGTCTCTTACACTTGTCAAAAATGATTTAACTAAGTTAATTCCACCGGTAAGTAAGGTGTCAAATAGCTTAAATGCGGTGCACCAACACTTTGCCGATTTTGACAAGGTCATTAAGGAACGTATGACGGCTTCGGCCATAACGGAAGGTGAATGGAATTTTGAGCACACTAGAGCTGCGTTTAGAGACGAAATTGTTCCATTTGTAAACAATATTAAAGCTTATGTTAGCAATATTGATCAGGATTTGATTTTGGAAATAGAAGAAGTTAGACGTGTTTTAAATGAAATGGATGATGCTTTTGAAAACAGCTTACTTGAAATAGAACGAATTTCACACCAAAATGATCAGCTTCTGAAGCGAGTGATGTCGCATGATATTTTTTCCGTCTGTGTGAATAATAGTGTTGATAATGATTCTATTGTGCATAATGTTGAATTTGTGGATAATGTGGTAGATAGTACTTGTCACAAATCTGACGCTGAATTTTTAAAGCTTCAAGATTCTTATTCTTCGCTTTCAAAATGTTTTGATGAGATTCAAAAACATTGTATTTCGCTTGAATGTACACAAAAATTTGTTCAAGAGATTTTTGAAACGTCATTCGAAGGTGTTAATATAGTTGATTCAAATTTTCAAAAGAATTTTCTATTGAACTTACAATCAAAACAACGTCAGCCGAGTGAGAAGGTTGCTAATCATTACCGATAGACATAGAGAAATCTAAGGAGATTAACTGTGTGAACGTACTTGAGGCTGCTGAGAACTTTAAACTTGATCTAGATAATCGAGTTTACAAGATTTTGTCCAAAGTTGATAACTTAAAACAGAAAAATACATAACTTTTCGATTCAGTAAAGCCTGCATGTGTTAATACCACTGCACAGAATCAATCATTGATTGAACAATTGAATCAAAATTCGGTGGAAATTCTGATTTGAGGGAACAAATTTGTGATAAAAATCTGGATTTGATTGAGTTAAAGGAAACACTTCGTACCCTAAAAGGTAAGAATGTTGTGGATAACGCAGCCACTGTCTCAGTATCGTCCTCTAGTGCAATCAATAAGAACCTTATCGCTGTCACACCACTTAACGAGGGACCTAGGACTAAACCATCTCAAACATTGGTCATTAAGGATAAGGCAAAATCAAAACCAGCCTCTAATATTCCTGTGTTGCCTTCTACAGGAGTAAGCACCACTACTAAGGCTCAAAGATCTAAGCTTAAAAGAAACAAGAAGAATGATTGGATCTTGCCCCCATCTAGTAGTCAAGTGAAGAAGAAAGTAGAAGCCCACCCTAGGAATGTTATTTTTGTTTTGAATAAAAATAATCATGTAGCTAAACCTAAAGGCTCTGCGGTTGTGCAGCGTTCTAAGCCTACTGTAAATTCTTATTTGAAATGTTGGGATTGCAATGAATGTATGTTTTATAGTCGTCATGATTCTTGCCTTATTGACCATGTGAATGAGATGTTTGCCCGTAAAAATGGTTTAGAATGGAAACCGACTGTGAAAGTGTTAACCCAAGTTGGTTGGTTGTGGCGCCCCACTGGTAGAACTTTCACTATAGTAGGGAATGCGTGCCCTTTAACTAGGATCACTCCCACTAAAGCGAAGAAAGCGTGCCCTTTAACTAGGATTACCAAGGCTACCAAAACACAAGCATGTCCTTTAACTAGGAACACCAACACTACTGTAGGAACCAAGTGCCCTTTAAATAGGTCTACTCCCACTGTAGTGCCTGTTAATACTCCAAAACCTCAGAAAGTTGGAACAATAAAACCTGTTAGTGGTAAAACTCACATTAGAAAATGCAGGAAATCTAAGGACAAAACTAATGTTAGCAATTCTGATAATTTTATATGTGTATCTGCTAACACTCCGGAACAAATAGTTTCCAATGCATTGTCTACTGTTGTTACTGAAAATAGGTGGTCCAAATTGTTCTCTGGTATTTGGACTCTGGTTGCTCCAAGTATATGACCGGAGATCGCTCTCAGCTCAGAAATTTTGTCAGCAAGTTTCTTGGTACGGTTCGATTTGGAAATGATCATATTGCAAAGATAATGGGTTACGCTGAATGTCATATTGGGAATGTTATAATTTCAAGAGTGTATTATGTGGAAGGTCTCGGTCACAACTTATTTTCTGTGGGACTATTTTGTGATGCAACCCTAGAAGTTGCTTTTCGAGAGCATACCTGCTTCATTCGTAATTTGGAAGGGGTTGATTTATTGAAAGGTACTCGAGGGAATAATTTGTACACTTTGTCTCTACAAGACATGATGGCCGCTTCTCCCATATGTCTTCTCTCCAAAGCATCGAAGACTAAGTCATGGTTATGGCATCGACGGTTATCTCATCTTAACTTTGACGCTATTAATCATTTGGCAAAAAACGAACTTGTTCGTGGTCTTCCTAAACTTACATTTCACAAGGATCATTTGTGTTTCGCGTGTACAATGAGGAAAAGCACTAAGAAATCATACAAACCCAAGACTGAAGACACCAACCAAGAGAAACTTTATTTGTTGCATACGGATCTTTGTGGGCCAATGCGTGTTAAAAGTCTTAGTGGTAAAACGTACATCCTCGTCATTGTGGATGATTAGTCTCGGTTTACATGGGTGAAATTTCTTACAACAAAAAATGAGGCACCTAAATTCATCATCAGTTTTCTCAAGATGATTCAAGTGCGCCTCAACACTACTGTCCGACGCATTCGTACAGATAATGGAACTGAATTTGTGAATCAAATCATGCGTAATTGTTATGAAGAAGTTGGCATATCTCATGAAACATCCGTTGCTCGCACTCCACAACAAAAAGGTGTCATTGAAAGGCAAAATCACACACTTATGGAAGCTGCTCGAACGATGTTAATTTACGCAAAGGCTCCATTGTTTTTATGGGCAGAAGCAGTATCTACAGCAGTTTTCACCCAAAACCGGTCACTAATTCGTAAATGCCATGGTAAAACACCTTATGAGCTTCTACATGGAAAAGTACCAGATCTATCATATCTTCATGTATTTGGTTCTCTTTGCTATCCAAATAATGATAGTGAAAATTTGGGAAAACTTCAACCAAAGGCTGATATTGGTATTTTCATTGGTTATGCACCCACAAAGAAGGCATACCGAATCTAAAATTGTAATTCTCATAAGATCCTCGAAACTATGAATGTTGATTTTGAAGAGCTGACGGCAATGGCTTCTGATCAAAGCAGCTCCAAACCCGCACTTCATAAAATGGGACCCAGTAACATTAGCTCTGGTCTTGTCCCAATCAACCCTTCTTCATCATCATTTACATCACCTTCTAGGAATGAATGGGATACGTTGCTTTAAACATTCTTTGATGAATTATTTACTCCTCCAAGTATTTTTGCTCCAAAACCTGAGGTAATAGCTCCGGTTACCGAAGTGGTCGCTCCAGCAACCGAAGCACAATCAGATACGTCTACACCTACAATTGGTCAAGATATACCTTCAACGAGTAATTATCAACCAACAGCCGAATCAACTACCCATGTCATGCCTATCGATGATGAAGAGGATGATGATGATCACGATTTGGAATTCGCTCAAATGCGTGAACTTCCATTCTTTAGTGTACCTATTCCCGACCATAATCAAGCCGGGTCGTCCACCTCAGAGGAACCTCCTACTACGGTCTACTCCAATCCACGGATTCGTGAACATGACAGCAAGTGGACAAAGGATCATCCTATAGATTCTATTGTTGGTGACCCCAATCGTCCGGTATCCACACGAAGTCAGTTACAAGAAAGTTCAATGTTTTGTCATTTTGATGCTTTTCTCAGTGAAGTTAAACCTAAGACGTGGCAACAAGCATTTACCCAATCTTGTTGGGTAGAAGCCATGCAAGAAGAACTTAATGAATTTGTACGTCTTGTAGTATGGGAACTTGTCCCATGCCCGGATCAAGTGTAGTTACTCACTTTGAAATGGGTTTACAAGGTGAAACTCGACGAGTTAGGCGGAATTTTGAAGAACAAGGCTCGACTAGTAGCTCGTGGGTACAAACAATTATTGGGCATCGACTTTATGGAATACTTTGCACCTGTTGCCCATTTGGAAGCTATTAGACTATTCCTTGCTTATGCATCCCACATGAATATGATCGTCTATTAGATGGATGTGAAGACGGCATTTCTTAATGGTGAAATCAAGGAAGAGGTCTATGTTCAACATCCGGATGGTTTTGTGAATTCTAAATATCCTAATCACGTGTACAAGCTTAAGAAGGCTCTCTATGGGTTGAAGCAAGCTCCACGCACATGGTATGATCTATTGTCACAATTCCTCACGTAAGGCTTCGCTAAAGGCAAGGTGGATCCCATGTTGTTCATTCAGAAATGAGGTAAAGATATGATAATGGTACAAATATATGTTGATGATATTATATTTGCTGCCTCGACCCAAACCTTATCCGATGAGTTTGGGACACTCATGTCTTCCAAGTTTAAGATGTCAATGATGGGCAAGGTATCATTTTTCTTAGGACTTCAAATATCTCAGAGTCCCCGAGGCATCTTTATCAATCAATCCAAGTATGCCCTTGAATCTCTTAAAAAATATAAGATGAAATCTTGCGACCCCGTGGATACTCCAATGGTGGAACGAACTAAGCTTGATGCAGATCCACATGGAGTTGCCGTTGATCCGCCACTTTATCGTGGAATGATCGGTACCCTTCTGTAAATCCCAGCTAGTCGACCTGATCTTCAATTTGTTATATGTATGTGTACTCGGTATTAAACTAGGCCTACTGAGTTACACTTAGCCACTGTTAAACGGTTCTTCCGGTATCTTAAAGGAACCATTAATCGGGGACTTTGGTATTCAAAGGACTCTTCAATTGCACTAGTGGCATCTGCATATGCGGATCACGCGGGTTGTCAAGATACAAGGTGTAGCACGAGTGGAACTTTGCAACTACTAGGAGATCGACTGATCAGTTGGGCATCTAAAAGGCAGAAAAGCGCTGCAATTTCAAGTACAGAAGTAGAATACATAGCTATGTCTGGTTGCTGTGCTCAAATTCTTTGGATGAGATTGCAATTAACCGACTATGGTCTAGGTTTCAACAAAATTCTGATGTACTGTGACAAAAAAAGTGCAATTTCCTTATGTTGCAACAACGTTCAATTCTCCCGGTCGAAGCATATTGACATTCGCTACCACTTCATCAAGGAGCAAGTGGAAAACGGAGTGATCGAGCTTTACTTTGTCCAATCTGAGTATCAATTAGTGGATATTTTCACGAAGGCTTTAGATCGCGCTCGAATGGAATTTTTAGCCGACAAGCTAGGTTTGAGAACATTCTCGCCCGAGACTCTAAAGGAATTGGCAGATGAAGCGAAAGAATAGTGGTGGTAAACTATTCTCCGTATCCTTGGTGATCATCTGTATATATTGTTTATATTTTTATCCACAAAAACTAAATACAAAAATATAAAACCATATAAAAACCATAAAAATTGAAATATTTAGAAAAATCCAAAAATATTTTTACTTTATTTTTCAAAGGCATGTCTTTTGGTACGATAATATTTACGGTCTTAGAAATGTCGATTAATATTGACACGGCGCCTTAAATAGAGTTCGTACAAAAGTTGTAAATATTTCATAAAACATGCCTATATGGCTTGTAGTTATTTCAGACTGCAACCCGGTTTTCATATTTAAGTCAAGTATTTCTTATGAAAGCTTTGGCTCTCAACGGGAATTAATTTTCTCGTGCAAGGTTTACTTTAAAACCTTGTAAGGGATCAAGTTTACTTTATAACTTGTTCTAACACAAATCTCTGTATGCATCAGTGCATTTATTTGTTAAAACAAGAGAAATCTTGTTTTTATGAAGTTATCATCTCTACGACCATAGCAGTCTACTATTGGTATCTACATACTCGACGATGCGACTACTCAAACGACGCCTACAGCTCTTTCAATAAAACAGGGTCAACAATTGAGGGGGAGCAATTGTCAAGCATTCAGAATCTTCGATGCCGAAAGTGCCAAGTTCACAAATTGGTGTCAAGACAACGATACCGATCGTACATGTGGTGTCAAGAGATGACTTCAGACGTGACGAGGCGACCAACATTTTCCTAAAAGAACCATTTGATCTTATCGTATGATATTCTCATCAATCAGGTCCAACCTTGTCAATTTATTCTAATATGGTAAATCTGTGATCATTTTACAAATCGATATCATATCTCACAAATTGGTATCATGAAGATAAAACGGACTTGCATTTTTCTTCCAAAAAACTTTGTTAAAACTTCATTAAATTAATTGATATCAAAAATATCGGTTGGGTTAATATTTTTAATATGGGGGAGAAAATGTGATTTAATATGGGAAATGATTAATCAAAAATGGTTTGACTTAACGCGATAGCCAATCCCAACATGCGCGAAATGTTTTCGAATATCGCGGCATATGTTAAGGGGGATCAAAATGGATTTGTATTTCAAAATGGATTTCATGGTGACATATACTTACCCTAAACCTATTTATTTCACGGCGATGAAGATTGTGGTGTCATAGGATGGCAGGATAGGTTAAGTCCAATGATTCTTCCAAAACTGGAGGAATCTTCCCAAGGACATTCCATAGCTAGAAATAGTAGTCCTTAGGAAAGATGGGGAAAGATTGTGAACGTAGCTGAATGCCGACCAAGTACTTAAGTTAGCACTGGAATAATCACAACAAGGTGCTAGTTATGACGTATTGGTAAGCATTAAAGGGGTTGAAGAATGAAAAAGAATTGTAAAGATAAAGGGTCTAAAGAAAGAAGCCTTCCTTACAACCTTAGACAGAAACCGGGTCAACACATATGCTATTGAGATCATTGTTTAATGATTCTTGATATTGAAGATAGACATCATGGACCTAGTGATGCAATGCACAACCCATCCCAGCTAACTCAGATATCTATCAAAAGTTATTTGTTTTATTCACACGGAGACAACACATTATCTATTGATTTATTCACTCCGAATATATTGATATTGAAAAGGTGACACTCCTCTCTAGCCTACGATCACTAAAATCCAAAAAGCACGATCGAGTCTAGAGCCATTTGTGATCATCAAATATCTCATTAGGACACACTTTCATAATACCTTGCTTCTTCACACACTGTGAAAAGTAATAAAGATCTTAAGAGTCCTACGCAAAATCTTCATGATCTTGCCCGAACATCCGAGTAATATGAAAGTATTTACAATGAAGATGGAAATCCTTCTTGAGCGAACATTCAAAAGCTCATGGTATGTGACTTGTGCGATTCTTTATGAATCAAACTTGTGATCATTGGAAAGCAACAGTTGTTTAATTCTTAATTGAATTTAAACACGTTCCAGACCTCTACGCAATATCTCAGTGATCTTGCCAGAACACTCAGAGTGACATCCTAGTGTTCACGGTGATGAGTGTAAATCCTTCTAGTGTTAACCTCAAACAGCACTTGGTAGGTAAATTGCAAGATTCTATATGAATCAAGCTCGTGACAGCTGGAAAGCAATGATGGTGAGATTCTTTAATGAATCAAACTTCTTCCAGGAATCGGAATTGACGGCTTCAATCATGCGGATAATTTTATCCAAATGATTCACTCTTTACGTTCGCAGTCAGCTTTGGATGGTCGAGTAAAAAGAACGGGTTTACCCGCGAAATCTTGTCAAGGAGAATTTTAATTAAATCTACCTGCCACAAGTACGATATTTTATATCGTCCAACGGTCTTCACCGACCGGAGGTAAAATGATACCGAATTAGAATGAAATGTTCAAAGCCATTTCGTTCGTGTCTACTTATGTTGCGGCAATTGAAGACGGTGGCATTACGGAATCCGAGAAGAAGTCGTCCCCGCATGCTTCTACTTTATGCACTTAATACTTCATCTAATTCTAGAAAGCCTAAAAGTCAAGTATTCCACTGTATCAAACTCTAAAGCTTTCAAGAATTACGAAGGTATAAGTATGTGGGACATGAAGTCGTGAAGAGGTGAATATCACAAGTGATGGATGCACAAGATCAAGGAAAGAGATTAATGCTCAAGATTGATATCAAAGATCACATCAACATGTTCACCAGAAAAGAAAGACGAAGACTACGAGCTCAAGACAAGCATAGTACGCTAGGTTTATTTTATTATTGTAACTTGTGTAACGCCCTTGTTTGGAGTGACCTCCCTTAGGGGGAGATTGTTGGAAATACGTTTTACGTATTAGAAAGGATCGGTCACTCCAACAATAGTCTAAGAAGTAGCTCGTAGTTGAGTTATCGTAATAGTAAACAAAAAAGGCCAAGCTAAGCCTACAACTTGTGTAGGTCGGCGGCCCAATGTAAGCCCAAGCCCATGTCATGGGCTTTGGTATATAAACCCTCTCCTTAGTTGGAGAGGGTGTTGGTTCACATAACTTTACACATAGTAAAAGGTGTAATCCTTTACTTTCTCTCTCTAAGTGTGTGTGTGTTCTCACCATCTTTCTATCTCTTTCTATCTCTAGATTAAGCATAGATTTACAACATCCTACACGAATGACTATCAAACCGAACTAGTGTGCTTGAACTCTTCGAACATCAAACGTCCAAGTACTACTCCTTAACTCTCTTCGATCTCGAAACTGCTAACCAAGCTAACCTAAACTCGTCTTCAACAATAGAACTCAACTTCGATATGAACCGAAAACTACAGCTTCTGAAGAACTAACTCCACTGCTCGTTACACGAACTGCTAAAGCCTTAGAACCTCGTAAAACGTCTACTCAACAACTTGATCTAACTGCAACAAACTAAACTGGTCCATCTCTCCATTAATTCTACTCATACTCTTATATCCACTCATTAAGAATCAACGCAGAACGAATGTGAACAATGATGTAAAACTGCATTCAAGATCATGAATTAAATCGCAACCAATATCGAAGTCATAACAACTTCGTAATAAACTTCATGAATAGGAACGGTAACTCAAGATCATGCATCATCCAATCACGAACAGTAATCAAGCTATTTGCAGAATTTAGAGAGGATCGAGATGAAGTAAAAATGGAGTTTTATTAATATGATGTTTACGGTTAAAAATCTATTACTAACTATCATAACTAACTAACAGTAACTGGAATTGAGAATGTGAAGGTATGTGAAACAGTGTGTGTGAACACACAGTAAATTAAGAGGGAAAATTTTACTAACTAACTACTATGTGCAATTTACACTACAACTATGTTAATCATGGATTCACTAATAACACCGGTAAAAGATCCGGAGGTCGGGGAGGATAGAAGTGTTGTTTAGCCATTTTAGTGAGAGAAACAAGAGAGAATAAAAGTGTATTTTATTCTAGAGAGAGAAAGGTAAGACAAGAAATGAAAAGCCTCACCCCTCCATGGAAGTATGGAGGGGTTTATATAGCCCGGGACTTGGACTTTACATTTGACAATATTAGTCCCTGCAAGTCCCGGCTATGAAACTAATGTAATTCCGTTAGTCGCACACATTTTAAGGCTAACAATCTTCCCCCAATGTGGTGACATACGGAATTACTTACAATGTTCCTAACAAATGCAAATACAACAAAAATATGACAGTATTAAGTTTGTTTCCAATGCTGAGGATGACACCGTTGTCTTCAAGTCTTCTAGAAAAACTTATACCCCAGTTTGAATCCTCTTTGTCTTTGCTTGTTGAGGAACCATTGTATCATGTATGAACTGGATTAACTTCCCCCCAATTCATACCACATGTCTTGAAAAGCTTTCTTCATAGACTTCTTTTTGACGAAGCTTCTGAATCAGCTTCCCCCCAAACCAATATCCCTATCTTGAGCATAACCTGTAGCTTGAGCAATCTTCTATCTTTGACATTTAAAGTGCACAGCGGAATTTTGTAGAGGAAGAAGTAAACCCCACCAAGTAACTGCTACCTTAACATTTTTGGTCTTCATGATTATGAGTTTGGGGGAACATGTAAGAAATCAGCAACAAATCTTCTCACGCTTGTAGAATGCTTCCCCCTGGAAGTTGAACTAAGTACTTTAGAGTGGGAAATAAGTCTCCAAAGTACACGTTCTTCCCCCATGATGGTGACGAACTCTCGGAAGCATCATCTGACGTGTACGGTCAAAATCGCGAGATGTTCTTGTCGAAAGTATGATGGTGACGAACACTCGGTAGCGTTCTTGTCAAATGTATGGTGGTTAAGAACACTCGGTAGCATTCTTGTCAAAAGTATGGTGGTTAAGAACACTCGGTAGCATTCTTTTCAAAAGTATGGTGGTTAAGAACACTCGATAGCATCATCTGACGAGTACAATCAGAATCGTGAGAAGTCCGTGTCTGAAGCAGTAATCTTTGTTGACATTCTGTAGCTCAAGTTGCTCGTGAGAATTGTTTGCTGATCACATCTCTACTCGTGTACTCTCTGGCTAAACTTACCAACCTCATATTCTTTCGGCTATCTGTAGTGACCACTGGTGAAGTAAAACCTGATATTCCAAACTTGAAACTGAAGTACAATCTCCCAAATTTGTTACTTACGCTTAGCACTTGTGTTGATTGAAGAATGGTGCAGAGAAACGTCTCTTAGAATCTTACACATAAAGAGAGAGGTATAAGATGTAGAACACCTCTTGAAGTATCCACAACTCCCGATGAGTGTGACACTGAGCACTACAACGTAACTCCTTAAGTGATAGTTGTCCATGTCGTCGACCATCCACCCCTTGACAGTGGAAACTAGATAAATAAAGTCTCAATCATAAATGCTGAAGCGAATCATCAATCGATAGAGGGGGTGAAAAGGCTCAATGATGAATTGAGTAGACGCCTTTGTGATATTCCACTTCACCTTCAAATAATAAATACCAAATCCACTTCGTAATCACTTGACATTACTTTGCCCGAATACTAGCCGTTTTTTGACAATTTTAGTGAATCTTAAAGGATCGTTTT
Organism: Glebionis coronaria; assembly: GCA_025667525.1. Lineage (NCBI taxonomy): Eukaryota > Viridiplantae > Streptophyta > Magnoliopsida > Asterales > Asteraceae > Glebionis > Glebionis coronaria. The sequence goes on from CM046877.1 coordinate 218,130,024, forward strand.
AGTGTTTGTTTGTTTTTGTCTTCGTGTCGTTAACTAGGGAACCAACGATGACTAGAGAAAGAGAGGTCGTCAACGTCGTCTAGTAAACTTGATTTTTGAAGCCCAAATCAATCATATACCCAACTGATGCGCGGATCGACCCGGCCAAAATCTTAAACTTTCATAACTTGTCAACCCAAAATTTGGCTCGGATCACATGAGGTTAAGTTGGGATTTTACTATTAACACGGCCCACTTCAAAAACTTAACATGATATTGTGGTCCAAACTAGCCCAAACTCATTAGCAGCCATCGAATGGCGAGACTAAAGCCCAGCTCAAGTGTTAGCAAAAATGATAACTGCCCAAAATATATCTAAACCAAATCATCAGTAATTAAAATAAATAACGCAAAAAACGCAAACTTAAATTAAGATTAAAATTAAAATAAATAAGGGGGAGAATGTTGTTCCTTTTTAATCCATAACACAAGATTCTTAGAGAGAGAAAGAGAAGAAAAGTAGAAAGAGAAAGTAGAGAGAGAAGTGGAAGGTTTACACTAAAACTATGTGTTTTATGAAATGAACCAACACCCTCTTTCACATGTAAAAGAGGGTTATATACCCACGAACCAATGGGCTTTCCATGGGCCGTGGGTTTGTGACTTGGGCCGGGCTTGGCTTAGTCTTGGGCTTACGCCCCTAACTTAGACAATATTAGCTTAAAGTCCAAGCCCGGTTTTCCCGACTAACCTATTACAATACAAGACCTTTTAATGACTAAGATGACCTATTACATTCTTGTTCGACTATATAAAATATAGGGCTAACAAACTACGTTACAAAATGAGAGAAAGAATTGCGGTTTTATAGCACAGAAGTGAAGTGGTAGAAACGGTTGATGAGTTGTTGTAGCGAATCAGCATTTGCCACGTGTCACAAGTTGGTGGGATTTTTAGAACGTGATACGGATCAAGAAACTAACAAAGTATGATTGTTTGTGGTAGTTGTTTGGGGATTCGGTGTTAAAATAGGGATGGCATTTATGGCTGTTGACTCCAATTATTGCTTAAAGTTATCTTCATTTGCCCATAAATGAGCCCATCAATGCTGAATGAAATTCGGATAAGATGCTGTGTTAAATGCCAATGATTGTAGTGCTGTATCTCGGCTCATTTAATTGCAATGATTGGCTGACTTAATGTTTTGATCTCGCCAGTAAATACTTGATAGACGCCAAGGATTGATTGTTGCCAATAAATGTTGTTGTATCTTCAATATCCAATTAATGCTGTGTTTTGACTTGAATTGATTGTAACCATGATTCCATCAATAATAGCTTATGATTAGATTCTGCTTCATTATTATTCCAAGGTTGAATCCATGTGATATAGTACTTTGCATTCTGATTGGTCATAAGATGTGAAATTGGATCAAGCAACTTTGGGTTTTGGCAGAAAAGGCCCTTATACTTGGCAAATTCTTGAAACTTGATAATAACTTTTGTAGCTTGCCATCTTTAGCCTTCCATCTTCTGAAATCAACCAATAATGCCCTTGATCTTTGAAGACTTGTCATCAATGGTCCTTCTTTTATCTTTTTTTCTTCAAAAATGAGCCTGAAAACCATGTTTGCATGAAAATGTATCATCTTACCTACACATTCAAAAACAACAAAGAATACCCCGTAATTCCATTTTATCACAATAAAAAGCTTGGTGTTTTTCTTGTGTTTTAGGGGTTCTATAGATATAATTGATATGAGATTTCACTCATATCAATATGTCAACTATGACATGTAAATATTATACTAATTTTTATAAACATCAATTGTTATATGATAAAAAAAACTTATTCTTATTATAACTAAACCACCAAAATGATTAAAAGCTCATTTGCATGTATTTGTGATGTTCATTTTGTCCGATAATGAAAGATTTTGCCGATTTACAACCTAAGGATATCAAAATATTACCTATAAGTATAATAAATAATATTTTCAAACATGTCATATGATTATTATTTTTAAGATAACAATTAGTTGGTAAAGAAAGAAAACAAAATGAATTAAAAAATTTGAAAAAAAAGTGAGATTTTGTTGATTTACAACCTAAGGATATCAAAATATTACCTATAAGTATAATAAATAATATTTTCAAACATGCCATATGATTAATATTTTTAAGATAACTATTAGTTGGTAAAAAAAGAAAAAAAATGAATTAAAAATAAATCATTTGAAAAAAAGTGAATCTCATATATCATACACTAAAATAACATTCACAACTTTTCTTTTTAAATTCAAATTTACTTGAGTGATTGGTTCATAAACGTACATTACTAATCATAATTTACCTAATTAAAATGATAAGAAAAAGAAAGACATTTTTATAACCTCATCCCCATTTTTTATCACAGCTATGACTTCAGATCAAACATATAAGGCCCATGATATCAAAATATATGAAGACCCAATTTTCAACTGCACAATTTAACCCTAGTTTTCTTGATGTTTCCTCCACAAAAACGCAACCTTATATCTCCATGACTCCATCTTCCTCAATACACATTGCTGTGTTTTTATTAGCCACAAAAATAACCCTTCCTCTCTAACACATACCGCAACCCAAATGAAATCACATCATCCTTCATCAAATAAATGATAAAACGAATCAACTTCATCTCTATTGGAGTATAATCTGTTTGAGGCTTCAACATCAAAGGTCTCGGGTAGGTGTCTTTTTGTCATGTTTGTCTCGTGTATTTTCTTAAACGAATCAAAGAAGAACAAAACAATCTTGTTTATGTTCTAAATTTTGGAGATTCGAATATTAAAGAAGCTTTCCTTCACATAGATCAATGATGAATATATTTCGTGTTTTTGTATCTGTTAACATTTATAGAAAAACACGAAATAAAAACTGAAGTCGTATAATCCGTTTCTATTTCGATTCTTGTAAATGATTGAAATGTGATAGTTTAGTTTGTTGTTGTTCCGCGATTGGCTTGTGATGATGAGATTAGCAGTTTCTGGATTTAATATTGTTGAAGTGATATAACTGGTTAGTTGGTTGTTTTCGGTCTGAAGAAAGAATATGTTTGCACATCTCAATGCTGAAGTTTATATAGCAAATCGTAGGCACATGAAAAGTCTTATCAAATAACATTGATGATAAAAGTCTTTTTGTTTTCTTATTATATTGATATGAAACTGCAGAATATACCTTCCATCTACCTATGTGATGATAAAAGCATGTAAAAGTGTAAGCAAATAAGCATAATTACTCCACATTCAATGATAGGACTGAATCTTTAGATATAATAGATATACATTAAAGCACGAAGTAAATACACTAATTAATATTAAATCTTAAAATAAAACTATACCATGTTCTTAATTATACATATTATACAAACCAATAAAACACATAAATATTTCTGCAATTTGTATGCCAAGTTGTTGGTTCAAATGGTTTTGAACCTATCAGAACCGGGGAGAACGGGTGAATCATACTAGATTCTAACAAATTTTTCAGTCAATCAAATCGTTATTGTTATTTTGTTTGCGCATGAACTTTTATTACTATGTATTCGCAGCTACAACGCGCGGGTATCCTGCTAGTTTTATCATAAGAGAACTAGTTTTGATGCACAAGACTTAAAAGAAAAAATTAAGTAATAAATTTTTTTGCGATTTTTTAAGAATATCTAACTTTTATATGTTTGATTATTTATTTATTTTATTATGTATCAGTAAATTAGTATAAACTTAGCTCAATTTTTATTTTTGGAATTACATATTTTTTTTGGTATTTTTATTCTAAACAGTTATATTTTAATTATTAATCAACAAACCATTTACATCAACATTGGACATACATAATTTATAAAATAATGATTTTATAATGCTTAATATTATTTTATAAATAGCATTAAACATTTAATACTTAACTAATTACGATACTCATGAACCCACGAGTTTTATATGATATTTTATTATGTGTAATATTAATTGATATTTATATAAATATTTGTTGCATAAAAGATTAGCTGTTATTTTCTAGATATTGTGTGTTTAGTAACACATAACGATCTTAAAAAATATATGTTGTTGTAATATGTAGAATGGGATGGGTTCTAGAGAAAACTTCATATCCGTAGAAAACTTGAAAAACAAATTACAAGGTACGTTTTGCCAACAGTCAAACTTCAAGGGTAGAAAATGTTAAATACGTAAACTAACTTAATACTAACCTAATAACACGACAGACTCCAATCACCACCACATGTTATCTTCTTCTACGGTTCCAACACCGCGACCGAGCCACCATCATCACCACTGCTCCGACCACCACTGTCCGACCATCTTCTTCTTTTATGCCGTCGATGTGCTCTTATCATCCCCTGCTCTGATTACTATGCTCCAGTACCGGTAGCACCCTCAAATCATCGACGGCAGTGGCACATTTTCACAAAGATAAGTACATCTATCAGATAATACAAATTATAACTAACTAATTGTATAATAGTGTAATTTAAAGCAGTAATCATATAACTATTAACATTTTTGATGATTTTCTGAAGGTTTATTGAATGATTATCATCATATAAACATGCATTTTTTCTAATATGGGAACAAATTTATGAGAAAAGATGGAAGAAAATATGTTAATTGAAGTTACACACCATATGTTTGATGAAATGTCTAAATGAAATTTACCATTGTTTTCTCGATTTTAATATCAAAATTATTATGCAAAATACACACATAACAGAAGCAGGGGCGGATCTACCTTGTAACCTGGGTATGCACGTGCATACCCTATGAAAATAGTTAGTAGGGTAAAAGGAAAACTGTTTTGCCAAAAGTTAGTATAAAACACAGTATAAATATGTGAGTGCATAACCTCCAAAATACTAAAAAAAATTTAGTGCATACCTATAGATTTCGAGAAAAGGAAAAAATCAAGAAGAGAAAAAAAAACTGAAACTGTTGTGGCTGCACGACATGAAGAAGAAGAAGACGACATTGAAAGTCAAAACATTAGTAGGTTTTTAATGTACTTATTGGGCCTTGTGCGGTAAAGTTAAGTTAATTACCTATAACTTCATTTCCAGCCCATTAATTTGCATTTAAAGCCCAACCTATTCTTGTGCATTGAAACCTACTACGATAACTTTGCACATATTAATTTTAACACTTTATTACAGTTGTAAATTGAAATATTCATCAATTTGTAAAATTGACTTTTCACATGTTTCTACATTTTCATTTCGTTTGTTGTTTATGTTTGAGTTCATCACAGTAATTGGAATATAAGAAATTAACATTATCTGCCATTATAACATATTAGGTAATGTGTAATAGTTGGATCAAATAACGAATGTAGTTTTGTATGACCTAAATTTGATAAAACCATATCAATTGTTCGCTCGGATACAAACGAAAAAACAACCGCAAATTTTTTGAATCTAGAAAAGCCCGACCCAAAAAACTTGACCCAAAAAACCCGCAAAACCAAACCTGAAAATCCAATTTAATAAAAATCTCTACTTTAAATGTGCATACCCTATTCCGAATTCCTAGATCCGCCACTGAACGGAAGCACACACCAATTGCAGAGCCAAATTAATATCAGATCAAGAAAAAAAGTCAATATTCATATCAGATTTGGCACATAATTAACATTCAAATTGCACATGCCCTAATCTTTTCACATTAGTCGTTTTTTACTGATTTATAAATGATATACTTAAAGATCTTAATTTTCGGGGATTGAATTGGTTCGCGAACACTTAACAAGAGATGCCAAAAAGAAGTTGAAGATCCAAAGAGTTGTAAGTTATATCTCGGTGCTATTTTACAAATAAGGAACACGTTGTTAGTTTTTCTTAGGGTGCAAAAAAGGGCAGGTGATGAAGTGTTTTAGTACGTGTCGGGTTCAAGGTACTTGTTTTAATCACCACAGCTTAAGTTCTTTATCAACAAAACAATTCGACCCGGTACCTTTTTAGCTAAATTATCTGATTTACCCTGTTTAACCAATAGCATATTGAACCGCTCACTAAATGGGTCGAAATGATACATTTTGGTGCATGCTAAACATAGAACATCAGAAAATAAATAACTACTCGGTATTACTAAATGTAGATATAGATCACAGACTAGAAAGAATTGTTATAATACAAACAAGTTTTGTTTGTAAATGCATACAGAGTAATAGTTTTGTTCTTGTGCATCATTGGAAACATTGTTTTGTTGATAAAGAACTTAAGCTGTAGTGATTTCCTTTTTATTAGAACACATCAAGACATTAAGTTGCCTTTTAACATAGTCCACTCATTGCCATGTTATGTATTAGATCCTGTTTGAAAAGTGAATATAATGCATACATTGACAGATTCTACTTTTGGCAATCTGATTATTCAGCGCCATGTAATCGGTTTTTATACTCATTTTCATACTAGTTGCAACAAAGCTGATAAACCTAGGTAAGATTAAAATATTATTTCTTATGAAAATCATATGTTTAGTTAAGGATATGTTTGATGGAGACACGAGTTTGATATATGACGAATATTAGATTTATGGCATCTGTTTTGTTAAATTCAAGGCATTAGTTTGGTGTATGTATACTTTCAGATGAAATTACATCTGATTTTTTAAATTAAGGCATGATTTTGGTGTATGAAAAAATATAAGATTTAAGGCGTATATTTTTTAAAATCAAGGCATCAGTTTTCATGTATGTACACTATTACATCTGAGTATATAGTTGTTATAATTAAGGCATGTGTTCGCTAGAATAAAAGCACGTCATTGAGTAAAGCATATGCCTATAAACGTATAGTTCACCATACCTAAATAAGGTCATAGCATCGATCAACGAATATCATTAAGGCACATGTTTGTTTAAGTTAAGGCAAATCGTGTTTGCTTGTGTGTTTGTTTGTTTGTTTGTCTAAGGCGTATGTGTTCGCTTGCATCTGTTTTAGTAAATTTGTTGCATATGTATATTGTGGTTTGGTAAATTTTGTTGCATCTGTTTTGCCAAAAGTTGTTGCATCTCTTTATTAATTTTTTGTTGCATCTGTTTTACCAAAATTTGTAGCATCACTTTATTAGTTTTTTGTTGCATCTGTTTTGCTAAAATTTATAGCATCTCTTTATTAATTTTTTGTTGCATCCGTTTTGCTAAAATTTGTAGCATCTCTTTATTAGTTTTTTGTTGCATCTATTTTGCTAAAACTTGTTCCATCTCTTTATTAATTTTTTGTTGCATATGTTTTGACAAATTTTGTGGTTCATAAAGGTCTAACTATTTACACTTTAGCTTTACAGCTCCATTAAAAATGCAGTTCGTGCGGGGTTAATGGATAAAATAGGACAATTAGTCGACCTCGAGATGAGGTTTTGCTCATTTAGGCATGTTTAGATTGCTATCTAAGCCTAAGTCAGGCTAGAGCTTTAGCAATAGGGACAAGGCATGTTATTAAACGAGTCGAGCTTAGATAATCCAATGTAAAATAAACTGAATTTGAATACAGAATCTTAATGTAATAATCCTAAACACGTACACGCATGGAAAGAATTAGAACTATGTAAAAATGTTCCCAATTCATTTTTTTTAATTTGCTTGTCGTTTTTTATATAACAATTCGTTTGATAAAGGGAGTTTGGCTATGAGTTTTGTGAGTTATTATCTGGTCATAATGTTCACAGGTCCTAGACAGTTAGATTTAATCCTTGTCCCCTTTCTAGACCAATAGTACCTTCTTTGTAAATCTGGTCTTTGTTGCTAGTTTAAACGCAAGAAAAAGTTATTCGGTTTGGTGACTTTTTTTGTTCAGTGTTTTTTTATTGTTATGATCAGGAGGTGTAGAATCAAAAGCTAAAGCTACATCATGTGCACATTTCAGAACAATGAATAATAAAATTATAAGGCATATGTTTGTATAATTAAACGACACACCTTTGATTAAGGGCATGAGTTCGTTTAAGGGGTATGTTTTTATGAGTTAATGGCACATGTATATGTATGTATGATTAAAAGGGCATATGTTTGTTTAAGTGGAATTTTTTATAAATTAAGGACGAATATGTACCTGGTATCACCGGACAGAAGAGGTTATTTTCTTATTAATGTTTGTTTATATCCACAAGCACTTATAGAATAATTTACGTTAGTGATGCAAGTGTTAAATAAAATTTACTTTGTGTTGCAGCATTACGATGGATCCCCCTCTTGTATACGAACCTATATTTTTATAGGAAAATAGGAGGCCGATGATATCTGGTCAAAGAATTATTGAATCTAATATGCCAAAGTCTACAATGTATAAATTTTTCTATAACTTATGAATATGCATCCTAATTTGTTGTTTTATTTAGGTAATCACGTGACTTTTAAATATGTTGCTCATGTCTGCAGTGGTTTAAAGTTTTTTTGTTAAAGTTCTTTCTCTCTGTCATTTCAAGCTGGAAAACGACGTCTTACTGAAACTTCCACATCATCTTCAAGGTATACTTGTATTGGAATTGTTATTATTAAAGATCATGCTCATTCTGGTGTCAATTAGTTAGTGTGTCTTTGTATATCCACTGGTATAACAGTTCCTATGATTATAGTACTTATCATAACTATTACTAAAACCATAGCCAATAATCGTATTCAAGGAGACAAATAAAAAAGAAGGTGTATCTATACCAAACACAAGGGAATGGGATGACTATTTTCTTATCCACCAAGCATAAATCTAAAGACATTTGGGTTCAAGAGCTCTGCAACTCAGAGCATATGACGTTTCATCAAGCTTGAATGCACATCATACAAAATTATGAGTTGAAACGGCCGTTAGATAGGGATTAGCATAATTTTGTTCTTATTTGCATGTACTATTTTTGTCATGTAATTGTTAATCACATATCATGTCAGAAAGATCCAACTATTCATGATACTCTTTGTGCTGGTTCACATGTGTAATTTATTGTTCCTCTTTCTTCTATATTACATCGTGTTACTTCACGGCATCCATTTGTTTTGCTCACGGCATCCGTTTGTATGTTTACGGCATCCGTTTGAGTTGCTTTTATGCATCCCTTTGTATAATAGTAACGATACTTGTATTTTAATGAAAAGTGCAGGCGATTGAAAACTTGTAGTGTGCCAACCTCATCCAACATTGAAATTTACAGATGCCATAAAACTGCACACAAGCATGCTACTTTACACATGACACACAATTTGTTTCCAACATTAGAAACACAAGAGATTACATAAATGCCACACAATGAAATTGAAACTCACATGCAGGGGACATACATTTACATAACAAAAAATATATATTGTATATATCAGTATTAGACAATGCACTACAAAATATGGAAACAAAAAAAAGGAACTTTACAACCAGAAATCTAATAAAAATAGGGATACATACTAAAACATCATTGTTGCATCAATGTTTATGTCAGCATACTTCAAAGGATATTGACCGTTATAGCACGATACGAACTGAACAAGCCTCCTTGATGACAACACTTTGAAAATAATGTCATTCTGTAGACACAATACACTGATCATGCATAGCCAAGCAGTTTCTACAAGTAACCATGCTAGTTTCAACAATATGACAAAATCTTACTTAGCTTGGTGATGCTCATTTATTTCCAAGAACATATGTTTTATAAGCTCCTCTAAAGCTTGTACCTCTGATCTAGCGCCTTTGATATCTTGTTCCTTTTGGTCATCTTGTACAGAATACACAACTGTTCTAAACATTCGTCTGAATAAAGACAGTGTTATAGTTCTCTACTTGTCCTTGAACCTGATCCATTCCATTTGGCTTAATTTTTTTTTTCAATACAGCGTCACACACATAAAAGACCCACAACGACTATGTTACACACCCGGCTGACACACAATACCCCACACTAACCCTCGCATCAGTAAAACAAACCACGTAGTGTGGCTCGACCCATGGTTTTCAATAAACAAACCGCTTCATCCTCATCAAATACATTGCCGCTCAAAACTGGGCCTGGTGCATAATAGACACTAACATCTGTTGTGTACATTTGAGCGTAATGCGTATAACCTTGTCTTCCTTTTTTGCTCGAATCATGGCTCCAGGTATACCATGGTTTTAAGGGGGAGCTTGTATAGTCGGTGTAGAGAAATCCAAAGGGGGCATACCTGTTAATTAACCTTGAAAATTTAGGTTTCATGAAAAGTAACTTTTTCATAAATAATTAGACCATTCATTATGTTTCCGCAAGTAAGAAAACTTGTAAGAAAAATACATTTTCACATGACAAAAAATCTCGTCTTATAAATAACGACTTGTGAGAATCTATATCAAAGACAATAAAAAGGCAAGGAAGTAAATTACCTCAACATAACATTGAACCATTGACAACAAGAAAACTCAACCTTAAATGATATAACATGCGTACTAAAACGTATGATACATATACGATTTGTGCCCAAAAATGGTGGATCACACATATAATATTTAGTTCACATTTGATCAAACACCTTGTGTGCTACACTATTAAACCTGAATTTATCATATTTTAGATCAGAAAAGAAAGATACAAAACAAATTATTCTAAATACAATAAATAATAATTAATGATAAGTGCTAACACTAAATATAAAGTTTTCTTTAACTTACTTTCAAACCTAGATGATGAATCTGACTAGTTACGTGAATCAAAATGACGATTAACCGTGGGGAATGATGGTGAATGATGAAAATGATGGTACAAAATCTACCTTAATATGCCGGAGATGATCTCCATCGCTGTCCAGAACGTCGGAGATGATCTCCATCGTTGTTCAGGACGTCGGAGATGATATCCATTCTCGTTCTGTCGCTGGAGATGATATCCATCATCATCGCCAGATGAAGTAAATGATGCTTCTTGGTGTTGAACGATGGTGTATAACTGTATATGGTTGTGGTAGATATGGTTCTGGTGGGGAAGAAACACGTAAACAAAGAAAGAAGAAAAAGATAAAATGAAAAAAAAACGGGTGGAAGTTTGAAAATTTTGCAACATTTACCCAAAAGAATAAATAAATTACATTCGGCCCCCTATAGTTTTTGCGAAAAAAAGAAAGGGAAAAGGCTTTTGATCCAACGGTTGGGAGGAGGTTTTCTAGGTTTTCTTTTGAGAGAGGTTTTCTTTTGAGAGAGGTTTTCTATCGATCCCATCTCTATGTTGAATACCGTCTATTTATTTTCATCTCACATCGATGTTTGAAATCCTGCATTCATTTAATATTTATATTCATGTAAATAATAAGTTACGTAGATTGCATTGCTTGACTTTGTTAATTGTCAAAATAGAAATAGATAATAATTTGTATTTTTATATGAATATTTATATCATGTGATTTGTTGGTTTTTTAATATAACATATATGTTGTACTTTTTAAAATATAAATTCTAAAAGGTACCAAGTTTAAGGGGTATTTTGCTTATTTTATAAAATTACTAAAAAAACGGAAATTGTTTTATTTACATTTAAGTCCATCTATTTTATTTAAAATTTAACCACTATAATTTTATTAATCCCTTCTTTCTTTTTTAAGTTTTTATTTTCACAAATTTGACATATATATTTTTGTATGTTTTCATCAATTTCTTTCATCAAAATTTTTAATTTTTACTTTCAATTTTTACTTCTTTTACCAATCACATCGCTTGATTTTGCCAATATATTAAAATAAAGTCATTTGATTGGTTCAATTATTTTTTACAACCTCCACTTTTTAATAAAATTCTCAAATAATCTAATTCTTTTATTATACTAGCATCGTACCCGCGCAATGCAGCGACGAGTAATAAGTGACGATTTTTTAGCAATCGATTTAACGATAAAATGTAAAAAAGTTAAATTAAAATAAATAAAATCACTAAAAATGAAAAAAACAAAAAATTTGTAAATATATCAAAATAAATGTTGAATTAAAAAGAGATTTAAAAAAAAATGGTGAAATTAGATTATGAAAGAAATAAACGTGTTAAAAGATATCTCAATTTAAAAATAAAAATAATTTTTTTAATAAATTATTAAAAAGTTGTTACAAAAGTTTTTTACAAAAGCTATGGATGGTTAAGATTTGAAATTAGGTTTGTATTAAAAATGATCTAATGGTTAAGTTATTAATATGTTTATCGTAATTTTTGGTTTGGAGTTATAATGTGTATATGCACCCTTTGTATATTAGTATATAATAAAAGTATAGATACTCCTTTCGTCCCATAATAATAGTCCACCGACAAAAAATACGTATTTTAATAAAAACATCACTTTTTCTTCTTTCTCTCTCTTTTTAACACAAATAAAATTTTACCCTTAACCAATTAATTTACAACTTCTTTATAGTTTGTAATAATACATTCAATTGAGGGTGATATAGTAAATTTAATTTACATTTCTTATTTATTTTTGGACTGGACTATTAATTCGGGACGTCTAAAAATAGTTTACTGGACTGTTAATATGGGACGGAGGGAGTAAAAGATTACGAAAAGTTTACACGCAACGACTTGTATCATTACCTTTTATATAATCGTAAAATTAATTTTTTGAAAAGTAATATTTGCGAATCTACGGGTTATAACAAATGTTTTGAAACCCGGTTCGACCCGGCCGGTTCAACCGGTCGAACCGATTCCGGTCTAAAAAACGGGCTAAAATAAACCGGTTCTTAGCTAATTGAGACCCAGTGTGAACCGGTGGGTTTTTAGAAACCCGGGTTGACCCGGGTGGACAAAACCGGCCGGATTCCTTTATTTTTATTTCTAGTTTTATGTTTAAAAGTAACCTAACCCTATCTTTTATACTAACAGCCTCCATTCCAAGTCTCCCTTCATCTCTCTCTATTCAACAAAGATCAGATCTCCTCCCTTCATAAAAAGAAACCATTTCCAGTGATACAAATCACGAAATGAAGAACATAAATTACAAAATAAAGATTATTTTTTAATCACCAAACCTCATACCTTGTAAACAACCATCATTTCACCTATCACCTAATTCCAGTGAAACAAACCAATAAACACCAAATTGGATTGAATGAATCTAAATAAATTTTCACAAGCAAAATCTCAACGGATTGATTAATGGCGTATTGAATTCGATGCTTTGAAAGTGGTTGCACAATTATGGGTGATGGGTGGAGGGATATTAGGCAATATTGTTTGATTAATTTTTTGATTTATTGTTCTAGGATTCGTTTATAAGAAAAAAAGGTTTGGTAATGGTACAAAACTGTTGATAAGAGTAGTGTTTATGGTTAAAAGAAAAGGGTTTTGGTAACTGTACAAAACCGGGTCGACCCGGCGGTCGAACCGGTTGGCCCGGTGACCCGGCGACCCGGAAGCTTGGCCGGGTCGATCAATAACCCGGTTTTCAAAACATTGGTTATAACATTATTATGCATGAGTAGTAAACTTTGTCGTAAAGCTTCACTGTTTTAGATGCTCAAAAGAGAAATTTACGCAAATAATTGATATGTGACTACAGAGAAAAGATCCTCATATACCCTTAGTTTAGTATAGACTCAACCAACCAATTACAACAATCCATTTTATCATGTAACAAAAAAACTCATTTTTTTAAAATTAAATATCTCACAAACCGTTCATCGTTACGTAAAACAAAACATATTATCGCGACGAGAATTAAATCATCTATCTATCGAGGGGCACATATATATACTTTTGACGAACTTTTTTTCGACTTTTTTTCTTAAGTCACGTCTGGAGAGAATCATATATGATTCGTCATGAAACATATATGATTCTCAGAAAATCATATATGATTCATATCACGAATCATATATGATTTTCTGAAAATCATATATGATTCGTGACGAATCATATATGATTCTCTCCAGACATGACTTAAGAAAAAAAAGTCGAAAAAAAAGTTCATCGAAAGTATATACATGTGCCCTTCGATAGATAGATGATTTAATTCTCGTCACAATTGTGAATTTTTTTTTCGTTTGACGATTTACCGTTTGTGAGATATTTAATTATTAAAAAAGTGGCGGGAAATGGGTTTTTTTTTTAATGAGTGATTATGATTGGTTGGATAGGTCAATGCTAATTTAATTGTCTATATAGATCTTAACTCTGTGACTACATTTTAAAGTTAAGGCAAATAGTATAAAAAAATACTTATCTTATGTTAAAATTTAATTAAAGGTACTTAACTTTTTTTTTTCAATTTAAGGTGTCGATTTTTTTTTGCAATGTTAAGACAATAACAAATTTAAAGGTTATATATTAACGACCGTTTACTTTATTATTGTTTCATTAGTCCTTTATATTAACGACACTTTATAATAACCTCAAAATTCGTTTTTTTTACAGTTTTAGACCGTCTTATATCTTTTTCGTTTGATTTTTACCGTTTTCATTCGGTTTTTAATCGTTTTAGTCCGTTTTTTTGTCGTTTTATAGGTTTTACCGTTTTCGACCTTCTTTAATGTGTTTGATATCATTTACGACCTTTTTTTTACGGTTTTCGCCCATTTCTTGTCGTTATCGCCTATTTATTTTATGGACGAAAAAAAATAAATAAACCAAATAAAAACGTTCAGAAATGGTAAAAAAGAAGCTGAAAACGAAAAAAACAGACGAAAACATTTAAAAGCCGTAAAATGGACACAAACGGTCAGAAGGACTCGAAAACGTATAAAAAATGGACGAAACGGTTGAACACGGTAAACAACAACGAATGATGTAAAATGGACCAAACGATTAAAAACAAACGAAAATGATAAAAGTTAGACAAAAAAGGTGAAAAACGGTCTAAAACTGTAAAAAAAACGAATTTTGAGTTTATTATAAAGTGTTATTAATGTAAAGGACTAAGGATACCATAATAAAGTAAGTGATCGTTAATATAACCTTTAAATTTGTTAATTGTCCAACATTGCAAAAAAAAATCGATATCTTAAATTAAGAAAAAAAAATTAAATACTTTTAATTAAGTTTTGACTTAAAATAGGTATTTTTTTATGCAATTTACCCTCAAAGTTACAAGTTTAAAGCATGAGAGACCTCAAAATTATTAAAAATCCTAATATTCAAATCCTATGTAACTAAAATCAGAGACGGAGCTATGTAGTAAACTGGGTTGGCCATGGCCCACCTTAAACTTCTAATAAGTTTCTGTTTTACACTATACACTAGTCTAATTTGATTGGTCATTTGTGTTTGGCCCACCCATTTGTAACACACGAAATATGACAACCTAACATCCATGTATATACAAAGAGTTCATAACATATTTTTAATCATATAAGTATCAGTATTTTTTTGGTATATGCATTTATCAATTATTACATAATTTATACTTTTATACTCTAATTGATTTTCAAAAACCTATCATGAAATTTTCATTTACAGAATTTAGTTCCATTATGTTTATTTATCTTTTAAATTATTTTATTTTTTAAATCTTCTTAATTTTTGTCAATGTTAAGTTAGTGTAGAGTGTAGACGACTTATTTTTACTACCGTAACCATGTATACTTTGATTTTAAACCACCGCGTAGAAACACTCTTGTAGAAGATTTTATCATCGACTCTTATACATGGATATAACGTAGGAACAAGAACGTTAGTCTTATTTGGCTATTGGATTGCTAACTCGATTGAGGTTTGTACTAATCGTTTGTGTCGGAGCATAAGAATTGATGTTGTCCCAAAAAGATAATCTAGCGATACAACTTTTTTGTTCAAGTGTTAATTTTCGATTTGGCTCACCCAAGATAAAAAATCCTAGCTTCATCACTAACTAAAATGAACCAATTACAAATATTCAAGCCTCAAACTCTATTGAATCTTGTTAGCGTTTAACAACAAAATCTATTCTACTTATTTATTGTTAGCATTACAAAGAAAAAGAAATGTGTCTTGATGATAGGTGTGTAAACACCCATCCTTTTACCACTTAATTCTGGCTAAAACAAGACCAAAACACGTATTTAATATCAATTGTTTGGAATTATGCGTGGTTTTTGTGTTTATTGTGTTTTCAGAGCTAACCGGATGAATATTAAAGAAAACATGGGATTGCACGGGATTTATCAAGGAAAAAGACTCAAGATAAAGTCTATCGTCCAAGAGATGCAAAAGATTTGAAGTCACTGGGCCTATTCGAAGATTTATTGAAGAAAAGGACTAAAGACGGAAGATTTTCATAAATCGAAGAAACTCGAGTCTATTTAACGAAGAAATTAAAAGACGAGTTGGATTTAATCGACGACAAATCCCGAATCAGAATCGAAAACGTCAACTTTTCTGAAAAGACGAGAAGACAAGAAGAAAGGGAGAAAGCCCACTCACCAACCAACCACTAGGAGTATAAATAGTTTTTCCCTTCACACAATTAGGGAGTTAGTTCATTTTTTTCTTTTTTCCCAGGCCTTGTTCGTTCCATCACCAACTCCATTAGGGAGTTTGGTGATTTTCATCTTTTTCTTTCAATCTTGTAATCATTGATCATTAACCTTGTTACTTTTCCATTAATTAATCCATTTCAATCTTTTCATTCATCTTGTTCATCTCCATTTTATTTGCAAGTTTCTAAGTTTCTTATTTGATTCAAGTTTGATTTCAAAAAGTTGTTGATTTAGCGTTTTTATTGGTGGGATTTATTACTTATGGTATTTAAATGATGTGTGTCTGATTTGGTGAAACCTTTTTGAGTAATTTGGTGTTTAGATTAAAAATCGTTTGGTGTCTGTTGTTACTGTTCTTCGCTGCCCAGAATATTCCGAACAAGACGAACTTTCCGAATAGTCGAATTTGTGTTTCCCTTATTCGGAATATTGGATATTCCGAATAGGGGTGTTTCCAATTTTGTTACTCGGAATATTTTTCCGAATAGCCAAGTTTTATTTTCCCTTATTCGGAACATTTTAATTTTTCCGAATAGCCTTATATTCCGAATAGCCACTATATTCCGCATAGACTTGATCTTTCCGAATAGGCATGTTTTTCCGAATGGGCATATTTTCCGCATAGATACATTTTTCCGAATAGGAGTATTTTCCGCATAAGCAAATTTTTCCGAATAGCATCATTTTTCCGAGTAGACATTATTTTCCGCATAGGATTCTATAT
Organism: Glebionis coronaria; assembly: GCA_025667525.1. NCBI lineage: Eukaryota > Viridiplantae > Streptophyta > Magnoliopsida > Asterales > Asteraceae > Glebionis > Glebionis coronaria. Next base: position 218,147,157 of record CM046877.1, read on the forward strand.
TCCGCATAGTACTCTTTTTCCGCATAGGACTTTTTATTCCGCGTAGGGATTTATTCCGAATAGGGAGATTTTCAGCATAGAGCATCTTTCCGCATAAGGGTGATTTTCAGCATAGAGTATTTTTCAGTAAGAGTATTTTTCTGCTTTATTATTTGATTGCTTTTATCTACTGTTTCCGGATTTAATCTTTATTCATTTCATTCATTTCATTTATTTATTTATTTAGAATAGAAAACCAAATCCACTTTTTATCACCAAGAACAAATCATTCCACTTTAAACTGAGATCAATTCGAGAGGATTCCGAGAAATAATCTGAACCCATATAAAATCAGTGTATCAAATGGCGCCGCTGCCGGCTCCTCTCGTTAAGATCAAAAGTTTTTTGTGAGAACTTGGATTTTGGGATCCGTTCCCCGTGAACGTTACTTTTTCATAAAAATTTTCAAAAACACTAAAAAAAAAATATAAAATTTTCAAAAATCCTAAAAAGTAAAAAACATAAAAACCAAAAATATTTTTGCTTTGTTTTTCTTTGTTCGTTCTTTTGCAGGTGTATGCGCACTCGATCCACGTCTTATCAAGAGCCCGAGCCTCTCGAGAACTTAGACATGGCTGGTGTACAAAACAACAATAACATACCACCTCCGAACAACAATAATAACAACAACAACCCGCCTTTCAACAACATGAATAATAACAACAATGAGCACCTTCCGGATAACCGCCCAATGATTGAATTGCTGCAAGCTCATGTCGATGGCAACATGGATCCAATTGTTATTCCACCAATTGCCGCCAACAATTTCGAGCTAAAGTCAGGCTTTATCCAGATGGTCTCAGCTCAACCATTCTTTGGACGAACCATTGATGACCCACACGATCACATCAAGAGATTTCTACAACTCACGAACACGGTCAAGTTCAATGGCGTTCCACAAGAAGTGATAAGGTTACAACTTTTTCCCTTTTCTTTAGAGGGACAAGCCCGGCATTGGCTTGCTAAGGAACCGTCACAGAGTATTCTCTCGTGGACGGATTTGGAAACAAAGTTTATCAACTACTTTTTTCCACCCTCTCGTACTACCGCTTTGCGGAATGAGATTATAACCTTTGAACAAAAGTACGACGAGTCATTCAGTGAATCTTGGGATCGCTTTAAAGATCTTTTAAGAAAATGCCCACAACATGGTTTTACCAAAGTTCATCAAATAAATACTTTTTACAATGGTTTAAGCATGAATGACCAAGATTCACTGAATAGTGCCTCGGGGGGTAATTTATTGGCTAAGACTTCCAATGCTGCTTGGGACATCATTGAGAACAAATCTCGTGTTCAAACCAAGAGTGTTAGGACCAATGTTGCTAGTGCTAGCACTAATGACAGCGACAAGCGATTAGACAAAATCACCACGCTTCTTGAATCGCTTGTCACCTACACCGTCAGCAACAACAACAGCAACAACGGCAAAAATGCACAAGTGAACGCTGTCAGCCAACCTTGTGAGATATGCGGTGGTCCCCACTCTTACACAACTTGTACCGCCACCCAAGATTACCCTGCTGAGAATGTGAATGCGGCATATGGCACCTACCAACAACCTGCTTATCAAGCTAAACCTCAAGGTGACCGTAACTTGCTTAGCTACCGCAGCAACAACTATCTTTCACCACCTGGTTTCCCTCCTACCAACCCAAACCAACAACAAAACCTTAACCGCTCTCCTCAACAACAACAACAACCTCGACAACCATACATCCCACCTCACAAGCAACAACAACCACCTCCACGTAACAATCAAGTCTACCAACAACCTGCTTACCAACCACCTGCATACAATGCTCCTCCTAACCAAGCCACCACTGCATTACACCAAGAGGTTGCAACCTACATGAGAACCAATGATGTGATAGTGGGAAATCTCCAAGAGGAAGTACGCAATTTGAAGGCTGATTTGGTAAAGCAAGGAAATGATTTGAGAGCTGATATGAGAAATACGTTGGATACCCAAACTAATGATCTGAGGAACATGATGGCTAGTTTCTTCAATGGTAATCAACCCTCTTCTTCGGGTACTCTTCCGAGTAACACCGTTGCGAACCCAAGAGGGGAGATGAAAGCAATCACCACTCGAAGTGGTAAAGGTACCAAGGAACCCGAGCTTCCTATACCTCCACCGGTGGTTGTGACTAAGGAGAACGAGTCACCTGCTCCTATTCCTCATCCTTCTCCTTCCCCAATTTCTCCACCTCTTCTTTCTACCCCTCCTCCACCCGTGGTTGTGAGTGATCCTATTCCTCTAAAGCCTTCCTCTTCTTCCAATATACCTTATCCTTCAAGGTTTAGGAAAGAGAAGCAAAACAGCAAGGATGATATTCAAGTTTCGAATTTCCTTAAAATGTTCAAAAAACTGAATTTCAATATCTCCTTCGCTGAGGCTCTCGCTCACATGCCCAAGTATGCCAAAATGTTTAAAGATCTTCTGAGCGACAAGGAAAAGCTCCTCGATATTGCCAACACCCAACTTAATGAGAATTGCTCTGCAGTGCTCTTAAGGAAATTGCCAATCAAGCTTGGTGATCCGGGTCGTTTTCTTATCCCTTGCAATTTCCCGGGAGTAGAGAATTGCATGGCCCTAGCCGATCTAGGTGCCAGTATTAATCTTATGCCTCTAAGTGTTTGGAAGCAATTATCTCTCCCAGAGCTAGTCCCCACCAAAATGACTTTGGAATTGGCCAACCGTACGGTTGCTTATCCAGTGGGGATAGCCGAAGACGTCATTGTAGGAGTCGACAAATTCACCTTCCCTGCTGATTTTGTTGTCGTCGACTACGAGATGGACCCACGTGTGCCACTCATTGTTGGTCGTCCATTCTTGAGGACCGGTCGCACTCTCATTGATGTTGAAGCCGGTGAGCTTATCATGAGAGTGGGTGACGATAAAGTAGTCTTCAACATGGGAAAGTTATCTAAACAGCCTTCTTCTTCCGAGAGTGTTAATTGTATTGACGTTCTTGATGAGGCTTGTGAAGAACACTTCAAGGATGCTTGTAAAAACATTCCTACCTCTCTTCCCAATGTTGAGACCGTTTCCTCTATCGACTCATCACTATCTCTCTTTGGAGAAAGTGATTTCCTTTGGAAAGATTTGGAAGCCACCTTGGAAGATGTGAAGAAAGACAATGACGATTCTACTGCCACTTGGGATGAAGACCTCAGTTTCATTGCAAACCTCCTCAGAGAAGACAATCCTTCTCCTCCATCTCCCACTGTTATTGCTATCGAGACTCCGACTTCGAATACGCCTCCCGTCGACAATCCTCCGGATTTGGAACTTAAGGAGTTGCCACCCCATCTTGAGTATGTTTTCCTCGAAGCAGAGAAGAAGTCGCCAGTCATCATTGCTAAGGATTTGAAGGATGAAGAGAAAGCCCGACTTGTTGCTGTATTGAAAGATCATAAGAAGGCTATCGCTTGGAAAATCTCGGATATTCGTGGAATTGATCCTCACTTCTGCACACACAAAATTCTCATGGAGGACGACTTCAAGCCCACAATTCAAAGCCAACGAAGGGTGAATCCAAAAATCCATGAAGTCATCAAAACAGAGGTTATCAAACTTCTTGATGCGGGTATGATTTACCCTATTTCGGATTCACCGTGGGTTAGTCCAATCCATTGTGTGCCCAAGAAGGGCGGAATAACCGTTGTTCCCAATGAACACAACGAGTTGATTCCCACTCGTCTCGTTACTGGGTGGAGAGTTTGTATAGACTACCGCAAACTCAATGATGCCACGAGAAAGGATCATTTCCCTCTACCTTTTATGGACCAAATGCTTGAACGTTTAGCCGGTAATGAATATTACTGCTTTCTCGATGGTTTCTCGGGTTATTTTCAAATACCCATCGATCCCCAAGATCAAGAGAAGACTACATTCACTTGTCCCTATGGCACATTCGCTTACAAAAGAATGCCTTTTGGCTTATGTAATGCTCCCGGGACTTTCCAAAGGTGTATGTTAGCTATCTTCCATGACATGGTTGAACAAACCATGGAAGTCTTCATGGATGATTTCTCGGTCTTCGGGGATTCCTTCTCTGCTTGCCTTGCCAATTTAGAACGTATGCTAAAGCGGTGCGAAGACACTCGCCTAGTTCTGAATTGGGAAAAATGCCATTTTATGGTAAAAGAAGGCGTCGTGCTTGGACATAAGATCTCGAAAGCCGGTCTTGAAGTTGACCGTGCTAAAGTCGATGTTATCGCTAAGTTGCCTCCACCTTCAACCGTGAAGGGTGTGAGAAGTTTTCTGGGTCATGCGGGCTTCTATCGTCGATTCATCAAAGATTTTTCTCAAATCGCTCGCCCGATGACCCACCTCTTGGAAAAAGATACTCCTTTTATCTTTTCCAAAGAGTGCCTTGAAGCCTTCAACTCGCTTAAGGATAAGCTAACTAAGGCACCAGTCTTGGTTACCCCTAATTGGGAGCTGCCCTTTGAGTTGATGTGCGATGCTAGCGATTTTGCTATTGGAGCGGTTCTTGGACAAAGAGTGAACAAACACTTCCAACCGATCCATTACGCTAGCAAGACAATGACGGGGGCACAATTGCATTATACGACAACCGAAAAAGAGCTTTTAGCTGTTGTCTATGCTTTTGAAAAATTCCGCCCCTATCTTGTCCTTTCTACCACCATTGTGTACACCGGTCATTCCGCGCTGAAGTACTTGTTGACAAAGCAAGATTCCAAACCAAGACTTCTTCGCTGGGTTTTGCTGCTCCAGGAATTTAAAATCGAAATCCGCGATAAAAAAGGAGCAGAAAACCTAGCCGCGGACCATCTTAGTAGACTTGAGGATCCTTACCAAGGGGATCATCCGACCAAAGAAATCAATGATTCTTTTCCCCTGGAGACCTTAATGTCTATAAACTCGAAGCCGAATGAAACCCCGTGGTTTGCGGACTTTGCAAACTACTTGGCGGGTGGAATTCTCAAGGAAGGGTTGACGTCCCAGCAAAAGAAGAAGTTTTTCACCGACATCAAGACTTACTTTTGGGACGACCCTTACCTACTCAAACAATGTGCCGACCTGATTATTCGCCGATGTGTTGATGGACCGGCAGCGTCGGACATCCTTGATGCTTGCCACAAAGGACCCACCGGTGGTCACTTTGGTCCCAACTACACCGCTAAAAAAGTATTTGATTCGGGATTTTATTGGCCCTCCATATACCGTGATGCTCACGATATGGTCAAACGATGTGATGTTTGCCAAAAGCAAGGCAAAATCACACATAAAGACGAGATGCCTCAGAATTTTATTCAAGAGTGTGAAATTTTTGATGTTTGGGGTATCGACTTTATGGGGCCATTCCCTTCTTCTAAAGGAAACAAATACATCCTTGTAGCCGTTGACTACGTTTCAAAGTGGGTTGAAGCCAAAGCTTTGCCTACTAATGACGCAAGGGTGGTTTGTAACTTTTTGAAAGCTCTTTTCGCTAGATTCGGTGTGCCTCGCGCCATTATTAGTGATCGTGGGACTCATTTTTGCAATGACCAATTTGCTCGAGTCATGGCTAAGTACGGTGTAAATCATCGTCTTTCCACAGCCTACCACCCACAAACTAATGGCCAGGCTGAAATATCCAACCGAGGGCTGAAGCGAATTCTTGAAAGGACCGTGGGAGAGCATCGTGCCGCATGGGCTGATAAACTCGATGATGCTTTGTGGGCTTTTCGTACTGCTTACAAGACCCCGATCGGCTGTACGCCTTATCGTCTTGTGTACGGGAAAGCGTGCCACCTCCCCATTGAGTTGGAGCACAAGGCTTATTGGGCCTTGAAGTGGGCTAATTTTGATATAAACAAAGCCGGTGACCTACGCAAGATCCAACTCAATGAGCTGAATGAACTTCGGAATGAGGCTTATGAAAATTCTTTGATCTATAAGGAAAGAACTAAGCTCATTCACGACTCCAAGATCAAAAACCGAGAGTTCCATGTTGGAGACAAAGTCTTACTTTTTAACTCTCGGTTGAAAATCTTTTCGGGCAAGCTCAAATCTCGTTGGTCCGGCCCATTCACCATCGCCCAAATTTTTCCATATGGTACTCTCGAGCTCGCTCAACCTAATGGACCAAATTTTAAGGTGAATGGCCAACGAGTGAAGTTGTACTTTGGTGAGGACACCTCTCAGGAGGTGATTCCATCCCTCACCACGTTCCCCATGAACTGAATTTGGGTCGAGTCAGGCTCGTGACTCGGATATCAAAAACAAGCGCTCCTCGGGAGGCAGCCCGAGTATCTATCCCTTTAACCCCCTAAGTGTAGGGGAGGACCTATTTTGGTCGTTTGTGTTTGTGTGGTGATTTGCTTACAGGGAAAACTGCAATCTTGGAAATCTTTGAAGAACCGTGCTCCCGTGTTATCCGAAACCCGGTTCTATCTCTCAACTATCGTGATTCAATTTTCTTCATACTCACATTTGAAATTGATCACTTTAGTCGTCTCTTCCTTAACTTGAGTTAACCAACGTGCACAATGTCATAAGTGTAGGGGAGACTTTTCCCACATGCTTAAACATTGAGGACAATGTTTATCTTAAGTGTAGGGGAGACTTCTATCGAAGTTTTAAGTGGACTTTTCCATGAAAATGCCTTCAATTAACCGGAAAATCATATTTTTCAACATTTTTCAAATTTTTTATTAACTTTGGCCATTTAGTCGTAATTTTTAAATTTTTATCGTTGCTTTCATATGTATATATCCCGCAATAAAGTCAAAATATTAATAAATTGGTGTAGCTAGTTTAGAAGTCTTTGACATATTAGGCCCGTTGCGTTTATTTTGACTCAACCCGAATAGACTTATCCAAGTTTATTCTAGCTAGTATCCTTAACCATGTAAACCTCAATTGGTTTATTAGGCTAAGTGTCCACGAGTCTCATTACTTGAGATTTTAAATTGTGGAGGACGAGAAATGATAGAGTCAATTATAAGTCGGTATTCTTGCACAAGCTCACTTGGTGTAATTATTTGCCTATTCTCCCATCACTTGCTAATAATTTATCTGCAATAAGTAAGGTCTTACGATTTGAAAAGTTACTTAGCTTCTAGCCCAAGATCGTTTAAAAGTTGCTCGGTAATGATAAGAGTTCATAGCCAAGGCATAACTTATGAAGCGGGGCGCGAAGATTGGCGAGTCCGAAAAGGCCCTAACAAGGCATGAGGATTCAATTTTATTGCTGAAGATCCAAAGTGATGTGAAAAGCATTATTCCTAAAGTCTATATGAAGGATCAAGACTCACGACGAAAAGCAATCAACTCCCATAAAGATCATGGAGAAGTCTATCCGAAAAGACCCTAACAAGGTATGAGGATAAATAGATCCAAGTCCGAAAAGGAGGCAGATCGTTGTATCTCGAAATCCCAATTAGAGATTGAAGAAATAATCATGAAGTCGTGGTCAACAAAGTTGGAGTACCCCTCAAAAGTCTCCAAGTGAAGAAACTCTATTACGAAGAGAAGACCATTATCTCAAGAACGTCTCTCGAAGATAAGAAGTATGAAGTACATGTCAAATATCGGCCCGAGAAAGGTCTCAAATCGTGAATCGAGTTATGCCAAGATATGAACTTTTTGATATCCCGAGAAGCAGTTTTAAGAGATTTTGTCCTTTAGCTAACTATTGATCAAATCGTCCTACTTTGCTTTCAGCCTTAATAAACTATCGAAATAAGTCCAAAAATGCATCTTTATGATCATTCTAAGACAAAAATAAAATATAAGAGATACAATTAGGAATAAGGGAGTTTAAGCATTTAATTAAGCCATGTGTAAGTGTCTGATTTACTAACTTATAATAACAATGATCTCGTTTTTAAGCTTAGTTTGGGGAACGTGAAACTTGAGGGTGATAAATCTTCGCAACACCAAAGCCCTAATGTAAGTCCTTGATTTCTTTATAAGTTATTTCCTTCCTTTTGTTTATTTTAAAGTTTTTATTTCGCTTAGTAATTTGATTCTTATTTAGTAGAATTTAAAATAAGGCCAAGGTTGATTGATTATGAGAAAAATGTAAAATTGCTTTATCACTAAGCATTGCATGAGGGCATGGCAATGGTTAAGTGTAGGGGATTTGATAGGTGTGTAAACACCCATCCTTTTACCACTTAATTCTGGCTAAAACAAGACCAAAACACGTATTTAATATCAATTGTTTGGAATTATGCGTGGTTTTTGTGTTTATTGTGTTTTCAGAGCTAACCGGATGAATATTAAAGAAAACATGGGATTGCACGGGATTTATCAAGGAAAAAGACTCAAGATAAAGTCTATCGTCCAAGAGATGCAAAAGATTTGAAGTCACTGGGCCTATTCGAAGATTTATTGAAGAAAAGGACTAAAGACGGAAGATTTTCATAAATCGAAGAAACTCGAGTCTATTTAACGAAGAAATTAAAAGACGAGTTGGATTTAATCGACGACAAATCCCGAATCAGAATCGAAAACGTCAACTTTTCTGAAAAGACGAGAAGACAAGAAGAAAGGGAGAAAGCCCACTCACCAACCAACCACTAGGAGTATAAATAGTTTTTCCCTTCACACAATTAGGGAGTTAGTTCATTTTTTTCTTTTTTCCCAGGCCTTGTTCGTTCCATCACCAACTCCATTAGGGAGTTTGGTGATTTCATCTTTTTCTTTCAATCTTGTAATCATTGATCATTAACCTTGTTACTTTTCCATTAATTAATCCATTTCAATCTTTTCATTCATCTTGTTCATCTCCATTTTATTTGCAAGTTTCTAAGTTTCTTATTTGATTCAAGTTTGATTTCAAAAAGTTGTTGATTTAGCGTTTTTATTGGTGGGATTTATTACTTGTGGTATTTAAATGATGTGTGTCTGATTTGGTGAAACCTTTTTGAGTAATTTGGTGTTTAGATTAAAAATCGTTTGGTGTCTGTTGTTACTGTTCTTCGCTGCCCAGAATATTCCGAACAAGACGAACTTTCCGAATAGTCGAATTTGTGTTTCCCTTATTCGGAATATTGGATATTCCGAATAGGGGTGTTTCCATTTTTGTTACTCGGAATATTTTTCCGAATAGCCAAGTTTTATTTTCCCTTATTCGGAACATTTTAATTTTTCCGAATAGCCTTATATTCCGAATAGCCACTATATTCCGCATAGACTTGATCTTTCCGAATAGGCATGTTTTTCCGAATGGGCATATTTTCCGCATAGATACATTTTTCCGAATAGGAGTATTTTCCGCATAAGCAAATTTTTCCGAATAGCATCATTTTTCCGAGTAGACATTATTTTCCGCATAGGATTCTATATTCCGCATAGTACTCTTTTCCGCATAGGACTTTTTATTCCGCGTAGGGATTTATTCCGAATAGGGAGATTTTCAGCATAGAGCATCTTTCCGCATAAGGGTGATTTTCAGCATAGAGCATTTTTCAGTAAGAGTATTTTTCTGCTTTATTATTTGATTGCTTTTATCTACTGTTTCCGGATTTAATCTTTATTCATTTCATTCATTTCATTTATTTATTTATTTAGAATAGAAAACCAAATCCACTTTTTATCACCAAGAACAAATCATTCCACTTTAAACTGAGATCAATTCGAGAGGATTCCGAGAAATAATCTGAACCCATATAAAATCAGTGTATCACTTGACATACTGAAAATGCTCTCATAACCATAGAATCTATATTAAAATCAATTTAGGTTACATCAGCAGGGTATTCGCGCGATACGATTGCGGGGACCTGTAACAAAATTTCGGTGAACAATATTTTAATTTTACGTTTTTTAACAACAACATTTCAAAATACGAAAATTTAAGGTTTATGTAACTTTATCTAATTGTCTAACCGAATCTATGGTGGCTCTTGTTCTCAGTTGAACCAGTTAATCAGGTTTGATATTGAAAATTGTAAATATATATGTTTTAAATTATTTTGTAAGGTGAATATAAAATTGTATATTTGAGTAATGGGGTGTATTAATTATATGTTTATTCTTATTAATTGATTTTGAAAAACGGAGATGTGGTGACATTTGTTGTTTTGTACAATATGTTATTTTATTTGTAAATTATGTTAATGAAGTGTTTTAATTATTATATTAATTACATTTTAATGATAGTTTTAAATGTAATGTGTTATAAAAGTTCTTTTGCTTGTTGTGGTTGTATATAGGCATTAATAGGTTGTATTACTCAAATTTTAGTTTGTTATTTGCATTAATAAGTTGTATATTATGCTTTATTTGTTGTATTACTTAAAATTTTTATATTTATTAAAGAGATATATCAATTTACTTTATAAAGAGTAGATAAGTTAACCTAAAATATTTGGCTTTTACATGTACTTTTAATATTACCCACGTTTTATAGAAATAAAAGTAAAGATAAGTAAAAAAAAATAGTAACATGCGCATATCTACTTTCAACTAACTTGCAGGAATATGTGAGTACTTCATTTTACCAACTTACTTTTAACTACAATAACTTATAAAAAATGTTCTTACTATACACATCCCTTCCGAGCTCATTGAAAAAAGACAAAAAATACATTTTTTTTTACTTTTTGTCCCTTTATTATTTTCTGTACAATGTTTTTATCAGTTTTTTTTTTGTATTTTTATCAGTTTCACAGTTTTGACTTGTTAAACTTTCTTTTTTTGATTTCGTATTTTCCGTTTAACAGTTTTATAACAAAATCAAAATTATTAAAAAATGCAAAATCCAAGGGGTATAAATAAACTTTTTAGGGGGTCTTAATAACTTTACCCTACAAAAATCCAGGGCACTTCCATTTTAGGTCATCTTGGCATCATTTTCGTCAGTCATTGTCATTAACTTAGCCACATAAAACAACAATTTATTCTTATGCGTCACATGAAGACTTAATTCTCTGCATTTTGAAAACTTATAAGATAACAAACAAATTTTTCTACAATTAAGAAAATGTATTGATACCCTTTCCTTTTTATATTCATTGTCTACTTATTCTTGGAGCCTAAAAAATAAGATCCGACATATAAATTTCATCTTGAATCACTTCTTTGGCGCCTAATCCAAAACTCCTAGTTTAATCAACGTAGTATATAAAGATGAGTAGTCACTTTCACTTTTAACCTATAAAACAAGAACGAAAGAATTGTACTAGTCACAAATATTCATGGCAAACATTCATGTTTCTGCATTCTAATTTTCACGTGTTTTCAAACATTTCTACTTCTAAATTCATGCATTCTAATCTTCTACTTTTAATTAGAAACTTGCTAAAATTATTCAAGCAATGTTGGCAAACAACATTCAAGTGATAGGTTTGATAAATCCTGCTTACTATACTTTCATATGTCGTAGTTGTTTTTCTTATTTTTTTATTTTAAATAAAGACATTGCTTTAGTAATACATGCTTTCGTGAACAACAATGAAGCAACCAAAAAACATAAACATGAAAATAACCTCAGAACTTAAAAATGGGGTGATGTCATTAATGTTGACGATCTTTCGGATAACATTGAACCTACTAATGTCTCAAAGGCTTAGGAAACAACAGTTGAACAACGTGTTGTTGTATCCGAGAACAAAATTCTCACTCACTTTACATTTCAAGAACGTGTAAATAAATAAAAAAGACTTATTTCTCATACTCCCCTTCTTTTGTTATGGATGAAGTCTTACATAGTGCATTAACTCATACTTTAACTTCTCATGAAGGAAATTAATGATGAAGATATCTCGATTGTGCCTTTTGTTTGATATTGTAAATCTATAGATCTAGAGAGATAGAGTAGAGAGAGATGGCGGACATACACACACACACACTTGAGAGAGAAATATATATATTACACCTTTTACTATGTGAAATGTAAATTGAGCCACACCCTCTCTAACTAAGGAGAGGGTTTATATACTCAAGCCTAGGAGATGAGCTTAGGCTTACATTTGGGCCATCGGCCTCACACAAGTTGTGGGCTAGGCTTGACTTTGTTTGATTAATAAGTTACTAGGACTACGAGCTACTAACTAATATATTGTCAGAGTGACCGATTCTTCCTAAATACGTAAAAACGTATTTCCAACAATCTCCCCCTAAGGGAGGTCACTCCAAAGTACAAGGGGGTTACCCGAGTTACAATAAAATAAACCTACCATACTATGCTTGTCTTGAGATCGTAGTTTTTGTCTTTCTTTTTGTTTCTTTTTCTTGGTAAAAATGTTGATGTGATCTTTGATATCAATCTTGAACATTTATCTCTTGCCTTGATCTTGTGTATCCATCGCTTGTGATATTCGCCTCCTCGTGACTTCATGTCCCACATACTTATACCTTTGTAATTCGTGAAAGCTTCAGAGTTTGATACAGCGGAAGACTTGACTTTTAAGCTTTATTGAATTTGTTGAAGTATACAATGCAGAAAATATAAGCATGTGGGGACGACTTCATCTCCGACTCCGCAATGCCACCGTCTTCAAATGCCGCAACATAAATAGACACGAAAGAAATGGCTTTGAACATTTCATTCTAATTCGGTAGCATTTTACCTCTGGTCGGTGAAGATCGTTGGACGATATAAAATATCGTACTTGTGACAGGTAGTTTCAATTAAGAACCTTCTTGACAAGATTTCCCGAGTAAACCCGTTCTGTTTTGTAAAACCCGCATAAAATACATGAAAGCAATAAATACACGAAAACACGGATTAATTAAAACTTTATAATTAATTAATATACGACAAGTATCATGAACATTTATTTAATACACGACAAGTATTACGTATGTATTAAATTTACCAACAAGTATTTATGTATAATAAATCATGCACGACAAGATTAACACGAGTTTAAAACACAAACACATATCACGAATATCAACACATGGGAATTAATTAAAACACGAAAACGAAGTATATATTATAAAGGGGTTGTTTGGTCTGACATAAAAAGAAAAGAAACAAGAGGGCCCATAGCCCAACCCGTTAAGTCATTACTAGTAACAAAACTAATCCCATGGAATTCATTTATCACTTTTACAAAAAATAACAAAAACCCTAGCCTCCTTGTTTGATTTGGCCTCCGGTTATGAAAGAGAAAAAAGAAGGGAAAAAGGCTTTTGATCGTTGATAAATTTTGGGTTCGTGTTCGGGTCATTCACCTTTGATTCATCAAGCATTCAGTATCACCAATTCAATATTTTCTTTTATTATTTTTCCTTTAATCATGAATTAATTAAATTGAGTATGAACACATGAATTTTATGATTAAAACATGTATAGATCGGGATTAAATTCAGTTTTGGTTTGGATTAGCACGGGAACCGAGACCACAAGGGTCTTGGTGGGTTTTTCAGCCGGCCAGCCGAGCCCTTAGGGATCTCGGTGGCTGTTTTTTGTGACCAGCCGCAACAGCAGCAGCCCCGCATGGGGGGGGGGGGTGTTTGGTTTAACAGTGGAAACCGAGAGCTCACAGCTCTCGGTGGGAACAGCTAGCAGCCGGTGGGAACCGACTGTTGTTGGGGGCAGCAGGAAACCAAGCAGCCGCTGCTTGGTTCACGCAGTGGTAACCGGATGGGCAGTGGCAAGGCCACGGCGCTGGCGGGTTGTTTGTTGTTTGTTTTATTTTCATGAAACCGCGTCACTAGGACTCGGTGGGCTTTGTATTGGGGCTCGGCTAAACCGAACACAAGGGGTGTTTGGTCATGAATTTTGGTTAATTAAATTTTGATTTAGGATATAATTAATTTATTAATTATTCATGAAATTAAACATGGCACATTAATTAAATTTAGTTAAGGACTTAGCTTAATTAAATAAATACATTTTAACCATGGATAATTAAATAAATTATGACCTTTAGTTTCATTAATCCAATTATCAAGTTTATGGTAAAAATTTATTAAATATAAACCATGCTTTATTTATTAATTAATACTCAATTAAACCATGTTATATTATTAATTAATAATTACTTATAAGTTTATGACATGCTATATTATTTATTAAATAAACTTTACTATATTATCATTTAAATGAATCATGACTTATAAATATGTTAATTAAGCCTCAGCTTATATTATATGCTTATTAAACAAGCTTATTACTAATTATGGAAACTTTCTATTTTTGAAAACTTACTAATTATGGAAACGTTCTATTTTTGGAAACTTACTATTTTGGAAACTTACTATTTTGGAAACTTACTATTTTTGGAAACTTACTATATATAGAAACCTACTATTTTTATAACGTTGCTAATTATGAAACATCAAGTATAATAACACATAAAACCTGAAATACGTTAATCAAGAACACATGAAACACTAAGAAATACATGATAAGTCAAGAAAAAGTCAAATAAGTCAAGAACAAGTAAAACAAGTCAAGAACAAGCAAAGTAAACTAAGAACCAGTCAGTTATGCATGAACATACAACTCATTCACGTCCTTTATTATGTAGCACTTGTGAAGTCAGAGTAGTTACTTTCCACCTTTCATCTTCATTTTGTTACTGGACATAAGGTACGGATATTGTGTCCTTCAGTAAGGACATCTTTTCTATGCATGATTAGGATTCCCCGTTTGCTATGCCATTGTTTTCCCCAAGTTTTCAAGTCTTAAAAACATTTTATATTTTCCATGCTATCATTTTAAATTGTCCGAGCTATATACATGCATGACCATGAGTTACATGTCCACCTAGTTACGGAGGTACCGTAACCATGAAATTTGAGGCACCTATGTAATGACTCTTCCGCAACGAGAGTGATTTCTCGTGGTGTCCCTTCACGTTTCATGTTGGCCATTATTATTATTATCATGTGGGGCATATGGATGTATCCTAGTACATATTTTGCAGGTTTATAATGTGACTGTGGTGTGTGCTCTACATCCGTCACATTGGAGTTGATCCCTCCACCCAGACTTATATAATTAGAGGTCACCCCTCTAATTGCATGACGAGGTCACCCCTCTATGTATTCATGCACGTTGATACCTTTCATGACCTATATGAGCTCTTTGGCATTTAAATTACATTTTCATGTATAAACATAAGAGTTTTCAGATATAAACCAGTTTATAAAACATGTTCTAAGTTTTCCAAGACTTACACATATTCTGCTGGCATTTCATATCATTTGCTCATATTTCATTTACTTTATTTCATGTCATTATATCCGTTCACTGAGCGTATTGCTCAGCCGTATTTTCTTTCCATGTCTGAATGGTAGTAACACAGGGACGAACCTGAGAAACTGAGAGTACGTGCATAGGATGAAAGCTACCTTAGACTTCTTTTCCTTTTGCATTTCATATACTTATGCTTGCTTGGTCATTGTTTAGTCCTTTTCTACATTCTTTACTTTATGCATGTGTGAGCTTATGTTTAGGGGCTGATGTTTGTTTCCGGCTTTCCTTTATGGTCATTTACCTTTTAAGACATTTACCTTGCATGCTTTAATGACACGCCATAATTATCATGTAACGGTCTACTTATCAAAGTGGGGGTGTTACATCTTTACTCGACCATCCAAAGCTGAATGTGAACATAAAGAGTGAATCATTTGGATAAAATTATCCGCATGATTGAAGTCATCAATTCTGATTCCTGGAACAAGTTTGATTCATTAAAGAATCGCACCATCGTTGCTTTCTAGTTGTCACGAGCTTGATTCATATAGAATCTTGGAAGTTACCTACCAAGTGTTGTTTGAGATTAACACTAGAAGGATTTTCAATCATCAATGTAAACACTAAGGTGTCACTCTAAGTGTTCTGGCAAGATCACCGAGATATTGCGTAGAGGTCTTGAACGTGTTTAAATTCAATTAAGAATTAAACAACTATTGCTTTTCAGTTATCACAAGTTTGATTCATAAAGAATCACACAAGTCACCTACCATGAGCTTTTTGATGTTTGCTCAAGAAAGATTTACATCTTCATTGTAAATACTTGTGTACTCGGATGTTCAGGCAATATCATGAAGATTTTGCGTAGGACTCTTGATATCTTTCTTACTTTTCACAGAGTGTGAAGAAGCAAGGAAATATGAAAATGTGTCCTAATGAGATATTTGATGATCTCAAATGGCTCTAGACTCGATCGTGCATTTTGGATTTTAGTGATCGGAGGTTGAAATGTAGTAAATTGAAGTTCGTTTCTCTCGATGCTTAACCAATTGAAAGTCATAACAATATCAAGTTTATTATCATTTTTGGTTGATAGGGTTATTTGGATTTTTTATGTCTATTTAATCAAGCACATAAAAATGTGAAAAATATTAAGCTACTTAACAGTAAAACATTTAGCAAATACCAAACTTTTATTCACAAAAGGACAAAAATATAAATCTATGAAAGTAATGTGCTAAAAATGTAAGTAGATGAAACTTAAATGCTTGAAATGTAAAAATCAGAAAGTAAAAGGACCAATTATGTAAAATCTAACAATTTTTTAACCAAATGTAACTACTTTTAAAACGGATTAACTAAAAATGACAATTAATGAAAAGTTATGGACTAAAAGTTTGCAAACCCTAATAAAATGGAAGTTTAGCTAGTGATTAAAACTGTTACAAACTATGAGGACTAATATGCAATAAAAAGGGAAATTATACTAAAAACGGTCACAAGGAACAAATAAGCTCGTATAAGCTCAAAAATGAACCAAATAAGCTCTAACAAGTTTTAAACAGCTTAAAACTGAAAAACACTTAGGCTAATCCAAGGAAAAAGCGTAAAACGCTCCAAAACTCAAATAAGCCAACTCCAATAAGCCAAGAATAAGCTACAGTGAAATCCAGACATGCACATTCCAATTTTAGAGTCAATCTGATTAAACAGCTTATTGTGAGTCTGAAATGTCTTTTCTTGTGAAAAATGGTCCAGTAGATAAGCAGGAAATTGAAAATAAGCTGAAACCTAGCTTATTGACTTTTGTTGACCAAAAAGTGAAAAATCTCAAAAACTCAAAATCAGTTCATGACATGTTTCTAAGTAAGATTGTGGAAGAAAATCACAAGATTTATGAAGTAGAAATGCCAATTCAAGAAATCAGAATGCTATTTTATCACATAAACTTGCTTTAGCTTGGATGCTTATTAAAAAGCTGATTCTGAGCTTAATTATGAAAACTGTATGATTTCCTTTCCAACATTTAAACTTCAGATGTTAAATGACATATAGAAACAGGTTTCAATGATTTTGATCAAGAAATGAATCTATGACATGAGATTGAAATGTGCTACTTTTCTAATGAACTAATATCAAAATGTTGACCCAAACTTTTTATCAACCAATTGCCTGTTTGACCAACCTTTTGACTTGAAAACTTCACAAACTTGTTTAAAAAGACTAAAGAATGGTAAATGAACGAAGATTAACCAGTTAACTACAATCAAACTCCAAAATGTATGTAAATCCAAACACTACTTATCTGATCTTTTTATAACTTTTATGAAGAGAATTTGAGCAAAAGTTTAAACTAAGCTATTACTTATATCTAAGTAAACTCAATGAACAAATTGAAGTGCAAATGAACTAGAAACAGACCATATAGCAGACAAGTACTCAAAATGCAATATCAAGCTATATTACTGATGAATTTGATGGCAGTAACAAGTAAAGCAAGCTAAAAGCTATCAATCTAACAATAAGCTATCTAATCAACAGAATCAAGGCAAAACAAACTAATCACACTTGATCAAAGCAACATTTAGTATTTAAACTATAATTGAGCATGCAATGAATTGTTAAGTGGAACAAAACTCAGAAACATGAAACCTTGTAGCATAAAGCCTCCACTGATGGAGTAGGTAGGCACTGAGCCTCCTAAACAATGTTAAACCCCCACCTTAGCACTAAAATCAACCAATCAACCATCTACATTCATCATTCTGATCAATTCTACCCAATTCAACTACAATTGTCAACTCAGCTACTGGAATCAACAGAAACAGCTACAAATCTTCAACAAGCCTCTAATGATCAAGTGTGATCACAAGAAACTCATAACAGCAACAAGTTTCAACAAGAATGCAGGAATTATAAGAAGATTGAGTGAAAATGAGGGAATTTTATTGATTTGAATGTGAAAATTTGGTTACAGAAGTAGGTAAGTGGTTACAACTAACTATAACTAACTCAAGAGGTTGTCAAGCTCTTGAGTTTGTTATACTAACAACTAACTAACAGGATTGAAGAGAGAAAATTGGAAGTGTGTGTGAATTTCACACTTAGCTACATACAACAAATGAAAGGTCTAATCCCTATTTATAGACAAGAAATGAGAGTGAGTTGGGGTTGATGACGTATCCCATCCAATAGCAGGCTGCCAGGTGTCACCAATTTCTCAATTGCAGATTCTTGTGTTCTTCATGAATTGGGGGATTTTAATCCTTTGAGTTTCAGTTTGATTAAATGTTCCCAATGTATTCCTCTCTTGAAGACGAGCAATTTCATGTCTAAATCTCCTCTTGAAATGCATTGTAGCTCAAGAACGAATCTGGGTTCGTTTTTTTTAAGATGCCACGTGGCAATCTTTGGTTGGGCTATTATTGAGCACACGAATTGATATCTAATATTGGATAAGAGATTATTGCATGTCCTCTTCTGATTGGCTAGAAATTTAGTTAGTGGGATTTACTGTAGCAAAACGGCTCAATAAATGAACTGGTGAGGTGTCAAGCTTGTTGGCAATCCGTGTCCACTTTTTCTTGCTTTCTCATTGGTTAAAGGCCATTCACACGGATTGAAACCATTTTTTGTGTAGTTTTGGCAAATTAAGTCCCTATAGTTTGGCAGAATGTCCAAATGAGCTAGAATCTTCATTCTGATGTCATTATTGGTCCTTCCACTTGCATTCTTGTCTAGTTTGACCCTTTGACTTGGTTGACTTTGGAGTTGACCATGTTTGACTTTGATCTTGACTTTGACCAATTTACACTTTGAGTCCTTCAACTTTGGAATGTTGTCAAGATAGGTCCTTCATCTTCAAAGTCTTGTCATCTTTGATCCTTCTTTGTCTTTTTCATCCAAATAAGCTTGATTTCTTCTTGTTTGCTTGAAAATGTATCCTTCTTACGTATTTAATCACAAACACAAAACATACCACATAATTCCGCTTTATAGCACAAAAGTTAGGTATTTTTCATGTGTTTGAGGGTGATTTGTTGATTAATTGATATGAGTTTTTGCTCATATCAAATCCCCTACACTTGAACATTGCCATGACCTCATGCAATGCTATATTTTAAAGCATAAAATTACATTCTCCTCATAATTAACCCACCCTGGCCAATATGGAATGCTATTACACTATGCTACTCTATATGATGCATGATTTTGATTTTGAACAATGCAATGCAAAAGAAACAATTCTATTTATATCTTTTTGGATTTTTCTTGAAATGGCTTTGATGGAAAAACTCATAAAGAAGTCAATGACTTAAATTAGGGCTTTGGTACCATGGATACTTATCACCCTCAAGTTTCACTTTCCCCATACCAAGCTTAAAAATGGGATCATTGCATTCACAAGTAAAAAAGTGCATCAACTTATTCATGACAATTAAATGTGGAACCGGTTATTATTTGAGCAAATTGCTTTTGGGCAAATTTGTCATTATTTGAAGCGTGAAGTATAAGAAATGTAAAATCTAAAAATAAGGAAGCACGGTTTTAATCCTAAGTAATCCTCTCATCCGTTACTTGAAAAACCGCTCACAATTAATATAAGTCCGTTTCAAGAGTAATAAGTCATTCGCCTTATGTGTAATATCCTCATGTCATGCATTAATAAGTAGCTACACACTCGCTAAGGAAAGGAAAATAAAACTCACGCAATAATTTACATCCTCCGCCTTTTTGAGACTTTGGATCTTCAATCCCGCAACCTGTCAAGGTAATATTGGATTGGAGCAACTATTAAATCCCCGCAACCCGTCAAGGTAATATTGGAATCTAATAGTTACTATAATTAACACTTCACTGCCCCTCTTGGGAGTCTTGTATAATTATTATTATTATTATTTTTATATTTTTTTCTTTTTATCAATTTTCTAGCCACTCTTTTTTATAAGCCGCTCTTATTTTTCTTTATTCCTCACAAAGAAAGTTGAAAAGAATAAAAGTAAAAACACCCGCTAAATATTAAGCATGACATAAGTCTAGTACACATAAAACGTTCTAACTTAGAACTTAAGACGTACTTATACCAACCATGAATGATTAGTCAAAAATGCATAAGAGATCACCAATCGATTAAAACCGTTCTTGATTATTTATTAACATATATACATGCGAATAAATTAGAGGTAAAGAAGAGAAGGGTTTAGCCACAAGTAATCATCATGAAGTTTGTCTAGCCCTTTTATACTTGCTTCAACTCTATCATTTCCCATTCTCCACAAATTTAAAATCTCAAATAATGAGAGTGGTGGATGCTTAGCCTAATAGACCAATGAAGGATTACATGGTTAAGGATACTAGCTAGAATGCTTAGATAAGCAAACTCGGGTTGAGTCAAAATATCCATGGCGGGCCTAATATGTCAAAGATATCTAAATTTGTTAAACCATGTCCTTATTATATTTTTCCTTTTTATATATTTTTGACGAAAAATAAAAGAAGAAATATGTATAATGCAAATGTGTTATGCAAATGAAAAATGATTGATGCATAAATTATGAATGCATATTTTTGGTGGCCAAAGTAGATCAAAAATTTGAAAAATGTTTGAAAAATTAATTTCCAAGTTATCATGAAGATCAATGACAAAGTCTAGGTAAGGTCACTTCGATAGAAGACCCCCTACACTTAAGCTAAACATTGTCCTCAATGTTTAAGAGTATTAGAAGTATAAAACTTCCCCTACACTTATGACAATGAATAGACTTTGCTTAACCCAAACTAAGGAAGAGACAACTAAAGTGAATTCATTTTTAAAGCACAATGTGTCTATGAAAAATCACAATAGTAGCGAAGTGAACCGGATACAAGGGCCTCCTCCATAAGCTCCAAAGCACGTGATGAGTGAGCAACCCTACAAACAACATGAAGACAAAAGAAGGTCTCCCCTACACTTCTCATCAACTCTCTATTCTTATTTCTAACTTACAAAACTCTAGATCTAAAAACTTCTAGACCTAGTTATTCAAGCTTGATTTAAGGAGTCTCTAGCTCGACTCATCCCACACTCAAAAGTGTCTAAAACCTATCATGGAGAGTAAAAGTTTTTGCCCTTTTTAAGAAAAATCTCCATGATGAGGTAAAACAAGTTTTCAATTATCAAAACTCCATAAATATCCCCCAGATCAAATGCATAATTTTCATCCCACTTATAACACAATTCAACAACTAACTTCCCAAGCAATGGTGAAAAGGTGAGGTGGTGTTTTGAAAATGGTTTCCCATATGTTCTTCACAAGGTGATAAGGTGATACTCTCAAATCTTTCACAAGTTTTCCTTTTGTTGCATCAGGCGGATACTGAGATAGTTTAGCAAGCTATATGCCAGGATCAAAAATTCGTTCCTTGATGGGAAAACAACAAGTGTTGGTTGCCTTAGAAGATTCTCCTTTGTAGGTCACATGGTGAGAGAAAGGTTGTGGAGTAATGGGTAATAACAACCTCTTAGAAGGAACCATCATGGCTTGTTTTCCTTTATCACTTTGAAAAGTTGAAGTAGACAAGGAAGAGGGTAAAGGATCTTCATGCAATAGAGATTCTAGATAGAGTATGTCCCCCTCCTCTTCAATATAACCAAGAGTGCACTCAAAAGGTATATCCAACTCTAAAAACTCATCATTCTCATCCACTATAGAATCCTCCTCATCACCATAAACATCATAGATTGGTCTATCAAAGATTGGTGATTCCTCAAAACCCAAGAAAGTGTGATCATCAACAAATGGAGAGTCACAAGTGGAGAGCTCATCATCACTAAATCCTCATGAATGTCTTCATTATTATGGAAAAGTGGGTTATCATATGAGGTTTCAAAGAGAGGATTGGAATAAATCACAAAATCATCAAAGTTAAACTCTTGAGTGTCATGAAAATCCAAAGATGAAGTAATGGAAGCAATGGTCTCAACATGAGGTAAATCATAATCTCCACTTGAGGAAGCTTCATAAAAGTATTTATCACAAACTTAATCAAGGATATCATCATGAGTTTCCTCCTCATTCACAACATCAATATGTTTCACCCCTTCGGGCTCATTAGACTTATTTGACAACTTTCCCATGTTAAACACAACTCTCTCATCTCCTACCCTCATTGTAAGTTCACCCTCCGCCACATCTATTAGAGTTCGACCCGTTCTCAAAAATGGCCTACCAACAATCAAAGGAACTCTCTGATCAATATCATAATCAACCACCACAAAGTCCGCGGGAAATAAAAATCTATCAACTCCAACAAAAACATCCTCCGCAATTCCCACCGGAAAAGCTATAGTACGGTTGGCTAACTCAAGAGTCATCTTAGTAGGAGTGGGCTCGGGAAGTGAAAGTTTCTTCCAAACCGATAATGGCATGAGATTTATTCTTGCTCCTAAATCCGCTAAAGCCATGCAATTTTCCACCCCCGGGAAATTGCAAGGAATCAAAAATCTCCCCGGATCTCCAAGCTTAGTAGGCAACTTCTTAAGCAAAACCGGGGAGCATTTTTCATTTAAGGAAGCATTAGGCAAATCCACCAATCTCTCCTTGTTAGAAAGTAAGTCCTTGATCATCTTAGCAAACTTAGGCATATTGGCTAAAGATTCCGCAAAAGAGATGTTTATGTTAAGTTGCTTGAACATCCTCAAAAAGTTTGAAACCTGTATATCATCCTTATTCTTAAGCTTGTCCTTTCTCAATCTTGATGGATAAGGGAGACTTGGTTTTTGTTGTGGTTGAGTGGTTGATGAAGGATTTTCCTTGTTGGTTTCTTCATGAGTAGGTGTGGAAGTGGGAGAAATGGGAGAACTTGAGGATGGTGAACTAGATGTAGAAGGTGTATCACAAGAAGGAATCATAGTAGGCTTTACCAAATTAGGTTTGAGTGGTAAAGGATCATGAGTTTTCTTTCCACTTGTTTTTGTGATAGCATTGACATTTGCCCTCGGGTTTGTTTGTGTGTTAGAAGGTAAAGCTTCTTGTGGCCTTTGATTGATAAGCATCATAAACTTTTTGTTTGTTTCCTCATGCATTTCCCTCGTTCTTTTCTCATTAGCTTGGAACCTCCTTTCATTCTCTTGATTCATTTTGTGAAGAAGCTCAATTGTGTTATAATCATGTGGCACATTTCCTTGAAAACCTTGGGGTTGGAAAGGTGGAGGTTGATTGTAAAACCCTTGATTGTTACCTTGAAAGGTATTTCCTTGATTGTGAAAGGTATTTGGTGGTCTATAGTTATTCCCTTGGTATTGTGGCCTTGGCCCTTGGTTCCTTTGTAACAATTGAGGGGGATTTTGTTGAAGTTGGGTGGGTGGTTGGGGTGGGAATCCCGGTGGTGCAAGATAGTTTTGAGACTTATAAGAAATGTTATTTTGATTGATGTTGGGTTTGAAATGTTCTCTATATTCTTCTTGGTATGCATAACACTCCCCTTGATAACCTTGTATCTTATCACATTGTTGGTAGGAATGGGGACCTCCACAAGTCTCACATGAAAGAGTAATAGCATGCACATCATTGGTGGAATTATTGCCCAAAGAAAGTTTCATAAAGTCATTCATCATGGTTTGTTGCATCTTTTGTGTGTTTTGCATAATTGTTTGGCTTTCCTTTTGAGCTTGAGTCAATTCTTAGATTGATGAAATGAGTTGAGTCTCAAATGGTTTGGAACCTCCTTCTTGAATGACATGTACTCTCTCATCGAATTGTGTGTTAGTTTGAACCATTGCTTTAGTCTCAATTATGTCCCAAGCGTCTTGAATGGATTTAGCAAGAATATTTCCTCCCCCAGAAGCATTGAGTGAGTCTTGGCGATGAGGTCTAAGGCCATTGTAGAAATTATTGATTTGGTGAACTTCATCGAATCCATGGTTCGGGCATCTTCTCAATAACTCCTTATACTCCTCCCAAGCATCACTAAATGTTTGACTAGGTTTTTGTTAAAAGCCTATAATTAAGTTCTGATATGAGCTTAAACTCATATCCTTTTAATAACAAATAACCCTAAAACATGAAGCAAAAAACCAATTTATTTGGCAAAAACAGTGTTATGTGGTATGTTTGTGTTTGTGTGCACTTGTGTAGGCAAAAAGATACATTTTCAAGCAAACAAGGAAAAATCAAGCTCAAATGGATGAAAAAGACAAAGAAGGATCAAAAGTGACAAGACTTTGAAGTACAAGGACCTATCTTGACAAGTTCTCAAAGTTGAAGGACTAATAGTGCAAATATTGTGAAAGTCAAGATCATAAGTCAAACTTGGTCAACTATCAAGTCAACTCAGTCAAGGGCTCAAATGATCAAGAATGAAGTTCAAAGGACTAGTTTTGACAAAGAATTGAAGACTAGAGATCAAATCATAAATCTGCCAAAGTATAGGGGCTGAAAGTGACAAGTTTACACCAAATTTGGGCTTAATCCGTGTGAAGTGTTAATGGACCAATGAGAATCAAGGAAATGAGACACAAGGATCACCAAATAAGCTGCCACATAAGCCCACTAGCGCCGCCTCACATTTAATACCGTATCTATACAGTAAAGCGCACTTTCTCTTATTCAACCAATAGAAATGCGCCACTCCATAATCATTTTATCCACTTTTGGATATTAATCCGTGTGACCAGATGAGAGCCAACCAGAGGAAGCCACGTGTCACTTTCAAACAAGAACGAACCCAGAACCTATTTTGAGCTACAATGCATTTCAAGCAAAGTGTTAAACATGAAATTTGCTCCATTTTGAGAGACGAATCCATACCTCATAATCAATTAAGCTGAAAGTAATTGGATCAAAAACCCCCAAATATGTTCTTGAGCCGAATTATACAATTAGCAAGAAGAAGCCACGTGGAGCTCAGAGATTGGTTCTGACACGTCACCAACCCCAACAAAATCTTCCTTCATGTCTATAAATAGCTGGATTAGACTTCATTTTCATTTGTAGCTTAATTTTGTAAAAACACCTAGTTCTACTTTTCCTTTCCTTTTTCCCTCAATTTTACCCTAGCTACTCAAGAGTCTGACAAACTCTTGAGTTAGTTAGTTAGTTACTACCCTTGTAACAACTTTGTAACCGTTTTCCATTAATAAAATTCAAATTTACTCTTTCCCGCCAAATTTGTTCTTCATATTACTGCTCATTTTCTTCTCTTGTGTGATCATCCTGTTGCTGCATTGTGATTGTCATGATCATTCATGGATCATAAATGAACTTGAAGAAGATTTGTAGCTGTTTGTTGATTTCAGTCCAAGTCCTTAGTATATTTGAAGATTTCAAGCTATGTTGATGTTTTGTAGCTGATTGATGATTGTTGATTAGTATCCCTAGTGATAAGGTGGTGGTTATCACTAGGATAAGAGAGCTCAGCGCTCCTCTTCTTCTCAGTGGTTACTTCAATAGGTGCAAACGCTTCTAGTTTTAAATTCCCCTCAATTGCAAATGCCTGCTCAATTCCTAGCTAATTCTTTGTGATTGCATGATTAAATGTGTGTAGCTTGTTAATTGAATTGGTTTCAGTGATGTTGTAGCTTAAGTTTAGCCTTTATGCTCATTGATTTGGATTGAATTCTAGTTTATAGCTTAATTCAGTTTTTCTTATCCTAGCTTCCTTAATTGAGTACTAGTTGCTTACATTGTTTGCTTTTGGCTTTTAGACATCTTTCATTGATCACTGAATTCAGTTTGCCATAGCTTTTCATCCAGTTTTAACTAGAGTTCTTTAAAAGTCTTTGTAAGAATTTCATAAAGTTCAGTAGGAGTGTTTGGCAACAGAGTTTAGATACAATCATTGAGAGATTTGAGTTGTTCTAGTTGATATAAGCTGAATTTTTAGATTACTCTAGTGTAGTGTAATCAAGTAGAGTACATTTGGACTGATATCTTTCCACCATAGGTCTTGTTGCTCACTTTTGTTCTTGTACTCTTTGTGTAACAGATTTCTATAACTAGCATTTCTCAAAATTGCCAATTTCAAATCATCACAGTTTCTTTGTTTCTTAATCATTTCTGTTCAAACCTTTTTCTATTGCTCAAGTAACATACAAAGTGTTAGTAGTATAAAGGAATTTCTACAGTATTAGTTATTAAGCTAGGAAATAGCTTTTTGGTCCAAACTAAGCAAAGCTCATTCTCTGTGAAAAAGTATGCCACTGTTTTCTTAGATCTTCAAATCTACTTCACAAATCTTATGATTTTCTTTCATAAAATCATTTAGTAAGTGTCCCTAGTTAATTTCTGAAAGTTTGAGCTTTTTGCAAATTTTGGTCAAATCTTGGTCAACATAAGCTCTTTTTAGCTTAATTCAGATTTAGAGCTTATTTCTTGATGAAATTCGTTCTAGTTTGATTTCCCGTTCCTTAATTGGAAAGCTTTATCAGTTTCACTAAAAAAATCAAGTTGTGGTTGATTAGATTTAGCTGTAGCTTATTTTGAGCTTATTAATAAGCACTCATTTGCTTATTTTGAATCCTTAGCTAAATTCCTTTGACACACGTAGCTTATTTTGGATTTGAAGCATTTTGCAACTTGTCTCATTGATTTTGGTCCAGTAATAAGCTCAAACGAACTTATTTTCTTCCTGGCCCGTTTTTAGCTTAAAAAGTTTTAGAAATTGCACTTTAGTCCTTATTGTTCTAAACAGTGTTAATTTTTGGCTAATCTTCCATGTTTTTAGGGTTTGCATTTGTTTAGTCCCTGGAGTCTGGAAAGTTGTTAAAATCAGTTAGTATTTTGTTAGTTTGTTACACTTTTGGTTAGTTTGTTATCAATTTTGCATAATTGATCCTTATAGTTTACTGTTTTGCACTTTTAGTCCCTATAATTGTTAGAGTTTACATTTCAAGCATTTATTTTTCATAGAATTTACAATTTCAGTCCCTTTAGTTTCATATTTTGCATTTTGAATTTCTACTTGAATAAAAACGTGGTATTTGCAATTTGTTTTACATATATGTAGGTAATATTTTTCCGTTTTGCAAGCATTTGATTGAATTAGCAAATAGATTAACCAAGCAAGCTTAACAACCAAGAACAATTAAAAACCCGATATTGGTTGGACTTTCTATTAGCAAGAACTGAGAAAAAACGAACTGCATTATACTCAATTTCAAATGGCGCCGCTGCCGGTTCTTTGACTACACGAGAGACTATCGATTGACGGTTTTCATTGGCTTTTGGGATCCGTTCACTTTGTGAACGTTATTTTTATGTATCATAAATAAAAAACAAATAAAAAATCAAAATATAAAAATATATAAAAACTAAAAAATTAACAAAACAATTCTTTTCCTAAAGAATTGACCAAAAAAAATAAAAAATCCAAAAAGCAATTTTTTTCCTAAGAGATTGCACCCAAAAATATATATTATTGGATTCTCTCGGTTTTTATGTACATATAGTATTTTCCCTTAAAAAACTCATAAATACAAAAATATTTTCCATATATTATTATAAGTAAATACGTATACGTATAAGAACAATCAATCTACATATCTTCCATAAGTATTGCCGAGGCAATACACCGTGTTGAGGGGCGTTCCGGTCCTTGACACGTGTATCGATCAAACAAAATAAAGCAAGAATAGATAAATACTCTCAATAAGCAACAATTCGAAGAATACGAACATTTAAGTGAATAGAAAGGCGATGTGCTATAAAATGCCATCTAAGGGTCAATAGGTACTTAAGTGCTTCGCGCCACCTAACCCCCCGTTCACTTGGGAGTATTCTAAGAAGGAAGGCTTCATTGAGGGTCTTGCACCCAAAGTAGTATATACGTATATTGTTATTTTCTTGTGGATATTTAATATTGAAACTCGAAGAGGATAATCCATTTCTCTTCAAAGTCACACGAGAGCTTCTCTCTCATTCCTCGTATTGAGTTGCATGCTCACTCGCGGGCGTGCACAAATACCGATTGGTGTACAACCTCTTCCTCCGAAAAGGAAGAAAAAGAGAAAGAGTAAGACCACCACCGTCCACCAAGCCGATCACGAGAATCGTGCTTTGACTCCACCACAAGAAGCCATGGCTATTGATAATCGTACTTTGTATGAACGTATGCAATCCAACATTCATGGATATTCTAGTGCCATTAAGATTCCCGACTTTCCCGCTAACACATTTGAGCTACATACATCTATGATCAATATGGTTGCTTTATCACCTTTCCTTGGTAAACACAATGAGGATCCTCATGCTCACCTTAAGAGATTCCTTTCACTTTGCAATACCATTAAGCATAATGGAGTTCCACATGAGGTCATTAGGTTGATGTTAGTGTCATTTTCCTTAGAGGGGAGTGCTAAGCATTGGTTAGACACCCAACCACCCGAGAGTATCACCACATGGGATGGTTTTACCACTAAGTTTTTGAACAAGTTCTTTCCTCCACAAAAGACTATGGCTTTGAGGACTTTAATTATGGGCTTTCAACAAAAACCTAGTCAATCCTTTAGTGATGCTTGGGAAGAGTATAGTGAGTTGTTGAGGCGATGCCCTAATCATGGATTGGATCAAGTTCACCAAATAAGTCTCTTTTATGATGGCCTTAAAGCTCACCACCAAGATTCACTCAATGCTTCCGCGGGAGGGAGTATTCTTCTTAAGACTTATCAAGAGGCTTTGGACATTATTGAGACTAAGGCAACGGTTCAAACAAACAATCAATTTGAAGAAAGGGTTCATGTTATCCAAAACACTTCTCAAACTCCTTGTGACACCCAACTTCTTAAAGAGATCCTTCAACAAGTCAAACAAGGACAACAAGAAATGACTCATGAGATAGTTCAAGCTTTTAAGACCTTTTCATTGAACAATTCTTCAAATAATGTGAATGCTATTGCCATTTCTTGTGTTACTTGTGGAGGTCCCCATTCTTATGAACAATGTGATAAGGTGCAAGGGTATCAAGGGGAATGCTATGCTTACCAAGAGGAACACCGTGAACACTTCAAGCCTAACATCAATCCAAATAACCTTTCTTACAAATCCCAAAACTACCTTTCTCCACCCGGCTTCCCACCCCAACCACCCACCCAAATTCCACAAAATACTCCTCAAATTTTACCAAGGAATCAAGGGCAAAGACCACCATACCAAGGCAATAACTACAAGGCATCCAATCAATTTCAACCTCAAGCTAATACCTTTTATCCACCACAACAAGGATTTAATCAACCACTTCCATTTATTCCCAATCAAGCATATGCTCCAATACCAAATCAAGCTTACCCTCAAGTTCCAAATCAAGGATATGGGATGCAAGAGACTCAAGAGTATGTTGACAAGAAAATGCGTGAAATGGAGAAAAGAATGAGTGACCAAATCAATAGGGTTTTAGTGGCGGTAACTCAAAGACCACAAGGGGCTTTACCTTCTAACACACAAACAAACCCTAGGGCCAATGTTAATGCTATTACAACAAGGAGTGGAACAACAACAAAGGATCCTTCACCTCCTAAACCTACTCTTGTTCAACCCACTTGTGCTCCTACTTGTGACAAGCCTTCTACTTCTACTCCACCTCCTCAAAATGCTCCTATTAATTCAAACACACCTTCTCAACCACCTCATACTTCTCCTTTACCTTCCACACTTCCCAATGAAGAAGCTAACAAAGAAAAATTTTCCACCACAACACCTATTCCACCTACACCAAAACCTACTCTTCCATACCCTTCAAGGTTGAAAAAGGACAAGTTAAAGAACAAAGATGACATCCAAGTCTCCAATTTCTTAAGGATGTTCAAGCAACTCAACATCAATATATCCTTTGCGGAAGCTCTTGCTTATATGCCAAAATTTGCTAATATGTTCAAGGATTTGCTCTCAAACAAAGAGAAATTGGTTGATTTGCCCAACACATCACTTAATGAAAATTGTTCCGCGGTGTTACTTAAAACTTTACCAACAAAACTTGGAGATCCGGGGCGCTTCTTGATACCTTGTAATTTTCCCGGTGTTGAAAATTGCATGGCTTTGGCGGATTTAGGGGCGAGCATAAATCTCATGCCTTTATCGGTTTGGAAACAACTATCTCTTCCCGAGCTCACTCCCACTAGGATGACTCTTGAACTAGCCAACCGAACCATAGCTCACCCCGTAGGTATAGCAGAAGATGTGTTTGTAGGTGTGGATAAGTTTACCTTTCCGGCCGATTTTGTAGTGGTCGATTATGACATGGATCCTAGAGTGCCTTTGATTGTTGGTAGACCGTTTTTGAGAACGGGTCGTACCTTGATAGATGTGGCGGAAGGAGAATTAATTATGAGAGTAGAAGATGAGAGAGTGGTGTTTAAGTTAGGGAAAATTTGTGATAGAAAAGAGGTTAAGGAGTCTAGACCTTGTGAGACTATTAACATTGTGGATGTGCTAGATGAAGTGTGTAATGAACACTTTCATGATGCTTGTAAGAGTGCTAGTGATGAGATACCCCATGTTGAAACCGTGGCCTCAATTGCTCCATCTTTAACACCTTTTGGAGAGAGTGATTTCCTCTTGGAGGAATTTGAGTCCAACTTTCTTGGTGATGATGATTCTCCCATTAATTGGGAAGAAGATATTCTTACAATCCAAAAGTTGCTCAATGAGGACCCTATTCCTTCTCCTATTCCACAAGAGATTACCATTGAGGAACCTTCCATAGTAAAACCTTCCATAGAGAGTCCACCTCCCATTGAACTTAAGGAACTTCCATCCCACTTAGAATATGCTTTCTTAGAAGGAAAAGACCAATTACCGGTGATTATTGCTAAAGAGTTGAAAGAGGATGAGAAGGAGCAACTTATTGAAGTCCTTAAGAAACACAAGAAAGCCTTAGTATGGAAAATATCCGACATAAGGGGAATTGATCCACATTTTTGTACTCACAAAATCCTTATGGAGGATGACTATAAACCCGCCATTCAAAACCAAAGGAGAGTTAACCCAAAAATCCATGAGGTTATTAAGAAGGAAGTGATTAAACTCTTAGATGCGGGTATGATTTACCCCATTTCCGACTCTCCATGGGTTAGCCCGGTTCATTGTGTTCCAAAGAAGGGTGGAATCACCGTGGTGCCTAATGAGAACAATGAACTTATTCCCACGAGACTTGTGACCGGTTGGAGAGTTTGCATTGATTATAGAAAACTCAATGAGGCAACTAGGAAAGACCATTTCCCGCTTCCCTTTATGGATCAAATGCTTGAACGCTTAGCGGGAAATGAGTACTATTGTTTTCTTGATGGCTTTTCGGGTTATTTTCAAATACCCATTGACCCTAAGGATCAAGAAATGACCACATTCACTTGTCCCTACGGTACATTTGCTTACAAGAGGATGCCTTTTGGCCTATGTAATGCACCGGGGACGTTTCAAAGGTGCATGATGGCGATTTTCCATGACATGATAGAGCAAACCATGGAGGTTTTTATGGATGACTTTTCCGTATTTGGAAACTCCTTTAGCTCATGTCTCACCAATCTTGAGAGAATGCTTAAGCGTTGTGAGGACACACGTTTGGTGCTTAATTGGGAGAAATGTCACTTTATGGTGAAAGAGGGGATTGTTTTAGGACACAAGATATCCAATAAGGGATTAGAAGTTGATCGAGCTAAAATTGATGTGATTGCTAAGCTTCCCCCATCCACCTCGGTTAAAGGTGTGAGGAGTTTCTTAGGTCATGCGGGATTTTATAGGCGCTTTATACAAGATTTTTCTAAGATACCTAGACCGATGACTCACCTCTTGGAGAAAGAGGCTCCTTTCATTTTTGACCAAGCTTGTTTAGACTCTTTTGAGACCCTTAAGGAAAAATTAACTAAGGCTCCCGTTTTGGTTTCTCCAAATTGGGAATTACCTTTTGAGCTTATGTGTGACGCTAGTGATTATGCGGTGGGGGCCGTCTTAGGACAAAGAGTTAATAAGCATTTTCAACCTATACACTATGCGAGTAAAACCATGACCGGTGCACAACTTCATTACACTACCACGGAAAAAGAGTTGCTTGCTATAGTATATGCTTTTGAGAAGTTTAGACCATATCTTGTGCTTTCCAAAACCATAGTGTATACGGATCATTCCGCTCTCAAGTATATTATGACAAAACAAGATGCTAAGCCTAGGCTTTTGAGATGGGTTTTGTTGCTTCAAGAGTTTAAGATAGAGATTCGTGATAAGAAAGGGGCCGAGAATTTAGCGGCGGATCATTTGAGTAGACTTGAGCATCCTTTTCAAGGAGACCTCCCACATCAAGAAATCAATGAATCCTTTCCACTAGAGGAGCTCATGTCTATCTCTTCCCAAGAGGATGCCACACCTTGGTTTGCGGATATCGCAAACTATCTTGTGGGCAGTGTGCTTATTGAGGGTCTTACTTACCAACAAAAGAAAAAGTTTCTTAAGGAAGTTAAGTATTACTTTTGGGATGATCCATATCTTTTTAGGCAATGTGCGGACCAAATCATTAGACGGTGTGTAGATGGGCCCGAGGCATTTAAAATCTTAGAGGCATGTCATAAAGGACCTACGGGTGGACATTTTGGGCCTAACTACACCGCCAAGAAAGTCTTTGATTCGGGTTATTATTGGCCTTCCATTTACAAGGATGCCCAAGAGATGGTGAAATTTTGTGATGTTTGTCAAAGACAAGGAAAAATTACACAACGTGATGAGATGCCACAAAATTTTATCCAAGAGTGTGAGATATTTGACGTATGGGGAATAGATTTCATGGGACCTTTTCCATCCTCTAAGGGAAACAAGTATATACTTGTGGCGGTGGATTATGTGTCCAAGTGGGTGGAAGCTAAAGCCTTACCTACTAATGATGCTAGAGTGGTTGTAAAGTTCTTGAAATCGGGCCATCATAAGTGATCGTGGTACGCACTTTTGTAATGATCAATTCACGAGAGTTATGAAGAAATATGGAGTGAATCATAGACTTTCTACCGCGTATCACCCTCAAACAAATGGCCAAACCGAGGTCACAAATCGTGGTTTAAAGAGGATTTTAGAGAGAACGGTGGGAGAACATCGAGCTTCTTGGTCGGATAAGCTTGATGATGCTTTGTGGGCGTTTAGGACGGCTTTTAAAACACCAATTGGTTGTACTCCTTATAGGCTTGTCTATGGAAAAGCGTGCCACCTCCCATTTGAGTTAGAACATAAGGCATCTTGGGCTCTCAAGTGGGCTAACTTTGATTTAAACCAAGCCGGTTCACATAGGAAAGATCAAATCAATGAGATGGATGAGTTGAGAGCCAATGCCTATGAGAATTCTTTGCTTTACAAGGAAAAGACTAAGAAATTGCATGATGCTAAGATCAAGAATCGTGAGTTCAAAGTTGGAGAGCCGGTTCTCCTCTTTAACTCAAGATTGAAGCTTTTTGCGGGCAAGCTTAAGTCGAGATGGTCCGGTCCATTCACTATTGCTCAAGTGTTTCCATATGGAACCCTTGAGTTATCCCAACCCGATGGTCCAAATTTTAAAGTGAATGGTCACCGTGTTAAACACTACTTTGGGGAGGACATTTCCGTTGAAATGGTCCAAGAGGTCCCCATTTTCCCCATGAATTAATTCATTGAGGGACGAGTCGAGCTAGAGACTCATTAACTCAAGCATCGTATAACTAGGTTTAGAGTGTTGTAGGTTAGAAATAAAAGCATAGACTTGGAGATAAGTGTAGGGGAGACCTTCTTTTGTCTTCATGATTGTTTGTAGGGTTGCTCACTCATCTCATGCTTTGGAGCTTATGGAGGAGGCCCTTGTATCCGGTTCACTTAGTTACTTTAGTGAATTTTCATTGACACCTTGTGCTTAAACATGATTTCACTAATAGTTGTCCTTTCCTTAACTTGGGTTAAGCAAAGTCTATTCATTGTCATAAGTGTAGGGGAAGTTTTTATACTTCCATGCTCTTAAACATTGAGGACAATGTTTAGCTTAAGTGTAGGGGGGTCTTCTATCGAAGTGACCTTACCTAGAACTTGTCATTGTCTTGCATGATAACATGGAAAAATTGAATTTTCAACATTTTTCAAATTTTTGATCTACTTTGGCCAACAAAAATATGCATTCATAATTTTTGCATCAATCATTTTTCATTTGCATAACACACTTGCATTGTATATATTTCTTCTTTTATTTTTCATCAAAAATATATAAAAAGAAAAAAAATATAATAAAACATGGTTTTAACAAGTTTAGATTTCTTTGACATATTAGGCCCGCCATGGATATTTTGACTCAACCCGAGTTTGCTTATTTTAGCATTCTCTAGCTAGTATCCTTAACCATGTAGTCCTTCATTGGTCTATTAGGCTAAGCATCCACCAATTTCATTATTTGAGATTTTAAATTTGTGGAGAATGGGAAATGATAGAGTTGAAGCAAGTGTAAAAGGGCTAGATAGACTTCATGGCAATTACTTGTGGCTAAACCCTTCTCTTCTTTGCCTCTAATTTCTTCGCAAGTATATAACTGTTAATAAATAATCAAGTACGGTTTTAATTGGTTTGTAATCTCTTATGCATTTTTGGCTAATCATTTATGGTTGATATGAGTACGTCTTAAGATTCTAAGTTAGCACGTTTTATGTGTATTAGACTTATGTCATGCTCCATACTTAGCGGGTGTTTTTTCCTTTTCTTCTTTTCAAATTTCTTAGTGAGGAATAAAGAAAAATAAGAGCGGCTTATGAAAAAAATGAGTGGCTAGAAAAAAAA
Organism: Glebionis coronaria; assembly: GCA_025667525.1. Lineage (NCBI taxonomy): Eukaryota > Viridiplantae > Streptophyta > Magnoliopsida > Asterales > Asteraceae > Glebionis > Glebionis coronaria. The sequence goes on from CM046877.1 coordinate 218,182,051, forward strand.
AAGAAAAAAAAAAGGAAAAAGAAAAAAAATAATAATGCAAGACTCCCAAGAGGGGCAGTGTGGTGTTAATTATAGTGACTATTGAGTTCCAATATTACCTTGACGGGTTGCGGGGATTCAATAGATTGCTCCAATCCAATATTACCTTGACGGGTTGCGGGGTTGAAGATCCAAAGTCTCAAAAAGATGGCGGATGTAAATTATTGCGTGAGTTTTATTTTTCTTTCCTTAGCGAGTGTGTAGCTACTTATGAAAGCATGACATGAGGATTTTACACATAAGGCGAATGACTTATTATTCTTGAAACGGACTTGTATTAATTGTGAGCGGTTTTTCAAGTAATGGATGAGAGGATTACTTAGGATTAAAACCGTGCTTCCTTATTTTTGGATTTTACACTTCTTATACTTCACACTTGAATAATGACAAATTTGCCCACAAGCAATTTGCTCAAATAATAACCGGTTCCACATTTAATTGTCATGAATAAGTTGATGCACTTTTTACTTGTGAATGCAATGATCCCATTTTTAAGCTTGGTATGGGGAAAGTGAAACTTGAGGGTGATAAATGTCCATGGTACCCAAGCCCTAATCTAAGCCATTGAATTCTTTATGAGTTATTTCCATCAAAACCATTTCAAGAAAATCAAAAAGATATAGATAGAATTGTATTTTGTTCATTGCATTATTAAAAGTCAAAATCATGCATCATTTAGTTTAGAGTAGTGTAGATGCATCTCATATGGCCAAGGTGGATTAATTATGAGGCAAATGTAAATTTGAGCCTTAATATATAATATTGCATGAGGACATGACAATGTTCAAGTGTAGGGGAATTTGATATGAGCTTAAACTCGTATCCTTTTAATAACAAATAACCCTAAAACATGAAGCAAAATACCAATTTATTTGGCAAAAACAGTGTTATGTGGTATGTTTGTGTTTGTGTGCACTTGTGTAGGTAAAAAGATACATTTTCAAGCAAACAAGGAAAAATCAAGCTCAAATGGATGAAAAAGACAAAGAAGGATCAAAAGTGACAAGACTTTGAAGTACAAGGACCTATCTTGACAAGTTATCAAAGTTGAAGGACTAATAGTGCAAATATTGTGAAAGTCAAGATCATAAGTCAAACTTGGTCAACTATCAAGTCAACTCAGTCAAGGGCTCAAATGATCAAGAATGAAGTTCAAAGGACTAGTTTTGACAAAGAATTGAAGACTAGAGATCAAATCATAAATCTGCCAAAGTATAGGGGCTGAAAGTGACAAGTTTACACCAAATTTGGGCTTAATCCGTGTGAAGTGTTAATGGACCAATGAGAATCAAGGAAATGAGACACAAGGATCACCAAATAAGCTGCCACATAAGCCCACTAGCGCCGCCTCACATTTAATACCGTATCTATACAGTAAAGCACACTTTCTCTTATTCAACCAATAGAAATGCGCCACTCCATAATCATTTTATCCACTTTTGGATATTAATCCGTGTGACCAGATGAGAGCCAACCAGAGGAAGCCACGTGTCACTTTCAAACAAGAACGAACCCAGAACCTATTTTGAGCTACAATGCATTTCAATCAAAGTGTTAAACATGAAATTTTCTCCATTTTGAGAGACGAATCCATACCTCATAATCAATTAAGCTGAAAGTAATTGGATCAAAAACCCCCAAATATGTTCTTGAGCCGAATTATACAATTAGCAAGAAGAAGCCACGTGGAGCTCAGAGATTGGTTCTGACACGTCACCAACCCCAACAAACTCTTCCTTCATGTCTATAAATAGCTGGATTAGACTTCATTTTCATTTGTAGCTTAATTTTGTAAAAACACCTAGTTCTACTTTTCCTTTCCTTTTTCCCTCAATTTTACCCTAGCTACTCAAGAGTCTGACAAACTCTTGAGTTAGTTAGTTAGTTACTACCCTTGTAACAACTTTGTAACCGTTTTCCATTAATAAAATTCAAATTCACTCTTTCCCGCCAAATTTGTTCTTCATATTACTGCTCATTTTCTTCTCTTGTGTGATCATCCTGTTGCTGCATTGTGATTGTCATGATCATTCATGGATCATAAATGAACTTGAAGAAGATTTGTAGCTGTTTGTTGATTTCAGTCCAAGTCCTTAGTATATTTGAAGATTTCAAGCTATGTTGATGTTTTGTAGCTGATTGATGATTGTTGATTAGTATCCCTAGTGATAAGGTGGTGGTTATCACTAGGATAAGAGAGCTCAGCGCTCCTCTTCTTCTCAGTGGTTACTTCAATAGGTGCAAACGCTTCTAGTTTTAAATTCCCCTCAATTGCAAATGCCTGCTCAATTCCTAGCTAATTCTTTGTGATTGCATGATTAAATGTGTGTAGCTTGTTAATTGAATTGGTTTCAGTGATGTTGTAGCTTAAGTTTAGCCTTTATGCTCATTGATTTGGATTGAATTCTAGTTTATAGCTTAATTCAGTTTTTCTTATCCTAGCTTCCTTAATTGAGTACTAGTTGCTTACATTGTTTGCTTTTGGCTTTTAGACATCTTTCATTGATCACTGAATTCAGTTTGCCATAGCTTTTCATCCAGTTTTAACTAGAGTTCTTTAAAAGTCTTTGTAAGAATTTCATAAAGTTCAGTAGGAGTGTTTGGCAACAGAGTTTAGATACAATCATTGAGAGATTTGAGTTGTTCTAGTTGATATAAGCTGAATTTTTAGATTACTCTAGTGTAGTGTAATCAAGTAGAGTACATTTGGACTGATATCTTTCCACCATAGGTCTTGTTGCTCACTTTTGTTCTTGTACTCTTTGTGTAACAGATTTCTATAACTAGCATTTCTCAAAATTGCCAATTTCAAATCATCACAGTTTCTTTGTTTCTTAATCATTTCCGTTCAAACCTTTTTCTATTGCTCAAGTAACATACAAAGTGTTAGTAGTATAAAGGAATTTCTACAGTATTAGTTATTAAGCTAGGAAATAGCTTTTTGGTCCAAACTAAGCAAAGCTCATTCTCTGTGAAAAAGTATGCCACTGTTTTCTTAGATCTTCAAATCTACTTCACAAATCTTGTGATTTTCTTTCATAAAATCATTTAGTAAGTGTCCCTAGTTAATTTCTTAAAGTTTGAGCTTTTTGCAAATTTTGGTCAAATCTTGGTCAACATAAGCTCTTTTTAGCTTAATTCAGATTTAGAGCTTATTTCTTGATGAAATTCGTTCTAGTTTGATTTCCCGTTCCTTAATTGGAAAGCTTTATCAGTTTCACTAAAAAAATCAAGTTGTGGTTGATTAGATTTAGCTGTAGCTTATTTTGAGCTTATTAATAAGCACTCATTTGCTTATTTTGAATCCTTAGCTAAATTCCTTTAACACACGTAGCTTATTTTGGATTTGAAGCATTTTGCAACTTGTCTCATTGATTTTGGTCCAGTAATAAGCTCAAACGAACTTATTTTCTTCCTGGCCCGTTTTTAGCTTAAAAAGTTTTAGAAATTGCACTTTAGTCCTTATTGTTCTAAACAGTGTTAATTTTTGGCTAATCTTCCATGTTTTTAGGGTTTGTATTTGTTTAGTCCCTGGAGTTTGGAAAGTTGTTAAAATCAGTTAGTATTTTGTTAGTTTGTTACACTTTTGGTTAGTTTGTTATCAATTTTGCATAATTGATCCTTATAGTTTACTGTTTTGCACTTTTAGTCCCTATAATTGTTAGAGTTTACATTTCAAGCATTTATTTTTCATAGAATTTACAATTTCAGTCCCTTTAGTTTCATAGTTTGCATTTTGAATTTCTACTTGAATAAAAACGTGGTATTTGCAATTTGTTTTACATATATGTAGGTAATATTTTTCCGTTTTGCAAGCATTTGATTGAATTAGCAAATAGATTAACCAAACAAGCTTAACAACCAAGAACAATTAAAAACCCGATATTGGTTGGACTTTCTATTAGCAAGAACTGAGAAAAAATGAACTGCATTATACTCAATTTCAAGTTCCTCAAAGCCGTGGTCTTAGATAGGGGAAAGAACTTGTTCAAAAACTTCTTAGTGAAACCATCCCATGTGGTAATGCTCTCGGGTGGTTGTGTATCTAACCAATGCTTAGCGGGACCCTCTAGTGAAAATTGTACCAATATCAACTTAATGGCATCATGGGGAACTCCATTGTACTTAATGGTGTTGCAAAGAGCAAGGAATTTCTTAAGGTGATCATGTGGATTATCATTCTTGTTCCCAAAAAATGGTGTGTTTGAAACCAAGTTAATCATGATGTTTTTAGCTCAAATGTGTTTGCGGGAATATCAGGTATCTTGATAGCATCGGCATATCCTTGCACATTGGATTGCAAGTGCTCCATCAAAGGTCGAGTATCAACTCCGGCCATGGCTTCTTGTTGTGTGTGGATCAAAGCACGATTCTCGAGATCGGCTTGATGGACGGTGGTGTTCCTACTCTTTCTCTTTTTCTTCCTTTTCGGAGGAACGTATTGTACACCAATCGGTATTTGTACACGCCTGCGAGTGAGCATGCAACTCAATACGAGGAATGAGAGAGAAGCTCTCGTTTGACTTTGAAGAAGAAGGGATTATCCTCTTCGAGTTTCAATATGAAATATCCACAAGAAAGTATAATATACGTAATTACTACTTGCAAGACCCCCAACAAAGCCTTCCTTCTTAGAATACTCACTAGTGAATGGGGGTTAGGTGGCGCGAAGCACTTAAGTACCTATTGACCCTTAGATGGCATTTTATAGCACATCGCCTTTCTATTCACTTTGTTGTTTGTATTCTTCGAATAATTGCCTATTGGAAGTATTTATCTATTCTTGCTTTATTGAATTGGATCGATACCCGTGTCAAGGACCGGAACGCCCCCTAACACGGTGTATTGCCTTGGCAATACTTATGGAGAATATGTGTATTGGTTGTTCTTATATGTATACGTATTTACATATAATAATATAGAGAAAATATTTTTGTATTTATTGGGGTTTTTTAAAGAAAATACTATATGTACAAAACCGAGGAAATACAATAATATATATTTTTGGGTGCAATCTCTTAGAAAAAAGATTGCTTTTTGATTTTTTAATTTTTTTGGTCAATTCTTTAGGAAAAGAATTGTTTTTGTTATTTTTTTAGTTTTTAAATTTTTAAATTTTTGATTTTTTTATGTTTTTTGATTTATGATACGTAAAAATAACGTTCACGAGGTGAACGGATCCCAAAAGCCAATGAAAACCGTCAATCGATAGTCTCTCGTAAAGTTAAAGAACCGGCAGCGGCGCCATTTGAAATGTAGTAAATTTAAGTTCGTTTCTCTCGATTCTTAACCAATTGAAAGTCCTAACAATATCAAGTTTATTATCGTTTTTGGTTGATAGGGTTATTTGGATTTTCTATGTCTATTTAATCAAGCACGTACAAATGTGAAAAATATTAACCTACTTTTCAGTAAAACATTTAGCAAATACCAAATTTTTATTCACAAAAGGACAAAAATGTAAATCTATGAAAGTAATGTGCTAAAAATGTAAGTAGATGAAACTTAAATGCTTGAAATGTAAAAATCAGAAAGTAAAAGGACCAATTATGTAAAATCTAACAAATTTTTAACCAAATGTAACTACTTTTAAAACTGATTAACTGAAAATGACAATTAATGAAAAGTTATGGATTAAAAGTTTGCAAACCCTAATAAAATGGAAGTTTAGCTAGTGATTAAAACTGTTACAAACTATGAGGACTAATATGCAATAAAAAGGGAAATTATACTAAAAATGGGCACAAGGAACAAATAAGCTCTTATAAGCTCAAAAATGAACCAAATAAGCTCTAACAAGTTTTAAACAGCTTAAAACTGAAAAACACTTAGGCTAATCCAAGGAAAAAGCTTAAAACGCTCTAAAACTCAAATAAGCCAACTCCAATAAGCCAAGAATAAGCTACAATGAAATCCAGACATGCACATTCCAATTTTAGAGTCAAATCTGATTAAACAGCTTATTGTGAGTCTGAAATGTCTTTTCTTGTGAAAAATGGTCCAGTCGATAAGCAGGAAATTGAAAATAAGCTGAAACCTAGCTTATTGACTTTTGTTGACCAAAAAGTAAAAAATCTCAAAAACTCAAAATCAGTTCATGACATGTTTCTAAGTAAGATCGTGGAAGAAAATCACAAGATTTATGAAGTAGAAATGCCAATTCAAGAAATCAGAATGCTATTTTATCACAGAAACTTTCTTTAGCTTGGATGCTTATTAAAAAGCTGATTCTGAGCTTAATTGTGAAAACTGTATGATTTCCTTTCCAACATTTATACTTCAGATGTTAATGACATATAGAAACAGGTTTCAATGATTTTGATCAAGAAATGAATCTATGACATGAGATTGAAATGTGCTACTTTTCTGATGAACTAATATCAAAATATTGACCCAAACTTTTTATCAACCAATTGCCTGTTTGACCAACCTTTTGACTTGAAAACTTCACAAACTTGTTTAAAAAGACTAAATAATGGTAAATGAACAAAGATTAACCAGTTACCTACACTCAAAATCCAAAATGTATTTAAATCCAAACACTACTTATCTGATCTTTTTATAACTTTTATGAAGAGAATTTGAGCAAAAGTTTAAACTAAGCTATGACTTATATCTAACTAAACTCAATGAACAAATTGAAGTGCAAATGAACTAGAAACAGACCATATAACAGACAAGTACTCAAAATGCAATATCAAGCTATATTACTAATGAATTTGATGGCAGTAACAAGTAAAGCAAGCTAAAAGCTATCAATCTAACAATAAGCTATCTAATCAACAGAATCAAGGAAAAACAGACTAATCACACTTGATCAATGCAACATTTAGTATTTAAACTAGAATTGAGCATGCAATGAATTGTTAAGTGGAACAAAACTCAGAAACATGAAACCTTTTAGCATAAAGCCTCCATTGATGGAGTAGGTAGGCGCTGAGCCTCCTAAACAATGTTAAACCACCACCTTAGCACTAAAATCAACCAATCAACCATCTACATTCATCATTCTGATCAATTCTACCCAATTCAGCTACAATTGTCAACTCAGCTACTGGAATCAACAGAAACAGCTACAAATCTTCAACAATCCTCTAATGATCAAGTGTGATCACAAGAAACTCATAACAGCAACAAGTTTCAACAAGAATGCAGGAATTATAAGAAGATTGAGTGAAAATGAGGGAATTTTATTGATTTGAATGTGAAAATTTGGTTACAGAAGTAGGTAAGTGGTTAAAACTAACTATAACTAACTCAAGAGGTTGTCAAGCTCTTGAGTTTGTTATACTAACAACTAACTAACAGGATTGAAGAGAGAAAATTGGAAGTGTGTGTGAATTTCACACTTAGCTACATACAACAAATGAAAGGTCTAATCCCTATTTATAGACAAGAAATGAGAGTGAGTTGGGGTTGATGACGTATCCCATCTAATAGCAGGCTGCCAGGTGTCACCAATTTCTCAATTGCAGATTCTTGTGTTCTTCATGAATTGGGGGATTTTAATCCTTTGAATTTCAGTTTGATTAAATGTTCCCAATGTATTCCTCTCTTGAAGACGAGCAATTTTCATGTATAAATATCCTCTTGAAATGCATTGTAGCTCAAGAACGAATCTGGGTTCGTTTGTTGAATAAGATGCCACGTGGCAATCTTTGGTTGGGCTATTATTGAGCATACGGATTGATATCTAATATTGGATAAGAGATTATTGCATGTCCTCTTCTGATTGGCTAGAAATTTAGTTAGTGGGATTTACTGTAGCAAAACGGCTCAATAAATGAACTGGTGAGGTGTCAAGCTTGTTGGCAATCCGTGTCCAATTTTTCTTGCTTTCTCATTGGTTAAAGGCCATTCACACGGATTGAAACTATTTTTTGTGTAGTTTTGGCAAATTAAGTCCCTATAGTTTGGTAGAATGTCCAAATGAGCTAGAATATTCATTCTAATGTCATTATTGGTCCTTCCACTTGCATTCTTGTCTAGTTTGACCCTTTGACTTGGTTGACTTTGGAGTTGACCATGTTTGACTTTGATCTTGACTTTGACCAATTTACACTTTGAGTCCTTCAACATTGGAATTTTGTCAAGATAGGTCCTTCATCTTCAAAGTCTTGTCATCTTTGATCCTTCTTTGTCTTTTTCATCCAAATAAGCTTGATTTCTTCTTGTTTGCTTGAAAATGTATCCTTCTTACCTATTTAATCACAAACACAAAACATACCACATAATTCCGCTTTATAGCACAAAAGTTAGGCATTTTTCATGTGTTTTAGGGTGATTTGTTGATTAATTGATATGAGTTTTTGCTCATATCAGAGGCTGGAGAGGAGTGCTACCATTTCAATACCTATTTATTCGGAGTGAATAAATCGATAGATAACGTGTTGATCTCCGTGTGATTAAGACAAATACCTATTGAGAGATATATGAGTTAGCTGGATGGGTTGTGCATTACATCACTGGGTCCATGATGTGTATCTTCAATAACATATGAGTTGACCCGGTTTCTGCCTAAGGTTGTTAGGAGGGCTTCTTTCTTTACACCATTTATATTTACAGTTCTTTTTCATTCTATAACCCCTTTAATGCTTACCAATATGTCATAACTAGCACCTTGTTGTGATTGTTCTAGTGCTAACTTAAGTACTTGGTCGGCATTCAGCTACGTTCACAATCTTTCTCCATCTTTCCTAAGGACTACTATTTCTAGCTGCGGAATGTCCTTGGTAAGATCCCTCCGGTTCCGGAAGAATCATTGGACTTACCTTATCCTACCATCCTTATGTCACCACAATCTTCATCGGCGTGAAATAAATGGGTTGTGGGTAAGTATAAATCACCATGAAATCCATTTTGAAGTACAAATCCATTTTGCTCCCCCTTAACATATGCCACGATATTCGAAAACATTTCGCATATGTAGGGACGAGCCATCACGTTAAGTCAACTAGTTTGTGATACACTATTTCTCATATTAAATCACATTTTCTCCCCCATATTAAGAATATTAACCCAATTGATATTTTTGATACTAATTGTTTTAATGAAGTTTTAACAAAAATTTTGGGAAGAAAAATGCAAGTCCGTTTTATCTCTATAATACCGATTTGTAATAATACCAATTTGTAAAAAGATACCATATATGTTGAAATAGATCACATATTCACCATAATAAAAAAATAATGACAAGGTTGGGCCTGATTGATGAGAACATCATATGATATAATCACATGGTTATTGTTGGCAAATGTTGGTCACATCGTCACGTCCAAAGTTATCTCTTGACACCACATGTACGATTGGTAGCTAGACAATTTCTCCCCCTCAATTGTTGACCCGTGTTCTATCTAACGATTTGTAGTCGTCGTTTGAGTAGTCGCATCATCGAGTATGTATATACCAAATCGTAAAGATCTTCGACTATAGAGATGATAACTTCATAAAAACAATATTTCTCTCGTTTTAACAAATAAATGCACTAATGTGTACATATATTTGTGTTATAACGTAAACACAATCCCTTACATGGTTATAAAGTAAACCATACCCGAGAAAATTAATTCCCGTTGTTGAGCCAAAGCTTTCGTAAAGAAATACTTGACTTTAATATGAAAAGCGGGTCACTATCTTAAATAATATCAAACCATATAGGCATGTTTTACATGGCCGGTCCTGAGGTTTTTGATGCACGGGGCGAGTTGAAAAAAATATGCCCCCATATAAACAAAAAACACACGATTTTTAAAGGGATTGGAACCTAGTCATTATGCTAGGCGGCTCATCCCCACGACGAAATTTATTTATTAAATAAAATGTTTCGATACAAAGAAACAAACATTGAATTACAAGTTCCACCTATATCACTTAAAATGATGCCTTCGTGCGTTTCTTGAAGCAAATTCATCATTTATCTTGCCGTAGTCAACATTTTCTAAGAACCTACTTTCTATACTTAATATTGCTAATCCGTTCACCCTGTCTTGACTCATCGTACTCCTTAAATAAGATTTCAATATCTTTAGTTTTGAAAAACTTCTTTCCGCGGATGCTACCATGACTGGTATGGTTAATAGAATCTTGTACGCAAGTAAAACATTTGGAAACATATCCATCTTCTTTGTAAATTCCATTATTTCAATAGATGACCAAGGCTTATCTCCATCATATGCTCCATTGGGCAACATCGCCTATAAAATTTGTAACTCCATAAATAAGTCGTTACCATCAATATCACAATCTTTATCATTTGTCAATGCAAATTCAAGATTTAAGCAATATTCTTTCAAGTTGCCATCATTTAAATAATATAACTTTGATGCATCGAATATGAAACCAAAAATTGATTCAAAATGTTTCATTTGTTCAAATCTACTATTTAATTGCAGTAGGGCCATATCAACTAAAACAAGAAAATAATCAGTCCTGAAATTTTCTTTAGCAGATTGTTGTTCTCTTTCGGTGTTTGGAATCTCATCAAATTATTTTTTCCTAGAAGGAGTACGCTTTACAGTAAACTCGGGCTCAATATCAATGGTTTCTGCAATTAATTTAGCTTCAACAATAGCATTATCTAACCCATTTTCCCTATAGTTTTCAAAGTAACTAACCAATCCTTTTAAATTCTTTAATGCAACATCAAGAAGCATATCACTAGACTGTAATTTCTTACTAACCAGATTAATTTTATATAAAATATCATACCAAATAACCAAACTTAAAATAAATTCAAAACTAGACAATTCACCATTTAACAATGATTCGGCATTTCTACACACTAGTCCATCATCACTTACTTTAGATAATTTCTATAAAGCTTTTTTTACTTGGGAAACTTGTGTCTTTATAGCTTTAACACTCTCTATACGACTTTTCCACCTAGTAGCACACAATGATTTTAACGTTAATTCATCAATATTCTCAAGTAAGACACTCCATCGTTTGGTAGAACTAGAAAAAATAGTATATATAGTTTGGCAAGTTCCAAAAAAGGTTTTTGCTTTTTGACAAGAATTTGCCATATCACATAATACTAAGTTAAGACAATGACACCCACATGGCATATAAAAAGCTTATGGATTTATATCAAGTAATCTTTTCTAAACATCTTGTGTTTTCCCTTCATATTAGATCCATTATCATATCCTTGTCCTCTAATATATTTAATATCTAGATCAAGATATTTTAAAACATCTTGTAATATGTTGAAAAGACCTAAGCTCGTTGTATCATCTACGACCAAAAACTCTAAAAAAAACTCTTCTATTTTTGTAGGTGAACACGACGCATATACACATCTGATAATTAAAGTCATTTGTTCTTGGCAACTTATATCGGGAGTGTAATCGAGAATTACTGAGTAGTACTTTGCTTCTTTAATTTTTCTAATTATTGCATTTTTTATATCGGCTGCTAACATTTCAATTAATTCGTTTTGAATTTTATGACTTAAATAATGATAATGACTTTCTTTGTCTAAAATTCTACGAAGTGGTCTTTCATGATAGGATCAAACTCAGCAATCATTTGAATTATGCCCAAAAAGTTACCATTAAACTTTGCATAAAGTTTTTCATTTGTTCCACGAAAAGGCACATCATATTCGGCCAAAAATTTCTCAACAGAAATTATTCTAATTAAAACTTCTTTCCAATGTTGGGTATCTTTTATTATAAGATCTTGTAGATCTTTATCAATTGTTTGATTCGTACCTAACCTTATCCGCAATTCAGACCAAGTTCTAAAGTTAATCATATGCTCAGAACTATTTTCATGCTTCTTTAGAGCTATACTAAGATGTTTCCAGTCATTTGTTTCTACATTTGATAACTGACTTTTAGATATCGCAGTTTTAAATAACTTAAAAAAAGCCTTATCAAGCTCCTTGGAGTAAACCAACCATTTTCTATCAATAGAATCGCCGTTGCATAGTTTACGTGTATAAAATTCGCTAGAAAAATGTCTACCTATATTATCTTTTGGATAATTCATATTAATTTCTCTAAAAGGCCATTTGGTTACAAGTTCATCTTTCATGTATGAATGTAAATCATCCCAAATTCTCACGTCAAATATATTATAAGTAACTTTAGGTAGACTTTCATTATCATTTTCAACATGATCTTCACCAACATTACCAATATTGTCCATTTCATTAACATCAACATCATTATTTTCATTAACATTAACATCGTCATTTTTATCAACATTAGCATCATCACTTTTTGAATTTTCATTGTTTATAGGATTTTCATTACTATCAATATTTTCTTCACCATTATTATTAAAAAAAATCCTAATGACAAACGGTTCTAAAGATCCGAATTGGGCTTTATTAGATTCTTCAACTTTTTGTTTTTTTTTCTATTTTGGGCATCCGACGGTTGTGAACGACCTAACATAATACTTTCTAGTGTAAATTATCTACTTATTTGATATAATAGCAAGATAAAAAAAAAGTAAAAAAAATAATGATAATAGATTTTGGAATAATATCACCTGGTCAATCACATGGCGTTATTTGTTGTTGCGAATTGGAGAATCGAGAGAATCATGCCTCGTATGCAACTTTACCCACAAACCACAAATGCCTCGTATGCAATTTTACCCACAAACAACAATTCCAAATTATAAATTGCCAAATGCTATAATATCCACGCCAATGTCAACGTTTTTTTTTTGTCTTTTTTTTTCCGATTGTACTAATTGTAGAGTTGCATTGACTTTGTGAATATATAAATTATTGTAAAACTTTCTTTTGTATTTTGATAGAATTGTAACTGCCCTACATTAGTGTCTTGGGCTTTATGGGATTCAAAATCATATTTAATACTTCCTATTACACATCCATAACAACGTATTTTGTGACAGAAATTCAATAACTTTGTAAAATTTTAAAACTGAACCTACCCTAGTAACATACATGCTTATAAAATGATGCCCCCTCCAGCTTGATGCCTTGGGCTATCACCCATCTGGCACAACCCAAAGGCCAGCCCTGATGTTTTATGAAATATTTAAAACTTTTGTACAAACTTTGTTAGCCTTAAAATGTGTGCGACTAACGGAATTACATTAGTTTCATAGCCGGGACTTGCAGGGACTAATATTGTCATATGTAATAGTCCAAGTCCCGTGCTATATATACCCCTCCATACTTCCATGGAGGGGTGAGGCTTATCATTTCTTTCTTGTCTTTCTCTCACTAGAATAAACACACTTTTATTCTTACTTGTTTCTCTCTCTAAAATGGCTAAACACCACTTCTATCCTCCCCGACCTCCGGATCTTTTACCCTTGCTCATAGTGAATCCATGATTAACAAACTTTATTTATGGCGTCGTGTCAATATTAATCGACATTTCTAAGGCCGTAAATATTATCGTCCCAAAATACATGCCTTTGAAAAAATAAAGAAAATATTTTTGAATTTTTTTGAATTTTTCAATTTTTTAAGGTCTTTTGTATGGTTTAATATTTTTATATTTTGCTTTTATGGATAAAAATATAAACAATATATACACATGATCACAAAGGATACTAAGAATAATTTACCACCACTATTCTTTTACTTCATCTACCAATGCCTTTAGAGTCTCGGGCGAGAAAGTTTTCCTTCCTAGCTTATCGGCCAAAAATTCAATTTAAGCATGATCTAAAGCCTTCGTAAAAATATCCGCCAATTGATACTCTGATTTGACAAAGTAAAGCTCGATCACTCCATTTTCCACTTGCTCCTTGATAAAGTGGTAGCGAATGTCAATATGCTTCGACCGGAAGAATTGAACGTTGTTGTAGCATAAGGCAATTGCACTTTTGTTGTCGCAGTACATCGGAATTTTGTTGAAACCTAGACCATAGTCTGTTAATGACGATCTCATCCAAAGAATTTGAGCACAACAACCGTACATAGCTATGTATTCTGCCTTCGTACTTGAAATTGCAGCGCTTTTCTGCCTTTTCGATGCCCAACTGATAAGTCGATCTCCTAGCAGTTGCAAACTTCCACTTGTGCTACGCCTTGCATCTTGACATTCTGCGTGGTCCGCATCTGCATATGTTGTCAATGCAATGGAGGAGTCCTTCGAATACCATATTTCCCGATTAACGGTTCCTTTGAGATAACGAAAGATCCTTTTAAAGACAGCTAAGTCTAACTTAGTAGGCCTAGTTTGGTATCGAGCACACATACATATAGCAAATTGAAGGTCAGGTCTACTAGCTGTAATATACAAAAGGGTACCGATCATTCCACGATAAAGGGTCGGATCAATATCAAAAGGGTACCGATCATTCCATTGGATTATCCACGGGGTCACAAGATCATCTTATACTTCTTAAGTGATGCAAGGGCGTATTTGTATTTGTTAATAAATATACCTCTAGGACTTTGGGATATCTGAAGTCTTAATAAAAATGATACCTTACCCATCATTGACGTCTTAAACTTTGAAGACATGAATGTCCCAAACTCATCCGATAAGTTTTGGGTCGAGGCAGCAAATATAAAATCGTCAATATATATTTGTACCATAATCATGTCTTTCCCTTGTTTCTGAATGAACAAATTTGGATCCACCTTGCCTTTTGCGAAGCCTTGCGTAATGAGGAATAGTGACAATATATCATACCACGCGCATGGAGCTTGCTTCAACCCATAGAGATCCTTCTTAAGCTTGTACACGTGATCAAGATATTTAGGATTCACAAAACCATGCGGTTGCTGAACATATACCTCTACCTTGATTTCACCATTAAGAAACGCCGTCTTCACATCCATCTGAAAGTCGATCATATTCATATGAGTTGCATAAGCAAGGAATAGTCTAATAGCTTCCAAAGGGGCAACGGGTGCAAAGGATTCCATAAAGTCGATGCCTAATAAATGTTTGTACCCACGAGCTACTAGACGAGGTTTGTTTTTCAAAATACCGCCTAACTCGTCGAGCTTCACCTTTTAAACCCATATCAAAGTGAGTAACTTCACTTGATCCGGGCATGGGACAAGTTCCCATACATCAAGACGTACAAATTCATTAAGTTCTTCTTGCATAGCTTCTATCCAACAAGATTGGGTAAAAGCTTCTTGCCACGTCTTAGGTTCAACTTCACTGAGAAAAGCATCAAAATGACAAAACAATGCACTTTCTTGTAACCGACTTCGTGTGGATACCGGACGATTAGGGTCACCGATAATAGAATCTATAGGATGATCCTTTGTCCACTTGCTGTCATGTTCACGAATCCGTGGATTGGAGTAGACCGTATTAGGAGCTTCCTCTGATCTGGACGACCTAGATTGATTAGGATCGGGAATTGGTACATGAAAGAATGGAAGTGCACGAATTTGAGGGAATTCCAAATCGTGATCATCATCATCCTCTTCATCATCAATAGGCATGGCATGGGTAGTTGATACATGTGTTGGTTCGAAAATTATGTGTTCAACAACCCCTATCCTCAAAAAGTGAAATGTGGATCACATCCTCACAATGACAATTCATTTGGATCAATTTTTGAGGGGGAGCGTTCCAAATTCATGCTAAGTTTGACATATTTTTCTCCCGAAAGTTTTTCAAGACTATTTTTCACAATATATATTTTAATCAAATTTGGTATCTCTAATATCAAGTGGTTTTTATATATTAGAGATAGGGAAGAAAATGTGATTAATATGTGATCTTATATATGACTCAAGCACTTTAACTCTTACCTACATGTGCAAAACATTTTCGATTATCGATGCACATGTGAAGGGGAAGCATTTCTGAAATGACAAAACTATCAAGGTGTTAAATGTTTTTCAAACACTTTGTTAGACTTTTTAAAGTGGTTTTATGTTGGGTCAATTCAGTGCCTGATTTGTCCCTTGCACAGGATTTGGATGTAAAGTATCCTAAGTAGTGTTAGTCACTGAACTTACGTATGTTATAAGTTTAGTGTGTCATTCTTTAAAGTTCTTTAGAGTCTACGAGATAGACTCGTCATTAGCTGAGGCGGATCTCAGTAAGTGTGCAAAGAATCAAGGATGATGGAGTTAGTAAGTGATGACATACTAGCTTACTAACTCCTCAAGACTATTACTGATTACAAGACCTGAAGATGTTAAGAAGACCTGAAGAAGTGTCTTATGTATTAGTGGGAACAAGTCTTATTAGCAATGAAGACAAAGAGGATGACTTTGTCAAAGGTGCAAAAAGGAAGACTACAAAGTATAAGGTGGTTACTTGTATTTTGGTAAAGCTTCTCAAGGAAGCTTCACACTCCCTCTATATATATGTGGTACTTGTAATAGAATAGTTAATGATTCCCACCCATAGAGACACACATGTAACACTTTAGTGGATAGGGGTTTCATCCTCCCATGGTTGCATATGCTTAGCTAGCTATGAACATGGGAGTTTAGTTTGTCATTCATCGCCCGGTTGTTGTTCCGCAAACAACTGGGCAAGTCTTGTATATTTGTTGATTCATTTTTAATAAGATATACATAGGATGAAAAGTACAAGCTTTTTTATTAGTTAGTCAATTGGTTTAATTGTGCAAATGTTCTTCATAGTTTCTTATTGATTCGATGTTTGCACAAGTTTCGTGGACCAACAATTGGTATCAGAGCGGGTTGGATTAATTACTATCCAGATCCGTTCAAAAATGGCAGCTAATAACATTTTTATGGTTAAAATCAGTAGTGTTTGTTCATAAAATCTGCATAACAGTAGCAGTTTATAGTATGTTGAGAGGAGAAAACACCTACTGTTAATTTAATACCCATCTAAATCTTATCCATCCACACCTCACCACCAACATGTGTTACCCTTACCCTTTTACCCTCACTCCTCCATCGCAACTAAACAAAAAAACACCGTCTCCCTCTTAATCATCTTTCTCGCCTCGTCTCGCTCTATTCCTTTTTCTCTCTTACCGAATCTTGTCACAAATAAAAACCCATCATCATCTCCAAAATCTATCATCAAAGAAACACAACCCAGATCCGTACACTCAAAAAAATGAATTAAACTCAAGATCCTTCGTCATATGTACAATAAAAGATCGTGATGTACACGCGACATGTACATATTGATATCACCAAGATCTAATAACCATCACAAAAAAAATCAAGTTATTAAAGGTGGATTCTTTCCGATTGGCCATAGGAAGGGATTCGTTTTTTTTGAAGAAACTGATTATGTTGATTGAGTAAATTGGTTGATGAAGATGGTGTACTGGGTTTAATGATTTCGTGGTTGTGTTGATATGAACGAATTTGAATGATTAGATTATTGGAGTTTTGATTAATGAATGATGGTTTGATCTATTCTTCGGTTATAAGAATCTGTGATTGCCGATGTCGGAATTTCAAGTAGATGTGAAGATGGTTTGTGTATGATAACGCAAGCTGAATGAATCATCAAATTGATGAATGATGGGTTCGATTCTTGTTGTGGAAAATGGGATACTTATGTCTCGATTTCTGATGGTGGAGCAAGTGAGAAATAATGATGAGCTTTGGTCTATAGAGTGAATATACATGACTACATGAGTACTCGTAGCTGATGGTACATGGGTTTATCTTACCCAACTCACTGCATGAAACTCTTGTCGCTAAGTTTAAAAAAAAAGAGCTAATCGTGCAGCTGACCACATGTTCAAGTCATCACCTGACCTGAGTGTAAATTGAATGGGTTGTGTGTTAGAGTCACTGTTATAAACTGTTAAAAAAAGGGGTCGTTGTGGTCATGATAACTCAAAAAAAATAAGTCTGATCATTGTTTATCTGGGTCAAAACAATGACAGCAAGAAAGTGGTTACATGATGGGATCTAGTCATGGTACTCAGGAGCTGATGATTATGAAGTTGAAAAGCTGATAATTTGTTATCAGCGGTGTATATGGTTTTAGTCGCTGAACCTAAAGAAAGAAGTCATAGGTTTGGCAGCTGACGTGTTGACCAGCTGGGCCTGAGATGCAAAATAAGAAGATATAATGAGGTTGTTCGGTTATTTGGGTTTGTGAAACATGACTGAACCTTAAGGTCAGCGAACTCTCATCAGAGAACCGTCTTCAGCAAACTCCCAGCTGTTGAAACCTCGAGCAGTTAAACCTGTTCGCTGATATAAACCCTGTCGCTGGACCCCTTAACAAAACCTGCCAGCATATGAACCCTTGTGCTGAACATCCGCTGAACCCCCAGGGTCGCTGAAACCCAGGTTGCTGAACCCGTGATGAACATCCGATGAACCCCCAGGGTCGCTGAAACCCAGAGGTAGCTGAACCAACAACCAATTAACCTTACAGCTACAGCTAAAGATCCCAGTCACTGTACAAAGAGTGACCTCTGTCCTTGAACCCCTAGGCAGCTGAACCTTCTCTGTCTTTCTCTTTGGACCCCTGTCCCCAAGTCCATAAATCCTCTGTCTCTGAACCATCAGCAAGACTGGACCTTTCAGTAGATCTGAACCACCAACAGCTCTGAACCTTCAGCTGCTAAGCATGATAGCTGTGCATGATGAAGAAGCTGATAATAAAAAAAAATCAGCTTAACAAGGATTCGCTGGCAAGATGACCAGCTGATCAAGATGCTATCTTCAGAGCCTTCAGCTGTTGAAGGACTTGGTCACTCAGGAATATTTTTTTCTCACACCAAGATAAAGAAAGAAGATATGTTCACAACCCCCTCTCCCCTCCCCAGCAGTTGTCACCCTCCCCCACCGCTGTAACCCCATCCGTTGTAACCCCAGCCACAGAGTTTTTGAGAGACTAGGCTGTGTTACAGGGAATTGGTAAAACATTGATTATAAGGGGGTTGATATCATCAGGGTTTGATAACATCAGGCGTTCGGTAGGAGATGAAATTCAGGGGGAGTTGTATTTCAGGCGAAATGAAGACCATCACGCTATGATTGTGTACTAGTATGTAGCCGGTCAAAAGTTGCTTGGTTCCCTAGCAAATTTTGAGGGGGAGAGAAACGAGGACAGAGGTAAACTTGTATTTATGTGAAGAAACATCATGTTTGCTCACGCTACATACATACTATCATACACAACACATAACCTTCAGGGACTTAGAATGTTTACATTTGGCTGATTGAGCAAAGTCACTGAAGATGGGTTGCTGAACAAGTTGCATTGTCTGATCTTTTATGGTTGCTGCGTCAACCATTGACCACACTTCTCTGATTGAAGGTAAATGAACTCGTGATCTACATTGGATATAATATGCTACTTTAATATATGCTAGGGTGAAGCATATGGTCTTTATGGTAAAGCATATAATATACTTCCCTGATGACCTAAGGTGAAGTTACCTTTATGAGTTCTATATAATCATCAGGGAATTGGTTCAAGTGTTTCTCAAAGTACAAGATCAGACATTGCAGTTCAGTAACAACTACAATAGGTACAAGACGATACAAGTTAGCGGATGACTTGAACTAGTAAAGCTAGTTATTCTTGGTATTCATTGTTGTAATATAGCAGGTAAGAAGAAGCCTTTATGCTCACTTACTGCTATTTAACTTAGGCTACTTTTCTATCCAAATAGGGGAGATTGTTGGGTCAATTCAGTGCTTGATTTGTCCCTTGCACAGGATTTGGATGTAAAGTATCCTAAGTAGTGTTAGTCACTGAACTTACGTATGTTATAAGTTCAGTGTGTCATTCTTTAGAGTTCTTTAGAGTTTACGAGATAGACTCGTCATTAGCTGAGGCGGATCTCAGTAAGTGTGCAAAGAATCAAGGATGATGGAGTTAGTAAGTGATGACATAATAGCTTACTAACTCCTCAAGACTATTACTGATTACAAGACCTGAAGATGTTAAGAAGACCTGAAGAAGTGTCTTTTGTATTAGTGGGAACAAGTCTTATTAGCAATGAAGACAAAGAGGATGACTTTGTCAAAGGTGCAAAAAGGAAGACTACAAAGTATAAGGTGGTTACTTGTATTTTGGTAAAGCTTCTCAAGGAAGCTTCACACTCCCACTATATATGTGGTACTTATAATAGAATAGTTAATGATTCCCACCCACAGAAACACACATGTAACACTTTAGTGGATAGGGGTTTCATCCTCCCATGGTTGCGTATGCTTAGCTAGCTATGAACATGGGAGTTTAGTTTGTCATTCATCGCCCGGTTGTTGTTCCGCAAACAACCGGGCAAGTCTTGTATATTTTTTGATTCATTTTTAATAAGATATACATACGATGAAAAGTACAAGCTTTGTTATTAGTTAGTCAATTGCTTTAATTGTGCAAATGTTCTTCATAGTTTCTTATTGATTCGATGTTTGCACAAGTTTCATGGACCAACATTTTATGGTTACGATCAAATACCCACAACGTCTTTAATCCACGACGTTATTGGTGTCAAAAGAGTGGTTAGGTTTAAGTCCTATGATCCAACCAGAACCGGAGGGATCTTCCCAGGGACAATCCAATAGATTATTAGAAGTCCTTAGGAAAGATGGAGTAGAACGTGAACGAAGCTGAATGCCTACTAAGTATTGACGCTAGCACTAGAACAATCACAACAAGGTGTTAGTAATGATGTCTTGGTAAGCATTGAAGGGGTTGAAGAATGAAAAAGAAATGTAAGGATAAAGGGTGTAAAGAAAGAAGACCACCATACAACTTAGGAAGAAACCGGGTCAACACATCATGAAGACAACACATCATGGACCCAGTGATGTAATGCACAACCCTTCCCCAGCTGACTCAGGCTTCTCTCAAAATAAGTTTAGTTATTGTCACGGAGATCAACACGACTTCTATTGACTTTCTCACTCCGAGATATTTGATATCGAATGGGTGGCATCTGCTCGAGCCTCCGACCACTAAAAGTGCACAAATCGAGTCTAGAGCCAAGAGATCAATCAAATGTCGTTATGACACACGGATGAAGATCGAGAGAGTCCTACGCTACATCCTTGCGATATTGCTAGAACACTCAGAGTGACAATACTTAGTATTCACAATGATGAGTGTAAATCCTTCCAGTGTTAACATCAAACAGCACTGCGGTAGGTCATGTGTAAGGTTCTTTTAGAATTGAACATGTGTAAACTGAAAAGCAACAGTGGTTTGATTCTGAATAGATTCAAACTCGTTTCAGGTCCTACGTAATATCTTTATGGACTTGCCAGAACATTCAGAGTGATATTCATTAATACTCACAATGACGAATGGAAATCCTTCTAGCGTCAACATCAAACAGCGCTACGGTAGGTAACTTGCGAGATTCTTTATGAATCAAGCTTGTGTCAACTGGAAAGAAACAATGGTAGGATTCTTAATGAATCAAACTTGTTCCAGGAATTTGAATTGACGACTTTAATCAAGCGGATATCTATCCAATTGATTCACTCTTTATATTCGCAGTCTTGCTTTGAGACGGTCGAGTAAAGAAACGGCTAGTACAGCCGCGAAACCCTGTCAAGGAGATTTTTAATTAAATCTACCTAATCACATGTACGATATTTAATATCGTGTAACGGTGTTCACCGACCGGAGGTAAAACGCTACCAATTTAGGACGAATGTCAAAGCCATTCATTCCGTGTCTAAGTTTTGTCTCGAGAAGGTGGCGTTACGGTGTACTCAGCAAATTCAAATATTCAAAACCACATTCTCATGCCCAAAGACATTCAACAATCAAGAAAGCTAAAGGCTTCTGCAACTCTGATGATCAAAATCTTCCTTAACAATTAATGTAGAGAAATGACCTCTATTCAAAGGAGATTGTTAGCAAGCTTTCAAGATAATGCAAAGTATGAGCATGTGGATGACGACACAAGATTGCAAGATGGCAAAGACAAGTCAAGAATGATTTGAAGATATCAAGTTTAAAGACAAAGTCGGAAGACAACAACAAAGGCTCAAAGATCACAACATGAAGAAAAAAGACGACTATTACACGTTCAAGACTCATTTATGACGAAATTCGTAATCTCCATTCATCTCCAAATATCAAAGAGAAATGACCTAACATTGGGGGAGATTGTTAGCCTCAAAATATTGAGTCAAACAAGAATGTTCGGTCATAAGTTTATATTGTAACATTTAGTAAAACGTTGTAATAGTTAGTTAAAATAGTCGTGACATTACGGGCTTGATGGCTAGCTTAAAAGGCCTCTTTCAAGGTACTAAGCATTTATTCAAGCCCGGCCCAATCAAACTATAGCCCATTAAGCCACATGTAGGCTCGGCTATAAATACCCTTCCTAGCATGTTAGGAAGGGTGTTGGTTGTCTCATTTCTAATCTAATTTCACAAAAGTTTAACACACACTTCTCTCTACTTTCTCTCACTACTTTCTCTCTCCAGAAACCTTCCATCTTTTATCTACCTTTTTTTTCTTCTTTATTCTTGTAGAATCATCACATATTTTTAGGGACAACAATACGCATAGTTTTATATATAAAAACCCTTTGTACCTCTCAATGTCATTGGTATTTTGAAGAAGCTGAGCTCTATAGCTATCAATGGTCTCACTAGATTTAGTTAGAGCAGCTTTGCATTCTTCAAAATTTTGAGTGAGCGTAGCGTATGCCTTCTTTAATTGCTTTTGACTCTATCTAGTTTCTTTGACATCTTTTTGTAAAGTAGAAATTAAATTAGCAAGCGCAATACGCTCCTCATCATCATACTCATTTGCATCTTGATCATCGTTAGACTCATTATTGCATGTGTTTGAGGTATGGCATTGTTATCAACCTTTTCCGTCATACATGTGTCAATAAGGGTTTGAGTTGGATCACAATGCTCATGCGTATTATCATTGGCAAACATATTATATTCATCATTGTGTACCTCTTCCAATGGGTCAGAGTCGAAGACAGGGCCATTATCATAGGAACGTGTATTGCTGATGACATTCTCAGAGCTGATGTCTTGTGTGCCAGTGCTGCTGCTTTCTTACCCATGTATGGTATGATCATCCTGCGTACCATGCTTTTTGTTCCGTGATGTACAGCTTTCATTCACATGACCCGATACTGTACCACAATTTGTCTTGAACCTATTATCTATCTCTTGTTCGTGAATTATTATTCTGTGGACATAGGTTTCAATGGATTTGATGTTACTTGGGATCAGGTCTTTGAACGTTTGAGCATTTCTATGATGTCTCATGAAGTATCGCTGTGTACTCAAAGACATGAAAAATTCTGAATCAAAGGTCTTTTCAAATGTCATATTGAGTTCAGTGAAGGTGATCTTGCATTCACTCCCAAAAAATCATTCTTTGGTGAGTTGTGTCACAAGTTTCTCCATGGCTTGTGTGAATGCTATTATGAACGTGCCAGTGGATTCACCTAAGTCTAGCAGGACTTTTGAAAGGCTCTCAAACGATGATTGAAGAATTCTCAAACTTTCCATGCATTTATCTCCTAAGAAGTGTGTCCGTTGTTGTAATTGTTCCATCTCGAGATTTGTCACAACTGAACACTCACTCTTTTCCATGATGATCGTCTCTCTGTAGATGAAGTGACTTCGGATCTTAAGTAGATATGATGTGATTGTGTTGTTGTTGAAATACCGAAAATTCCGATTTTTTCTCAGTCCGACAATAAATTCCTCAGTCCGACAAAAACGGTAAACCGAAAAATTTTGAATTACCAAATTTTGAAAACAAGTTAGAAATAGCCAATAACTAGTAGGGAAAATTTTTAAAAATTAAAAATTTAATGAAAAATAAAACCTAAAAAATTTGAAATTTGGCCTAAAAATTTGAATTTTGCTCCGAAAATTTGAATTTTGGGTCGAAAGTTTTTTCGCTTCACCAAAATTTGAAATTGAAGCTTAAATGGCCTAAAAATGTTCTAGGAAAAAATAAATTTTACTTGGGTTTTCCCGCCAAAAAACTATTTTTTTTAATCTTCGTGTAAACTATGTTCCGGGACTAGTCTAGATAGTGGCTAAGTCTAAAAAATACTCGAACAAAATTTATATGTCCATCGGAATACCCATCATACTCTTAGATCGCAAGTCCTTAATCGCACTCCTAGATCGTAGTCCTAGATCGTGGTCTTGATCGTGGTCTCGGATCGTGGTCTTGGATCGTGGTCTTGGATCGTGGTCTTGGATCGTGGTCTTGGATCGTATCTGTCGATCATAACAATCGATCGTAACCTCAATCGCAATAGGTGATCGCAACAGCAGATCTTAACCTCGATCGCAGTATGTGATCGGACTATTAGATCGCAAGTAGAAACCCTAGGTTTATGCCAGCGTAATATCCGGATCGTAACCAATAAAAAGTTCGAGACTTTTAGGCAACAAGAAAGATGAGAACTTTACCTGGGAATTCGTGTTTCAATCCAAACCAAAGTAAACAAAATCTTACTACAAGTATGTAGATAATCTATAGTATGATTTGGAACACGAAACACAACGAAAAACAAGAAAATACTTGAATTCGAGATGATCTTAGGAGAGAATCACACGAACCAAATATAATAGCAACAACGAATCACAAAAACTACCCCATGGCGATTGATACCAATTGTTGTCCCTAAAAATATGTGATGATTCTACAATAATAAAGAATAAAGAAAGATAGATAAAAAATGGAAGGTTTCTAGAGAGAGAAAGTAGTGAGAGAAAGTAGAGAGATATGTGTGTTAAACTTTTGTGAAATTAGATAAGAAATGAGACAACCAACACCCTTCCTAACATGCTAGGAAGGGTATTTATAGCCAAGCCTACATGTGGCTTAATGGGCTATAGTTTGATTGGGTCGGGCTTGAATAAATGCTTAGTAACTTGAAAGAGGCCTTTTAAGCTAGTGTCACACCCCACCATGGCGGAATATGGGGCGCGACGTATGGATATCATCACAACAATAGCGTGTCTATAGAGTTAACTAAATGAAATAGAAATGTCATAAAAAGGTGACACAATGTCATGACAATATCTCAAATAATGTAGGCGTCTAGGTAAGTAGGTAACAAGCCTACCTCTTACCAAAAAAATTCAAATAACACACATCAAACATATAGGTATGAAACAATTTATTAAATCAAAAGACAAAATAAAATCTAAGAGGAAAGGGATTCCTCTTGATACAATCCTAGCAGCCTCTATACTCTAGCCACTTCTAACATAATCTTGCACAACTACCTCACCTGAAAATGATACTAAAATCTGTCAACATAAAGTTGGTGAGAACGTAGGTTTAAGTTATCTAGAACATCATAAGAAACCTTGACATCCGCTGTAAATAAGTTGAAGAAAAACAATTTATAGTAATGGACCATAATGTGATAATCATGTTACATGCATCCACAACAAAAGTTAAACCAAGTACCGATCAAATCTACAATTCACAAAGCACACTATAACAATCAAGAAGTATCCCGTCACACACACAAGAACACACACCACACTATCCGGATCTTTCCCACACCACCTGTGGAAGATGAACTATATCCCCGTCGAGATATCTTGCCTCCGAAGAGACGATGCACAAGTACTCAGGACGGATCGTGCCCCATGAACCAAGAACTCAGAACGGATCGTTCCCCACAAAACCAAGAACTCAGGACGGATCGTGCCCCACGCTCCACACACATCACAACTGGTCCCATAGACGCCCATACATCTATGTACCAAAATCAATCAGAACACAATCAAGATTCACATATCAGAACACATATCAAAGCACATATGAGAACACATAAGCACGCAAGTCACACAATACACATCTATGTCCACACATTTTAAAACATAGTACTAAATCATGTTAAAAAACATTGCAAGTATCATCTCCATCCCATACTGGAAAAACATTTAAAAACATAGCAAAATGGGACTATGCACTCACCTGATAGCACAACAAGCTAGCACTCCTGCAAACCTATAAAATCATACACAACACACTTAGCTCAGGTCCTAACACCCAAGTTAAGTGACAACCACGGAGATGAATCTAATCCCCCAATCCTCGCTATCTAGTTCTCACACTACAAGCTATTCTATACTTAAAAATTCAGTTTTTCCCGGTACGGTTTACTAGTTATTAAACGACCACATGAAGTGAACCTAACACAACACATGGATCCTACCCTACTGGATGTATGTTGTTATATGATCTAAGAACTCCAAAAACTAATTTTAATTTCTACTTACACGTTTAACCCTTTCGTTTAGTCTCTATACCAAAAGTCAATTTCAAAAAGCTGATTTTATGTACATGCTAAATGTTTGACACCAGAAGCCCGACCTAAACACCATAACTTTTATTGAAAACCTCCAGTCCTTTTATATACATTAAAAAGAGTACCGAAATTAAAAATCTTTGGCTATCTCATTCGTTTGGTTAGGTTTTGACTAAAATTTCCGAAATCCAAGTTTATTTCTGAACTGCGCACTGTTTTTGTAACAATTGTTTGACGACCTTCCCGAACTATATTTTCGACAAATATTACATTTTTGAAAAGTAGAATCTCTGAACTTAATTTAAAAAAAAAAGAAACACGACCAAAGGTGCTACCAACTGCCCGTAACAGTCAACACAAGACAGACCTAAAAATCAGACTGTTTTACACCTTTATGCACTAACCCTCTAAACATCATCAATTATCCCTAAATTCTTAACACAAACCCTAAAATCATTAATAAATCTAAATAACTATAATTCTTAGAAATTTAACAAAACCCTAATCATCTCAATGATGGTTAATTAACTTTCCAATTATGATTAAATAATAAAAACATGAATTATATTAAGGTTGAATTGATCACTTACCTTGAATCAAGAATAATTAATGAACCCTAATCATAATTTCGACTCCTCTTGATACCCATGGAAAATTTAGACTGATTGTAGGTTTATTTAGGGTTACTAGTCGCTTTTGGGGTCTAGGGGTGTTTATATAGGTCTTGGTAACCTTTTGGACAAGTTTAAGCCCAATTAGGACTTTTAAATGGTAATTATCCTATTTTTATTAATTTAATTATTAAAATTTCGACTATGGTACCCACAAATTCGACTCCTCTCTGTGTTTTATCATATTTACACTCTCCCCCTATTATTTTATGTTTACTTATATTCCTATACACTTTCTGGTCCAAACCGGGCACCCTTTTGCTAATTTTTCGACTTTTTACGTGATTTTCGAACTAGCCTTCATTTCTAAAAGTTTCTAAATATAGACAGTAACTCTGAAACTTATCCTAACCATATTATATATACTTAATACATACCTACAACATACGATACGTAAACGAAACCTTATAAAAACGCTACCCGAACTTTTCTACAGTTCATTTCTAAACTCATTTCATTTCATTTCCAACTTATACCATGCTTTACACATTCATGTGAACTCATGAGCACGAAACAACCCTATCATATCATCATATAACATACCATGTACTACGTAAACAATGTCTAACATCATGATAAAGTCTCAAACATAAACACATGACACATAAACGCACACCAAGCACATGATCAACATCAAACAGTCAAAAGTGACAAATCCAAAGTCTAGGGTTGTCACATCACTCCCTCCTAATAGAAATCTCGTCCCGAGATTTAATCCATAAGCTTAAAAAATTTCATTTCACAACCAACTCGTTATCTCTCTCATAAGAACGTAACTGGATCATCCGTATGACTACAACAACACCCTCAATGAATATAAGCTCACGAAAAATTTTAGGACCCCCAACTTCGGATAAACGATCAAGCCCATGGACAACTAACGGACGTTTACGTGAACGAATTTAAAAATATGAACCAAAACCATGAGACTCCAAAAGATACTCAACATAAAACATGTATCGACTCCTAACGAACCATGGAAACGGACCAATGACGCAAGAAGCACCCAGCGACAACCGAAACGTATTACGACCGGTGACATACTATTAAAACCTTGTGCAAAACCAAATTTTACCCCAGAATGGATTTTGTACTATAATGTATATTAGTTGTTCTAAAACCATGGTATCACATTAGTAACTTATGTAATCATTTGACGAAAAAAAATCTATAGTCTCTTCACGAACGATCAATTGTCTAAAGCACACAACACAATATCACGCGTCAACATTGACTCCAGAACCCATATTCTTCATTAATGTAAGAATCTCTATGATGGATACATCTGAAAACCTATCCCAAAGCAGCCCTATGTTAGCATTCTAAGTGTCCACTATCCCAAAATACCCAAAACACGAGTTTAAACCATGTTGTCCGGAAATTAATCTTGAACTCGACAGTTATACAATTAATTCCACCAAGCTACTGACTTCTATTGACAATACATTATAAATATTTGAAAAGTACGCTCCGAGTATATAACTTTAGGCTTTTGAATCACCCAAAAAGCTTTAAAAACGAATAAGTTATAACCAAAACGATTTTTACCCAGAATTTGCCCAGACATTAGCGACAATTTCTGACAGTTTAGCGATGAATTCTGACAATTTA
The DNA here is from genome assembly GCA_025667525.1 of Glebionis coronaria. Taxonomy (NCBI): domain Eukaryota; kingdom Viridiplantae; phylum Streptophyta; class Magnoliopsida; order Asterales; family Asteraceae; genus Glebionis; species Glebionis coronaria. The sequence continues at coordinate 218,210,526 of CM046877.1, forward strand.
GCGACAGTTTCTACCTAATCCGGTTTAAACAAAAAAACGATTTTAAACCCAAAAAAAATCCGTTATTAATTACAAAATTCAAGGTCTAATTTATTTTAATTCCAAAAATTAAAACTCTCACCCATCGTATGATTAATTACTTGATTTAAACATATTTAATAAATAAGAACAATATTTTAACTAAAGAACAATAACTTTAGGTGATCAAAACTAAAATATTTTTAAAATAAGTAAGCCATGCTTATATGTTAAAGAATTTATATTTCACCCTATTTCAAACACGTTTTCGACACTTTACCCTTATTTTATCAACTACCAACAACTATTTTAACTATTTGCAAATTTCATTTCTTTTACCACATAAGACTCAAAATAAAAGATATCGTTACCCCAAATAAAAAAAGACAATGGAATTCTTAAACGATCTCAATAACATTTACGCTAAAAGTACCCTACAAACGAACACCTGAAATGAGGACTCGATAAATGTACTATTAGGGAAGTTAAACATCTCGAAGAGGAACGAGCTAGCAAACCATCACAAGAAAACAACCGATAAATAGAAGGGAATTATACATATATAGGCATATGCATACATACACTCAAATCCATCCAACGTATACTATACAAACATGTATTAACCCTCTTTCAAGCAACCATACTCAGGAATCCATTGATGTTGTGGTACTTGTGTAATTATGTTGGCCACCATACTTATACAAGTCCCCTTTCACCAATGCACTCCCTCCTATGATGACACTTATAAGAATTAATAATACACATAACACATCGGTCTACCAACTCAAATAAGCACATAGATCCTACAACTCATATAAGCACATAACCACAACATAAAATAAGATCCAAAATCCATGTATTAAAATAACGTAGCCAATGCATGAAACATATAAACTCGTAGTCCAGCTGAACCAGCGTAGACAAAATTCAAAATGTATAAAGAACATGAAAACATAATTAAACAAAATCCAACAATGACTAGCGTATACGACTATGGTTCAACCCGCACTAGTCAAAACTCGTAAAGAAAATAACACGTAGTTAAGTAATAAGTGTGAAAACACTTATCCTTTTACCACTTAATTATAATAATAACCAAGCCAAAACATGTATTTAGTGTCGTAAATGTCGGAATTATGCGTGGTTTGTGTTTTTATTGTGTGTTAGGATCAAAATGTGAAAAGGGAAGAAAACATGGGCTTTCACGGGCTTTTATCGAAGAAAAAGACAAAAGACGAAGTCAAAAGATCAAGAGTGCAAAAAGAACGGAAGTCCAAGAAGATTTATCGAAGAAAAAGTCTAAAGACGGAAGTTTAACGAAGTCGAAGAACCAAATCTAATTAATGAAGAAATTAGAAGACGAGTTCATTTTATTTATCGACAAATCCCGAGACAAAGTCGAGAATGACGAGTTTATTGTCAAAGACGAAAGACGAGAAAGAAAGAAAGAAAGAAGGAATCTTCCAACCAACCATACACTCCACTCCTATAAATACCCTCCTAATGACACATTAGGAGGTGTTAGCTAATTTGACAAATGAGTCTTTCCACTTTATTTTTCATGCACTTTTCATATTGTCATTTACATACTTTTCTTTAATTTCAAGTTATTTCAAGTAAGTCTTTAATTTCTGTTGTTGAATCTTAATCCTTAATCAAGCTATTCATAATCATCTCATTCTTCCTTTCTTGTTTTTAAACATCTTGTTTTGTTTGATTAATCTTGAAGATTGGTTAATCTTGATGTTTATTTGATAAAAGTTCTTATTTTTCCATTGTTCTTATCATTGTCATGCAATTGATGTTCTTTCCTTATTGTTTTTTAGCTTATTTCTTGTTTAGCTTATTTTCTTCTAAGTGTTTTCAAAAGTTTAATCTTTTTAAAGTTTATTTTATAAATTTTGTTTATTTGGTGTTTTGAAAGTTTTTTAATTTGAGCTTATTTAGCTTTTCTTTTTAGTGTTTTAATTAAGTATTGGTAATTGCTTATTATTAAAGTGCTTATTTGGTTTTGCTTATTTGCCTTTTGTATACCATCGTAATTTTCTTAAGGGTTTACTTGTTCCGATCTAGTTTCGTGATCGCATCAACCCCGGGGGTTTCTACTTGCGATCCAAACTATGATCACTCATTAAGATCACTAAGTAATATCACTCATTAAGATCACTGATTAAGATCAATGTAGAATATTGATAACCTATGAATCTATGAAGTGGGTTGATGTTTTCTAGTGAGAGAAACTAGAGAGAGAAAGTGAGAGAAAGTGTGAATGATTTTATTAATATGAAATGCAAAATGAAACAACAACCAACCCCTTTCCATGGTGGAAAGGGGTATTTATACTCCAAGCCTAACATTGGGCTTGGGCCGGTCCATGACAAGCCCATGGACCGGTTCTTACTTAACTTAATAAGTATCTAATAACTATTTACTAACTACGAGCTATTACAACATAAATCATATTGTGGAGTGACCGATACTTCTAATATACGTTAAAACGTATTTCTAACAATCTCCCCCTAAGGGAGGTCACTCCACGTTACAAAGTTCTAAACCTAGCATACTATACTAAGTCTTCGTTCTTTAGCTCGTAGTCTTTTCTTCTTTTCTTTCTTTTGTTGTGAATATGTTGATTTGATCCTTTTGGCTTTGACTTGAGAGCATTGTTCTTTGGCCTTTCATGTGCGATCTTTGCCTTTCTTGTGAACTTTGCCTTCTCGTGACTTCATGTTCCACACACTTACGTCTTTTTGTTGAATTCTTGAAAGCTTCAGAGTTTGGTACAGCGGAAGACTTCATCTTGTACTTTCTTGAATTTTTGCTGAACTTTGTTGCAAAAGACATAAGCATGTGGGAACGACTTTTACAGGTACACCGCAACACCACCGTCTTCACTGGTACACAGCAACGCCACCGTCTTCAACAGGTACACAGCAACGCCACCGTCTTTAACAGGTACACAGCAACGACACGAATAAAATGGCTTTGAACATTTTATTCTAATTCGGTAGCATTTTACCTCCGGTCGGTGAAGACCGTTGGACGATATTAGATATCGTACCCGTGACGGATAGTTTCAATTAAGTAACTTCCTGACAGGATTTCGCGGGTAAACCCGTTCTCTTTATTCGACCGTCCAAAGCTGACTGCGAACATAAAGAGTGAATCACTTGGATATATTATCCTTGTGATTAAAAGCCGTCAATTCATGAAACCTGGAACAAGTGAATTTCAATTAAGATTTTCACCATCGTTGCTTTCCAGTTGTCACGAGCTCAATTCATAAAGAATCTTGCACGTCACCTACCAAGTGCTGTTTGATGTTGACACTAGAAGGATTTCCACTCGTCACTGTGGTCAATAAAGAGTCACTCTGAGTGTTCTGGCAAGACCATATGATAATGCGAAGAGGCCTGGAACGAGTTTAAGTTCAATTAAGAATTAAACCACTGTTACCTTCCAGTTTTTCACAAGATTGGTTCTAAAAGAACCGCACGTGTAACCTACCATGAGCTTGTTTGATGTTGGCTCAAGCAGGATTTCCATCTTCATTGTAATACTTGCGTATTACTCGGATGTTCTGGCAATATTACAGGAATATTGCGTAGGACTCATGAAAACCTCTTACTTTTCACAGGGTGTGAGAAGGCAAGGAATAAATGAAAAGTGTCCTAATGAGACTTTTGATGATCTCTTGGCTCTAGAATCGATTGTGCGTTTTGATTTAGTGAGCGATGGCTGGAGAGGAGTGCCACCTTTTCAATACCAGTCTATTCGGAGTGAATAAACCAATAGATAACGTGTTGATCTCCGTGTGATTAAAACAAATACCTTTTGAGAGATATTTGAGTTAGCTGGGAAGGGTTGTGCATTGCATCACTGGGTCCATGATGTCTTTCTTCAATACCGAGAATCATTAGCAAAAATGACCTCAATAGCATATGTATTGACCCGGTTTCTACCTAAAGTTGTAAGGAGGGCTTCTTTCTTTACACCCTTTATCTTTACAATTCTTTTTCATTCTTCAACCCCTTCAATGCTTACCAATACGTCATCACTAGCACCTTGTTGTGATTGTTCCAGTGCTAGCTTAAGTACTTGGTCGGCATTCAGCTACGTTCACATTCTTTCTCCATCTTTCCTAGGACTTCTAATTCTATCTAGGGAATTGTCCTTGGGAAGATTCCATCGGCTCTGATGAATCATTGGACTAAACCTATTCCTACCACCCTTTTGTCACCACATTCGTCGTGAATTAAGTGTGTTTTGGGAAGGAATTGCCACAATGAAAAATCATTGAAAATCACTTAAGGTACTTGTGATATTGAAATAAAAAGTTTTGTACCTTAGGTGTTTTGTTCATCAAAAACGCTCCCCCTTAACACGTGCTTAGCACATATTAAGTTGGAATATCGTTAAGTCTTTTTTCATCTTTTAGCCAAGTATCACTTAGGTCTCCTTAATCCCATTTTCTCCCCTTATCCAAAATGTTAACCATTAATATTTGGGATATTGAATGGATTAACCGGTCTTTGGGTAAAAATGAAATCGATGTTGGCCATAGAACAAGTTATTGCTCCCCCTTAAATTAATAAGGGATAGTTGTAGTGCTTTAGTATGATATATTTTGAAAGATTTAGAATCTCATGAGAAATTCTTGAAAAATTATCATACCTTAACACTACAACAAGCCATTAAAGCACATTATTCACAAATATACATATTCACAAATAATACCAATATAGAGTGACCTGAAATGTACGACCCATTAGATGGATCGTTGCAGTGTCCTGTAGTGCACTCCATATGGTCTACCACCCACAAATCTTTCCAAGCTCCTCATCAATCTACGTTCACGGAGCTTCTGATCGATCTTCTTGATGACATACTTCGCCATCTGCCGGTAACCTGGATGCCAATCCTCCGTCATTTCTGGAAACGTCCCACCCGAGTTCAGATGCTCCAACTTTCCTCTGACTTGTAGAAGAGTCCCATCACTGTACTTATGGAGCTCACCCACCCTCATAAACTTCATTAAACCTCGACTGTTCAAGTAGAAGATGCCGTAATTCGGGACTGAAATGCCGGTATAGGGACATCTTTCTACATGTTGAGGTAGCACTTTATTCACTGGACGAGTTAGGTTGAGCTTCCTTTAATAGCTTTCGACTCCCAACTGAAGATCTTCAACTCGTGTTTTGATCACAACGCTTCGTGTGAACATACGAAGTGCTGTATTCAAAGCAATGAGGTCTTCACGAGGAATATGTGTGAGTTGATCTCTGGTCATCAGAAGCAGCATATCTTCGATATCCTCAAGGCGAATGATGGAAAAATCTCCCTGCTGGATTTTGTATTCCCTGTCATCCTCCCTTTTCAAACGAATCTCCGTCACATGATAATAGCCATTCTTGGCTTCAGTTTTCATTCCTAAGATGCTGGAGATGCGGATGTCGGATCTAACATTGCTTCCAGAATTGACCAAGCAGCAACCCCTGTACGCCCTTCGGACTCGTTCGTCCCAATGAGATGCACCTATGACAGCATACATATCATAATTACGATTTATCTTAGGGACCCAGAGTCGGTTTACCTTTTCCTCGATAAAGGGTATTGTCCCCCAGTTGGCAGCTTTCAGCAAGGTCAGGGAGGTTGCGTACTTTGATGACCCCTTCAGTAGATACACCAGATCATTGGTGACGAAGAAGTCAAGAGCAATCTGATTATCTTGAGTAGGATCCATTGGAGGTGGAGCTCTTTCTGATTCATGAAGACCTGGCCGTTGAACGGTATTCAGAGCCTTCAGGATCTCCTCGGCATAATATTCGAACTCCATTTGGGTCAACCGGGTTTTGGTGCGAAGTCTTTTATCCTTCAGTACTTTCTTCACCAAAGATGGAGTAACCGAAGTCTTATACTCATGAGCAAGAAATGCACATAAGTCAATCGGACTTCGGATACGAAGATACAAGACATCTTTGTCGGTGTCGGTGATCGGATCATACTGCGCCGCTGCCGTGATCCAAGCCTGTGGTGGAGCAGTCTCGTCGATCTCCAACGTGTCCTCCCAGTTCCTTGTGCTTGGTTCAGGAATAGTAGATTGTGGGTTTTGTTGCTGAGGAGTGGAGACGTGAACATCTGCTTGTTCTGATTCAGGCATTTCAGCAGTGTCATGGACGGGTGAATGTTGTGCAGCTTCAGGTTTGGTTACCGATTCTGCAATCACGGGAGCAACAACAATAGAACTAACAGGGTTAGTGGTAACAGGTATTGATGCATGGATAAATGTACCAGGAATAGATGAACCTGTAGTGGCATTCACATCATGGCGCCACTTCGATCGTCTGGATTCCGTGGATGTAGACTTTTCCTTTGGTGCTGCATCTTTCTTGGATTTGGTGCCAGACTTAACAGGTTTCTTTGAGCTGGCACCCTTATCTCCTTTCTCAGGCTGTTCAACTTTATCCGCATTGCTCCCCTTAACACTCTCCTGGTGACCATCACCACCATCATTACCATCATTATCATCATCATCCTCATCCTCATCATCATCATCCTCATCCTCATCATGATCATCATCTTCGTCATCATTATCATCATCCTTATCATTATCATCCTCATCATCATCATTATTCTCATCCTCATCATCCTCATCATCATCCTCATTCTTATCTTCTTCTTCTTCTTCTTCCTCTTCTCCACCAGTACCCTCTTCTTCGTCGCTCTCTTCCCTTTCTTCTTCAGGGAGAATGTGGTAGGGTACCACACTTCCAAACGTCTTGAACAACCTATCATCCTCCATGATAGCGTCATTCAGGGATTTGAAGAGAGCCCGTTGAATCCTTGATTTATCAAACGATCCAAGTTCCTTCATTCGAGCTTTGAGGATCTTCTTAAGTTCAAAATTCGTCAAGTCATAAGCAATCTTGTAGGCGGCTTCTGAAGGATTGGATGATTTGATCATTAAGTTGTCAGCAGCAAGCGTCTTCAAATCATCACGCAGTTTAGGCATTAGGGATTCAATGGAGTCTTTCACTCTCCGCTCAATAGAAGCTTCAAGAGCTGCTTTTTGCTCTTTAAGGTCATCCTTAATAGCTTTAAGTCTCGTAATTCGTGCTTGATGCCTATCAGCTTCAGCCTTTTTAACCCGAGCAAGTTCTTCTGCATGAGTTTTACGTGTAAATTCCATGTCTGCAGCGAACTTGGCAATCAACTCTTCTTGAGCTTTCCTTGATGCTTCTTCACTTTGAGCTCTTCTATTTAACTCTTGGCGAAGTTCATCCATTTCTCTCTTGTTAGTATCCACATGTTTATCCAACATCTCGGCCATTACCAATGCGGCCATTGCAGACGTTGCAGAGCTGCTTTGGGTTGATGGAATAGGCTCGGTTGTAACTGCGGTACTATGGATGGGCTTTATTGGTGGTGGAGGAAATGGTGTTGAAACCGGTTTGGTTGGTAAGGGTTGAGTTGGTTGAAGTTGAGTTGCTAAAGGTTGGGTTGACATCGTGATCGTAGGAGCAACCGACTCCTTTTCCATACTTGCTGAAATAGGGATTGATGGCTCCTTCGAAGTGGAATAGTGTTCAGGTGACCCAAACTCATCAACATCATCTGGTTCCATGTACTCATCCTCAACGTCTACCCTTACACCTGAACCACTACCGCCAGTATCTTTCCTGCTCCTTTGAATAGCTATCTTCATCATTTGTTTCTCAGTTTTATCAAGAGCAGGATCAACAATGTTTTCTTCGTCACGTAGACGCATCTCATCAGCCTTACCCTTTCCTTTCTTACCCTCTGTCTTCTTCTTCTTGGTTTTGGGTTCAGGTAAATCTGTTTGCTTCCTTTTACCTTTGCTCTTAACCGTGGTAGATGAGTCTTCACCTGCTAGAATACTTGCTCGTTGATTCTCAATTTCTGTTAGCAAGTTCTTATAAGCTTCAGATGCTATAATCTCATCGGTTAGAAGATGACTGGGAATGGGACCAGGAATAACCGTATTCGAATGAGTCTCCTGCCTTAAGTCTACCAAATCATCATCATCAATCGTGTGGTGACGACTACCTGCACGCTTGTTAATGGATGCATCGTTTTCCATAAAGTAATGTATGATCAACTTAATAAACCTAGGGTACTGGTAGCTTTTAACCTTACCCTTTGTGTTTGTGAAGAGCTGAAAAGTAAACTCCTCCCACAGCAGTGATGCATAATCAATACCCATACCTTTAAACATACCATAAAACATCTTGATGATTGGTGGACGAACAGCATCATACCCAGTTGTTTTGGGTGTTAAACATCGGCTTAGAATCCCAAAAATAGCTTTCCATGGTTGACCAACTTTGGCAGTAGTAAACTCAGACGGGGTTCGTATGTCAAGACATCCAATGGCGGTGAACATCTCCATGATCTGGTCCTTAGTCGGGTTGGCTGAGTATGATAAGTCTTTGAGTGTCGGCCGAAATCCAAAAATCTTCCTAAAGTCTGACACAGTAACCGTCTGCTGCTTGTTGTCCAAGGAAAAAGTGATTTTGTTGGACGTCCTCTCTTTGGTAGCCCAGAACTCGTAAAGGTAGTCATAGGGTACTGAAGCACTTCTCCTTAGCGCATGCTTGAAATGAGATTTATCAAGCATGGCTGTACCTACCTTAAATCCATTATGGGTAGAGTGAGATACCTCCTTCAAACGAAAGTTGTTCGGAATAAACTTTAGAGTCTTGGCTTCGGCAATGGCGGTGGCTCTGGTGTGTTGTATTTGTTGTACGGTAGGATTAGTCATCGTCTCTGCTTAAGATAAAACACAAAGGTTGATACATACAAGTATGAATATCATTATGACTTTAAACCTAAGCATTGTACATATGACATAATCCCTTAAGCTTTGAAACCATTCAAACATCTGCTATTCGGAATAATCACTCAATTCGGAATAATAGGTCTATGCTGAATATTAATCCTATGTGGAACATAAGTCTATTCGGAACATATAGCCTATGCGGAAAAAATCCCTATTCGGAACCTTGGGCCTATGCGGAATAAATCTTTGTTCGGAACAATGGATCTATGCGGAATAAATCACTATTCGGAACATTGGGCCTATGCGGAATATATTCCCTATTCGGAACATTTGACCTATGCGGAATAAAGTCCTTATTCGGAACATTTGGCCTATGCGGAATAAAGTCTTTATTCGGAACATTTGGCCTATGCAGAATAAAATCTTTATTCGGAACATTTGGCCTATGCGGAATAAAAATCCTTATTCGGAACATTTGCCTATGCGGAATAAATTCCTTATTCGGAACATTTGCCTATGCGGAATAAAATCCTATTCGGAAAAAGTTTCTCTATGTGGAAAGATTTGGCCTATGCGGAAAACTTTTGTCTATGCGGAAAAACTTTTCTATTCGGAAAAATTGCTTCTATGCGGAAAGTTCTTTCTATTCGGAATGAAACCGTTATTCGGAAAGTCCTTCTTACGCGGAAAGTTTTCAACACTTATATTTTCTAATTAAGCATGCAATCGTGTGATTCAAGTGTTCTAAAGGACAAATCTGGGCAAATAGATCTATTCCGAATACAACCCAGGCAAAACCCCCAAATTAATTAACCCTAATTAAGCAGTAATTTGATTTCGATTGTTTTCAATTTAAACAGTTAATTAACTTGTTGTGCATGAAAGATTAATCCGATTTAATACCTTTTTGATGATCTTGATCTAGAAGATTACTGATTGGTGAGATGTTCTGATTGCTTTTCGTGAGGGTTTGTGTGTATGTTTGTTAATGGCGGCAAAAGGTAATGTAAACAATGAAGGAAGAAAGTGGAACGGGGGTGGGTGATTTTGACTAAGTCAAAATTTTACAAGTTTGACCTATTGTCAACTTTACCCCCTCAATTTTTCTACTTTCAACAAACAAAGTTCTGTTGTTTTTCCAAGTTTTAAATCTTGTCATTTTGACCTATCTTATGTTAATTACCCTAGCCTTTGTGATTATCCTATCTTAACACAAGCACAAAACTATTCATGACAAGCTTATAAGCAACAACAAGACAAATGCCAAAGCAATCCAACCATTAACCATTAAGCTTTGTGAGTTTCCTTGAAAACTTTTGAAGATCTTTTTGATGTGAAAGATGATGTAACATTTTCTCCCCCTTAAACGATGACCCGTTTTCTATTTAAAGAGCTGTAGTCATTGTTTAACGAGGCACATGATGATGAAAAACATTTCCCAATTGATATCTTGAAAAAGTTTGATTCGTGGTGTCAATAAGATTTCTCTTATTTTAACAAATTAATGCACTGAGACGTACACTAATTCGTGTTAGACCAAGTTGTAAAGTAAACTTGATCCCTTTTCATGATTTAAATCACGCCCGAGAAAATTAATTCCCGTTCTGAGCCAACGTTTTCCAAGGAAATACGTGACTTTAATATGAAAACCGGGTTGCAGTCAGAAATAACTACAAGCCATAATGGGCATGTTTTAAAACATTACAACTTTTATACGGACTCTATTTATGGCACCGTGTCAATATTGATCGACATTTCTAAGGCCGTAAATATTACCGTACTAAAAGACATGCCCGTTTTAAACAAAAAATATTTTTGGTTTTTCTTGATTTTATAATTTTTATGGTTTTTCTAGGTTTTATATTTTTTATGGTTTTTCTCGGTTTTATATTTTTGTATTTTCTTTTGTGGTTTATATATTTACTATAATATACATGATCACGAACAAAGGATACTCTGAATAGTTTACCACGACTATTCAGCTGATTCTTCTGCCAACTCTTTGAGAGTCGCTGGAGTGAATGATTTCATGCCAAGCTTGTCGATCAAAAACTCGATTCGTCCTCGATCTAAGGCTTTGGTGAACATATCCGCCAGCTGGTACTCAGTAGTGACAAAATACAGCTCGATCACTCCGTTCTCCACCTGCTCCTTAATGAAATGGTAGCGAATGTCTATGTGCTTGGCCCGGGAGTGTTGAACATAGTTGCAGCAAAGGGCAATGGCGCTCTTGTTGTCACAATACATCGGGATTTTGTTAAATCCAAGACCGTAGTCAGTTAATTGTGATCTCATCCAAAGGACTTGAGCACAACAACCGGACATGGCGATGTATTCAGCCTCCGTGCTAGAAATTGCAGCGCTTTTCTGCCTTTTTGAAGACCAACTGATCAATCTATCTCCTAGGAGTTGCACAGATCCAGAAGTGCTACGCCTCGTGTCTTGACATCCAGCATGATCGGCATCTGCGTATGATATTAAAGCAATCGAGGAATCTTTCGGATACCACAGACCATGATGAAGTGTTCCTTTTAGATACCGAAAGATCCTTTTAACTACATGTAGGTGCTTTTCGGTAGGCCGAGCCTGATACCGGGCACACATGCATACAACAAATTGCAAATCAGGCCTGCTAGCAGTCAGATATAGAAGGGTGCCGATCATCCCACGGTAAAGTTTTGGATCGACAATAATCCCATTCCTATCTTCATCTAACTTGGATTTCTCCACCATTGGAGTGTCCACGGGGTCACAATTTTCAAAGTTATATTTCTTAAGAGATTCTAGAGCATATTTGGATTGATTAATAAAGATGCCTCTGGGATTCTGAGAAATTTGTAATCCTAAGAAAAATGAAAATTTTCCCATCATCGACATCTGAAAGCGTGTGGACATTATCTTCTCAAATCGGTTTGACAATTCTATGTTAGTGGCAGCAAAAATTATATCATCAACATAAATTTGTACCAGAATCATGTCGTTGCCTTCTTTGAGAGTGAATAGAGTGGGGTCCACTTTGCCTTTGGAGAAGCCTTCCGAAATGAGATATGTTGACAGGAGATCATACCACGCGCGTGGAGCTTGTTTCAACCCATAGAGAGCCTTCTTAAGCTTGTACACATGATTAGGAGACTCCGTATTCACGAACCCATCTGGTTGACTAACATAAACCTCTTCCCTTAGTTCACCGTTCAAAAATGCCGTCTTCACATCCATTTGATAGACGATCATGTTCATATGAGCAGCAAACGCAAGGAATAGTCTAATCGCCTCCAATCTAGCCACAGGAGCAAAAGATTCCTCAAAGTCTATACCCAAGGCTTGTTTATATCCTCTAGCGACCAATCTAGCCTTATTCTTCAATACCGCACCCATCTCATCAAGTTTAACCTTATAAACCCATAACAACGTAAGGATGTTAACCTTGTCAGGGCGAGGAACCAATTCCCATACTTCAAGTCGTTGGAATTCATTTAGTTCCTCCTGCATAGCTTCAATCCAAGATGATTGGGTCATAGCCTGCTGCCAATTTTTAGGTTCAACTTCAGAGAGAAATGCATCAAAGTAGCAATAAAGTGCACTCTCTTGTAATTGATGGCGTGTGGAGACGGGTCGATCTAGATCTCCAATAACATTCCTAATTGGGTGATCTTTTGTCCATTTAGTGCTATGGTTTTCAATCCTAGGTGGTCTGGAGTGAACAATAGAAGGAGCTTCTTCTGAGGTAGACGCGGCTGAAGGGTTTTCAGGGATCGCTACACCAAAGAAAGGAAGCTCTTGCAAGTGAGCATATTCCAAGTCGTGATCAGTAGAATCCTCTTCCACATCATTAGGCACAAGTAGGGGTGATGATTCAGGTGTAGTTTGAGAATCACTTGGTGAAGGTGCATCCGGTTCAATGTGAATTGTAGATGCATTAGATAAAGGTTCATTAACTTGAGCAACCACTTCAGGTATTGGAGCAATTACTACAGGTGCTGGAACTTCATCAGTCGGGGGATCGAAGAATTCATCGAACAACGGTTGAAACAGTTTATCCCACTCGGGCCTTGTTGGTGGTAAAAATGATGTAGAAGTAGGATTATTGGGAACTAATACGGAACTAATAGCACCGGTTCCCATCTCATGAAGCGCGGGTTCAGAGCTGTGTTGCTCAGAAGCCATCGCTGTCAGCTCGTCGAAATCTGCGTCCATAGTTTCTACAATCTTGCCAAGACGACGGTTATAGATTCGGTATGCTCTTTTGGACGGTGAGTAACCAATGAAAATACCTATATCGGCTTTCGATTGAAGCTTACCCAAGTTCTCACTATTGATGTTTGGATAACAAAGAGCACCAAACACATGGAAAAATGAAACATCGGGTTTACGGTCATGTAAAAGCTCATAAGGTGTTTTTCCATGGCGTTTCCGAAGGATAGAACGGTTTTGGGTGAAACATGCAGTAGAAATAGCCTCTGCCCACAAGAACAATGGAGCGTTCGCATAAATAAGCATGGTCCTAGCAGCTTCCATAAGTGTACGATTCCGTCTTTCAACGACACCGTTTTGTTGTGGAGTGCGTGCAGCGGATGTTTCATGTGATATACCAACTCCTTCATAATAATCACGAAGAGTCTGGTTGACGAACTCTGTACCATTGTCTGTACGAATACGGCGGACAGTGGTATTCAAACGTACCTGAATGAACTTCAGAAAAGTGATGATAGCCTTCGGTGCTTCATCCTTTGTACGTAGAAATCTAACCCATGTAAACCTGGAGAAATCATCCACAATTACCAGAATGAATTTCTTACCGCTCACACTTTCAGTTCTCATCGGTCCACAAAGATCCATATGCAAAAGATGAAGTTTTTCTTGATTAGTGTCTTCAGCTTTGGGTTTGTAAGATTTCTTTGTGCTTTTCCCCCTTGAACACGCGGAACATAAATGGTCCTTGTGAAATTTAAGCTTTGGAAGACCACGAACTAACTCGTTTTTAGCCAGATGATTAATAGCATCAAAATTAAGATGAGATAATCTGCGATGCCATAACCATGACTTGGTCTTAGATGCTTTAGAGAGAAGACATACTGGAGAGGCGGCCATCATATCTTGTAGAGACAACGTATAAAGATTTGCACCACGAGATCCCTTCAACAAATCTTTTCCTTCCAAGTTGCGGATGAAACAAGTGTGTTGTCGAAAAGCAACCTCAAGGTTGGAATCACAAAACTGTCCTACTGAGAATAAGTTATGACCAAGACCTTCTACATAGTATACCCTAGAAATCGTCACGTTTCCAATCTGATATTCACCATACCCCATAATCTTTGCTATATGATCATTCCCGAATTTAACCGTACCAAGAAACTTGCTGACGAAATTTCGGAGCATCGAGCGATTTCCGGTCATATGTTTTGAACAACCGGAGTCCAAATACCACAAGATGATTTGGACCACCTGAAAATATCACCACACAAAGACAATGTAGAGGTATCGGAATCTGAGTGTTCCTTGTTATTAGCAGGTACAGATTTAATAATCTTAGATTTGCTAACTCTAGGTTTCTTAGATTTCCTAGCCTTCTTCTTCTTAATTGGTGGTGTAGATTCTAGTTGGCTTAAATCCTGAGGTATTTCTTCACTGATAGGCACTATAGTGGGGGCTGACCTAATTAAAGGGCGCTGTTTCCATACTTGAGTGCGAGTGTTCCTAACTAAAGGACGCTCAGACCTAACCTCAATGGATGCATTCCTAGTTAAAGGGCACATTTTTCCATCTAATGTAAAGGTCCTACCAGTGGGACGCCATTGCCAGCCAACTTGGGCACGAGTTCTACCCGTTGGCTTCCATTCAAGACCATTCTTAATAGCATTCATTTCATTAACGTGATCAATCAGACACAAATCATGACGCTGGGAAAACATACAATCATTACAATTCCAACAATTTAAATCAGAATTCACGAATGGTTTAGGCTGCTGCACAGGCGCAGAGCTTTTAGTCTTAACATGATTCTTTTTATTTAAAACTGAACTAGCATTCCGATTGTGGACTTCTACTTTCTTCTTTGTGGCACTACTAGTGGAGGGCTTGATCTTAGCTTTCTTGAGTGGCGATCCTTTAGCCTTATTAGTCTCTTTTAATCCTGTAGAAGGCAAAGTGGGAATATTAGCAACAGATTTTAAATGTGTCTTACTTGATTGTGCCAATGACGGTTTCGCTCCTGGAGTCTTATTAAATGGAGTGACAGCAATGGGCCTATTATTAAGTAGTGCAGAACCTGGTGTACCTATGTATTGCAAATATGCTAGGTAATATTGAACTCGCTTAACATATTCATGAGCCGAATAATAGTCGCTACTTGAGGGATCTAAGGCATAAAGATCGTCTAAAATATCCCTAAGAAGATCGACATGCTTAATGGCATTCCTCATATAATCATCGTAGGTAACCGGGTTTCTCTTATGAAGTGGATTCTTATAAAGCACTACTGACTTGGTTGTTGGAGCACTAGTGGACGGTGCAGACTCGGTAGCTAAGTTATCAACAACTTCTTGTCGGGTGAGAAGAAGTGTCTCCTTTAACTCAGCCAAAACCATATTTTTGTCTATGAGCAGGATGTTCAAATCAGAGATTTCCTCGCACTTTTGGTTCAGTTGTTCAACAAAAGATTGTTGCTGTGCCGCATTAAAAGCGAAGCGTTCTTCTAGTGAACCATAAAGAGCGGATAATCCCTGTCTTGTCCGATCCATCTCCCCTAGAACGGACGAAAGTCTAATTTCTAAGACTTGGTTTTTAGACTCTGCAGCCGCTAGTTCCATTTTGAGTGTTTCATTTAATGACATATCTCTCTTCAATCTCATTATCTCTTCCTCTAATGTCTTAACAATTGCAATCATCTTGTCACTATTCTCAACACCGTTTTCACAAACATTTGATATCAAAAGATTCTCATTTTGAGTTTGTTGTTTTAATTCTAAAGATATACAATGTTGTTCTAGTTGATTAAAGCGTTTTGAAAGTAAATTGTAAGAATCTTGTAGCTTTAAAAACTCAGCGTTAGATTCGTGACAAGACTGATTTTCTACCTCATTTACAGTATCAGCAACATTTACAGAGATATCACAAACATCATCACAAATATCATTACAAATATTCACAGCATCACAATTAATCATAGTGGATGTAAGCTCATTCGAATAATTAACATTTACAGTAGTAAGCACATCACACGAGATTACTGCAGACAAGAATCGGTCATATTCGGTTAAAATCTTTTCTTTTTCAACTAGTTGTAGTTCGTAAGCGGTGTCCATTTCATAAAACACTTTTTGAACTTCACCAATTTCAAAAACAAGATTTTCCTTAAGAGATGCAAAAATTCCTTTTAGACTTTCGACAAACGGATTGATCTCAGTTTTAAACACCTCGTTCATATGTTCGAAAGCCCATTCTCCGGCGTTTAGGCCATTTGAAGTCGTACGTTCCAAAATGACCTTGTCAAAATTAGTAAAGTATTGATTAATCTCTTGCAAGTTTAACCATACAGTGCTAACAGGTGGAAGATCCTTTGGAATTTCCTTACGACCTTCCATATTGACAAGTGTAGGAAACGTACTAGGGTTTTCTTCATCTAATATGTAGGTTGGTGCTGTTATGAGATCTTTGTCCATATGGAAGCGAATTCTAAAATCCGTTTTTGCAAGCTCCTTATTCAATTTAAAATAATCACACTCGGGATATTTTTCAGAATTGTATGACCGATCCTCATCAACTAGTTCCTTACTTGTTCGATCACCAGGAAAAACAATCGGTTCTAAGGCCAATCCTAATTGATTTGCATTATAAAGTCTAGGACTATGTCTTAAAGCTTGTTTTGCATACCGTGGATTAGGGGGAAGGCCTTTTTGACGTGATAAGTTAAATTCTCTAAATGAAGCATCAAATAAGTGAACTAGTTGTGAAGCAACGTATTGTCTTAACAGCAAGTAATCTAGACTTCTAATCTTATTAGTGGCATTAATCTCCATTTCATTCTTCTTAGACTCTAGTGATTCGTAATCCGTTTGAAGTTTTTGAAAATTAGTGACCACTAACTCTTTTTCTTGAAGTTCATTAGACAAATTTGCTCTTAAGTTCTCAATTTCTTGCAAGTGACCCATTTGTTTGTTTCTAAAATGATCATATTCGAGATTAGTTAGAACACTAGACGAGGGCACTAATTCCAAAGTTTGAACTTTCTCGTTGCTTAAGGTAAGCTCATCATACAAATTCTTATTCTTAGCTAAGGTTTCTAAGAGTGCAGCATTCATTTGGCTAAGTAATGTAGCAGGAACCATGACCAAATCTTGTTGAGCAGGAGTAGGCGTTTGCGAAATGGGTCCCGGTTGTGATTCACTCAAAGTCTGGGGACTCACATTGATATTGCTATCATTGTTTGTCTCCTCATTTGAAAGACTCACTACCGAAGATTCATTCGAGTCAGCACTCTCTTGCACAACTTGATGTGGTTGAATACTAGCATCAGTGGTATTATCGGTGTTATTAATAAGTACCTCAGATCTCTTTTCTGGCCCTAAGCTGGAGATAGTTGCCATGAGAGCAGCCTTTGCAGATTGAAAGTCATCACAGTCGGAGTCATACGCATCAAGATCATCGGCTTGGTAGGCTGCATTCTGCGTAGTGACAACGTCTTGTTCAGCAATCCCTGGATCAGCAAGAAATGCAAGCTCCTCTTCATCAAGTTCCCTTCCATGTGCCTGAGCATTAACCAGATAGATCTTTTCTGCAAACCATTGTCCATCCCTTCTCCTCTTAGGTTTCTTACAATCCCTGGACATGTGACCCTCTTCCTTGCAGTTGTAACATGTAATCATTCGCAACTTGCCCGTGGAATTAGCCCGTGGAGCAGGATTGGCCATTGGTGCCTGATTGACCGTGCGAGCATTGGAGGTTGATGTGGTAGGTCTCCCCTGATATGGTTGAATAGGCTGAACCATGACCCTGCCATTCTCAATAGTAGCTTGTTGACGAGAATTGGATGAATTCCTCAACTGATTGTTGGTAGGAGCTGATCCTCTGTATCCTCGTTTGCTTAAAGTTCGTGTGAGATAAGCAGACATAGTAGTTAGCACTTCAACTGGGTCAGCTCCTTGTTGGAATACAGGAACAGGGACTTCCTCATCATCACAATACAGTGCTTGATCTGGATGAGCTGCATAAACAGTAGAAGGAATACTCATTTGATCAGGGTAGCTTGTTGGATATGCTACATTCTCTTGATAAGAAGAATATGAAGGCTGAGCATAAGGTGCAACATTTGGTGGATGAAGTTGTGAAGCATACTGTGGTGTAGGTGCATTGAACCGATATTGTTGCTGATGTGAGGTGGGTGGTTGCGGTAGAATCGAGTATTGTGGGAAGGTTGGTGTCATGTAAGGTGATGGATGATAGGCTTGATGTCCCAAGATATAAGGTGTGTTGTTGTGTGACAAGCTTGGTTGATTCGCCATCAAAGCTAAGGAATCTGGGTACATACCGCGAGGAGAACGGTGCATAATCACATGCTTCTCATGTTGCTGAAGAAAAGCATAGATTTGATCTAAGTTGCACTTATGCAAATCCCGGGTTAACTTCACATCGGTAATATACTCACCCCATTCAGCTTGAGGTAAAGTATTCAAGAACTTGGTGTTAACCTGGAATGGAGCAATCACGAGATTGTATACATTCAGATCATTCATTAGAGTAGTGAATCTGAAGTAATAATCATGTAGTGTTTCCCCTGGGCTGTACGTGAATCTATCAAACAGATCATACAGCTGACACTCCCTTTCCTGTTTGGTGAGAGACGTACCTTGTAACAACACCTTTAGACGTTCCCACAAATCTTTGGCAACAGTATATTGACTAACCATACGATAAATATCATGCGGAAGAGCTTGGAGAAGTGTCTGTAGAGCCTTTTCATCAGCATTAGCAATGAGTTGTTGTGCCGGTGTGAGTTCTTCATATTCTCTTGGTCGAGACACGTTATTTGCCACAATGGTACCATAGTCGAGTGGACCATTCAAAATCGATTTGACCATAAGCCTTTCGTATGTTGGTTTGCCCTTCAAGTATTGCATCATACGGCCCTGCCATGCTTCAAACACCTCTTTAATAAGCATCGGTGGACGACTATCAGTCCCCGTTATGATCGAGATATCCGTAAGAGATGTCATCTGAGGCATTAATGAACTTGGATTCATTGTGATCACTTAACAGACTCAAAGATTATCGGTTGATCGAGCAGTGAAGAAAGGTTGAGAATTTGTGTTGTGTTGGTTGAACTCAAGATTAAATCCACTAAAGATCGTCGAAAAAACTCAAATACCCCTTGAACTTGCTTATACGGAATAACCCAAAATTAGAATAAACCCTATTCGGAATAACACCTATTCGGAATAATCCTATGCTGAAAATACCCTATTCGGAATAAACTCTATGCTGAATAACCCTTATGCGGAAAACCCCTTATGCGGAATATTTTCTTCAATTCGGAATATCTGGCAATTTGGCTTATTCGGAAAAAACCTCCTATTCGGAATGATGGGCAATTCGGAAAGATATTCGGAATATTTCTCCTATGCGGAAAAATTTTGGCTATTCGGAAAAATCTGGCTATTCGGAAAGATATAGGCTATTCGGAAAGTTTTTGGCTATGCGGAAAGATTTCTGCTATTCGGAAAAATTGCTGCTATTCGGAAAAACTCTTCTATCCGGAAAGTCTATGCGGAAACTTCTTCTATTCTGAATATTTCTCCTATTCGGAATCCCTATTCGGAATAAACCTTCTATACTGAAAATCCTCCTATTCGGAATCCTATTCGGAAAGTTCTGGAAAAAAATGTTTCCGAGACTTAAAAAGCAGCTTTTAACCCCGATTTTTGATCCAAAACCACAAAAAGTTTTATGATTTTTACCAAAATAAGCTAAACCCAATCCTTATCAATCAATCCCAATAACAAAAACACCAAAAACAACAAGATTCAAGATTGATTTTTTTCTAAAGATCACTAATTGATTCAAAAACTAAAAAAGCAACACAATCCTTACCTTAAATCACCCCATAGCTCTTGATACCAAATGTAGAATATTGATAACCTATGAATCTATGAAGTGGGTTGATGTTTTCTAGTGAGAGAAACTAGAGAGAGAAAGTGAGAGAAAGTGTGAATGATTTTATTAATATGAAATGCAAAATGAAACAACAACCAACCCCTTTCCATGGTGGAAAGGGGTATTTATACTCCAAGCCTAACATTGGGCTTGGGCCGGTCCATGACAAGCCCATGGACCGGTTCTTACTTAACTTAATAAGTATCTAATAACTATTTACTAACTACGAGCTATTACAACATAAATCATATTGTGGAGTGACTGATACTTCTAATATACGTTAAAACGTATTTCTAACAATCACTGAGTACGAACACTGAGTAAGATCACTGAGTAAGATCACTGAGTGCGATCACTGAGTGCGATCACTGAGTGCGATCACTGGGTGAGATCTCTGACTGCGATCACTTAGTGCGATCACTGAGTGCGATCACTGAGTGCGATCACTGAGTGCGATCACCGAGTGCGATCGGGAGTGCGATCGGGAGTGCGATCGGGAGTGCGATCTGGGAGTGCGATCGGGAGTGCGATCCAGAGTGCGATCGGGAGTGTGATCGGATTGCATTTTTTAGTTTTTATTTCCTGTTTTTATTTTTAATTTCAAATTTAACTTTTCCCGCATTTTTACTTAGTGTTATTTTTAAACTAGTTTTGTCTTAGTTTAATAATTTTAAAGTTATCAAATTTACTTTGTGTCAAGTTTTAACCTCTCGTCATTTATCTTTACGCTTTAATTTTTCGTCATTTACTTCTTAATCATTTATCGCTTAATTTACTTTGCCTTTCACTTTAAAGTTTGCATCTTTACTTTACTCAACGACAACCTATTATTTTATCCACCAAAGACGACTGAGTCGCACGTTAAACCGGAAATCAATTCGATTAGATACACTGCTAAAAAGGAAAAATACAGTTATTAAAATGGCGCCGCTGCCGGCTCTTTTCGTAAAGATTAACGGTTTTTTGTGAGAGACGCGTTGGATTTTGGGATCCGTTCTTTTGGGAACGTTATTTTCAAGCATAAAAATTTCTAGAAAATCCTAAAAAATAAAAAATTTTCAAAAATCCAAAAAAATAAAAAAGATAAAAAAACCAAAAATATTGTATTTCATTTTTAGTGTATGCGTACTCGATCTTCGTCTTATTCTGAGCCCGGGACTCTTGAAGACTTAGACATGGCCGGTGTGCACAACAATAATAACCCACCTCACCCCAATTTGAATAATAACAACCATGTCCCTCAACCCGACCTTCGCATGATGGAGGAGCTGTGTCAACCAACAATGAATAGACGTGGAGGACCGATTGCGCCGATGCAAATCACGGCTCCTGAATTTTCGTTGAAGCATCACATGATCCAACAAGTTCAAAATACTTGTCCATTTCGCGGATTACCAGATGATGATGCCAACAAACACCTCGACAAATTCATTACCGTCACTCAAAGCATGAAATTGCCCGGTGTTACCATGGATTTTCTTCGCCTTCATCTATTTCCACACACTTTATCCCACCATGCCAAAAAATGGTTTGATCGTCTTCTAAAGAATTCAATTCATACATGGGACGAAATGACTCAACGATTTTTGTCGCGCTACTTTCCACCATCCTTGGTAATGAGCCTTCAGAATCAAATCAGTGGTTCACTTAAGAACCTGATGAATCACTTTCCGATGCTTGGGAACGTTATAATGTTTTGATAGATCGATGTCCTAATCATAATATGCTCCCCGTCACTTTGATTGATACTTTCTACAACGGTTTAACTTTTTGTGATCGTGATACGATTAATGCAGCCGCCGGTGGCACATTTATGAAAAGAAGACCCGAGGAGTGTAGAGAGCTTATAGAGAACATGACCACTCATCACAAAAATTGGGATTCATCCGCATCTTCAAGAAATAATCCAAGGGTCAATGTCTTTTCTACTTCTTCCAGCCCCGAGATTACCAAACTCACCCGCATGATGGCCAAAATGAACAAAAATATCCAACTAATGACTACAAATCAACTACAACAAGTTAAAGCTATAGCACTTTCTTGTGAGACTTGCGGCGGTCCTCATTCATACACTAATTGTCCTTCTACTTATGACAATCCGGAAAACGTGTATGCGGCTCACGATAACTATTCCATGGAAAGCTATCAAGCCCGACCTCAAGGTGATCGTAACTTGCTAAGTTATCGTTCCAACAACTTTCTTTCACCCGGTTTTTCTCCTCAAAACCACAACCCAAAAAACTTTAATAGAAGCAATCCAAACCCAACTCGAGCTTCTAATCCATATCACCCACCTGCTCACCAAGTTCCACCCCTCGCTCAATCAATGACATTTAATCAAGATGTTCAAACTTTCATGAGGACCCAAGGAGAGGTGGTTAAAAACCTTCAAAGCCAAATTATTAACTTGAAAGGTGATATCACTAAACAAGGGAATGATATTTGAACCGAGGTTAGAATTGATATGCAAACTTCTTTAAGCAATCAAACGAACGATTTGAGGAATATGATGGCTAGTTTCTTCCAAAGTAATCAACCCTCTACTTCGGGCTCTCTTCCTTCGAATACCGTCACCAACCCAAGAGCTAATGTGAGTGCTATTACTACACACAGTGGAGCAAACTTTGTAGGACCATCTACCCATCCCTCAGTCTCTCCATCTACACCTCCTCCACCCCCATTTATTCCTCCTACTTCCACGCCTAGTACTAGTTCGCCATTACCGTCTCCACCTCTTACGGAAGAAGTATCAAAGAAAAAACATTATCATCCCCGCCTTCTACCTCTCAACCTTCACCTTCTACACCTACACCTCCTAAGCCCAATATTCCTTATCCATCTCGGTTAGATAAGTGCAAATTGCTCACCAAGGATGATATTCAAGTGACAAACTTTTTGGAGAAGATTTCGAGAGTGAACATCACCATTAGCCTTGTTGAAGCTCTTACCCAAATGCCTAAATTCGTTAAGATGTTTAAAGATTTGCTTAGTAAGAAGGAGAAGATGACTGAGTTTGTCAATACCCGCTTAAATGAAAATTGTTCTGCAGTCCTCCTTAAAGAACTTCCGGAAAAACTTGGAGATCCCGGTCGTTTTGTGCTACCATGTACTTTTAACCAAACCGAAGAATTTACTGCCTTAGCCGATCTCGGGGCCAGTATTAATTTGATGCCATTAAGTGTTTGGAAAAAGTTATCATTACCTGATCTTACACCAACTAAGATGACTCTTGAGCTAGCAAATCGAACTCTCGCTTACCCCGTCGGTATTGCCGAAGATGTGTTCGTTAAAGTTGGAACCTTAACTTTTCCGGTCGATTTTGTTGTTGTGGATTATGAAATGGACCCTCATATTCCGTTAATACTTGGACAGCCATTTTTGAGAACCAGAAAAGCTTTAGTCGATGTTGCCGAAGGTGAACTAATCTTAAGGGTCGGGAATGATCAACAAGTTTTTAAGATGGGGAAGATCCCAAACAAATCCAATGGAAGAGAATCGGCGAATATGATTAATGTGCTTCAAGACGAGCTTGATACAATTACTTGTGAAAGTATAAAGCTTGATGATTTTGTTGTCTACAAAAATCCTCTCTTCGATTCCTGCTATTATAATCCACTTTTCTAGGATGATGTGGATGATTCTCTCTCCAATTTGGATCCTCCACCAATATATGATGCCCCACCAATCTATGATGATGATTTTAATTCTGATATAGACGATTATGATTATTTTACTTCAGAGTATAAAGTCATGCCAAAATATGATGATTTTGATGATGTTGATACTCTTTCGAGTGATTCTTCAAATGATGACCTTACTTCTAATGAAGATCCTCCACCAACAATGCTTGATCCTACTTTGGATGACTACTCATTTGAGGAAGATTTTGCTACTTTTCTCAATACCTACTTCCCCAATGAGAATGATTCTCCGCCTTTGGACTTTGATTTTGGTCTTTATCCTCCTACGGATATTAAGAAACCCGTTTCAAAGGAGAAGAAACCGGAACACACCGACATCCGCAGTACTTATGTTTTGACACCTCTCTATCCACCTTCATCGGATGAGATTGTGCGATTTATGAGCGGATCTTCTTCAAGGTCTATTGAGTCTAAGTCTTATTTTCTCCTAAAGGAAAAGGTGTTCGATCCGGGTATCACAATTGTTAAGCCATCTCAGTATCCATCTGATGAAATAAAAGGAAAGACTTTTGAAACAATGGAGATATGCTTGCACTTCATCATACTTTCTACCACCGTGCTCAATAACTTCTTAAGGGAACCTTGCATACTCTTCTTTGGCTTGTCTTGTTCACCTTAAGCTTGTGCTACTTGATGGATGAAAACCATGTATTTGACCCCGGTGGATATTCTTCAAGGTTCTTACCATGCTAATCAAGGTCGAGTCAGGCTCACGACTCGGTGAACAAAAACAAGTGCTTCTCGAGAGTCAACCCGAGTATCTATCCTTTTTATCCGTTTTTATAATAAGTGTAGGGGAGACCCTCGTATGTGTTTGTTGTTTTCTTTCTTATGATGTGCAGGGATTCGAGCTTTCAAAGATCCATTCTTGATGACTTCTGACAACCCGTGATTCTGTGTATCCGTCTTCCCGGTTCTATCCTAAACTCTTTTGATTCACTATTTTATATTCTTCAATATTAAAATAGGAATCACTTTAGTTGTCTCTTACTTAGCAAGATTTAAACAACGTGCACAATGTCCTAAGTGTAGGGGAGTTTACTCCCACATGCTTAAACATTGAGGACAATGTTTATCTTAAGTGTAAGGGGGACTTCTATCAAGGTTAAGTGGGCTTTTCCATGAAATTGTCCTCATTTTAACCGGAAAATTGATTTTTCGACATTTTTCAAAATTTTTGATCTATTTTGGCCTATTAGTATTTTCCTTTGTTATCATTATTTTCTTTCATTAGAATAAATTTAATAAAATGGTTCTAATGAGTATAGATGTCTTTGATATATTAGGTCTGTCATGAATCTTTTGACTCAACCCGAGTTTACTTATATTAGTTTACTCTAGCTAGTATCCTTAACGTGTTTAAATCAAGTTTTGCTAGGCTTTTATATAGGGAACTTTAAAACACGAAAGTCTTAACTCTTACGGGTTAAGAACAAGAACTTTTCGCAAGTACCTATAATTGATCCTAGAAAGTTGTTTATCTAAGGAACTTTAAAATGCAAATTCTAAACTTGAAAAAGTCTAAGAAGATGCGAGATCCTATAGAAGACTTGAAAACCCAAAACTTTGATTTAATAGGCTAAGCATCCACGAGTCTCATTCCTTGAGATTTTAAATTGTGGAGAACGAGAGATGATAGAGTCAATTATAAGTTTGGTATTCTTTCATGAATTTATGTGAGTTAATTATGAGCTTTTTCTCCCATCGCTTGTTAATAAATTTAATTGCAATAAGTAAGGTCGTACGATTTGAAAAGTTACTTAGCTTCTAGCCCAATATCGTTTAAAAATTGCTCAGTATTAATTAGAGTTCATAGCCAAGGCATAACTTATTGAAGCGGGATGCGAAGATTGGCGAGTTCGAAAAGGCCCTAACAAGGCATGAGGGCTACATTTTGTTGCTAAAGATCCAAAAGTGATGTGAAGAATCATTTATCCAAAATCAATATCAAGGATCAAGACACACGACGAAAAGCAAATACTCCCCTAAAGATCAAGGAGAAGTCTATCCGAAAAGACCCTAACAAGGTATGAGGATAAATAGATTTAAGTCCTAAAAGGAGGCGGATCGTTGTATATCAAAATCCCAAGTAAAGATTGGAGAAAAATGAAGAAGTCGTGGTCCAAGTTTGAAGAATCTCTCAAAAACTTCAAGTGAAGAAACACCTATTATGAAGAGAAGACCATTATTTCAAGATCATCTCTCAAGATTCGAAGTATGAAGTCAATGCCAAATATCGGTCCGAGAAAGGTCTCAAATCGTGAAACGAGTTATGCCAAGATATGAACTTTATGAGGTCCCGAGAAGCAGTTTTAAAAGATTTTGTCCTTTAGCTAACTATTGATTAAATCGTCCTACTTTATTTTCGGTCTAAATAAACCATCGAAATAAGTCAACAATACATCCTCGTGATCATTCAAGACAACAAGAAAATATAAGAGATACACCTAGGAATAAGGGAGTCTAAGTGAATAATTGGGCCACATGAGTGAGTGTTAGTTTACTAACTTATAATAACAATGATCTCGTTTTTAAACTTGGTTTGGGGAACGTGTAACTTGAGGGTGATAAACATTCATGACAATCCAAAGCCCTAATGTAAGTCTTCGATCTCTTTACTTGTTTTCTTCCTTCACATATTTTGTTATCTTCTATCTTTTTACGTTCCCTTAATGTCTTGTGTTCAAATAAAGGCCAAGGTAGGATAATTATGATGGAAAATGTAAATATTGCTTTGTAACTAATGCATTGCATGAGGGCATTGCAATGGTCAAGTGTAGGGGATTTAATAAGTGTGAAAACACTTATCCTTTTACCACTTAATTATAATAATAACCAAGCCAAAACGTGTATTTAGTGTCGTAAATGTCAGGATTATGCGTGGTTTGTGTTTTTATTGTGTTTTAGGATCAAAATGTGAAAAGGGAAGAAAACATGGGCTTTCACGGGCTTTTATCAAAGAAAAAGACAAAAGGCGAAGTCAAAAGATCAAGAGTGCAAAAAGAACGGAAGTCCAAGAAGATTTATCGAAGAAAAAGTCTAAAGACGGAAGTTTAACGAAGTCGAAGAACCAAATCTAATTAATGAAGAAATTAGAAGACGAGTTCATTTTATTTATCGACAAATCCCGAGACAAAGTCGAGAATGACGAGTTTATTGTCAAAGACGAAAGACGAGAAAGAAAGAAAGAAAGAAGGAAGCTTCCAACCAACCATACACTCCACTTCTATAAATACCCTCCTAATGACACATTAGGAGGTGTTAGCTAATTTGACAAATTAGTCTTTCCACTTTATTTTTCATGTACTTTTCATATTGTCATTTACATACTTGTCTTTAATTTCAAGTTATTTCAAGTAAGTATTTAATTTGTGTTGTTGAATCTTAATCCTTAATCAAGCTTTTCATAATCATCTCATTCTTCCTTTCTTGTTTTTAAATATCTTGTTTTGTTTGATTAATCTTGAAGATTGGTTAATCTTGATGTTTATTTGATAAAAGTTCTTATTTTTCCATTGTTCTTATCATTGTCATGCAATTGATGTTCTTTCCTTATTGTTTTTTAGCTTATTTCTTGTTTAGCTTATTTTCTTCTAAGTGTTTTCAAAAGTTTAATCTTTTTACAGTTTATTTTATAAATTTTGTTTATTTAGTGTTTTGAAAGTTTTTTAATTTGAGCTTATTTAGCTTTTCTTTTTATTGTTTTAATTAAGTTTTTGGTAATTGCTTATTATTAAAGTGCTTATTTGGTTTTGCTTATTTTCCTTTCGTATACCATCGTAATTTTCTTAAGGGTTTACTTGTTCCGATCTAGTTTCGTGATCGCATCAACCCCGGGGGTTTCTACTTGCGATCCAAACTACGATAACTCATTAAGATCACTGAGTAAGATCAATCATTGTGATCATTGAGTAAGATCACTGAGTAAGATCACTCATTGTGATCATTGAGTAAGATCACTGAGTAAGATCACTGAGTAAGATCAATGAGTAAGATCACTAAGTGCGATCACTGACTGTGATCACTGAGTGCGATCACTGAGTGCGATCACTGAGTGCGATCACTGAGTGCGATCACTGAGTGCGATCACGGAGTGCGATCACTGAGTGCGATCACTGAGTGCGATCACTGAGTGTGATTGGGAGTGCGATCGGGAGTGCGATCGGGAGTGCGATCCGGGAGTGTGATCGGGAGTGCGATCCAGAGTGCGATCGGGAGTGCGATCGGATTGCATTTTTCATTTTTTATTTCCTGTTTTTATTTTTAATTTCAAATTTAACTTTTCCAACATTTTTACTTAGTGTTATTTTAAAACTAGTTTTGTCTTAGTTTAATTTTAAAGTTATCAAATTTACTTTGTGTCAAGTTTTAACCTCTCGTCATTTATCTTTACGCTTTAATTTTTCGTCATTTACTTTTTAATCATTTATCGCTTAATTTACTTTGCCTTTTACTTTAAAGTTTTCATCTTTACTTTACTCAACGACAACCTATTATTTTATCCACCAAAGACGACTGAGTCGCACGTTAAACCGGAAATCAATTCGATTAGATACACTTCTAAGAAGGAAAAATACAATTATTATTAAGTATGAACCATACTAGTTCATAACTTAAAAAATATCACAAAAATAACATCCAAACACATGAACTATCATAAAATGCACACATACCCCTATGACGCCTATATGCAGGGAACCTTAAACTATAGACTAGGCTACGCGACTAGGCAACCTAATTTTCTATAACCATTAGCTCTGAAATAGAAATGTCATAAAAAAGTCATAAAAAGAGAAATAGAAATGTCTATAGAGTTAACTAAATGAAATAGAAATGTCATAAAAAAGTCACATACCACTATCACAACAATAGCATGTCTATAGAGTTAACTAAATGAAATAGAAATGTCATAAAAAAGTGACACAATGTCATGACAATATCTCAAATAATGTAGGCGTCTAGGTAAGTAGGTAACAGGCCTACCTCTTACCAAAGACATTCAAATAACAAACATCAAACATATAGGTATCAAACAATTTATTAAATCAAAAGACAAAATAAAATCTAAGAGGAAAGGGATTCCTCTAATGCAATCCTAGCAGCCTCTATACTCTATCCACTTCTAACATCATCTTGCACAACTACCTCACCTGAAAATGACACTAAAATCTGTCAACAAAAAGTTGGTGAGAACATAGGTTTAAGTTATCTAGAACATTATAAGAAACCTTGACATCCGCTGTAAATAAGTTGAAGAAAAACAATTTATAGTAATGGACCATAATGTGATAATCATGTTACATGCATCCACAACAAAACTTAAACCAAGTACCGATCACATCTACAATTCACAAAGCACACTATAACAATAAAGAATTATCCCGTCACACACACAAGAACACACACCACACTATTCAGATCTTTCCCACACCACCTGTGGAAGATGAACTATATCCCCGTCGAGATATCTTGCATCCGAAGAGACGATGCACAAGTACTCAGGACGGATCGTGCCCCACGAACCAAGAACTCAGGACAGATCGTGCCCCACGAACCAAGAACATAGGACGGATCATGCCCCACGCTCCACACACATCACAACTGGTCCTATAGACGCCCATACATCTATGTACCAATCCCAATCATAACGCAATCAAGATTCACATATAAGAACACATATCAAAGCACATATGAGAACACATAAGCACGCAAGTCACACAATAGTACATCTATGTCCACACATTTTAAAACATAGTACTAAATCATGTTAAAGAACATTGCAAGTGTCAACTCCATCCCATACTGGAAAAACATTTAAAAACGTAGCAAAATGGGACTATGAATTCACCTGATAGCACAACAAGCTAACACTCCTACAAACCTATAAAATCATACACAAAACATTTAGCTCAGGTCCTAACACCCAAGTTAAGTAACAACCACGGAGATGAATCTAATCCCCCAATCCTCGCTATCTAGTTCTCACACTACAAGCTATTCTATACGTAAAAATTCAGTTTTTCCCGGTACGGTTTACTAGTCATTAAACGACCACATGAAGTGAACTTAACACAACACATGGCTCCTACCCTACTGGATTTATGTTTTTATATGATCTAAGAACTCCAAAAACCAATTTTACTTTCTACTTACACGTTTAACCCTTTCGTTTAGTCTCTACACCAAAAGTCGATTTCACAAAGCTGATTTTCTGTACATGCTAAATGTTCGACACCAGAAGCCCGACCTAAACACCATAACTTTTATTGAAAACCTCCAGTCCTTTTATATACATTAAAAAGAGTTCCCAAATTAAAAATCTTTGGCTATCTCATTTGTTTTGTTAGGTTTTGACTCAAATTTCCGAAATCCAAATTTATTCCTGAACTGCGCACTGTTTTTTGTAATAATTGTTTGACGACCTTCCCTAACTCCATTTTCGACAAATATTACATTTTTGAAAAGTAGACTCTCTGAACTTAATTTTTAAAAAATAAACGCGACCAAAGGTGCTACCAACTGCCCGTAACAGTCAACACAAGACAGACCTAAAAATCAGATTGTTTTACACCTTTATGCACTAACCCTCTAAACATCATTAATTATCCCTAAATTCTTAACACAAACCCTAAAATCATTAATAAATCTAAATAACTATAATTCTCAGAAATTTAACAAAACCCTAATCATCTCAATGATGGTTAATTAACTTTCCATTTATGATTAAATAATAAAAAACATGAATTATATTAAGGTTGAATTGATCACTTACCTTGAATCAAGAAAAATTAATGAACCCTAATCATAATTTCGACTCCTCTTGATACCCATGGAAAATTTAGACTGATTGTAGGTTTAATTAGGATTACTAGTCGTTTTTAGGGGTCTAGGGGTGTTTATATAGGTCTTGGTAACCTTTTGGACAAGTTTAGGCCCAATTAGGACTTTTAAATGGTAATTATCCTATTTTTATTAATTTAATTATTAAAATTTCGACTATGGGACCCACAAATTCGACTCCTCTCTGTGTTTTATCATATTTACACTCTCCTCCTCCTATTTTATGTTTACTTATATTCCTTTACACTTTCTGGTCCAAACCGGGCACCCTTTTGGTAATTTTTCGACTTTTTACGTGATTTTTGAACTAGCCTTCATTTCTAAAAGTTTCTAAATATAGACAGTAACTCTAAAAGTTATCCTAACCATATTATATATATTTAATACATACATACAACATACGATACGTAAACGAAACCTTATAAGAACGGTACCCGAACTTTTCTGCAGTTCATTTCTAAACTCATTTCATTTCATTTCATTTCCAACTTATACCATGATATACACATTCATGTGAACTCATGAGCACGAAACAACCCCATCACATCATCATATAACGTACCATGTACTACGTAAACAATGTCTAACATCATGATAAAGTCTCAAATATGAACACATAACACATAAACGCACACCAACCACATGATCAACATCAAACAGTCAAAAGTGACAAATCCAAAATCTAGGGTTGTCACAGCTAGCCATCAAGCCTGTAATGTCACGACTATTTTAACTAGCTATTACAACGTTCTACTAAATGTTACAATATAAACCTATGACCGAACATTCTTGTTTGACTCAATATTTTGAGGCTAACAATCTCCCCCAATGTGAGGTCATTCCTCTTCGACATTTGGAGATCAATGGAGATTACGAATTTCGTCATAAATGAGTTTTGAACGTGTAATAGTAGTCTTGTCCCTTCATGCTATGATCTTTGAGCCTTTGTCATTGTCTTTCAACTTTGTGTAGGATATTGTAAATCTAGCTTATGTTTAGAGAGAGAAAGAGATAGAAAGATAGATGATTTCACACACACTTCTAGAGAGAGAAAGTGAATAACTATGCGTAAAAACGAATGAAACCACCACCCTCTCCATCTAAGGAGAGGGTTTATATACCCAAGCCCGTGAGATGGGCTTGGGCTTACAAGTTAGGCCGGCCTACACATGTTGTAGGCTTGGCATAGCCTTAATTGTTTAATATTAGTAAAACTAAATTACGAGATATTACTTAGACTATTGTTGGAGTGACCGATCCTTTCTAATACGTAAAACGTATTTCCAACAATCTCCCCCTACGGGAGGTTATTCCAAACAAGGGCGTTACCCAAGTTACAATAATAAAATAATTCTAGCATACTATGCTTGTCTTGAGCTCGTAGTCTTCGTCTTTCTTTTCTTTTTCTTTTCTGGTGAACATGCTGATGTGATCTTTGATATCAATCTTTAGCATTAATCTCTTGCCTTGATCTTGTGCATCCTTCACTTGCGATCTTCGCCTCTTCGTGACTTCACGTCCCACATACTTATACCTTCGTAATTCTTGAAAGCTTTAGAGTTCGATACAACGGAAGACTTGACTTTTATGCTTTCTTGAATTATATGAAGTACTAAGTGCATAAAGTATAAGCACGCGGGGACGAATTCTTCTCGGACACCGCGACGCCACCGTCTTCAAATGTAGTAACATAAGTAGACACGAACGAAATGGCTTTGAACATTTCATTCTAGTTCGGTAGCATTTTACCTCCGGTCGGTGAAGACCGTTCCACGATATAAAATATCGTACTTGTGGCAGGTAGTTTAGTTAAAAATATCCTTGACAAGATTTCTCGGGTAAACTCGTTCTCTTTACTCGACCGTCCAAAGCTGACTGCGAACGTAAAGAGTGAATCATTTAGATAAAATTATCCGCATGATTGAAGCCGTCAAATCCGATTCCTGGAACAAGTTTGATTCATTAAAGAATCGCACCATCGTTGCTTTCCAGTTGTCACAAGCTTGATTAATATAGAATCTTGCAAGTTACCTACCAAGTGTTGTTTGATGTTAACACTAGAAGGATTTCCACTCATCACTATGAACACTATAGAGTGTCACTCTGAGTGTTCTGGCAAGATCACTAAGATATTGCGTAGTGGCCTGGAACGTGTTTAAGTTCAGTTAAGAATTAAACAACTGTTGCTTTCCAGTTATCACAAGCTTGATTCATAAAGAATTGCACAAGTCACCTACCATGAGATTTTTGATATTCGCTCAAGAAGGATTTCCATCTTCATTGTAAATACTTTCATATTACTCGGATGTTCAGGCAAGATCATGAAGATTTTGCATAGGAATCTTAATACCTTTCTTACTTTTCACAGAGTGTGAAGAAGCAAGGAATTATTCAAGTGTGTCCTAATGAGATATTTGATGATCTCAAATGGCTCTAGACTCGATCGTGCATATCGCATTTTAGTGATCGGAGGCTGGAGAGGAGTGCCACCTTTTCAATATCAATATATTCAGAGTGAATAAATCGATAGATAATGTGTTGTCTCCTTGTGAATAAAAACAAATACCTTTTTAGAGATATCTGAGTTAGTTGGGATGGGTTGTGCATTACATCACTGGGTCCATGATGTCTATCTTCAATATCGAGCATCAATAAAATAATCTGAATAGCATATGTGTTGACCCGATTTCTGTCTAAGGTTGTAAAGAGGGCTTCTTTCTTTACACCCTTTATCTTTACAATTCTTTTTCATTCTTTAACCCCTTCAATGCTTACCAATACGTCGTAACTAGCACCTTGTTGTGATTGTTCCAGTGCTAACTTAAGTACTTGGTCGGCATTCAACTACGTTCACAATCTTTCCCTATCTTTTCTAAGGACTAATATTTCTAGCTATGGAATGTCCTTGGGAAGATTCCTCCGGTTTTGGAAGAATCATTGGACTTTAACCTATCCTACCATCCTTATGTCACCACAATCTTCATCGTCGTGAAATAAATGGGTTGTGGGTAAGTAAAAATCACCATGAAATCCAATTTTGATGTGCAAATCCGTTTTGCTCCCCCTTAACATATGTCACGATATTCGAAAATATTTCGCACATGTCGGGATGAGCTATCACATTAAGTCAAACCATTTGTGATAATTTCCCATATTAAATCACATTTTCTCCCCCATATTAAAAATATTAACCCAGTCGATGTTTTTAATATCAATTGATTTAATAAAGTTTTAAGAAAGGTTTTGGGAAAAAAATGCAAGTCCATTTAATCTTCATGAGACCAATTTGTGATAAATGATACCGATTTGTAACACATATACACCATATTAGAATAAATTGACAAGGTTGGACCTGATTGATGAGAACATCATATGATAAGTTCACATGGTTCTTGTCGGTAAATGTTGGTCGCCTCGTCACGTCTGAAGTCATCTCTTGACACCACATGTCCGATTGGTATTTTTGTCTTGACACCAGTTTGTGAACTTCGCACTTTCGGCATCGAAGATTCTGAATGCTTGACAATTGCTCCCCCTCAATTGTTGACATGTGTTCTATTGAAAGAGCTGTAGTCGTCGTTTGATTAGTCGCATCGTCGAGTATGTAGATACTAATAGTAGATAGCTATGGTTGTAGAGATGATAGCTTCATAAAAACAAGACTTCTCTTCTTTTAACAAATAAATGCACTGAAGCGTACATAGATTTGTGTTAGACCAAGTTATAAAGTAAACTTGATCTCTTACAAGGGTTTAAAGTAAACCTTGCCCGAGAAAATTAATTCCCGTTGAGAGCCAAAGCTTTCAGAAGAAATACTTGACTTTAATAAGAAAAGCGG
Source organism: Glebionis coronaria (assembly GCA_025667525.1). Taxonomy (NCBI): domain Eukaryota; kingdom Viridiplantae; phylum Streptophyta; class Magnoliopsida; order Asterales; family Asteraceae; genus Glebionis; species Glebionis coronaria. The sequence continues at coordinate 218,244,868 of CM046877.1, forward strand.
GTTGCAGTCTGAAATAACTACAAGCCATATACGCATGTTTTATGAAATATTTACAACTTTTGTACGAACTCTATTTATGGCGCCATGTCAATATTAATCAACATTTCTAAGGCCGTAAATATTATCGTACCAAAAGACATGCCTTTGAAAAATAAAGTAAAAATATTTTCGGATTGTTATGAAGTTTTCAATTTTTATGGTTTTTATATGGTTTTATATTTTTGTATTTTGCTTTTGTGGATAAAAATATAAACAATATATATAGATGATCACCAAGGATACAGAGAATTGTTTACCACCACTATTCTTTCGCTTCATCTGCCAATTCCTTAAGAGTCTCGGGCGAGAAAGTTCTCAAACCTAGCTTGTCGGCCAAAAACTCCATTCGAGCGCGATTCTTTTAGTGCAATCGAAGAGTCCTTCAAATACCAAAGTCCCCGATTAATGGTTCCTTTAAGATACCGAAAGATCCGTTTAACAGTAGCTAAGTGTAACTCAGTAGGCCTAGTTTGATACCTAGCACACATACAGATAACAAACTGAAGGTCGGGTCGACTAGCTGTGATATACAGAAGGGTACCGATCATTCCACGATAAAGTGTCGGATCAAAGACAACTCCATGTGGGTCTGCATCTAGCTTAGTTCGTTCCACCATTGAAGTATCCACGGGGTCGCAAGATTCCATATTATATTTCTTAAGCGATTCAAGGGCATACTTGGATTGATTGATAAAGATGCCTCTATGAATCTGAGATATCTGAAGTCCTAAGAAGAATGAAACCTTGCCCATCATTGACATCTTAAACTTGGAAGACATAAGTGTCCCAAACTCATCGGATAAGGTTTGGGTCGAGGAAGCAAATATAATATCATCAACATATATTTGTACCATAATCATATCTTTACCTCGTTTCTGAATGAACAACGTGGGATCCACCTTGCCTTTAGCGAAGCCTTGCGTAATTAGGAATTGTGATAATAGATCATACCATGCACGTGGAGCTTGCTTCAACCCATAGAGATCCTTCTTAAGCTTGTACACATGATTAGGATATTTAGGATTCACAAAACCATCCGACTGTTGAACATAGACCTCTTCCTTGATTTTACCATTAAGAAATGTCGTCTTTACATCCATCTGATAGACGATCATATTCATGTGGGCTGCATAAGCGAGGAATATTCTAATAGCTTCCAAACGGGCAATAGGTGCAAAGGATTCCATAAAGTCGATGCCCAATAATTGCTTGTATCTACGAGCTACTAGTCAAGCTTTGTTCTTCAAAATTCCGCCTAACTCGTCGAGTTTCACCTTGTAAACCCATTTCAAAGTGAGTATCTGCACTTTATCAGGGCATGCGACAAGTTCCCATACATCAAGACGTATAAATTCATTAAGTTCTTCTTGCATAGCTTCTATCCAATAGGATTGGGTAAAAGCTTCTTGCCATGTCTTACGTTCAAGTTCAGTGAGAAAAGCATCAAAATGACAAAACATTGCATTTTCTTGTAACTGACTTCGTGTGGATACTGGACGATTAGGGTCACCAATAATAGAATTTATAGGATGATCCTTTGTCCACTTGCTGTCATGTTCACGAGTCCGTGGATTGGAGTAGACCATAGTAGGAGCTTCCTCTGAGGTGGACGACCCGACTTGATTATGGTCGAGAATTGGTACACCAAAGAATGGAAGTTCACGCATTTGAGCGAATTCCAAATTGTGATCATCATCATCCTCTTCATCATCAATAGGTGTGACATGGGTAGTTCATTCGGGTGTTGGTTGAGAATTACTAGTTGAAGGTATATTTTGACCAATTGTAGGTGCAGACGTATCTGATTGTGCTTCAGTTGCTGGAGCGACAACTTCGGTAACCGGAACTATTACCTCAGGTTTTGGAGCAACAATACTTGGAGGAGTAAAGAATTCATCAAAGAACGGTTGAAACAACGTATCCCATTCAGTCCTAGAAGGTGGTGTAAATGATGATGAAGTAGGGTTGTTTAGGACAAGACCAGAGCTAATGTTACTGGGTCCCATTTCATGAAGTGCGGGTTCAGAGCTGCTTTGCTCAGAAGCCATTGCTGTCAGCTCATCAAAATCAACATTTATAGTTTCGAGGATCTTTCAAGAATTACGGTTGTAGATTCGGTATGCCTTCTTTGTGGGTGCATAACCAATGAAGATACCCATATCAGCCTTGGGTTGAAGTTTTCCCAAATTGTCACCATCATTAATTGGATAGCAAAGAGAGCCAAATACATGAAGATATGATAAATCTGGTACTTTTACATGTAGAAGCTCATAAGGTGTTTTACCATGGAGTTTACAAATTAGTGACCGGTTTTGGGTGAAAACTGCTGTAGATATTGCTTCTGCCCATAAAAACAATGGAGCCTTTGCGTAAATTAACATCGTTCGAGCAGCTTCCATAAGTGTGACATTTTGCCTTTCAACGACACCATTTTGTTGTGGAGTGTGAGCAACGGATGTTTCATGAGAAATGCCAACTTCTTCATAATAATCACGCAAAATTTGATTCACAAATTCGGTTCCATTATCTATATGAATGCGTCGGACAGTAGTGTTGAGACGCACTTGAATCATCTTGAGAAATCCGATGATGAATTTAGGTGCCTCATTTTTGTTATAAGAAATTTCACCCATGTAAATCGAGAGTAATCATCGATAATGACGAGGATGTACTTTTTACCACTAAGACTTTCAACACGCATTGGCCCACAAAGATCCATATGAAACCAATAAAGTTTCTCTTGGTTGGTGTCTTCAATCTTGGGTTTGTATGATTTCTTAGTGCTTTGCCCATTGTACACGTGGAACATAAATGATCCTTGTGAAATGTAAGTTTAGAAAGACCACGAACAAGTTCGTTTTTCGCCAAGTGATTAATAGCGTCAAAGTTAACATGAGATAACCGTCGATGCCATAACCATGACTTAGTCGTCGATGCTTTGGAGAGAAGCCATACGGGAGATGCGGCCATCATATCTTGTAGAGACAAAGTGTACAAATTATTCCCTCGAGTACCTTTCAATAAATCAACCCCTTCCAAATTACGAATGAAGCAGGTATGCTCTCGAAAAGCAACTTCTAGGTTTGCATCACAAAATTTTCCCACAGGAAATAATTTGTGACCGAGACCTTCCACATAATACACTCTTGAAATAATAACATTCCCAATATGATATTCACCGTAACCCATTATCTTTGCAATATGATCATTTCCAAATTGAACCGTACCAAGAAACTTGCTGACGAAATTTCTGAGCTGAGAGCTATCTCCGGTCATATGTTTAGAGCAACTAGAGTCCAAATACCAGAGAACAATTTGGACCACCTGTTTTCAACAACAACAGTAGACAATGAATTGGAAACTATTGGTTCCAGAGTGTTAGCAAATACATATATAATATTACCAGAATTGCTAACATTTGTGTGACCCTTAGATTTCTTGCGTTTTCTAGTTTGAGTTTTACCACTAACAGGTTTTATTGTTCCAACTTTCTGAGGTTTTGGAATATTATCGGGCACTAAAGTGGGAGTAGACCTATTTAAAGGGCACTTTTTTCCTACAATAGTGTCGGTGTTCCTAGTTAAAGGACACGCTTGTGTTTTGGTAGCCTTGGTACTCCTAGTTAAAGGGCACACTTTCTTCGCTTTAGTGGGAGTGAACCTAGTTAAAGGGCACGTATTTCCTACTATAGTGAAAGTTCTACCAGTGGGACGCCACATCCAGCCAACTTGGGGTAACACTTTCCCAGGCGGTTTCCATTCTAAACCATTTTTACGGGCATTCATCTCATTCACATAGTTAATAAGGCAAGAATCATGACGACTAGAAAACATACATTCATTGCAACTCCAACATTTCAAATTAGAATTCACAGTAGGCTTAGAACGCTGCACAACCACAGAGCCTTTAGGTTTAGCTACATGATTCTTTTTATTCAAAACAGAAATAACATTCCTAGGATGGGCTTCTACTTTCTTCTTCACTTGACTACTAGATGGGGGCAAGATCCTATCATTCTTCTTGTTTCTTTTAAGCTTATATCTTTGAGCTTTATTAGTGGTGCTTACTCCTGTAGAAGGCAACACGGGAATATTAGAATCTAGTTTTGATTTTTCCTTATATTTAGTGACCAATGTTTGAGATGGTTTAGTCCTAGGGCCCTTGTTCAATGGTGTGACAGCGATGAGGTTAGTTTTGTTGGCACTAGAGGACGGTGCTGAGACAGTGGCTGCGTTATCCACAACATTCTTACCTTTTAGGGTACGAAGTGTTTCCTTTAACTCAGTCAAAGCCATATTTTTATCACAAATCTGTTCCCTCAAATCAGATATTTCCACCGACTTTTGATTTAATTGTTCGATCAATGATTGATTCTGTGTAGTGGTATCAACACGTGCGGGCTTTACTGAATCGAAGAATCGTGTTTTTCTATTTAAAGTTATCAACTTTGGACAAAATCTTGGAAATTCGATTATCTAGATCAAGTTTAAAATTCTCAGCGGCCTCAAGTACGTTCACACAGTTAATCTCCTTAGAATTCTCTATCTCTATCGGCAATGATTTAGCAACCTTGTCACTTGGCTGACACTGTATTGATTGTAAATTCAATTGAAATTCTTTTGAAAATTTGCATCATCGATATTAACACCTTTGAATGACGTTTCAAATATTTCTTGAATAAATTGTTGCTTGCATTCAAGCGAAATACAATGTATTTGAATCTCATCAAAACGTTTTTAAAGCGAAGAATAAGAATCTTCAAGCTTTAAAAATTCAGCGTCAGATTCGTGACAAGTAATATCTACCACATTATCCACAGATTCAACATTATGCACAATAGAATCATTATCAACACTTTTATTCACACAGGCGGAAACTATATCATGAGACATCACTTGCTTCAGAAGCTGATCATTTTGGCGTGAAACTCATTCTATTTCAAGTAAACCGTTTTCACAAGCATCATCCATTTCATTGAAAACACATCTAACTTCTTCTATTTCCAAAAGCAAATCTTGATCAATATTACTAAGACAAGATTTAACATTGTTTACAAATGGAACCATTTCGTATCGAAATGCAGCTCTTGTGTGCTCAAAATTCCATTCACCTTCCATTATGGCCGAAGCCGTCGTACGTTCCACAATGACCTTGTCAAAATCAGCTAAGTGTTGGTGCACCGCATCTAAGCTAACGGACACCTTGCTTACCGGTGGAATTAACTTAGTTAAATTCGTTTTAATAAGTGTAGGAGACGTACTAGGAAGGCTTTCCGTTGACAAACTTTGGGGCACAAAAGCTGATACTTGAGCTAATTCCTTTTGTAAGCGAACACGGGTCTTTTTATAAAATTGATCTTTATTATGCTTATCATAATCAAGCTTATGGAATTTTAAAAGCATTTTAGATTAAGTTTCTTCCGCAAGTGATTGTGTCTCCTCAGTACTACGAACATAAGGTGCTTCTTTCGATTTGCCAATTAGGGTCACATCATAAAGACAAGGAATATATTTCTGAGATTGTTTTGCATAACCGGGATTAGGTGGTAAATCTTGAAGATGCTTAATTTCGAGTTCTTTAAATGATTTAGTTAAAAGATGAACCTTTTCCGTGGAAGCGTATTGTTTTAAAAGCTGTTATTCTTTGAATTTAAGAAGTTTGGTAGCATTAATTTCCGATTCAAACTTTTTAGACTCGAGAGTTTTGAAATCCATTTTAAGTTTCTGAAAATCATTGACAACCGACTCTTTTGCTTTTAATTCATTGGAAAGATTAGCTTTTAATGATTCTATTTCTTTTAAGTGTTCAATCTTTTTAAAACGAAATTGGTCAAATTCAGAACACGTTATTTTCTTTGCTTGAGGGACCATTTCAAAAGTTTTGACCTTTTCCTTATACATCGCAAGCTTAGCGGTTAGGTTGGCATTCATATCTATGTTGTCGAACAGCCACATTCATGTTATCAATAATATGTTTAGGCACCATTACCAAATCACGTTGATCATAAGATTCCATACCCGTCGTAGCATTTGGTTGAGTTTCACTCAAATGTGTTGGATTGGATACCACATCATTTGAGTTACTAGTTCCCGAATGCTGTTCAAGGTTGTTATTGTCATGCTCAACATGATGTGGATTATCATGAACATTATTAGATGTGGTTGGTACCTCACTGACGACATCAGAACCGTAGTGAGAGAGATTAGCAACGAGTGCGGCTTGGGCTGAGTGAATGTCATCACAATCCGAATCATATGCATCAAGATCATCTTCTTGATAAGCTGCATTAGATGTGGAAACGACTGCAATGCCTCCATTGTTTGCTGCCCCTGGGTCTACAAGAAATGCTAACTCTTCTGAATCCAAAATCTTTCCCTTAGACTGAGCATCGACCAAATACATCTTCTCACAAAACTACGTTGCATCCCTTCTCCTTTTTGGCTGAGTGCATTCCCTAGCCATATGACCTTATCCTCTACAATTGTAGCAAGTCACAACCTTTTGTGGACCAACAGTGCTTCCATTTCCATAAGCTTGAGAATTTACAGCTTGAGCATTCACGGTCCTTGTAGGAGTTCCATATGAATTTTGCCTTCCCTGAATAGGTTGTACCGTCACTTGACCATCTTGAACAGTGGCTTGTTGTCGAGGATTTGAAGAGGTGCGGAGCTGATTATTAGTTGGTGGAAAACCTCTAGTAGCAACAAGTTTTGACAAGTAGGCAGTGAGATGGTTTAAGACATTAGTAGGCGTATCATTTGGAGTAAAGACTGGTGCTTCAATTGGTGGAAGTTCATTTGAGTAGAGAGCTTGTGCTTGTGGTGCTTCAATTGAAAAAAATCCTTGCTGAGGAGTATAGCCAATTGGAGAAATGCTAGCTTGTGATGGAGATGCCTGATGTGTTGGTTGCTGTAGAAAAGATCGTTGATGAACACTTTGTTGAAATGCTTGTTGTGGCATCATCTGTGGTTGATAAGATGGTTGTTGTGGTTGCTGATATGTGTGTTGTGGCTGTTGCTGCAAGTATGATTGTTGTTGATAAGTGTAAGCCATGTTTTGTTGGGGGGGGGGGTCATTTGTTGAGAAGCATACATGGCAAGTGGATCACAAACTTGTGGCGTAGACAACCGAGCCTCGATCACATGGAATTCGTGTTGTTGAATAAAAGCTTGAAGTTGATCCACATTGGTGTTATGCAAGTCCTTAGCCAATTTAACAGCCGTCACGTACTTACGCCATTCTGAAGAAAGGGTGTCCAAATACTTGGTGTTTAATTGAAACGTAGGAATTGCCAGGCCATAGATGTTGAGCTCATTCATCAAAAGAGTGAATCTCAAATAGTAATCATTCAGAGTCTCCCCGGGAACATAGGCAAACTTATCAAAAGTATCATAAAGCTTACACTCTCGTTCTTGTTTAGTTAACGAGGTGCCTTGCATTAGAACACGAACTCTATCCGATAACTCTTTGGCAACTTTATGTTTGCTGACGAGTTTGTAGACATCTAGAGGAAGGGCTTGGAGAATGATGTTTATAGCATACTTATCACATTTGTCTTGATTCTTCATATCTCCGGTCAATTCACCCGTTGTGCGAGGACGAGTAACTGTACCTTCCGTTACTGTACCATAATCTAATGGTCCATTAAGCACCGATGCCTAAATGAGATGTCCATTCTCTTTATTCAACATGTAAAGTTCCATTCGGGAAGTCCAATCCTCGTACATAGTCTTCTCCAATATTGGTAAACGATTATCCGTACCCGAGAGGATGGACTTATCCGTAAGAGATGTGTACTCCATTTCGATAAGTTAAGATTTACAAACGTTGATCGAACAATGAGAGAAAGTAAATGTGTTTGTTGTTGTGTGTTAAAGTCGAGAAATAATGTTAAAATCCCCTAAATTATGTTCTCGATAAACCAAAAATTCCAAGACAAAATATCACACTATTCCACAAATTAAAAAATTTCAAAAACACGTTTTTGAAAAATCTTGGAATACTTGTCACTTTATCGCAATGCCTAAAATGAATTCTGTCGCAATGCCTGAAATAAGTTCTATCGCAATGTTGCATAGACTTTCTATCGCAATGTTGCAAAATCTGTCGCAATATCACGTATCGTAATAAGTCCTATCGCAATAAATCCTATCGTAATAATTCCAATCTCAATAACCTGTCGCAATACCCTGTCGCAATATCACAAAAAAAACCCTGTCGCAATGTGAATCGAAATATGGATCGCAGTATCACAAATGAACTCCAATCGCAATGTGGATCTCAATATGGATCGCAATATCACAAAAGAACTCCAATCGCAATGTGGATCGCAATATGGATCGCAATATCACAAAAGAACTCCAATCGCAATGTGGATTGCAATATGGATCGCAATACATAAACCCTTAAGCTTTGTGATGGAAGATCAAGTACTTCTGTCGCAATAGTACAACAGTGAGCAATATTTCCACTTTTCTCGGACAAAACACACCAAATTCGAGATTTTAAGCTAAAAAATGATCCAAACACCCAAAAATTTTGTGTTTTTAGCCAAAGAAAATATACCAAATCTCTACCACAACTATGTAGAAGATTTGTATCAAGAAAAAACCATAAAAAACACAAAAAAATTTGGACGTGGGTTTAATAGATCAAAATCTACTAAAATCAAGAACACAAACACATAAACAATACAATCATCCCATGGCTCTTGATACCATTTGTAGGATATGTAAATCTAGCTTATGTTTAAAGAGAGAAAGAGATAGTAAGATAGATGATTTCACACACTTCTAGAGAGAGAAAATGAATAACTATGTGTAAAAATGAATGAAACCACCACCCTCTCCATCTAAGGAGAGGGTTTATATACCCAAGCCCGTGAGATGGGCTTAGGCTTACAAGTTGGGTCGGCCTACACATGTTGTAGGCTTGACATGGCCTTAATTATTTAATATTAGTAAAACTGAACTACGAGCTATTACTTAGACTATTGTTGGAGTGACCGATCCTTTCTAATACGTAAAACGTATTTCCAACACTTTGTCTTTTATCTTGAGATCTTCAAATCATCCTTGACATGTCTTTGCCATCTTGCGATCTTGTATCTTCATCCACATGCTCACACTATTAATTGTTGAATATGTCTTTAGGAATGAGTATGTGGTTTTGAATCTTTGACTCTGTTGAGTACACCGTGACGCCACCTTCTAGAGACAAAACATAGACACGGACTGAATGGCTTTGACATTTGTCCTAAATCGGTAGCGTTTTACCTCCGGTCGGTGAAGACCGTTATACGATATTAAATATCGTACCTGTGATTAGGTAGATTTAATTAAAAATCTCCTTGACAAGGTTTCGCGGCTGTACTAGCCGTTCTCTTTACTCGACCGTCTCAAAGCAAGACTGCGAACATAAAGAGTAAATCAATTGGATAAATATCCGCTTGATTAAAGTCGTCAATTTAATTTCCTGGAACAAGTTTGATTCATTAAGAATCTTACCATTGTTGCTTTCCAGTTGACACAAGCTTAATTCATAAGAATCTCACAATTTACCTACCGTAGCGCTGTTTGATGTTGACGCTAAAAGGATTTCCATTCATCACTGTGAATATTAATGAATATCACTCTGAATGTTCTGGCAAGACCATAAAGATATTGTGTAGAAACCTGAAACGAGTTTTAATCAATTCATAATCAAACCACTGTTTTCAGTTTACACATGTTCAATTCTAAAAGAATCTTACACATGACCTACCGCAGTGCTGTTTGATGTTAACACTGAAAGGATTTCCACTCATCATTATGTATACTAAGTAATATCACTCTGAGTGTTCTAGAAATATCGCAAGGATATAGCGTAGGATTCTCTCGATCTTCATTCGTGTGTCCTAACGAGATTTGATTGATCTCTTGGCTCTAGACTCGATTTGTGCACTTTTAGTGGTCGGAGGCTGGAGCAGATGCCGCCTATTCAATATCAACTATCTCGGAGTGAGAAAGTCAATAGAATTCGTGTTGATCTCTGTGACAATAAAACAAACTTCTTTTGAGAGAAGCCCGAGTCAGCTGGGGAGGGGTTGTGCATTACATCACTAGGTCCATGATGTGTTGTCTTCATGATGTGTTGACCCGGTTTCTGCCTAAGTTGTATAGAGGGCTAATTTCTTTATACCCTTTATCCTTACATTTCTTTTTCATTCTTCAACCCCTTCAATGCTTACCAAGACATCATTACTAGCACCTTGTTGTGATTGTTCTAGTGCTAGCATCAGTACTTAGTCGGCATTCAGCTACGTTCACATTCTACTTCATCTTTCCTAAGGACTTCTAATAATCTATTGGATTGTCCTTGGGAAGATCCCTCCGATTCTGGTTGGATCATAGGACTTAAACCTAACCACCCTTTTGACACCAATAACGATGTGAATTAAAGATGTTGTGGGTATTTGATCATAACCATGAGTGCTTGAGTCTTTAGATCATATTTTAATCACATTTTCTCCCCTGTCTCTAATATATAAAATCGTTTGATATTAGAGATACCAAATTTGATTAAAATATATTTTGAAAATTAGTCTTGAAAAGCTTTCGGGAGAAAAAAAATGTGTCAAACTTGGCATGAATTTAGAACGCTCCCCCTAAAAAATTGATCCAATTGAATTATCATTACGAGGATATGATCCACATTAAACTTTTGAGGATAGGAGTTGTTGGACACACAATTTTTGAAAGATTTTGAATAATCATTGAAAAATTCTTGAAAAAATTGTGTTCAACGCTTTTCGAAAAACTATATGTCTTTTTGGCGAAGAGGTTTTTCTAAAGCATAAACTTGAGTTCATAGACTTTCAATGTCTTGACAAATCCACTCAAGTGTAAGAAGATTTCTCTTCTTTTGCTGAGGGTAAGAGCACGAAATCGTACACTCCCCCGTGAATATAGATCCGGGTTGCAATCTAAAAGTGATTACAAGCCATTGTGTTGGGCTCAAAACGTTGAATGGTTTGTGACAAGCTCAACCGAAGATAGATTACTCTACCCGTTTGGTAGGATAAGTTATCTTTAAAGATACACTTTCCTTTATTTGAGGTCCGAGTTACAGTCTGACATTTAACTGTAAGTCGTTTACATGAGCTTAAAACTTGGAATGTTTTAATGAAAGCTCATGACCGAGAATTTTAATTTTCCCGTTGTTGAGGATAACTTATCAACCATGATCAACTTTCCTTTCTTTGAAGCACGAGTCACAATCTGAAGTAATTGTAAATCATTAAAATGACATGTTTTGAAAAAAAAATTACAACTTTCATACGAGCTTTATGTACACATCCGTGTCGTTATTGAGCGACATTTCTAGGTACCTCCATATTATCGATACTTAAAGACATGTCGAGAAGAATATTTTTGGTATTTTGAACGGTTTTCCATTTTTTTTATTTTGTTTTTCTATGGATATTTACGTTTTATTATATTTTTGTATTTTTCTAAAGTTGTATGAAAATAATCCAAAATAGACTTTTGTACAGCAGAAGAAGATGATATCGAATGTACAGTATTGGAACCCTTTGAAGAAGGAGAAGTGGGTTCAGAATCCGCTGTTGTACCTGCAATGACAGAAGAAGAGTTCGCAGAAATACTAGTGTTAGGAGTAACAAATTCATTGTCTACATTCAGAACACCCGCATTAGTGCTGGAGCAGGTTTCAACACTCTTCTCTATTAGAATCCACTTAAGACCAAATTCCATGAAGATCTGACCCGTCGGTTTCCACTGAAGACTAGATTTATGAGTATTTTTCTCTTGCACAGTGGAAGACTTCTTTGGAGAGAAACTATGTCCTTTTTAATCCATGTTTTAGATTTGTTGTTATTGCATTTCTTTACGACGGGTTTGTATCTCCTTGTTGTCTTATGGGATTCTGTATTGATCTCCGTTCAAAGGAACGAGATTTGACCTCATAGAGGTATTGCAGAATGTAATGATCATGATTTCCATTGTAAATGCCCTTTTTGCAAGTGGGACATACAGGGAATTTGGATTCACGAAAGTACTTGTATTCCTTGGTTTTCCAAATCGTTCAAGCGTAGTGTTCGAAAAACGACTATTCATGGATGGTTTCCAATTCCTAGATTGCTGGTGAGGGATCCTAGGTTTTGGTTGACTACCATTAGGAGTGTGTGGAACTCTAGCGGGATTTGGTGAACTAGGTTTTGAGTACACGGGTTTGTCTTTCTGAATCTTCCATGTTTTCTTAGCATCCTCTAGGTTGTGGGTATGAAGTAGGTCATTTGAACCTACAGATTCCTTTGGAGACGCGAATGTCACACGTTTTGGAGGAGTCCTAGAAGTGCTAGGTGCAATCACATGGTTTGGTTTATCAATAGTGTGCTTTCTAAAAGGAGGAACATAGGGTGATATGGGGGTAACCTAGATTTTACATGAGAAGAATTGGAGAAAGGAGTCGGTTTTCCTAAGATAGATGGCTTTGGATCCTTGTAGGCATAGGGTTGTCGAACAACAGGTTACACAACTATAGGTTCCACAGTTTTTCCACCCTGCTTAACAATGAGTTTCTTCAACTCTTCTATCGTTATGTCCTTTTCTTGCAACTGAGCTTTCAAGTCTGTAATTTCCATACTCTTTTCGTTCATTTCTCGACACAAGGCGGAAAGTTTTACTTGCAAGTTATTATCATTTGGACCTTTTTCGACTTTGTCTTGCAAAGCAAGTTCAAGAGTATGATAGTGTTTTTGAAGGAATTCACATCGGTGTTGAATCAACGCAAAAGCCTTTTGATCAACATTATTTGTGTGTTTTGAAAGCTCTGTTTCAAGACGTTCACACTCTTTTACTTGATCAAGATATTTGCATGCAACATCAGAATATTCATTGATATCAGCACAAGATGTAACATAAACACACATAATATCTTTTGAGAGACATTCATGTAAGAGTAGATCATATGTTGTAGAAAACTCCTCTCTTTCGGGTTGATGTTTGTTCACTTCTTGTTCAAGAGATTCCACATATTTCAAATCATCAAACATTTCTTGCTTAATTAATGTTTCAAATTCCAAAATATGTTTTTGCGTTCTTTCCGCAAGCGGAATCAAAATACTTTTCACAAGCACAGTTATATCGTGAGGAATTTCTTTGTCTCCTTTCGAAAGTTCACGTTTTTTCCAGTCATCATCAACAACCTTTTTGAAATTTTCGATGTTACTCTTGAGAATACTAAGTGCTTGCTTACTTTTTCTTACAGGCTTTAAATGAAAAGTACTCAATAAATTTTGAAACATTCGTTTTCTTAGTGGCAAAAGCTTGTCTCCATTTAATTCTTATTTGTTCACATTCGAAAAATATTTGCTCACGAGTCTTCTGTGTTTTTGGTTTGAAAAGACTGTTTTCATAAGCATAATTATATGGTTTAACAAATTCTTTATTAACTTTTGGTCTACTCTCTTCTTCCAAATCGTCTGTCTCTTCACTATCGGGCCAAACAACAAGGCAATCAAGATCGGTCCATTGGGACTCATCAAGATATAAGTGCTGATTCTTAGATTGAGCTTGCTCAAGGTACTTAGGATTAGCAAAAATAGGTCGATCCTTAAAAAACGAACGAGGTTCCAACATTCTCATGGTTTGAGCAGATTGATTAGTTTTGTAAACAATTTTCTTGTAAAAATCAATTTGAGTTTCAAGTTCCACCATTTTGTCGATATCTTTCGCTTGTTTAGTTTTGAAATCCTTTTCCAACTGGTCAACCACTGCTTTCTTTTCATTCACAAGTTTAGTTTTATCCTCTTGAAGAAAACCATTTACTTGAGTTAGCTCATTGACTTTCGTGGTAGCAAGATACGTTTTGTGACGTTCAGTACTCAAATAGAAGTTATAATTACGTTTCTCTTGTTCTAGAAGCTTAAGAGTTTTGTTATATTTCTGTTGATAATCGTCCTTTTTGACGTTAATTAAACACCCTTTGTACCCCTCAATCTCATTGGTCTTTTGAAGAAGCTGAGCTCTATAGCTATCAATGGTCTCACTAGATTTAATTAGAGCAGCTTTGCATTCTTCAAAATTTTGAGTGAGCATAGCGTTTGCCTTCTTTAATTGCTTTTGACTCTGTCTAGTTTCTTTGACATCTTTTTGTAAAGTAGCAATTAAATTAGCAAGCGCAATACGCTCCTCATCATCATACTCATTTGCATGTTGATCATCGTCAAACTCATTATTGCATGTGTTTGAGGGATCAGGTATGGTATTGCTATCAACCTTTTCCGTCATACATGTGTCAATAAGGATTTGAGTTGGATCACAATGCTCATGCGTATTATCATTGGCAAACACATTATATTCATGATTGTGTACCTTTTCCAATGGGTCAGAGTCGAAGACAGGGCCATTATCATAGGAAGGTGTATTGTTGATGACATTCTCAGAGCTGATGTCTTGTGTGCCAGTGTTGCTGCTTTCTTTCCCATGTATGGTATGATCATCCTGCGTACCATGCTTTTTGTTCCGTGATGTGCAGCTTTCATTCACATGACCAGATACTATACCACAATTTGCCTTGAACCTATTATCTATCTCTTGCTCGTGAATTATTATTCTATGGACATAGGTTTTAATGGATTTGATGTTACTAGGGATCAGGTCTTTGAACGTTTGAGCATTTCTGTGATGTCTCATGAAGCATTGTTGTGTACTCGAAGACATGAAAAATTCTGAATCAAAGGTCTTTTCAAATGTCGTATTGAGTTCAGTGAATGTGATCTTGCATTCACTCTAAAAAAGTCTTTCTTTGGTGAGTTGTGTCACAAGTTTCTCCATGGCTTGTGTGAATGCTCTTATGAACGTGCCAGTGGATTCACCTAAGTCTAGCAGGACTTTTGAAAGGCTCTCAAACAATGATTGAAGAATTCTCAAACTTTCCATGCATTTATCTCTTAAGAAGTGTGTCCGTTGTTGTATTTGTTCCATCTCGAGATTTGTCAAAACTGAACACTCACTCTTTTCCATGATGATCGTCTCTCTGTTGATCAAGTGACTTCGGATCTTAAGTAGATATGATGTGATTGTGTTGTTATTGAAATACCGAAAATTCCGATTTTTTTTAGTCTGACAATAAATTCCTCAGTCCGACAAAAACAGTAAACCGAAAAATTTTGAATTACCAAAATTTGAAAACGAGTTAGAAATAGCCAATAACTAGTAGGGAAATTTTTGAAAAATGAAAAACTTAATGAAAAATAAAACATAAAAAATTTGAAATTTGGCATAAGAATTTGAATTTTGGTCCGAAAATTTGAATTTTGGGTCAAAATAATTTTCGCTTCGCCAAAATTTGAAATTGAAGCTTAAATGGCCTAAAAATGGTCTAGGAAAAAATAAATTTTACTTGGGTTTTCCCGCCAAAAAACTCTTTTTTTTTTGTAAACTATGTTCTGGGACTAGTCTAGATAGTGGCTAAGTCTAAAAAATACTCGAACAAAATTTATATGTCCATCGGAATACCCATCGTACTATTAGATCGCAAGTCCTTAATCGCAGTCCTAGAGCGCAGTCCTAGATCATGGTCTTGATCGTGGTCTTGATCGTGGTCTTGGATCATGGTCTTGGATCGTGGTCTTGGATCGTGGTCTTGGATCGTGGTCTTGGATCGTATCTGTCGATCGTAAGATGTGATCGTAACAATCGATCCTAACCTTGATCGCAATAGGTGATCGCAACAGCAGATCGTAACCTCGATCGCAGTATGTGATCGGACTATTGGATCGCAAGTAGAAACCCCAGGTTTATGCGATCGTAATATCCGAATCGTAACCAATAAAAAGTTCGAGACTTTTAGGCAACAAGAAAGATGAGAACTTTATATGGGAATTCGTGTTTCAATCCAAACCAAAGTAAACAAAATCTTACTACAAGTATGTAGATAATATATAGTATGATTTGGAACACGAAACACAACGAAAAACAAGAAAATACTTGAATTCGAGATGATTTTAGGAGAGAATCACACGAACCAAATATAATAGCAACAACGAATCACAAAAACTACCCCATGGCGATTGATACCAATTGTTGTCACTAAAAATATGTGATGATTCTACACGAATAAAGAAGAAATAAAGGTAGATAAAAGATGGAAGGTTTCTAGAGAGAGAAAGTAGTGAGAGAAAGTAGAGAGAAGTGTGTGTTAAACTTTTGTGAGATTAGATTAGAAAATGAGACAACCAACACCCTTCCTAACATGCTAGGAAGGGTATTTATAGCCAAGTCTACATGTGGCTTAATGGGTTATAGTTTGATTGGGTCGGGCTTAAATAAATGCTTAGTACCTTGAAAGAGGCCTTTTAAGCTAGCCATCAAGCCCGTAATGTCACGACTATTTTAACTAGCTATTACAACGTTCTACTAAATGTTTCAATATAAACGTATGACCGAACATTCTTGTTTGACTCAATATTTTGAGGCTAACAAAGACCTTCTTTCAAACAAAGAAAAGTTGGTTGATATGCCTAACACTTCCTTGAACGAAAAATGTTTTGCGGTGTTGTTGAAGACTTTACCAACAAAACTTGGAGATCTGGGACGATTTTTTATCCCTAGTAATTTGCCGGGGGTGGAAAATTGCATGGCACTTGAGGATCTTGGGGCAAGCATAAATTTGATGCCTTTGTCGATTTGGAAACAACTCTCTCTTCCCGAGCTCACTCCTACTAGGATTACCCTTGAGTAGCAAACCGTTCAATAGCTTATCCGGTAGGGATTGCGGAAGATGTGTTTGTAGGATTTGATAAATTCACATTTCCTGTGGATTTTGTAGTTGTTGACTATGACATGGACCCGAGAGTTCCTCTTATTGTAGGAAGGCCTTTCTTGAGGACGGGTCGTACTCTTATTGATGTGGCGAAAGGAGAACTAATTATGAATAGAGGAGGAGAAAGTAGTGTTTAAGTTGGGGAAAGTAACTAAGAAGTCTCGAAGTTGTGAAACCGTAAACATTGTGGATGTTCTTGATGAGTTTTGTAATGAACATTTTCATGAAGCTTGCAATAGTAATAATGATAATATTCCACATGTAGAAACCGTGGCCTCAATTGCTCCCTCCTTAACACCATTTGGAGAGAGTGATTTCCTTTTAGAGGAATTTGAGTCTAACTTTCTTGGAAATGATGATTCTCCCATCAATTAGGAAGAAGATATTCTCACTATCCAAAAGTTACTAAATGAGGATCCCATTCCTCCAGCTACTCCACAAGAGGTTACTAATGATGATCCATCATTAGTGAAACCTTCTATTGAGAGTCTACCTTCCCTAAAGCTTAAGGATCTTCCATCACACCTTGAGTATGCTTTCTTAGAGGAAGAAGACAAATTACCCGTTATCATAGACAAAGACTTAAAGTATGAGGAGAAGGATAAGTTGATTAAAGTTCTTAAGAAACATATGAAAGATATAGCTTGGAAAATATCCGACATAAGGGGGTATGATTCGAATTTTTATACTCACAAAATCCTTATGAAGGATGATTACAAACTCGCCATCCAAAACCAAAGAAGGGTTAACCCAAAAATCCATGAAGTCATCAAAAAGGAAGTTATCAAACACCTTGACGCGGGTATGATTTACCCAATTTCAAACTCACTATGGGTTAGCCCGGTGCATTGTGTGCCTAAAAAGGGTGGAATCATCGTTGTGCCTAATGAAAATAATGAGTTGATTCCTACTAGACATGTCACGGGTTGGAGAGTTTGTAAATACTATAGGAAGCTTAATGATGCTACTAGGAAAGATCATTTCCCATTACCTTTCATTGACCAAATGCTTGAACGCTTAGCGGGAAATGAGTACTATTTCTTTCTAGATGGATTTTCGGGTTATTTCCAAATACCTATTGATCCAAAAGATCAAGAAAATACCACATTCACTTGTCCCTATGGCACATTTGCTTATAAGAGAATGCCTTTTGGTTTGTGCAATGCCCCGGGGACATTTCAAAGGTGTATGATGGCCATCTTTCATGACATGATTGAGCACACAATGGAAGTATTCATGGATGATTTCTCGGTCTTCGGAGATTCATTCACTTCTTGTCTTTCCCATTTAGAACGTATGCTAAAAAGGTGTGAAGAAACACGTCTTGTTCTAAATTGGGAGAAGTGCTATTTCATGGTCAAAGAAGGGATAGTTTTGGGACATAAGATATCCAACAAAGGTTTAGAAGTAGATCTAGCTAAGATTGATGTTATTGCCAAACTTCCACCACCCACCACGGTGAAAGGAGTTAGGAGCTTTTTGGTACATGCGGGTTTCTATAGGCGTTTTATTCAAGACTTCTCTAAGATAGCAAGACCCATGACCCACCTCTTAGAAAAAGAGGCTCATTTCATATTCACACAAGAGTGTTTAGAGTATTTTGAGATTCTTAAAGAAAAGTTGACTAAGGCTCCTGTTTTGGTATCACCAAATTGGGATTTGCCTGTTGAACTCATGTGTGATGCTTGTGATTATGCCGTGGGGGCCGTTATAGGACAAAGAGTTAATAAGCATTTCCATCCTATACACTATGCGAGTAAGACAATGACGGGTGCTCAACTACATTACACCACTACGGAAAAAGAGTTGCTTGCTATTGTTTATGATTTTGAGAAATTTAGACCCTATCTTGTGCTTTCGAAGACCATAGTGTATACGGATCATTCTGCTCTCAAATACCTTATGACAAAGCAAGATGCTAAGCCTAGATTATTAAGATAGGTTTTGTTGCTCCAAGATTTTTCCATAGAAATTCGTGATAAGAAAAAAGCCAAAAATTTAGCGGCAGATCACTTGAGTAGACTTGAGCATCCTTTCCAAGGAGAATTACCTCATAAGGAAATCAATGAATCATTTCCACTTGAGGAAATCATGTCTATCTCTTCACAAGAGGATGCCAGTCCTTGGTTTGCGGATATTGCAAACTATCTAGTGGGGGATGTGCTTACTGAGGGTCTAACTTCCCAACAAAAGAAAAAGTTTCTCAACGAAGATAAATATTACTTTTGGGATGACGCTTACCTCTTTAGGCAATGTGTGGACCAAATCATAAGACGTTGTGTAGATGGGCCCGAAGCATTTAAGATTTTAGAAGCTTGCCATAAGGGACCCACGGGGGGCCATTTTGGGCCTAACTACACAGCTAAAAAAGTCTTTGATTCGGGTTACTGTTGGCCTTCCATTTACAAATATGCCCAAGAAATGGTGAAATATTGTGATGTTTGTCAAAGACAAGGAAACATTAATCAAAGAGATGAGATGCCACAAAATTTTATCCAAGAATATGAGATAATTGATGAATGGGGTATAGACTTTATGGACCTTTTCCATCATCAAAGGGCAATTAATACATACTCGTAGCGGTGGATTATGTTTCTAAATGGGTTGAGGCTAACTCTTGCCTACCAATGATGCTAGAGTTGTAGTCAAGTTCTTAAAGCAATTATTTGCTATATTTGGTGTACCTTGGGCCATCATAAGTGATCGTGGGACTCATTTTTGTAATGATCCATTTACAAGAGTCATGAAGAAGTATGGTGTTAACCATAGACTTTCTACCGCGTATCACCCTCAAACCAATGGGCAAACCGAGGTCACAAATCATGGTTTAAAGAGGATTCTAGAAAGAACGGTGGGAGAGCATCGAGCTTCTTGGTCGGATAATTTTGATGATGCTTTGTGGGCTTTTAGAACCGCTTTTAAGACACCAATTGGTTATACACCTTATAAACTTGTTTATGGAAAAGCATGCCACCTCCCATTTGAGTTAGAACATAAGGCTTCATGGGCTCTTAGATGGGCTAACTTTGATATAAACCAAGCAGGTTCACATAGGAAAGACGAACATAATGAGATGAATGAGCTAAGAACCGATGCCTATGAAAACTCATTGCTTTACAAGGAAAAGACTAAGCAATTGCATGATGCTAATATCAAGAACCGTGAGTTCAAAGTTGGAGAGTCGGTTTTACTCTTTAACTCACGGTTGAAACTTTTTGCGGGCAAGTTTAAGTCACGATGTTCCGGTCCATTCACTGTTGCTCAAGTATTTCCATATGGGACTATTGAGTTGCCACAACCAAATGGCCCAAATTTCAAAGTGAATGGTCACCGTGTTAAGCATTACTTTGGGGAGGACATTTTCGTTGAAATGGTCCAAGAGATCCCTATTTTCCCCATGAATTAATTCATTGTGGGAAGAGTCGAGCTAGAGACTCATTAAATCAAGCTTGAATAACTAGGATTAGATCTTTTAGAATAAAGTGTGGTAGTATAGGAATAAAGGGTATATAGATGAGATGAAGTGTAGGGGTGACTCTCTTTTGTCTTCTTAATGTTTGTAGGGTTGCTCTCTCTTATTGCATGCATTGGCGCTTATGGAGGAGGCCCTTGTATCGGGTTCACTTTGTTACTATTGTGATTTTCAAAACATTGTGCTTAAAATGAATTCACTATAGTAGACCTTTCCTTAGCTTGGGTTAAGCAAAGTTATCAATGTAATAAGTGTAGGGGAGTTTACTCCAATACTCTTAAACATTGAGGACAATGTTTATCTTAAGTGTAGGGGGTCTTCTATCAAAGTGACCTTACCTAGAACATTGTCATTGCCTTCATGACAACTGGGAAATTAATTTTTTCAAAAATTTTTCAAATTTTTTATCTACGTTCGCCACCAAAAAATATGCATTCGTAATTTTTGCACTAATCATTTTTCATTTGCATAACACATTTGCATTGTATATATTCTTCTTTTATTTTTCATCAAAATATATAAAAAGGAAAAAAATAATATAATAAAGGATATAGTTTAACAAATTTAGATTTCTTTGACATATTAGGCCCGCCATAGATACTTTGACTCAACCCGAGTTTGCTTATCTAAGCTTACTCTAGCTAGTATCCTTAACCATGTAGACCTTTATTGGTTTATTAAGCTAAGCATCCACTAGTCTCATTATTTGAGATTTTAAAGTGTAGAGAACAAGAGATGATAGCGTTTGAAGTAAGTGTAAAGGGATAGATAAACCTCATATTAATTACTTGTGGCTTTTATATCCCCTTTCGTAACCTTTACTTTCTTGTCAACGCATGTATATATGTTAGTAAATAATCAAGAACGATTTTAATCGGTTTGTAGTCTCTTATGCATTTTGACTAATCATTCGTGGTTGGTATAAGTACGTCTTAAGATTCTAAGTTAGAATTTTTTATGTGTACTAGACTTATGTCATGCTTAATACTTAGCGGGTGTTTTTCCTTTTATTATTTTCAACTTTCTTTGTGATGAATAAAGAAAAATAAGAGCGGCTTATAAAAAAATGAGTGGCTAGAAAAAAAAAGAAAAAAACATTATACAAGACTCCCAAGAGGGGCAGTGAAGTGTTAATTATAGTAGCTATTGAATCCTAATATTACTCTCACAAGGGTTGCGGGGATTTAGTAGTTTCTCCAATCCAATATTAGCTTGACGGGTTGCGGGATTGAAGATACAAGGTCTCAAAAAGGCGGAGGATATAAATTATTGCGTGAGTTTTATTTTTCTTTTCTTAGTGAGTGAGTAGCTACTTATTAATGCATGACATAAGGATTTTACACATAAGGCGAATGACTTATTATTTTGAGTCGGACTTATATTAATTGTGGGTGGTTTTTCAAGTAATTATATGATGGTTACTTAGGATTAAAACTGTGCTTCCTTATTTTCAGATTTTACACTTCTTATATTCCACGCTTTAAATAATGACAAATTTGCTCAAATAATAACTGGTCTTAGAGCCGTAATAAGTGGGGGTATAATAGTAACACAATTAATCTTTATGAATAAGTCGATGCACTTTCACTTATGGATAACAATGATCTTGTTTTTAAGCTTGGTATGGGAAAGTGAAACTTGAGGATGATAAGTGTTCATGGTACCAAAGCCCTAATTAAAGTCCTTGATTTCTTTATGAGTTATTTCCATCAAAACCATTTCAAGAAAAGTCAAAAATATATAAACATAATTGTTTTCCTTTGCATTGCATTGTAAAAATCAAAACCATGCATTAGTGTAGTATATTGTAAAAGCATTCCATATTGGCCAAGGTGGATTAATTATGAGGAAAGTGTAATTTGGTGCTTTAAAATGTGGCATTGTATTAGGTCATGGCAATGATCAAGTGTAGGGGAATTGATATGAGTGAAATCTCATATCAATTATATCATATTTAACCCAAAAACACAAAGTAAAATACTTGATTTTGATATATAAAAGCAGTATTATTGGTATACTTTGTTGTTTGTGCTTGTGTAGGTAAAAAGATACAAAATTGAAGCAAACATGGAATTCAAGCCAATATTGATAAAGAAAAGACAAAAGAAGGATGAAAGATGACAAGTCAAACAAAGTCAAAGGACCTTTGTTGACAACTTTCAAAGATAAGGGACTAAAAGTGACAAGTTGGAAAATTCAAGAAGATAGTTAAATATGGTCAAAGTTCAAGTCAACAAGTCAAGGGACCATTATTGTTCAAGAATGAAGTCAAAAGGGCCAAAAATGACAAACTTATGAAGTTCATAGCTCATCATACAATGCTGATAACAAGAGAGACTATTATTGCCATATTTAGAAAGAAATACAAGTTTGATCCGTGTGCTTTGTCAAACAACCAATGAGAGGCCAACATTTCTTTAACAAGGATCACCAGCTCATCACATTTATGAAGAAAGAGAGAAGTGGTATTAATGAGCAGATCACAACAGTTAAACGCACTTACTCTTTCTTAACCAATCACAAGCCTCCACTCAATAATCATTACTGTTACAACGCAGAGCAATCCGTGTGACCCTCTCGCCACAAATAACAACAAGCCACGTGGCCTCTTCATCCCTAGAACATGGAAAACGATAAAGTGGATCTCACAAGGAGCTCTCAACATGAAATATACTCGGAATGGAGAGACGAATCTATCCCACTTATCCAATTATGCTGAAATTCACACATGAAGAAAATCCCAATTGTGTTCATCACCTGCAAATTACAATCAGCTAATTGAAGACACGTGGAAGGCTGTTATTGGATGCAACATGTCACCAACATCACCCTCACTCCTTTTCTACTCTATAAATACAGCTTTCTCTCATTTCATGTAATGTAGCTAAGTGTAAAATACACACACACTTAGATTTTCTCTCAATTCAGTTAGAATTTAGAAGTTAGAAACTTCTCAAGTGTCTAACAAACACTTGAGATAGTTTGTTAGTTAGTTGATACAGTTGTAACTACTTCTTCCATTAATGAAACTCATCTTTACCTAAATTCACTCTCATACTCAATTCACATGCACTATCTTTACTATCCTACTTAGATTATGTTTTTCTCATTGAACAATGGAGTTGTTTTGAGCTTGATTTGGAAGCTTGTTAATGTTCAGACAGTTCAGTTCATAGCCAGTTGACAGCCATAGCAGAGTTCTTGATCAGACTTTAAAGCATGGTAGTTCTTGATGATGATGATGATTGATATGGTTTGTAGATGTGTTGATGAGTTGATTTGGTGTTGATAGAGCTATAAGTGAGCTCAGCGCTCCACTTCTTCACCAACGAAGCCTTCAAGTTCTTATAAGTCCATAATTTACTGATTTCCACTAAAAATTAGTTTGCATGCTTATATTTGTTGCTAGTGTAAAGATACTTGTTATTTCCTGTTATGTGTTACTTTTCATGTAACACCCCATTTTGATAAATGGAATGTCACGCGTAATTATGGCGTGTCATCAAAGCATACAAGGATGAATGTCTAAAACATTACATGACCATAGGGTAAACCGAAATCAAACATCGGTTCCCAAACATAAGCCCAAAACATAATAAAGTAAATGATATGAATGAAAGACTTAAACGAGCATAAATATATGAAGGCAAAAGGAGAAGTCTATGGAAGCTTCCATCCTATGCATGTCCTCCAAAATGCTCGAGTCCGTCCTTGGGTACCTGCCGTTTTGGGACATGGAAAGGAAAGTAACGGCTGAGCATAACGCTTAGTGCACGGATATACAAGCATGAAATGAATAATATAAGTATGAATAACATATAGCAGTGGAAATGTATATGTCCTGGAAAACCTGGTTATTTCTTAGTAAAACTGGTTTTATAGTTTGAAAAGCCTTATGTTTATCTTATGAAAACTGTTTAACATATTTTACCATTAGCCAATATAGGTCATGAAAATCCATCGTGCATGAATACTTAGAGGGGTGACCTCATCATGCAAATTATAGGGGCTACCTCTAATTTAATATACTGGTTTGGGTTAGGAGGGATCAGCTCCTTGTGAAGGATGCAAGGCACACACCTCATTCACACTGCGTAATCTGCTGACAACATGTAACTAGGATGCACCCATACGCCCCACATGATAAATATAATAATATGGCCAAAAGTTGAAGGGACGCCACGAGCAATCACTCTGCCGTGGGGAAGTCATAACACCAGTGCCTCTAGTGTTATGGTTATGGTACCTCCATAACTAAGTGAAACTGGTCATGCATGTATATGGCTTCAGGTATTCTAAATTAAACATAAGCCATCAAACATATAAACTTATAGTACTGGAAAACAGTTGGCTTCATACGGGAAATCCTAATAAGGAAAGAATGTCCATACTGAAAGGACGGGAATCCGTACCTTATGTCCAGTGAACGAAGAAGACGAACGGAAGAGAGTCCTACTTCGGTATCACTAATTCTACATAAATACATACGTGTATAAGTATCTGATTACTAAATACGTAACTGGTTTTATATCATGTCTTAGCTTATTTTATACGTTCATGTCATGTTTTACTGTTTTAAGCTTTCTACTGTGTTTATCTTATATTGTGTCTATTCTGATTAAGTATTACATGTATTTCATGTATTATTATACTTACTGAGTAATAATAAGTAACTTTCTAAAAAATAGCAGGTTTCCTAAAATAGAAAGTTACCAAAAATAGAAAGTTTCCAAAAAAAATAGAATTACTGCTTAAAATAGATAAGTTTCTAAAAGGATAGAAAGTTTCCATAAATAGATTAGCTGCCTTAATTAAATAAGTTTCTGAAAATAGAAAGTTTCCATAATTAGATATAAGCTAGTTAAATAAGCTAATTATATAAGCTTAAGTGTTTTCTGATTAATATTCTAAGTCATGTTTAAAATAGTATAGTTTATTAATTATTCCATGTACTTTAAATAAACTATAGGTTAAAGCATTTAATTAAATATAATGTGATTTAATTAAATAAAGATATAAATACTTAGGTTAAAACATGTATTATTAATTATATTAATATAACCTAAGTCATGAGAATTAACTAATTATAAGTCTTGGTTTTTAATAATTAATTAATTACCTAGTCTAATTTCCATGATTAAAATACTTAGGTTTAACTATGTATTACTAGTAAAATAATTAACCTAAGTCATGGTTTAAATTAAATTAATTATATACATGTTATTTAATTTAATTAAGTCTTAGAATTAATTACTTGTCAAATAATAAATCTTAAAAATATATGTCGTGCCCAAAACCCGTGTTTTAAGGTATTTAAAAATATCCCAAACCGTATCCGTGAACCCGTGAACCGGGCCCATGAACCGGTCGAACCACAAACCAAAAACAGTGGCAAGCCGGCCTACCCGGTTGCCACTGCTTGCCTAAAATAGCCACTGGCATTTAGCCGGTGGTTTCCACTACTAGCACTGCAGTTCCCACCGGCAGTTAGCCGGTGGTTTCCACTGCTTTCTATAAATAGCCACCGGATTAAGCCGGTGGTGTTCTTGCTTTGGCCGACACCTAAACTGCGAAACCACACCCCGACCAAGGTCGGGGTCCCTTGTCTTACTACTGCCGTGGCTACAAGACACCAAACCGAGACCTTGTGGTCTCGGTGGTGTGGATTAAATCAAGCCGAGACCCCTATGGGGCTCGGTTCTTGCGTCGGCCACAACCAACAAACCCTAAAACATCAAAACATTTACCCCCTTGATTTAATTAACATGATAATCATATTAAAACAAAACCCTTATAAGTTCATGTGTAAAAATAAAATAAAAGATTAAAAGAAAAGGGTTTTAAGGTTTATCGAATGCGTGAATCAAGGAGGATGAACACACTAATGCTCTTTGTAAATAATCAACACCAAAATCAACCCAATCACCCTTGTGGTGATGATCCAAATCGGCGGCCAAAGAGAAAAGGGGGGAGAAAAGGAGGCTAGGGTTTTTACTTTTTTTTAGGTTTAGAAATAAAATAAATGTTTTTCCCTTTTCTCCTTGTTAAATAAAATAATGGGCTTGGCCCTTTTCTTCTTTGTTCTAGTCGTGTGGTATGGGGCCCACATGGTGTAACCCGAACTATTTCCGTGTCTAAAAATATAGTGTGTTCTCGTGTTCGTATTTTATGTGATTTAAATTAGTTATAGATCGTGACTTAATATATTTATTCGTGTTCGTAATAAATATATATACATAAATAATATTTGTTCGTGATTAAATTACGTTCATGATTTAATGATCGCATTTTCGTGATTATAATTATTATTGGAATAATTATCATGTCTTAATATGTAATAAATACTTATCGTGTTATAACACGTACATAATACTCGTAATTCTTATACGTGAAACGTAAACATGTTATAAAAGGAAAGTTTTAATCATATACGTACGATCTTAAGGGTACTATTCGTGGTAAAATCATGCGAGTTTTACAACTCTTCCCCCCTAAAAAGAATAATTCGTCCCTAAATTATAGATAACGTAAACTGAAAGAGAAACATACCCGGATCAAACTGAGAGGGTATGTAAGATAAATGAACGTACAGGTGACATGGTAGAAGGAACGTGGAACGTGGCATGTCTTGAAAGGACATGGAACGTGACGTGACTGAAAGGACATATCTAGTTGATAAGAGAAAACGGATAAGAAGTCCGGATGAATTTGTCCGTTTCCAAGTGACCTCCCTCTTAGAACGGTTCCTTCACAAGATCTTGACGCGAATGATAAATCTTGGTCTTCCTGATCTTGACTTGAAATACGAAGAAGTTCTTGGTTATCAACATAAGGTAGATCCCCTAAATTTGATCGAGGGAATAAGAATTAACTTGTAAGGCGACTGAAACGTTATCGTCCAAAACACTCTAACTTAACTGATAATTAGCAACGATACGCGAGACACAAAGAAACGTAGTACGTGAAAAATTTTGAACGTGACACGTGAAAATTTTTGAACGTGATACTTGGAAATTTTTTTGAACATGATACATGGAAAAATTAGGTGAGTGTAGTAAGAGTAAACATACCGTGATCCATGATACGTGTAACATATCTTGATCATGATATGAGGAACGTGGAATGAACATGACATGTGAAACATATCGTGAACATAGAATATAAGGGCGGTAACGCCAATCGCTACAAGGTGAGACATAGAATATGTCGAGAAACGTCTATCTGAGGATAGGGAATTATACTAAACTTGGGTCTGGTCTCTCAAGTTCTTGCAAAACTTCCCAGAATGAGAAAAATGAATGTAAAATCGTAAGCCGAGATGCCATCATGAACATGAATAGTGTCATGAACGCGAGCGCGAAAGCAAGTCGTGAAATTAGAACAAGGACGTGAAGTAAATAATGAGCACAATTATGAATATTTGTCTGACCCCATAACTAAGGAATTTCCAAGTGATCGGATGAGCCTTGGCTGGAACATGTCCGATCAATCTGTTGGTTCTGAAATCCTTATGGATGGAAGGATTCTGCAGACTTGATCAAACTGTTTGCAATAAAACAGATAGCATCATGCTTCTTCTGAGTTTGCGTTAAACTGGTAACCAAAATCCGTGGAGATCTTGTCCTATTTGAATTCATAATTTCAGATGATGAAAACATCCCAGTCTGTTGGTGTCCTATCTTAACCTGTTGGTATGTCAGGTACTTAGATATGAACGTAACTGTATCTTGCTTCGTAGAACTTGATACATAGGAGTTTGCGAAACTCTGACTCTCTGAATCTAGACTTCTCCTAGCGTAGGATTTTCTAGAACACCTAATGTAGTGTAGGGTTCTCTCCTTTACGCATAAGCTGAGTCATGGTAAGATTAACCGTAGAAATCCATGTGATTCAGCGTGTCACTGTAATCAAACAGACTTGATATTGGAGAAATTTCTAGGGTAAAATTTCGCTTGTCATAGAATTTGCAACATAGTGCAGATATGGTCTTCCTGTTCTTCTCTAGGCTTAGAGGGAAATCAGGTTATCCTAAATGAAAACACTGATGAATTTGCTATGAGTTCATGGAAACTCATTCTTATAATGTCGTTGGAGCATTGATGAGACTAATTCAAAATCATAAATCTAGCATGACCGAGTCGTGTACGAATAGCAGTCATGGACATGTCCTGCTCTTTCACTCGTCACTGTTGGCAGCATGATCATGAGTTCGATCTTGGAAAAGTGATTAACACTATAAGGTCGATTGGACATGTTGTCAATACGTGGAGGAGAATAACGGTCATGAATGGTGATTTGTTTTAGTCGACGGTAGTCGACACATAATCTCATGGTACCGTCCTTCTCCTTGTAGGTTCTTCTGAAATATATGAGAAGATCTTGGAATAATCAACTGACAGCTAGAAAATTTTAGCGGCCATGGCTAACAACGCACATGCTTGTAAGCATAGATAATTTGTACAGATTTTCATGATGGAAAATCAAGCTGAATGTATTCAGGAGCCTGAACATCACTGTACATAATTATGAATCGTAGCAGGGTGTGCTGTTCATAGTCCATAATTAGGATAAAATTCAACTCGTGTCTGTCCGAGGAAATGTGTTAGCAGCTTGGATCTCATCATTAAGCTGAAGGAAAACCTTCGTATACGTGGGAATACGAAAGGCGTCTTTTATGGTAATGAATCTATGAGCTATGGTTACAAGAAATGAAAGTGTCATCGAGAAACGTGATAGTTCCCACTAATGCGCCGATAATGGTACTGAAATTCTTGTGGTCTAATTAATACATGGCACAACAAAAATGGATATACCCTTGGAGGGTACCCTAAATTTCTTAGAAATGTTCCATAATTAGACGTGAGTCATGTGTCTTGACTCGTGTCTTGAGAAATGTAAGCATGACATGTGTCTTGACTGGTCTCTTGACATGTGTCTTCTGAAAACATACATGAGACACGTGTCTTGACTGATGTCTTGACATGTGTCTCGAGGTGTGAAACAAATAGAACTACAGATATTAGGTTATTATGCCAGAATTGACGGATCGGTTGGAATACTGATCATTCGTACTCCTGATCACATCCGCGGCCGTTTCGATTGCGATTTCTAGGATAGTTGTTGTCATAGTAGTGGTTACTATCATCTTGTCTGCCAATTCCATGACGGTCATTCTGATAACTGTAATTCATGTAACTATTCAGCTGAGTGGCCGGCTGGTACCGGTTCTCCACTCATATGATTGAAACGACAATTGAATGACGTGTGACATGTAACTAAGAATTTGGGACAATGACAGATGAAAATCGTCTGATGGTGAAGCATCTTCTCGTCAGATCTCTTTGATTTAACGCCTTTGTCTTCGTCTTGTAAGATCTCCAGGTTGTGAACGACATCGGCATCTCGTAGCGTCTCCAACATCAGCAGCGTCAACCCTAGTAACATCTCCAAGATATGAGCGGCATCAGCAATCTTGTAGAATATCAGCAAGTGGACATATGCCTGAGATGATTCAGAATCGGCTAGTGAATACTCGTGCAGTATTGCAAGTGAAATACACATGGATTTAGGTACGTGTAATACACATGGAATACGGTACATGGAGTACACATGGAATGCACATGAAATAATCGGTATGGGGTCGATCATTTGTCATGATTAAGGAAAATATATTGGTTAAACGATTAGGAAAACTATCATGATAACCTGGCATAGTCATGCGAAGACGAAGAGACGTCAGACGTCAGACATAGTCATGCGAAGACGAAGAGACGTCAGACATAGACATCATTCCGGTTGTATCGAGAAACGTTAAAGTGTGCTTACATAAAATTCAACGATGATTTGTCTGACAGCATGATCAATGAAAACCAACCATGACTATCATGAAAGAGGATTCAAATGAAAACAGTGTCTTGCATGGAAGCAAAAACAACAAAAGAGACGTCAGACATAGTCATGCGAAGACGAAGTCATCATAAAGAAACATGGAACAACCCAACATGAAAGAGTGTATAATATAATCAGCATGAAACTGAAGTTAACCATGACAGTATGAAAACATACTTGACATAAAAACATAGTAAGTTATGAGGGGAAATGAAAAAAAATTTATGCCAATAAATCATGAGAAAATATTTATGCATGAAAAACAGTGCATGAATGCATGATGTAGTTTATAAAACCTTTTATATGTGCGAGGGGACGCCTATGGGTCGGTCCCAAAACAAAATACATGGCGAGGGGACGCCTATGGGTCGGTCCCAAAGTTAAAAGTTTCGATAAAAGCGCATGCGACTAAATAGGGCCAGTCCTGTACCAACCATTACTTTGTCATAATCCCTGCAAGAATGATACAGGAAAATGAAACTCATCCGTCAAAACTTATTAGAAAAAAATAATTATGTGACTAATTATGAACTACTGGGGTTCAGTCCACATAGCCACAGTTCACGAGGAACATTATGCATGAAACAATGACACATAACTAAATATGAATGACGGTTATCCATCCATATTAGTAAAACAATATCGATGAAAACATCAAGGTTAAAACCTCAAGGTGCTAAAAACATCATGGTTAAAACAACAATGCGCTAAAAACATCAATACGTAGAATAACAAACGTTGGCTTAGGAAGCTCCTAGTGACTACCCACTAGTCACAGGTCAAGTTTTAGATCCTACAGGTCGAAGCCGTGGCTCTGATACCATAATTGTAACACCCTATTTTGATAAATGGAATGTCACACGTAATTATGGCGTGTCATCAATGCATACAAGGATAAATGTCTAAAACATTACATGACCATAGGGTAAACCCGAATCAAACATCGGTTCCCAAACATAAGCCCAAAATATAATAAAGTAATTGAAATGAATGAAAGACTTAAACAAGCATAAATATATGAAGGCAAAAGGAGAATAAGTCTATGGCAGCTTCCATCCTATGCATGTCCTCCAAAATGCTCGAGTCCGTCCTTGGGTACCTGCCGTTTTGGGACATGGAAAGGAAAGTAACGGCTGAGCATAACGCTCAGTGCACGGATATATAAGCATGAAATGAATAATATAAGTATGAATAACATATAGCAACGGAAATGTATATATCCTGGAAAACCTGGTTATTTCTTAGTAAAACTGGTTTTATAGTTTGAAAAGCCTTATGTGTATCTTATGAAAACGGTTTAACATATTTTACCATTAGCCAATATAGGTCATGAAAATCCACCGTGCATGAATACTTAGAGGGCTGACCTCATCATGCAAATTAGAGGGGCTGCCTCTAATTTAATATACTTGTTTGGGTTAGGAGGGATCAGCTCCTTGTGATGGATGCAAGGCACACA
This sequence comes from Glebionis coronaria, assembly GCA_025667525.1. Classification (NCBI taxonomy): domain Eukaryota; kingdom Viridiplantae; phylum Streptophyta; class Magnoliopsida; order Asterales; family Asteraceae; genus Glebionis; species Glebionis coronaria. The sequence continues at coordinate 218,276,553 of CM046877.1, forward strand.
CCTCATTCACACTTTGTAATCTGCTGAAAACATGTAACTAGGATGCACCCATACGCCCCACATGATAAATATAATAATATGTCCAAAAGCTGAAGGGACGCCACGAGCAATCACTCCGCCGTGGGGAAGTCATAACACCAGTGCCTCTAGTGTTATGGTTATGGTACCTCCATAACTAGGTGAAACTGGTCATGCATGTTGATTGTAGAGTTTTTTACCCCTTTAGGAAAAGGAAGGCAAAAGTGGCAAGTATTAAGTGTCGGTTTAGGAAAACCGAGCACTAATGACCAAATAAGTCCAAGTTTGTTTCCCAAGGAGGCAAGTGCATTGTGTTAAGAGATGATAAATGATTTGTGATTATATGATTGAGAGAAAAAGAAAATAGAAATGGGATGAGAAGAGAATGACGGTTACGAAGACGGATCGAGCTAAGATGAAAAGGCGTTCACGTAAAACCGTAAAAACTACAAAATTAAAAATCTAAAACCTAAAAATTAATTCAAAGCTAAACTAAGTCTAAAATAATATAAATAAGAATAAAAATCCAATAAAAATATTTTAAAACCTTTAATTAATTAAATATTCAATTTTAAATGCTAATTAAAGCCCTAAAATTAAATATAATTAATCAAAATGTCCAAAATATGATTTTATTGAACAAAATAAGTTACTTATATTATTTAAAGACTAAAAAGTATTTTTCCTAATTTTTAAAAACTATTTTTCTATTTTTAAAACACTAAAAACTATTTTTAAACCAAAATAATTAAAAAAAATAATAAAATATTGCCAAAAAATAATTTAACAATTTTAAAAAACCTAATTTACTCTAATGAACAGAAGAAAAATGAAAAAGTTTGAAAAATATTAAATTTTTCACTAAAAGACAAAAATGATTTAAATTAAACCCTAATTAAACTAAATTAATTCTAAGAAATAAATAAAAAGTGAACAGTAAAATAATTTTTGACTAAAAATCTTAAAATGTTTTTCTAAGTCTAATAAAATTATTAAAACTGAAAAATAACAATTTTTGGCACTAAATGCCAAAAACAGAAACTTAAAAAGTATTAAAAATAGCTAAATAATGTAAAAAATACTAAATGAACAGTAATAAAATTCTAATTAATCAGAAAAAATAAAAATAAAATAAGAAAAATAATGAAACAAATTTTATGCCCTAACTCCTAAATTAGCCCACTAAAGACAAAAATTTAAAAAAGCTGATAGTGACACTTGTTTGGTTTTGTCTGCTAGTTGAGCAGTACTAAAAATTGTGCAAGCAGGGGGAACTTTGTTCCCACTGCTAGTGTAAATTCAAGGTCTGGTGACCTTTTGAGCTTAGGAAAGCTCTTGGATTGGTTTCTTTTGGAACAAAAGGCACCCCTATACTCAGTTGAGTATAGGGAGTCAAATGAATCACAAAAACAACAAGCTTACTTCACAAAATCAAGCACAAAATGCCCTAACAAGTTACTGATGAATGCTAACTAGTTTCTGATGAACAGTAACTATCTTTTCTTGCACAAAAACGGATTTGAACCCTCAAAATCTTGCACACAAATCAACCAACTAGCATGTAAGTGATACAATCCTATATGAGCCTATGATCTAGCAATGAGCAAGATTTTGATGAGCTAATTCAACAAAATCAGTCAACATAAGGACTTACTGAAATTAGCTACTTATCTCAATTTTTTATCATACAACTTGTTCAAAACTTCACCCAACTGAAACTAAGCAACATACACTACCTACTCACAACCTAATGAATGAATAAAACAGGCTTTAAACAAGATTTATGATATTTGACCAAGATTAAACCCTAATCCAAACACCCCTTTAATCACTGGAAATCAAAATTAACAAACCAAATTCAAACACAAGTTCACCAAACTGATCCTAATCTATCTAGACATGCATAACAAAAAATAAAAGACCTAATCAAGCAGATAAAACACACAAACAAGCAGCTTCACAAAAATTCATTAACAATCACATAAAACTGAAATATTCAAAACTCAAACAAAGAACAAGGAGATTACCTTGTGGGACCCACATCCGGGCCCCACTATGGCTGCAATGCCATTTCCTTCAGGCTGGGGCCTGAGCAGAACCTTGGACAACAAGCTCCCAATGGGAACCTGCTAAGATCAAAATAGAAACAACAAATACCAATAATCTGATTTTTGAAACTTTTTAAACCTTTTCAGAAACTTCTCAAATAATCTTCTTTTAAGACACTTAAACAATCACTTAAAAACCTGGAAAACCACTTTTGGAACAAGCTATATCAAAATACCCTATTTTTCAGAAACTTTGAAAAGGAATGAATCAAACAACAAAAAGTAAAATGGAGCCTGGATTCTTTTCATAAACAACACTCAACCAAGTTTCATTCATTAATAAAACGGGCATTACAAGTTTGTGACCAAGGAAAAAAATCAGGAACAAGAAAAAATGAAGTGCTAAGCTGCCTTATATAATGGCTACAAGAAGATACTAGAATGCTGAAACCCTATTACATGAATTTCCTATCATGCCCTTGGACGAATTTTGAATTTTTGGTCAAAATGTGCTCATGTGAAGGATGTTGACATGCCAGCTGCAATCTTCAATCTTGGACCCTTCATTTGGTGTGGAGGACAAGTAAAATCATGTGGGACGTTGATCATGTCCCCTGCTTTGGTTTTGGGGGAAAAGGGACGTGAAGGGGAATCTTGGGGGTGTCACATGGGTTGAGTGGGGACAAAAGTGAGAGTGGGTTTGTGTTTAGGCTTAGGTTAATCATTGATCTGGAGCAGCTTATCAAAAACCCCTTTGATTTGTGTTTAATCCGACCTGGGGAGTTCTAGGGTTCTTGGGTGATTAAGGGTGGGTTTTAATCTGATTTGGGGGATTAAGAGAATTAAATAAGTGTTTTGGTGGGAAGTGTATAAATAACTGATTAAGTTATTTAATTAGTGTGGGTGGAAAGCAGACGTGGAGTGGGAGAGTGAGGTGGAGGCTTGTGAGTGGATGGTGGGGGTGATGTGGAGTGGTGATTGGCTGGGGAGGGTTTGATGGTCTGGGCAAAAACAGTCCCCCAACTCCATTGCTTTGTTTACTTTGAAATAAATAGCTAATAACTTCAATTCCTTTGATAACAACTTTGGCAGCTTGGCATTTTTGGCACAATATTTTTACAAACTTGTTTCAAGGACATTTTATGCACTTTTCTCATTCTTCAAGGGTTGTTCTTGTACAATGCTCAAACTTTAGGGATTTTTCTTGTACAAATGACTATTGGAGGGTCATTTGTGACAAGTCTTCAAAGATGAGGGACCAAACTTGACATTCTTCAATTCTTCAAGGTCATTTTTGGAAATTCCAGATTTGGGCCCGGTTCATTGTGCGGCTTCGTTTCCCGTGTTCGTTTTTGATTGATTCTTGTGATCTTTTGCCATTTCTTCAATATCCGTACCTAAAATACACAAGCAACAAACACGAGCATATATTTGGCAGTTTTAATGATATTTTATGCATTTTAAGCCCGATTTGGACGATGAGACCATGTATAAAAGCAGTCTCATCACATGTATATGGCTTCAGGTATTCTAAATTATACATAAGCAATCAAACATATAAACTTATACTACGGGAAAACAGTTGGCTGCATACAGGAAATCCTAATAAGGAGAGAATGTCCATACTGAAAGGACGTGAATCCGTACCTTATATCCAGTGAACGAAGAAAACGAACGGAAGAGAGTCCTACTTCGGTATCACTAATGCTACATAAATACATACGTGTATAAGTATCTGATTACTAAATACGTAACTGGTTTTATATCATGTCTTAGCTTATTTTATACGTTCATGTCATGTTTTACTGTTTTAAGCTTTCTACTGTGTTTATCTTATATTATGTCTACTCTGATTAAGTATTACTTGTATTTCATGTACTATTATACTTACTGTGTAATAATAAGTAACTTTCTAAAAAATAGCAGGTTTCCTAAAATAGAAAGTTACCAAAAATAGAAAGTTTCCAAAAAAAATAGAATTACTGCTTAAAATAGATAAGTTTCTAAAAACAGAAAGTTTCCATAAATAGATTAGCTGCCTTAATTAAATAAGTTTCTGAAAATAGAAAGTTTCTATAATTAGATATAAGCTGGTTAAATAAGCTAATTATATAAGCTTAAGTGTTTTCTGATTAATATTCTAAGTCATGTTTAAAATAGTATAGTTTATTAATTATTCCATGTACTTTAAATAAACTATAGATTAAAGCATTTAATTAAATATAATGTGATTTAATTAAATAAAGATATAAATACTTAGGTTAAAACATGTATTATTAATTATATTAATATAACCTAAGTCATGAGAATTAATTAATTATAAGTCTTGGTTTTTAATAATTAATTAATTACCTAGTCTAATTTCCATGATTAAAATACTTAGGTTTTACTATGTATTACTAGTAAAATAATTAACCTAAGTCATGGTTTAAATTAAATTAATTATATACATGTTAATAAATTTAATTAAGTCTTAGAATTATTTACTTGTCAAATAATAAATCTTAAAAAATATATGTCGTGCCCGAAACCCGTGTTTTAAGGTATTTAAAAATATCCCAAACCGTATCCGTGAACCCGTGAACCAGGCCCATGAACCGGTAGAACCAGAAGCCAAAAGCAGTGGCAAACCGGCCTACCCGGTTGCCACTGCTTGCCTAAAATAGCCACTGGCATTTAGCCGGTGGTTCTCACTGCTAGCACTGCAGTTCCCACCGGCAGTTAGCCGGTGGTTTCCACTGATTTCTATTAATAGCCACCGGCTTAAGCCGGTGCTGTTCTTGCTTTGGCCGACACCTAAACAGCGAAACCACACCCCGACCAAAGTCGGGGTCCCTTGTCTTACTACTGTCGTAGCTACAAGACACCAAACCGAGACCTTGTGGTCTCGGTGGTGTGGATTAAATCAAGCCGAGGCCCCTATGGGGCTCGGTTCTTGCGTCGGCCACAACCAGACAACCCTAAAACATCAAAACATTTACCCCTTGATTTAATTAACATGATAATCATATTAAAACAAAAACCCTTATAAGTTCATGTGTAAAAATAAAATAAAAGATTAAAAGAAAAGGGTTTTAAGGTTTACCGAATGCGTGAATCAAGGAGGATGAACACACTAATGCTCTTTGCAAATAATCAACACCAAAATCAACCCAATCACCCTTATGGTGATGATCCAAATCGGCGGCCAAAGAGAAAAGGGGAGAGAAAAGGAGGCTAGGGTTTTTACTTTTTTTTAGGTTTAGAAATAAAATGAATGTTTTTCTTTTTTCTCCTTGTTAAATAAAATAATGGGCTTGGCCCTTTTCTTCTTTGTTCTAGCCGTGTGGTATGGGGCCCACATGGGGTAACCCGAACAATTTCCGTGTCTAAAAATATAGTGTGTTCTCGTGTTCGTATTTTATGTGATTTAAATGAGTTATAGATTGTGACTTAATATATTTATTCGTGTTCGTAATAAATATATATACGTAAATAATATTAGTTCGTGATTAAATTACGTTCATGATTTCATGATCGCATGTTCGTGATTATAATTATTATTGGAATAATTATCGTGTCTTAATATGTAATAAATACTTATCGTGTTATAACACGTATGTAATACTCGTAATTCTTATACGTGAAACGTAAACATGTTATAAAAGGAAAGTTTTAATCATATACGTACGATCTTAAGGGTACTATTCATGGTAAAAGCATGCGGGTTTTACATTTCATGCCTTTGATATGATTTTATGGATTATTAGCTTTGACTGTTGCATTTGATAATATCTCATAGCTTAATATTGTGCTAATCAGCTTAAGTAGTGTTTGGTAGTAATCATCAATCTTGGATCTAGTTGTTAAAACTTGTTGTTTAGAGTTCACACACACTTAGTAGTTGGAATTAAGTAAGACTGCAAGATTTAGAGTCAATTGGTAAAGTCAAAAAGGCAATTAGTCCTAAAACACTTTGGGTCAAAATCAACAGCCTAAACATGCCTTTTTCAAATGCCTACCAAATCTTCATTACTAGGAGTTAGGTAGTGATTCTTGTTGCTGAGTGTAGCTTATACTATAAGCTTTCTAGATATATAGATTAGACAATACAGTTCTAAGTATTCAGCTAGAAATAAGCTTTAGAATAAGCCTTAGAGCAATTTCAAGTTTCTATAACAACAGCTTATCAGATTTTCATTTCCCACTTATTTCTTTCATAAAACTAGTGATTTTCTTCCACAAACTTGTTACATAAGTTGAGAAATTGAGATTTGACCAAGGTCAACGCTGGTCAACGATTAGTCAATATAAGCTAAATCAGCTTATTTGATTTTCTGCTTATTCTTTGATGCTTTTTGAGATTTTCTTGGATAGGTCTTCATTATTTGGCCTATTGAACATGTTTTAAGCATATTAGCCTTAGTGCTTAATCCAGTAAGCAGTTCTTTTAAAATGTGCTTATTCAAAAAGTGCTTATTTGACTTTTAGACCACTTCAGCCAAAGTACTTGAAACTGACTAGGTAATTTTGCATTTTAAGACTTTTAGAACAAGTTTCAGCTTATTTGGTAGATTATAGCTTAAGTTCTAGCTGATTAAAGTGCTTGTGCCCGTTTTGCTTAATAATTAGTTAAGATTTGCATTTTAGTCCCTAAAGATTAGGGAGGTGTGTAAGCTGTTTTTAATAGTTAAACTTTTCTAGGTTTTGCATTTAGGTCCCTGGATTAGCAAGTTTGTTATATTTTCAGTTTAATCTTTTACAAGTTGTTACAATTTAGTTACAAGTTTGTTATACTTACATTTCAGTCATTTAAGTTTCAAAATTTACAATTTTAGTCCTTTCACTTTTATATACTTTACATTTTTAGTAAAGTTTCATCTTGTGCATTGTTTACTTGTACAATTAGCATTAATTTTAGTATGAGCACTTTGTTTTAGACTATTACGGATACGTAGATATCATATTTTTACAATTTTTACGTGCTTTGTGATAATTAGACCTAGAATACCAAAATTTTATAAAATCTAATACCAAAAACAATTTGAGAACTTGATTTCTTTTGGACAATCAATTCGTATTGAGTTGGGAATAAAGAACTTAAAAATGAAATATGACCGGCCACTTAGCAGAATGCCAACAAGGGGCACGGTCAATCTAATGACCACTATGGATCTGACAGGAGGAATGGTAATGACAATTACCATAACAATAACAGCTAGTCCAACAACAACAGGTCCCTAAATTCTTAAAATTTTCTATGCTAAGTTGTTGTATGTTTTACATACTAACATGTCAGCATCATAAACAGGAACTCTACGAGTAGACGTGACCAAAATGCTAAGGGTCAGCAGTCCAACAACTCGTCTTCATCTGGTAAACTATCATTTAAACTTCAGTGCAGTCATGTTTATGCCAAATGATCATGTCTCACGCATATTTCTTAAACGGGCTCTCAGGTAGCAAGGGTACCTCCAGGAGGTTACACCTACCCCATCTGCACGACTTGTAGTCGTAGACAACCCGTACCATGTCGTAAGCCTTCTGGCGTCTCAAGTGTGGACTACCAGGACACATGTTGAAGGACTGTAAGAAGGGAGATACTACTGGTGTAAAACCCGCATGCTTTTACCATGAATAGTGCCCTTAAGATCGTACGTTCTAGATTAAAACTTACCTCATGTAGTATTGATCACATTCATGTGCTAATAATCAAGCAAGTGCATACGTGTATGTCATGACAAGTATCGATTACGTACGACCCCATGATAAACAGTTAATAATATATCACGTGAACATAATTAAATCATGAACACCATTTAAAATACTAACTAAAATAATTACGTAAATACTTATAATATATTTACGAGCGTTAAGTTTACGATAAACGACACGTTAAAAGAAACAGAAACACGTTAAACACGAGCACGTTTAACCACGAACGAACACGAAACATCGGGACACGAGAAAGGTACGGGTACCCCATGTGGGGCCCCCATACCCACGGCACACATGCATGAAATGGGCTTAGCCCATGGACTTTTCAAGTTAAGGGGGGTAAAAGTAAAAACATGTTTTCATTTTCATTTTTCAAGAAATAAACATAAAACCCTAAAAAGAGTTTTCTCCTCTCCTTTTTCTCCTTATTGTGCCGCCACCCTTACACCACCATAAGTGGGTGTTTGATTGATTTTGATCTTAAAAACAAGTGTTAGAATACGTGTTTGTTCATCCTTTTTCCAAGCTACATAGTGGTATACCTTTCTAACCCTTCTTTTTAATTCTTTTTAATTCTTTTGATCTTTGATTATTTTCATGAACATGTTATTATTTTTCTTATGAAAACAAGATAATTAATCATTGATCTAACATGTTTTGGTATTAAATAAAATCAAGGAATGATTTAAAGGGGTGTTTGTTTCTAGCCGCCTAGCAAAACAAACCCGAGGGGGGTTTGGTTTGCTATTGCCGCCACCACCAAGACCACAATTGGTCTTGGTTGGCTCATGTGGGACCCACGGCAGCAAGGGGACACGTGTGCCCCGGGTTTGGCCCGGGGTACGGTGTCGAATTCATACCCGGTTCACGGTTCGTTGGTTAAAATCATGATCTATGTTACATGTAATTTTTATGAATCATGAACTTAGGATATAATTAATTAATAACATGAAATATTAATTAAATCATGACTTAGGTTATTTTAATTATTAGTTTATCATGACATTAATTTAACCTAAGTATTTTATGTTATAAGTTATAATTAATTAATTATTAAAACATGCCTATAATTAATTAATTTAGACATGAGTTAGGTTATATTATTATTAATAATAATACACATTTTAACCTAAGTATTTCATTTCATTTTAATTAATACATGTTACACTTTAATTAAAATGCTTAACCTAAAGTTTAATTAAAATACATGAAATAATAATTAAACTATACACTATATCATATGACTTAAGTAGTAAGCTTATGACACTTAGACTTATATGTTAGCTTATGAAATCAGCTTAATTCTAATTATGGAAACTTCTATTTATAGAAACTTAATTAAATAAGGCAACTAATCTAATTATGGAAACCTTCTATATATGGAAATCAATCTATTTCAGGCAGCTAATCTAATTATGGAAACCTTCTATATATGGAAACTTATTTAATTAAGGCAGCTGATCTATTTTTGGAAACTTTCTATTTTTAGAAACTAATCTATTTTAGGCGGTAAATTCTATTTTTGGAAACTTTCTATTTTTGGAAACTTTCTATTTTTGGAAACTTTCTATTTTTGGAAACTTTCTATTTTTGGTAGCTTTCTATTTTTGGAAACTTTCTATTTTTGGAAACTTTCTATTTTTGGAAACTTTCTATTTTTGGAAACCTGCTATTTTTGGAAAGTTACTTATTATTATACAGTAAGTATATTAATACATGAAACACCAGTAATACTTAATCAGATAAACCAGAAATACAAGATAAACACAGTTTAAGGCTTTAAACAGTGAACCATGACCTAAAACATACCAAATCAGCTATAACAAGACATAGAACCCAGTACGTAATCAGTGAATCGATACTTATACACGTGTGTATTCATGTAGCGTTAGTGATCCAGAAGTAGGAGTCTTTCTTCCGTTCATTTCACTGGACTTGAGGTACGGATTCCCGTCCTTTCAGTATGGACATTCCTTCCTTATTAGGATTTCCCCGTATGCAGCCAACTGTTTTCCCCAGCATTTGTTTTATTGTTTTGAACTGCTTATGTTAATTTAGCATAAACTATAGCCATATACAAGCATGACCAGTTTCACCTAGTTATGGAGGTACCATAACCATAGCATTGGAGGCACCGATGTTATGACTTCCCCACGGCGGAGTGATTGCTCGTGGCGTCCCTTTTCAGTTTGGCCATATTATTATATCAGTCGGGGCGTATGGGTGCATCCTAGTTACATGTTTTATTCAGTTTATCATGGTGAATGTGGTGTGTGCCTTGCACCCTTCACAAGGAGTTGATCCCTCCTACCCAAATCAGTATATTGATTAGAGGCATCCCCTCTAATCAGCATGATGAGGTCACCCCTCCAAGTATTCATGCACGTGACCTTTTCATGACCTATATTGGCTATGGTATATATATATGTTAAAACAGATTTCACAGGTTAAACATAAGGCTTTTCAAACTATAAAACCAGTTTTCATGATACTTAACCAGTTTACTCAGTACTTAGTCTTCCGCTGTTATATGTTACCATTTTACTCTATTTCATGCTATATTGTACATCCGTGCACTGAGCGTCTTGCTCAGCCGTTTTCCTTTTCATGTCCCCAAAACGGCAGGTACTCAGGGACGCTCGTAGATCTCAAATGTAGGTGCATATGGACTGGAAGCTTTACTGTCTTTCTTTACTTTATGCATTTCCTTTACTTTGATACAGTTGCTTTGGACATTGTTTCGTCCTTCCTTTTACAGTATTTATGTTTGTGTGTGATGAGCTTTACTTTGGGATACCGATGTTTGATTCCGGTATTTCCTTTTATGGTTGAATAATGCTTAGACATTTATCCTTGTATGCTTTGATGACACGCCATGATATGCGTAATATTCCATTTCCAAAATGGGGTGTTACAATTATGGTATCAGAGGCAAGGCTTCGACCTGTAGGCTCTCAAATATGACCTGTGATTAGTGGGTAGTCACTACGGTCTTCCTAGAACTGACAGTTGTTTTCATGCATTCATCATTTTTAAGCATACATATACATGTCATTATTACAGGGTTTTTGACTAAGTAATGGTTGGTACAGGACTGGCCCTATTTAGTCGCATGTGTTTTATCGAAACTTTTAGATTTGGGACCGACCCATAGGCGTCCCCGCGATATGTCTTTTATTTTGAGTGAACTGACCGAAGGCGTTCACTCTCGAGCATCAAAAGTTTTCATAAAACTGCATCATGCATTCATACAAAGATTTTCTTGCATAAAATTTTTCTCGTGAAATTTTGGCATAAAATTTTTCTTTTATATATTTTATGTTTGAACTGTTAATCATATGTTTTATGTTATACTGTCAGATGGTTCTCACACGCGAGCAAGAGCAGCTCAATGCTGCGATTCAGGCTGCCATGCAAGCCCTACTTCCTCAACTGAGGAATGACATTCGTGCTGAAGTCCAAGCTGCGAATAATCAGCAGCCGCAGAATCAGGCACCTCCTCCTCCTCCTCCCCCAGTGACTCTAGCGGTATGGTTGGAACGATTTAACAAGCTCCGTCCTAGAGCTTTTGAAAAGACTGATAGCCCCAGCGATGCTGAAAGCTGGCTGACTCACATTGAGAAAATCTTCAATGCTATGGGATGTGACCCCGCCTTCAAGGCAAGATTGGCGTGCTACAGGTTTGAAGGCGATGTACTCAACTGGTGGCTAGCTTTGACACAGTCAGAAGGAGGTGATGAATGGGTCGCTGGTTTGACATGGGCCCAATTCAAGGAGAGAGTGATGGAACAGTTCTTTCCTAAGGCAGAGCAGGACAAACTCAAGCGTGAATACCACGGGATACGTCAGAGACAGGGCGAGAATAGCAATGAATTCATGCAGCGCTTTCTTCGCCTTGCTGGTTTTCTAGGAGCAGCGGCTGGTACTCCTGAGGAGCAGGCACACCATTTCAGGTGGGCACTTCGCACCTCGGTTGCGAACAATCTAGTATGTGCTACGTTCAATACGGTAGCACAAGTGGCTGACGCAGCAAGAAAGCTTGAGATGTTGCAGGAACGTGATGAGTTCGGGGAAGCAGAAAGACTCGACAAGAGGTAAAACATTTCATGTTCTAGCGTTAACCAGACCGCATCCTATCGTTATATGTTCTATAATCATCTCTTAAACTGTATCTTCCAGGCAGAAAACTGGGGACCGGTCTCAGCCGGCTACTTAGCAGCAGCCCAGTCAGCCCAAAGGAAACGGTCACTCTAACGACCGTTCTGTTGTGGAAAGGCGCAGCGGTAATGACAATTACCGTAACAATGCGGGACAGTCCAACAACAGCAGGTCCTACTATTTACGCATCTTCTTATGATTTCATGTTATATCTCTCATGCTGACACTATGTTAATCTCTACCAGGAACCACGGTAACGGAAGGGACCAGAACCACAGGGGTTCTCAGCCCAACCGTTCAGCTAACACTGGTAAGCATCTTACGACGTTTACGTCCTATACTCGTGCATATACCTTATTCTTAACACGTTCTGTCATCAGCAGGCCCTCAGCAAGCAAGGACTCCTGCTGGAGGATTCACTCATCCTCTTTGCAGCACCTGCCATCGCAGACACCCTGGCCCATGTCGTCGTGACTCCGACGCGTGCTACAAGTGCGGCCTCCCTGGCCATCGTATGAGAGATTGCCGTAAGGGTGAAATGGAGGGTACTTCGGGTCATGCTGATACTAAACCGCCTCCTACCACTGGGCGTGTCTACACGACATCGCGCGATCAGGCAAACAAATCTACAGGTACCATTACTGGAATTTTGTATATGTACGGCCAGGCTGCATGTGTTCTTTTCGACACGGGTGCCACTCATTCAGCTGTTTCCACTACTTATGCTAAGAACATCAGGACTCTTCCCTTGCCATTAGAAACTAAGCTTACCATTTCCACGCCTCTGAGGGACTCTGTATTAATAACTCATGTATACAAGAGTCTTCCTTTAGAGTTTGACGATAAAGTTCGTGCAGTAGATGCACTTCCTCTAGACATGATTGAGTTTGATATGATTCTCGGCATGGATTGGCTATCCAAGCACCATGCTACCATAGACTGCCACTCATATAGAGTGATCTTCGGCGACATTAATGCACCAGAGTACATCCATAACGGGTTCATACCCGGACGGTCTGTACAAGTCATATCTACCTTGCAAGCACGTGCATTACTGTCACATGGCTGCGAAGGTTATCTCGCTACGGTTCATGACATGAATGCTGAATCCCCATCGATTCAGGATCAACCAGTAGTTTCAGAATTTCAAGACGTCTTCCCAGATGAACTTCCAGGCATACCACCTGCAAGAGAAGTGGAGTTCAATATCGACCTTGTTCCAGGAGCTGAGCCAATCTCTAAGGCTCCGTATCGTATGGCTCCCATAGAGCTAAAAGAACTGAAGGACCAATTACAGGAACTTCTTGAACGAGGGTTCATTAGACCGAGCGCATCTCCATGGGGCGCACCGGTCTTGTTCGTTAAGAAGAAGGACGACAGCATGCGACTTTGCATTGACTACCGTGAACTTAATAAGATTACCATCCGCAACAGATATCCACTGCCACGTATAGACGATCTGTTTGACCAACTTCAAGGAGCCAAACACTTCTCAAAGATCGATCTAAGGTCAGGCTACCATCAGCTAAGGGTTAAAGAGCAGGATATTGCCAAGACTGCTTTTCGTACCCGCTATGGCCATTATGAGTTTGTAGTCATGCCATTCGGCCTGACTAACGCTCCAGCAGTATTCATGGATCTGATGAACAGAATCTTCCATGAATTCCTTGATAAATTTGTCATTGTATTCATCGATGACATCTTTATATTCTCAAAGTCCACGGAGGAACACGAAGATCATCTCCGTACTGTACTACAGATTCTTCGTCAGAAGCAGCTGTATGCGAAATTCTCCAAGTGTGAGTTCTGGTTAAACAAGGTGGCATACTTAGGTCACATTGTATCAGCAGAAGGGATCACTATGGACCCAGCGAAGGTTGAGGCTATCACTAAATGGCCAAGACCAACATCAGCGACAGAAGTCCGCAGTTTCTTAGGCTTAGCTGGATATTATCGAAGATTCGTGGAGAACTTTTCTCGGCTGGCATTGCCTCTCACCAAACTGATGCGAAAAGGAGAGAAATTCGTCTGGACGGAAGATCGAGAGAAGAGCTTCGAAGACCTAAAGCAGAAGTTAGTATCTGCACCTATTCTTACTCTCCCATCTGGTACAGGTGGATTTCAGATCTATAGCGATGCATCGGGGAAGGGACTGGGCTGTGTTCTCATGCAACATGGGAAAGTGATCGCGTATGCTTCACGGCAGCTTAAGCCCTATGAAGAAAACTACCCTACGCATGACCTGGAACTTGCTGCAGTGGTGTTCGCATTAAAGATATGGAGGCATTACTTATACGGAGAATCATGCGACATTTTCACAGATCACAAGAGCTTGAAGTATATCTTCACACAGCGAGAATTGAACATGAGACAAAGGAGATGGTTGGAACTGTTGAAGGATTATGATATTAACCTACAGTATCATTCCGGGAAAGCTAATGTAGTAGCAGATGCACTCAGCAGAAAGTCCGGAATGATAAATGGCATTGAGATCAAGGAACAAAACATAAGAGACTTGGAGCGGCTTGACATTGAAATCATGGTACGTGGGCAGCACGGATACTGGGCGAATCTTACAGTAGAACCTGAGTTACTGACTAGGATTAAGGAAGCGCAGAAGGATGATGGAGAGATTTGGGCGATAATTCAGAATTTGGAGAAGCAGACAGAATTCAGAATGGACGCAGACGGTATCATTTGGCAGGGCACGAGACTTTGTGTTCCTGACAACCAAGAACTCCGGGAAGCATTGTTAGCTGAAGCTCACAGCTCCCCATTTTCTATACATCCTGGGTCGACAAAAATGTACCATGACATCAGACAGCACTTTTGGTGGAGTGGTATGAAACAGGATGTAGCCACGTATGTCGCCAAATGTCTTACCTGTCAGCAGGTTAAGATTGAACATCAGCGATCTGGCGGTCTCCTTCAACCGTTGGATATTCCAGAGTGGAAGTGGGACAAAATCACCATGGATTTTGTTACCGGTCTTCTGCCTACCAAGAAGAAGCACGATGCTATTTGGGTCATCGTTGATCGACTCACCAAATCAGCTCATTTCTTACCGATACGCAAGGAAGATCCGGTAAGTAAACTCGCAGATACGTACAGAAGGGAGATCATGAGACTCCACGGCACTCCCTCCAGCATCGTCTCAGACAGAGATCCTCGTTTCACGTCGCGATTCTGGAAAGGTCTGCAAAAAGCTTGGGGTACACAACTTAAGCTGAGCACAGCCTTTCATCCTCAAACGGACGGACAATCGGAGCGAACAATTCAGACATTGGAAGATATGTTAAGGTCGTGTGCGTTGGAATGGACAGGTGATTGGGACGATTACATCTGTTTAGTCGAGTTTGCATACAACAACAGCTGGCACGCAAGTATCAAATGTGCTCCTTTCGAAATGTGGTATGGCAGAAAGTGTCGCGCTCCAACTTGCTGGGATCAAGTGGGAGAGCGAACACTCGAAGGACCAGAGATTATAGAAATGACCAATGAGAAGATTGAAGTAGCTAAACAGAAACTGCAGGAAGCGCGTTCACGTCAAAAGAGTTACGCCGATAAGCATCGTAGGGACATACATTTTAATGTGGGAGATCACGTCTTCCTAAAGGTTTCGCCGGCACGTGGTGTTAAACGCTTCGGGATCAAAGGAAAACTCAGTCCTCGGTTCATCGGACCATTTGATATCGTTGAACGAATCGGCGAAGTATCTTACCGATTGGCGTTACCTCCTCAGCTTTCGCACGTGCATAACGTGTTCCATGTGTCCTTACTCAGAGGGTACAATTATCATCCCCTTCACATGGTTCAGTATCCACTGGAACAGATACGTGAAGATCTCACGTTTATAGAAGAACCCGAACGAGTACTCGACAGGCAAGAACGAGTCATGAGAAGGAAGACGATTCCTTTCGTCAAAATCCTTTGGAGGGACCATACCGAGCGGGAAGCCACTTGGGAAACAGAGGAGTCTATCCGGGCTTCTTACCCTCACTTCATATTTTGAGTTCGGGTATGTCACTTCTATTCAGCTTACTTTATCTATAATTCGGGGACGAATTATTCTTTTTAGGGGGGAAGAATTGTAAAACCCGCATGCTTTTACCATGAATAGTGCCCTTAAGATCGTACGTTCTAGATTAAAACTTACCTCATGTAGTATTGATCACATTCATGTGCTAATAATCAAGCAAGTGCATACGTGTATGTCATGACAAGTATCGATTACGTACGACCCCATGATAAACAGTTAATAATATATCACGTGAACATAATTAAATCATGAACACCATTTAAAATACTAACTAAAATAATTACGTAAATACTTATAATATATTTACGAGCGTTAAGTTTACGATAAACGACACGTTAAAAGAAACAGAAACACGTTAAACACGAGCACGTTTAACCACGAACGAACACAAAACATCGGGACACGAGAAAGGTACGGGTACCCCATGTGGGGCCCCCATACCCACGGCACACATGCATGAAATGGGCTTAGCCCATGGACTTTTCAAGTTAAGGGGGGTAAAAGTAAAAACATGTTTTCATTTTCATTTTTCAAGAAATAAACATAAAACCCTAAAAAGAGTTTTCTCCTCTCCTTTTTCTCCTTATTGTGCCGCCACCCTTACACCACCATAAGTGGGTGTTTGATTGATTTTGATCTTAAAAACAAGTGTTAGAATACGTGTTTGTTCATCCTTTTTCCAAGCTACATAGTGGTATACCTTTCTAACCCTTCTTTTTAATTCTTTTTAATTCTTTTGATCTTTGATTATTTTCATGAACATGTTATTATTTTTCTTATGAAAACAAGATAATTAATCATTGATCTAACATGTTTTGGTATTAAATAAAATCAAGGAATGATTTAAAGGGGTGTTTGTTTCTAGCCGCCTAGCAAAACAAACCCGAGGGGGGTTTGGTTTGCTATTGCCGCCACCACCAAGACCACAATTGGTCTTGGTTGGCTCATGTGGGACCCACGGCAGCAAGGGGACACGTGTGCCCCGGGTTTGGCCCGGGGTACGGTGTCGAATTCATACCCGGTTCACGGTTCGTTGGTTAAAATCATGATCTATGTTACATGTAATTTTTATGAATCATGAACTTAGGATATAATTAATTAATAACATGAAATATTAATTAAATCATGACTTAGGTTATTTTAATTATTAGTTTATCATGACATTAATTTAACCTAAGTATTTTATGTTATAAGTTATAATTAATTAATTATTAAATCATGCCTATAATTAATTAATTTAGACATGACTTAGGTTATATTATTATTAATAATAATACATATTTTAACCTAAGTATTTCATTTCATTTTAATTAATACATGTTACACTTTAATTAAAATGCTTAACCTATAGTTTAATTAAAATACATGAAATAATAATTAAACTATACACTATATCATATGACTTAAGTAGTAAGCTTATGACACTTAGACTTATATGTTAGCTTATGAAATCAGCTTAATTCTAATTATGGAAACTTCTATGTATAGAAACTTAATTAAATAAGGCAACTAATCTAATTATGGAAACCTTCTATATATGGAAATCAATCTATTTCAGGCAGCTAATCTAATTATGGAAACCTTCTATATATGGAAACTTATTTAATTAAGGCAGCTGATCTATTTTTGGAAACTTTCTATTTTTAGAAACTAATCTATTTTAGGCAGTAAATTCTATTTTTGGAAACTTTCTATTTTTGGAAACTTTCTATTTTTGGAAACTTTCTATTTTTGGAAACTTTCTATTTTTGGTAACTTTCTATTTTTGGAAACTTTCTATTTTTGGAAACTTTCTATTTTTGGAAACTTTCTATTTTTGGAAACCTGCTATTTTTGGAAAGTTACTTATTATTATACAGTAAGTATATTAATACATGAAACACCAGTAATACTTAATCAGATAAACCAGAAATACAAGATAAACACAGTTTAAGGCTTTAAACAGTGAACCATGACCTAAAACATACCAAATCAGCTATAACAAGACACAGAACCCAGTACGTAATCAGTGAATCGATACTTATACACGTGTGTATTCATGTAGCGTTAGTGATCCAGAAGTAGGAGTCTTTCTTCCGTTCATTTCACTGGACTTGAGGTACGGATTCCCGTCCTTTCAGTATGGACATTCCTTCCTTATTAGGATTTCCCCGTATGCAGCCAACTGTTTTCCCCAGCATTTGTTTTATTGTTTTGAACTGCTTATGTTAATTTAGCATAAACTATAGCCATATACAAGCATGACCAGTTTCACCTAGTTATGGAGGTACCATAACCATAGCATTGGAGGCACCGATGTTATGACTTCCCCACGGCGGAGTGATTGCTCGTGGCGTCCCTTTTCAGTTTGGCCATATTATTATATCAGTCGGGGCGTATGGGTGCATCCTAGTTACATGTTTTATTCAGTTTATCATGGTGAATGTGGTGTGTGCCTTGCACCCTTCACAAGGAGTTGATCCCTCCTACCCAAATCAGTATATTGATTAGAGGCATCCCCTCTAATCAGCATGATGAGGTCACCCCTCCAAGTATTCATGCACGTGACCTTTTCATGACCTATATTGGCTATGGTATATATATATGTTAAAACAGATTTCACAGGTTAAACATAAGGCTTTTCAAACTATAAAACCAGTTTTCATGATACTTAACCAGTTTACTCAGTACTTAGTCTTCCGCTGTTATATGTTACATGTTTACTCTATTTCATGCTATATTGTACATCCGTGCACTGAGCGTCTTGCTCAGCCGTTTTCCTTTTCATGTCCCCAAAACGGCAGGTACTCAGGGACGCTCGTAGATCTCAAACGTAGGTGCATATGGACTGGAAGCTTTACTGTCTTTCTTTACTTTATGCATTTCCTTTACTTTGATACAGTTGCTTTGGACATTGTTTCGTCCTTCCTTTTACAGTATTTATGTTTGTGTGTGATGAGCTTTACTTTGGGATACCGATGTTTGATTCCGGTATTTCCTTTTATGGTTGAATAATGCTTAGACATTTATCCTTGTATGCTTTGATGACACGCCATGATATGCGTAATATTCCATTTCCAAAATGGGGTGTTACAACTGGTACTTCTAGTGCTTCTCTTCCTAAGCCACCAGCTTCGGGGCGTGTCTACACTACCACAAGGGATCAAGCTAATAAGTCTTTAGGTACTATCACTGGCATCCTCTTTATGAACGGTCATGCTGCTTGCATTTTATTCGATACTGGTGCTACTCATTCAGAGCGGGAGAAGAGATTTGAAGAACTTAAGCAGCGATTAGTATCTGCACCTATTCTTACTCTCCCATCTGGCACAGGTGGATTTCAGATCTACAACGACGCTTCGGGTAAAGGATTAGGCTGTGTACTCATGCAACATGGGAAGGTGATTGCATACGCATCACGTTAGCTAAAGCCTTATGAGGAGAATTATCCTACCCATGACTTGGAGCTAGAAGCAGTAGTCTTTGCACTTAAAATCTGGAGACACTGTCTATATGGTGAATCATGTGATATCTTCATAGATCACAAGAGTCTCAAGTACATTTTCACACAGAGAGAGCTTAATATGAGGTAGAGAAGATGGTTGGAACTACTCAAGGACTACGACATCAATCTTCAGTATCATCCCGACAAGGCGAATGTAGTGGTAGATGTTCTCAGTAGGAAGTCGCGTATGATTAATGGCAACAAGATACAAGAAGAAATCATACACGAATTAGAGCGATTAGACATTGAATTCTTAGTACGTGGACATCATGGGTACTGGGCTAATCTGAGAATTGAGCCAGACTTAATTTCTCGGATCAAGGAAGCTCAGAAAGATGATGGTGAGATTTGGGCTATTATTCAGAATCTGGATCGACAGACAGAACTTCTTGTAGACGAAGAAAGTATCTTATGGCAAGGAACTAAGCTATGCGTTCCGAATGATCAGACACTCCGAGAAGATTTATTAACTGAAGCTCACAGCTCTCTTGTAACACCCCACTTGGATAAGTGGACCGTTACGTGTACTTATGGCGTGTCATCAAAGCATAAGGTAAATGTCCTAAAACATTAACTGACCATAACAGAAATACCGGAATCAAACATCGGTAATCCAACCTAAGCTCAAAACATGAAAAAATAAAATACTGAAGGAAAGGACTAAACAATGTCCAAATAAGCAGAATAATGTAAGAAGTGCATAAAGTAAGAAGTCCGGATAGCTTCCATTCAATGCACATGCTCTCAGAATCCTAAGAGCATCCTGGTGTACCTGCCGTTAGAACATGAAAGAACTACGACTGAGCATAACGCACAGTGAACGGATATAAAGCATGATAAGGAATTACTGAAATGAAACAGATGATAAAATACTGGAGCTGTAAGACTGATAAGTAAAGTTGTAGTGGAAATCTGTGTATAATCTGTAAAGCCTGATTTATAAATAATAAAGCTGAACTGTTATCTATTAAATCTCAAAACATGCATTTACTGTATTTTAATTGCCAGAGCTTATATAGGTCATGTGCTGTAACAACGGTGCATGAATAACTGGAGGGGTGACCTCGTCATGCTGTAGAGGGATGGCCTCTAAATAACTGTAGAGGGGTGACCTCTAAATACTGTGCTGGGCGGAGGGATCAGCTCCAATGTAAAGGATGTAGAGCATACACCACATTCACCCTGATAACTTGTAAACTGATAAGCCTAGGATGCATCCATACGCCCCACATGACATGATAATAATAATGGCCAAAACGTGAAGGGACGATGCAGGATATCACTCTCCTGCATGTGAGTCACGACACCGGTGCCTCTAGTGCCATGGTTACGGTACCTCCGTAACTAGTACATAAACTGGTCACGCTTGTATATAATGCTCAGGCAATTTATTTAGTTATTAACATGATTACTGATAAGCTTAAACACATACTGGGGAAAACATTTGGCTGCAGACGGGGAATCCTAACCATGCATAGGAAAGGAAGTCCTTACTGAAAGGACAGAAAATCCGTACCTCGTGTCCAGTAATGAAATAAGAATAAAAGCTGAAAGATCTACTCCGACTTCACGGTTACTACATAAATAAAGGACGTGAAATGAGTTGTCTGATTACTGTTTACTATTACTGATTCTTATTGTTCGTAATTTTGATTTAATATGCTCTTGACTTAGTATGTCTTTCCTGAATCTTACATGTTTCATGATTTCTTGTATTTCATGTTTCATGTATTATTATACTTGATATTTCTATCATTAGTAACTTTATAAAAAAAATAGCAGGTTTCATAAATAGTAACTAGCTTGTTTAATATACATAATTAATTTTTCTTGTTAAAAGAATAAGTTAAATTCAATAAGCTGATAATTTAATGAGCTAAATGTAATAAACCGAACTTAATAAGCCAATTTAATTAAGCCAATTTTATTAAGCCACAATTAATTAAGATCATTTTAAGTAAAAGACATACTTAATTTTATAACACACTGAACATCTTATAGCAATGGTATAATTCTTCGTTAATTAAGACTTGGAGATCTCATCTTTGCTAAGCCTGAATTTTACTCTTGCATGGTTTTATGAGTATTTTATTTATGTCACATAAATTTGTAAACAAGACTACTAACAAGAGACCAATCTTGTATTTGTGAAATTAGAATTTCTTGAAGACGTAGGTCGTCTTCTTCGCCAAAATGACGCCATTTATAGTTTACAAAAACTCACTTGCTGTTTATACTACCTAAAAAAGGTTATTAAACATACTCATATTAACAAACGTGTATGATTTTATCGACATGCGGATTCATTGCTTAACTCGCATTATTGCTAATATGGTTCGAAACGTTACCTCTTTAAGATCAATCACAACATATATGAACAAGCACACGAGGGATAGAGTTTGCGAGATGCGATCAGAATTCCGCATTAGCACATACGCGATCATATGCACTCTTGCCATTCACAAGCTATCCTTACTGCGAACAAACACGAACTTGCTTCCCATACGTGACACGACCACCTTAATCTTAGCAGCCCCGAAACATGAAACGTGGCTCTGGCGAGCGATTAAAAGGGACTGAGACCAACAACTAAATGTATTCGAACAGAGTGACGATTCATCACTAATATGCGCAACACATCGAAGCCACCCGTTATATATAAATATTACATCGAACATGAGCCGAACTAAAACCGTATCTAAACACGAACCGTCACCCCAAACCAGGCTCGAACAGCGTAAGCGTGAACCATACCCGAACTCAGATTTTGATGAACGACTGGTTTTATTTAGCGAAAGGTTTATATATGGATTAGTCCATTCATATTTTAATGAGTTATGATAACTGATGTATATATATATATATATAAACGTGATTGTTATCACATTCAGAAAGAAACGAAACTTGAGCGGAAGAAAAGGTGACTAATTTTAATTACGAGTGTTATATATGGCATACATATTTTCTATATACATTTATATATGAATATTAATCGTAATATTTGTTTTCGAAATCAGCTGAACTGAAACGAAAGAAATGATGGTTAATTTGGAAATGTTATAAATTTTATTCGATCAGTTATAAATGTGATATATTGTAAATAGTCAAACTTTTTATTTTATTATTCGAAATTGTCGGTATTTTTTTCTTGACGTGAACACATGAATGTTGGGTAAAAATATATTAGTTATTACAGAGCTACTAATACACTTTTATTAATGTCCTTATAAAAATACTTGTATAATAATAATAATTATTATTACTCCTATTTATTATTTTAGGGGTATTACATCTCGTCCCCTCTAAAAAAATAATCCGTCCTCGAATTAGGGACACGATAATGTTGTGGTTATACAATTATTCCTCTCTAAAAAGGAAAATTCGTGCTCGAATTAAAGGTAATAAGCTGATGAAATTATAAGAACTGAAAGAACACGCAAACTGAAAAGACAAATAAGCTGAAGATAATTTGTCTTCTAATTAAGACATAATGTTGCTGATAGGTATAAGCCTGACATGACCGAAATGATCATGTAACGTGACATGGCTGAAGAGAACATGAAGCGTGACATGACTGAAAGGACTAAACTGGATTTATTAAAGGAAAAGGAATGAGAGGTCCGGATGGACTCCTCCGTTTCGAGTAGCTTCCCGCTCGAAACGATTCCTTCAAGGGTCTAAACATAAGAAAATCTTAGTCCTGATGACCCTGTCCTGACGATGCTGAATAGTTTCCGGTTCCATACTTAAAATGGATTTTCTGAATCTGATGTTGAATAGTTTCCAGTTCCATACTTATGTAGGATACATGAAACGGCACGCATAAATATCCTGAAAGATAACATTTAGATATATCTGAGCAAGCTGCTGAAATATATAGGGACGAACTACGTGAACGATTGTGAACGTGCTACGTGAGCAATTGTGAACGTGGTTCACGATTAAATGAGGAATTCTGGCATGTAATATATCGTGCACGATAATACATGAAACATTTTGTGAACGTGATGCTTGGACATATCATGAACATATGCTGACTGAGGAAAGAATGTCAAACGATACGGCCTGAGACGTGAAACGTCTGCCTGGGTATGGAGAAGCTCTGCTAACTTGAGTCTGGTTCCCTAAGCTTTTTGTAACCGAATTCGGTAATAAACTATGAAACGTGTATCACGAAATGGCACACGAGCTTGAACATGAACAATGTTATGAACGCTAACGTGAGCTTAAATCATGGGATGACACAAAATAGGAACTGAAACAACATCATACTGCGAATGAGACATAAATGTGAAAGTGAAAATAAACATGAACGTAAAGTAACATACACGTGATCGTGAACATGAATTCTGTCTGATATGATGGTCGATGGAAATGCCTTGAAATCGTACGATTTACTACTGAATTTTCTGCAGGTTCGCTACTGTGTAATCCTTCCGGATGAAAGGAAACGCGTAGGTTGATTTCATGGTCGACAAGACTTAGATAGTATCATACTTTCTTTGAGCATGTGGTAGTTGTTATCAATTTCATGGAGTTTCATCTCATTTCTGTTCAGAAATTCCTAAGGTTGTAGTAAGTCACTAACATGACGGCGTTCTATCTTGAACCTGCGGTATGTCAGGAATCTAGATATGAACATAGCTGCATTAATGTGTGATACTGTTTCTATCAAAATTCTGTCTGAGATTATGGAACATTCTGGTGGAAATCTGGTTGAATAGCTATGGAAGAATTTCTAGCGAGAACTGTCAGCAATTTTTGCGGTAGCAGTCAGTTGAGTTCTAAAAAAAATAAAAAAAATTATAGTTCGTTCACAGGCGTCGGTCGGGACCATCAAGTGATGGCCTTCACCTTCGCAGGATTGTCTAAAATTTCTTTCTGTTGAAATAGGGTGGTTCAGAAATGCCACTTCGTTCAACTGGGATTCACATCTAGAAAGCTGCTTATACAAATTTCTCTTATCAGAGATTCTGTTCAACTGTGAAAAGATGATTCTCTTGTACTTCTCTTAGAATTTAGCAGATCAGAATGTTATCAATGAATATACTGATGATTTTGTTTGAGAGGCCAAAAAAACTTATTCATAATTTCCATACTATAGCTGGGGAATTAGGGAGCCAAGACGTATAAGTCAAAATTTTAGAGAGACTGTAACGTGTTCAACAGCAACCTGGAAAACATCATGTTCTTTTCTCACCACTGCTGGTGTCATGGTCGTGAATTGTTTTGTAAAATATTTAAGATATCGTAGCAGGTCATGTAAACCTTCTATACGTGGAATGAATATCGACTAAGAATGGTGATCTGGTAAAGTTTCTGGTGGTCAATATATGATCTCATGTTACCGGCCTTCTTTCTAATAGTCAGAAACGGTGCACTTTTTGGTGGTGCATTAGGGCGAATCAGGCCTCGTTTTGGTAACTCTTGTAGCATTTGCTGCAACTCTTTTAACTCAGCTGAAACCCTGCAATAAAGAGTTTTGAAAATAGGTTCTATTTTCTAGACAAGTTCGTTGTTAAATTATGTCTTGTGGTCAGGAAGGAATTTCTGGACAATCTTCTGGAATGACATCTAGAAACTTTAGAATATTCTGCTGATCATGAGCTTAAAGAAATTCAGAAGTAAGTTATAACTTGTAGCTAAAAGTATTTGTAGCTATGAATTGAGAAGTCACGCGCTTATAAAGCAGAATAATTTGTACTGATTTTTCTGGCAAAAAATATAATGAATACATTTGAGATCTAGTAAGACAGATCTCGTCGTTAACTGAACGGAAATCTTTCATAAGTATGGATTGTAGAATGGAGTCTTTTCTGACTGGGAGGTAGATAATGCCTGATTTAAGATGAAGCTGACATATGAATATGTGAAGTAAACGTGGCAGATTTTACTGAATTTATATCACCTGTAACTTCACAGAACGGACACTACATGTCTAATCTGGAAAATACTCCTGTGGTGGTGACTGAGTCTTTAATGGTTTGATTTATGCATGGCATGACAAAACGGGTATACTCCCTTGGAGGGTACCCTGAATTTCTGAAGGCCAGGTTTAGCAAACATACGGAGTTATGAGTTCTGACTCGTACTTTGAGAAGATATTCTTATGACGTGTACCATGACTGGTGTCATGATGTGTGTCTTCCGAAATAATACAGAGACCCATGTCTTGACTGATGTCTTGATATGTGTTCTAGTGGATGAATCTGGACAAGGCTGAAAATTTTGGTAATTGCTAGGATTGGCGGGCCGATTAGACTACTGACCTCTGTATTTTTGGTCACGTCCGTTTTGGAGTTCCGATGGTTACTGACTTATTAATTATAAGCACGGTGGTTGTCACTACTGTTTTGTAGTCGATTTATGACGGTCATTATCATGACCATGATTCATGTAACTATTCTGCTAAGTGGCCGGCTGAGTTCTGGTTCCCACTCTTCTGAATGAACGGTTAGCTGAGTGAAGTGTGACATCTAGCTGGGAAGGTAAAAGTATGGAATAGGATGGTAGTGTCTGATGGTTGAAATTTATTTCAAATTTATAGTTTTTGTCCTTGTTCTACAGAGTCTTCATAGTATGAACGACATCAGCATCTTGAGAGATCTCCAAAGTATCAGCAGCATCAGCATTTGTGAGGTCTTTAAGGTGTTTAGCAGCATCAGCATCTGGTAAAATCTTCAACTCACGAGCAGCATTAGCATATCGTAGAATATCGACAAATGGAAACGCCTGAGATGATTGGAAATCGATTAATAATACATATGGGTAAGGTACATGAAGTACACCTGGAATACTGTACATTTAGGAAAGTTTGTTGATATGATCGATATTGGTGTCAATCATCTGATATGATCAATGGGAAAATAAATTGACTTAAACGGTTAGCAAACTGAACGGAAAGGAGTAACATGATAGGCTGACAAGTTCTGCGTAGTCTTAATGCTGGTTGTATAGAGACTCGAAAGTATGATTAAACAGGGTTTCAATCAATGGTTAGCATAAAGACATGATTGATAAGATCAAACATGATTTATCATGAAACAGGATTTTACTGCAATCCTTCTGTATCTTAGCATGAAAACATCATCACCTTGGTGATAACAATCATAAGGCGACATGAACTTAGTCAGCATGAAAACAACATTCATGTGAAAGTATAAACTTGGCTGATACAAATAACATAGAAGAATAATCAACTGAGGTTTAACATCAACTGATGTGGATAGGTATGGTTTAATCCTCAGTATTCATAGTAGGAAGCATGTGACTAAGTATGGGAGATTCTGTTTCGATCCATACTTGTCAAAATTTTCTGAGAACTGTCATGTATAGAAATGTACAATCTGGGACTAAATGTGGTTGGTTGTAGTCCAATTCATATTTGTCAAGATTTTATGAAACGTCATGATATGACAAAGGTGAACAACTATGGATCGGTTCACAAAACAACATTCAACAGAAAAACATGAATTTGATTTGAACATTGTAAACGTATATGGGCTGGTTCACCAAGTAATATTCGACTGAAAGCATGAATCTGTCAAGAGTAAGGATGAACGCCATTGGGTCGGTTCACCAATACAAAAATCTGAACGGGCAAGGGTGAACGCCTATGGGTCGGTTCACCAAAACAAAATTCGCAGAAAAGCACATGCGACTAAATATGGCCAGTCTTGTACCAACCTTTTACTTAGTCAAAAATTAATAAAACCGACTGATAACTGAAGAAAAATGACTGATAAACGCATGAAAAACATGAAAGATAACAACGCCAAAATCTGGGAAGTTCCTGGTGACTACCTACTAGTCATAGGTCAAGTTTTAGAGCCTACAGGTCGAACCTGGCTCTGATACCATAATTGTAACACCCCAGTTGGATAAGTGGACCATTACGTTTATTTATGGCATGTCATCAAAGCATAAGGTAAATGTCCTAAAACATTAACTAACCATAACGGAAATACCAGAATCAAACATCGGTAATCCAACCTAAGCTCAAAACATGAAAAAAATAAAATACTGAAGGAAAGGACTAAACAATGTCCTAATAAGCAGAATAATGTAAGAAGTGCATAAAGTAAGAAGTCCGGATAGCTTCCATTCAATGCACATGCTCTCAGAATCCTAAGAGCGTCCTGGTGTATCTGCCGTTAGAACATGAAAGAACTACGGCTGAGCAAAACGCACAGTGAACGGATATAAAGCATGATAAGGAATTACTGAAATGAAATAGATGATAAAATACTGGAGCTGTAAGACTGATAAGTAAAGTTGTAGCGGAAATCTGTGTATAATCTGTAAAGCCTGATTTATAAATAATAAAGCTGAACTGTTATCTGTTAAATCTAAAAACATGCATTTACTGTATTTTAATTGCCAAAGCTTATATAGGTCATATGTTGTAACAACGGTGCATGAATAACTGGAGGGGTGACCTCGTCATACTGTGGAGGGGTGGCCTCTAAATAACTGTAGAGGGGTGACCTCTAAATACTGTGCTGGGTGGAGGGATCAACTCCAATGTGAAGGATGTACAGCACACACCACATTCACCCTGATAACTTATAAACTGATAAGCCTAGGATGCATCCATACGCCCCACATGACATGATAATAATAATGGCCAAAACGTGAAGGGGCGATGCAGGATATCACTCTCCTGCATGTGAGTCACGACACCGGTGCCTCTAGTGCCATGGTTACGGTACCTCCGTAACTAGTACATAAACTGGTCATGCTTGTATATAATGCTCAGGCAATTTATTTAGTTATTAACATGATTACTTATAAGCTTAAACACATACTGGGGAAAACATTTGGCTGTAGACGGGGAATCCTAATCATGCATAGGAAAGGAAGTCTTTACTGAAAGGACAGAAAATCCGTACCTCGTGTCCAGTAATAAAATAAGAATAAAAGCTGAAAGATCTACTCCGACTTCACGGTTACTACATAAATAAAGGA
The DNA here is from genome assembly GCA_025667525.1 of Glebionis coronaria. Classification (NCBI taxonomy): domain Eukaryota; kingdom Viridiplantae; phylum Streptophyta; class Magnoliopsida; order Asterales; family Asteraceae; genus Glebionis; species Glebionis coronaria. The sequence goes on from CM046877.1 coordinate 218,304,964, forward strand.
CGTGAAATGAGTTTTCTGATTACTTTTTACTGTTACTGATTCTTATTATTACTTTATTTTGATTTATTATGCTCTTGACTTATTATGTCTTTCCTGAATCTTACATGTTTCATGAGTTCTTGTATTTCATGTTTCATGTATTATTATACTTGATATTTCTATCATTAGTAACTTTATAAAAACATAGCAGGTTTCATAAATAGTAACTAGCTTGTTTAATATATATAAGTAATTTATTTTGTTAAAATAATAAGTCAAATTCAATAAGCTGATATTTTAATGAGCTAAATTTAATAAACCGAACTTAATAAGCCAATTTTAATTAAGCCAGTTTTATTAAGCCACAATTAACTAAGATCATTTTAAGTAAAAGACATACTTAAATTTATAACACACTGAACATCTTATAGCAATGGTATAATTCTTCGTTAATTAAGACTTGGAGATCTCATCTTTGCTAAGCCTAAATTTTACTCTTGCATGGTTTTATGGGTATTTTATTTATGTCACATAAATTTGTAAACAAGACTACTAATAAGAGACCAATCTTGTATTTTTGAAATTACAATTTCTTGAAGACGTAGGTCGCCTTCTTCGCCAAAATGACGCCATTTATAGTTTACAAAAACTCACTTGCTGTTTATACTACCTAAAAAAAGGTTATTAAACATACTCATATTAACAAACGTGTATGATTTTATCGACATGCGGATTCATTGATTAAATCGCATTATTGCTAATATGGTTCGAAACGTTACCTCTTTAAGATCAATCACAACATATATGAACAAGCACACGAGGGATAGAGTTTGCGAGATGCGATCAGAATTCCGCATTAGCACATACGCGATCATATGCACTCCTGCCATTCACAAGCTATCGTTACTGCGAACGAACACGAACTTGCTTCCCATACGTGACACGACCACCTTAACCTTAGCAGCCCCGAAACTTGAAACGCGGTTCTGGCGAGCGATTAAAAGGGACTGAGACCAACAACTGAATGTATACGAACAGAGTGATGATTCATCACTAATATGCGCAACACATTGAAGCCACCCGTTATATATAAACAGTACATCGAACATGAGCCGAACTCAAACCGTATCTAAACACGAACCGTCACCCCAAACCAGGCTCGAACAACGTAAGCGTGAACCATACCCGAACTCAGATTTTGTGAACGACTGGTTTTATTTTGCAGCGAAAGGTTTATATATGGATTAGTCCATTCATATTTTAATGAGTTATTATAACTGATGTATATATATATATATATATATATATATATATATATATATATATATATATATATATATATATATATATATATATATATATATATATATATATATATATATATATATATATATATATATATATATATATATATATATATATATATATATATATATATATATATATATATATATATATATATAAACGTGATTGTTATCACATTCCGAAAGAAATGAAACTTGAGCGGAAGAAAAGGTGACTAATTTTAATTACGAGTGTTATATATGGCATACATATTTTCTATATACATTTATATATGAATATTAATCGGAATATTGGTTTTCGTAATCAGCTGAACTGAAACGAAAGAAATGATGGGTAATTTGGAAATGTTATAAATGTTATTCGATCAGCTATAAATGTGATATATTGTAAATAGTCAAACTTCTGATTTTATTATTCGAAATTGTCGGTAGTTTTTTTCTTGACGTGAACACATGAATGTTGGGTAAAAATATACTAGTTATTACAGAGCTACTTATACATTTTTTTTAATGTCCTTATAAAAATACTTGTAGAATAATAATAATTATTATTACTCCTATTTATTATTTTAGGGGTATTGCATCTCTATTCTCTATTCATCCAGGATCCACCAAATTGTACCATGACATTAAACAACATTTCTGGTGGAGTGGCATGAAGCAGGATGTTTCTACTTTCGTATCCAAGTGTCTAACCTACCAACAGGTTAAGATTGAGCATCAGCGGTCTAGTGGTTTACTGCAACCGTTAGATATTCCCGCATGGAAGTGGGACAAAATCTCCATGGATTTGGTCACCGGACTTCCGCTTACTCAGAGCAAACATGATTTTATATGGGTCATAGTTAATCGTTTGACCAAGTCATCCCATTTTCTTCCAATTTGCAAGGACTTCTCAGTTAGCAAATTGGCAGATGTATTTCTTAAGGACATCGTACGACTACAGGGAACTCCGTCAGACATCATATCAGATCGTGATACTCGTTTCACGTCAAAATTCTGGAAAGGTATGCAAAAAGCTTGGGGCACTAAACTTAAGCTCAGCACTGCCTTTCATCCTCAGACCGATGGTCAGTCAGAGCGTACCATTCAGACCTTAGAAGACATGTTGCGGGCGTGTGCATTGGAATGGACAGGAAGTTGGGACGACTACATTTGTTTGGTTGAGTTTGCCTACAACAACAGTTAGCATGCAAGTATTAAGTGTGCACCTTTCGAGATGCTCTATGGCAGGAAGTGTCGTGCTCCAATCTATTAGGATCAAGTTGGAGAACTAATCCTTAAAGGACCAGAAAGGATAGATGTGACTAATGAGAAGATTGCCATCGCCAAGGCAAAGCTACAGGAAGCTCGTGCTCGACAGAAGAGCTATACTGATAAGCATCATAGAGATCTAGCGTTTAATATTGGTGATCATGTTTTCCTTAAGGTATCACCATCACGTGGTGTCAAGCATTTTGGATTCAAGGTTTTAGGACCTCTGGAATAGATATTTGTAATAGATAAGCTAGGAGGTATGTAGTTCCTCCTGGTCCTAGTAGTAGTAGGAGCAATACGTACTCCTGGTCTAGTATAAAGTCAACATTATTATTCTTAGTAGTTTGTTACGATATGCATGAGATATGTTAGGAAAGGATATGCATATCAGAAGTTACACGTTTTGGTTTAATGTAGTATTAGGTTTTCTTTGTAGTATAAAAGGAATCCATTAGCAGAAGCGTTAGACACACCTTTCATCATCAAGATTCATTTCATATTAATAGTAGAAATCCTTAGTAACGATCAAGTTATTTAGTTATTATGTTTCTTCTTGTTCATAGTATTTGTATTCCACACTTATACTGTGTATTACATTAAGAGTCTCTCTATGAATAGACTTGTGATTATAGAATCGTTCACCATCCTTAACATGCTGCAAGATCCACATCTTGTGGACCCAACAACTTGTATCAGAGCCTGGGAGAGTCTCTGCTCAAGAAGAACCAATTTTTTTTCTTACTAACATCTTTGTTTAATCATGTATGCTTCTAGTTCTACTGAAATAGGAGAACCAAGCACCACCACAACACTGCAAACACAGCAAATCGTTGCTACTGTTTCCAATACTAATGGAAAAATCCCACTCTTGCAGAAGGAAGAATATGATAGCTGGGCCATGAAAATGGAGTGCTGGATCACCAATACTGATCTAGAGTTATGGAAAATTGTCCAGAATGGCAACAGCAAGAAGAAGACTGGTAGAGACAAGAATGGTCAGATCATCATTCTAGACCCTAAATCTAATGAAGAAATCACTGTTGTTCAGAAGGAAATCAAAGCAAAAACTATTTTGCTTCAGTCCCTTCCTGATGATCATATGGGTGATTTTTATCACTTGGATGATGCTAGGGAGATTTGGATGGGATAAAGGCAAGATTTGGAGGGAATGAGGAATCCAAGAAGATGCGCAAATCATTGCTGAGATATGAATTCATTGAATTCAAGATTTCTGAAACAGAAGGTCTTCATCAAGGGTATGACAGGTTTCAAAATATTCTTAGCCAATTGAATCAACTCATGTCCAAACCTGAAAATGAAGACATCAATGCCAGGTTCCTTAGAGCCCTGCCTCATTCATGGAATCAGGTAGTCATCTCTCTAAACGCAAAAGGAGGCCTTGAATATCTTTCTTTTGATGACTTGTTTCACAAACTCAAAACCTTTGAGTCGCACGTGATAGGATACTCAAGTGATTCCTGTTAATGCAAGTGATGCCTAAAAACATTTTTAGTGTTAACTAATCTTTCTTAGTTTTGATCACAACAAACTATACAACACATTTAGTGTAAAACACAAAACGAATTATTTAACTAACACTGTCATCAAGGTAATAATCATATCACTAACTTTTCTTAATCATACTTAGTGATCATCAAAGTGATTATCCTTAAAACTCACTTTTGTAAATATGACAAATGATTTTTTAATAAACTTTCTTTTTAAGAAAATGTTTTATTAAAATGGAAAATGTAAATTTGAAAATGGCATATTCCATAGGCCATAAGAATATCCTTTAAAGGTTTAAAAAACCTCAGATATTCCTACCCCACTAAACGACAAAAAGAGGAGCGGACTCTACTGGGCGGTACCTTAAATAGCTAGGTGGTTCTTTAGCGATATGGAACCGCCGGGCTAGTTAAGGATTCGCACCCAGCTAGCCGTTGCACTTTGTCTTCTATAAATAGTGGATCAAATCTCATTTTCCAACAACCCTCTTGGACGTTTTTCTCAGCCCTCTTTCTCTTTTCTATAGCATAATCATTAGTAAATGATCACTTAATGTGTTAAGTATGTTTACATATGATTATTCTCTTGATCCCCTCCTTTACCTTGTCCAATGAGAAGATCACTCACTCACTAGTATCGTGATAAAGATGAATCCATGAATTAGTCATGTTCATCATGTTAGCCTTTTTGTTTTTGTTGATCCATTTGTATTTATGAAATACTTGGACTAGTTGTGTTCATCCAAGCTATTTGTGAATACTTAGATTTGTTGTGTACATCCATTGCATATGTGTTTGCTTGGATTTGTGTTGTGTAGATCCAAGCTACATGTATGTACTTGGATATGTCTAGTTGAGTTGTAATAGATTGTGTAGTAGTTCTCACTAAACTATAAAGTGATGTGTTTGTGTCTTGTGAGTTCTCACTAAACTTGAAAGTGATTAGTAGTTGTGTTGTGTGAAGTTCTCACTTAACTTCAAAGTGAAGAGTCGTGAAGATTGGTTCTAGCTTTTGATTAGAACTCGACATCTAGCCTTGTGTCGTAAAATGGTGAAGTAGGCAACGTCTTGAATATTGGTTCTACCTTGAGATTAGAACTCGACATTTAGCCTTGTTTCGTTAAATTATAAAGTAGGCAATGTTGTGTAGATTGGTCCTAGCTAAAGATTAGGTCTCGACATTTAGCTTAGTGTCGGAAAATAATGCAAGCAATGATGTAAGGCTTTCTCCGCCAAGAAGGGAGCTTGTCGATATAGTGGAAATCTTGAGTAGGTGTACTCGAGGAGTGGAGTAGAAACGAGGATAGAGCCTCGTTGTCGAACCACTATAAATCTTGGTGTTTTGTCATTTGGTTGTCTCTTTCCTTACTCTTTACTTATTTCATTATCATTATACTTACCTATCACCATTGCTAATGCATTTGAATTGAATCTAATCATTATGCAACTTAGCTTCAAGTAAAAGATAGTTTTGATACAAACCTAATTGAAAGTAATTTTAATTAGGTGACTAATCGAAGAGAAACTACTCAACCCCCGTTCTAGTTTCTACAATTGGTATCAGAGCGATGGTCACTCAAGATCTTTGAAGTATATTGTACTTTAAAACTTGGATCGATCCATTGTCTCCTCAAATTAGAAGGTCAAGTTGTACTAAAGTTTCTTTTTGGTCAAAACTATTATTTCTTGGAAAATAGGTCCTTTAATTGGTAATATTGCATCCCTCTTAGATTAGTAGCTTTAATGCATTTTAGATCTACTCTTGAAATGTATCAAATAGTTTGCATCTTGCTTTGTGTAGGTACTCATGAAGATCAATCATTTAATTGGTTATGGATTGAGTTACTTGCACTTATAGAAGACTCATCTTCATTGATCTTCAACATCTTTGAATGATGATATCATGATGATTGGGAATGATACTAGTCCTTGAAGACTTAGTACTCATCATAGTCATTATTGGGCTTTTCATTGATTCCTTTATGGATTGGAATGCTCTTTGTGGCCAAGGTACGCTTTCGTTCTTCCACACGCCCTTTGATCATTCTTTTGATCATTACTTGACTATGTGCTTGTTCTTGGCATCCTTGCCTTGACATTTGTTTGTGGTTTCTGATTCTTTTCTTTTATCCTCTCAGACCTTCATTGCTTGGTTACTTAACTCACTATGGTGATGTAGAGTGAGTTAGTAGTAGCTTAAAGTATCAAGCATGATATCCATGGTTTGCACCCATACGGTTAGTAGACCCTTTGTGGGAGAGAAAGTGAATTAATACCTTGCTCATATTTTGGCTTAGACTAAGACTATTATTGAAAGTGATCTTAGTCTATGCATCAATATTTGCTTTGCGTTTATTCATTACCAGAGCCGTTTAACACTTCGCCGGAAAGGCACGTCTTAAACCACTATATATGACACAAGCTCTTCGCCTCCACGATTTGAAGATTGTCATTAATCCCTTGAGCATTGATCTTAGTCTTGATTCACTTCCCTTGACTTCTCTCCACTTTCCTTTTTCGCTACGAGTAGTCGTTTGTCCGTTTCGGTTCTTTTCGATCTCGATTCAACTCGTAATCCTTCATTAAGGCATATTGCTTAGTGTTATGATGATCCGATGATATTCTAAAAGGTTTAAGATATTTTTTAAGTATTTTAGAAAACTTGGTATTCAAAATTTTGGCGTATTTCATTGATAAAAACCAGCCTCAGTAGGCGGTTCTTTATCTCTGGCGGTTCAAACTCGCGGTTCCTTATCGATATGGAACCGCGGTCAGTAAAGCTTGTCATAGCGCCAGTTTTATTAATTTAATCTTTTTCAAAATAAACCCTCTCTCTCCCAAAAACACACAGCCGACGGGTTTCACCTTTTCCACCATTGTTGAAGCTTCAAGAACCTTCAATCACTCAAATTAATTGATTCCAAGTTGTGGGTTTCACTCATCCTTCATCAAACATCAATTAATTGTAAGTATTTTCTTTCAGTTTCATCTATTTTGTTCTAGGGTTCATCCTTTCATAATTGGGGATTTTAAAACTGAAATTGAATTAGAACCTTAATAGGAATATGGTTTGACATGGTTATCTTACTATGATTCCTTAGGTTCATATTCATTAAGATTTCACTAAAACCCACTTGTAGAACAAATCCGAATTTTGGCTAAGTGATTTTGGTTAAAAGATGGAATTGAGATGAACCCATGAACAAATAGGTAATTGCATTGTTAATGCTTACCTAAAAACCTTGTTTTGAAAAACCAATGTTCTAGTCCATTGTTGATCCAACATAGTTCATATGTTTTTGGTTAATAATGGAATAGATACATTGTGAACATGAGAATGATATGGATTCAATCCTTTGTTTGTCAAGAAATTGATATAACATATTCTCATATTTTGATTTTTGAGTTTATTTTTCATATGAGTGATTGGAAAAATATTTTCTTGTGTTTATTTAGGTACTAATCATGCCTTCACAATACCAAAAGGATCATCAACTTACTAAACAATACATGCCAAAAATTTCCCAAACCTATGCTTCCAATCAACTTCGAAACTCCTTTTCATATCTTTCAACTCGAAATTTCCATGAGGGTAGAGTTGTTGATGAGGGAATAACGGGTTATGACTATATCAAATCTATGTTTGAGCTTTCGGGGTTTGATTGCTTGCTCAACATAGAAGAAGATATCTACCCCTTGTTTCTTCTAAAATTCTTTAGCACTTACTCTATGTTTGAATACAGTGGCGAAATCTTCATTCGATTCTTGTTGAACGATCAAATCATTCAATACTCTCTCGAAGATTTCGGTGAAATTCTTGGTGTGCCATATGAAGGCACTTGTCGTCTCACGGATAAATGGAGACTTGATGCTCTCTTGGAATCCTACGACAAACCTCCAAATGACCACGTCGAAATTGATCCAGAATTTATCCTTGATATCATTTCAAAAGAGCGTGATGGAAACGTTGTGAGAAGCCTTCATTCTAATGTGCGAAATGTGAATCGCTATGAAGTGCTCTCAGGCGATCTTAAGGATTTTATGGTCCAATGGGCAAACATCCTTAGGGAGAATGTATTTTGTCTTGGTGGAAACCGAGATCATATCCCGGCTTGTATGGTGCATATGTTGTGTTGCATCTTTACATCAACCAAGTACAATTTGGCATTCTATATCGCTCGACGAATAAATTATGCCCTTTCAAAGCCCAAAACAAACCTTCCCTATGCTATGCTTCTTACTCGCCTTTTCAAAAGGGTTGCTCATGACTTTCCCCACCTCGACCTTTCTCGCTTTCACCCGGTTCATCGGGTTATGTTTCCTATTCAACAGGTATATGAAAGAAAGCCTAGAAGTGATCGAGGTTCGCGAAAATCCGATCATCAAGAGACGGATGATGAGGACACCTATATGCCAACAAGTGATGGTGATGACATAGGTTCTAGTTCTCATTTCAACTCTTCGAGTAATTCCCACCCATCCTCAAACTCATTCATGGATGGACTTGAAGACTTAGCTCCCCCACCTTATTATTCCTATAGTGAAGTACCAGAAGATCTCAATATGGAGCATCTCTACCGTGAAAATCTTAGGACACGAGGTGAATTGCATGAACATCGGGTTGAGTCAAGGAAGGGATTCAAGTACTTGGGGAATATGATCAAGGGATTGGGCAAGAAAAGAAGGTGAATACTTTGAAGTGTTTCAAAGTATACATGCTGGTAAACATGTAATGTTGAACATTTTTTTATTTTGGTTGTGTATTAACTAAATTCTACTTGTTTGGATTACTTGTTATTGTTATCGTAATGATTCTCTATGCCATCGGATTTACGATTTGCATAGCTTTGTGCATCCTATGTGTTAGTTAGCTTCCTAGATTTTGGTCAGTAGTTAACTTTGGCTTGATAATCCTTTGGTAAAAAATCTGGGCTAACCAAAGTTTGATGAAGTGTCATTTTTGAACACCTCTGGTCGCGGTTCCATATCAACCCGCGGTACCTTATTGATAAGGAACCGCCGTCCCTAGATTAGGAACCGCCGGCTACTGTGTCCGACAGAATCTTTGCTTTACACTATTTTCCTTAATCTGTGTAAACCTTGCTTGATTCTTTGCAAAAACCTGCATATTTCCTAAACTAGGTTACCTAAATTCATTATTCACATAAAATATTTTTAACCTATTACTAGTTTGGATCACCCCCTCACCCTTTTAAACCCACCTTGTTAGCCATGATCTTCACATCAAACCATTCTTCCTTAACCCTTAAACCTCTCTTTGAAACCATGGTTTCTACAAGAAGCTCAAACTCATACAAAACCTCCACCTCAAGTAAAAATCTTAAGATTAAGATTAAATTGCCTAAACCTAACTCTTCACCCTTTCACACACCTAAGAATGAGATTGTCCCAATTCTCATCTCTTCATCATCCTTACCACCTCTTGCTCCATGCAAGACTACCTCAACCCATGGTACCAACCATTCTCATGGTTCTACCTCCTCTTCATTCCAATCTAGGATGAATGATCTATCCTCACCCTTCACTCCGAGTAATCTCTTGGATGTGACTACCCAACCACAACCCATCCAAAGCATTCCCATTATGAATGACTTTGTTGATACCTTGGTGACTTCACCATTTACCCCTCCAAACTCACCCATTTCACCCTTGGAGAGCATACCTCCACACTCACCCACGTCACCCTTGGAGAACATACCTCCTCGACCTCCACCTCCCTCAAACACTCCCATTTTGGGTGTTCAACTTCCCTTCTCTATGGGTGTCCTTACTTCCTTGGGTTCCTAGAATCTCATGGTTCTCATTGTCCATGTTGCCTCTACAATAACTACATCATTCAAAACCTTAGGATGGAGATGTTTGGACTTCATATGAGGTTGCAAGATTTCTTGCTCACCTTGTTTAACATGCCTCCTCCTAGGAGATGAATGGTGATTTTCTTTAAAAAATATTTTTCAAGAAAAATCAAGCCAAGGAAGATTACTAATCAAGACCTAGTTTTAACTTATCTTTATTTTAGTTAATTGTTTTTCTTTATTTCCTTAATGTATCTCTTTCCCTCCATAAGTGTTTTATGAGGATGAATTATGGACTTAGCATTATGTGTTTCTATCTTTATGTGCACATTAATCAACTTTAATTCTAAATTAAAATTGAACCTAAATCTATCACAACCTCTAAAACTTGACTAAAATTGGTTCAAAATGTTATCCAAATATTTTGTCACCCTTTGTCAAGACATTCTTTGTGAATGTGTTGCTTTTATGCAACCCTATCATAATTTAGTGCTAATAGAGGTAAAATTCCAAGATTTGCAATATTTTGAAAAAGTCTTAGTTTTTCTCAAACCCTGGAAAATCAAGGTTTCAAGTCCACTGCACACGGCTCACTAAAGTCGCGTGGTTCCTTAAGTGATAAGGAACCGCCGATCCCTATAAGGTACCGCGGACAGAAAGCCAATTTTGGGCTCTTTTTTGGTCTTTATTCATCACCCTATTCCTTGTCAAAATTCCATGTTTACTCAATTTGGTTAAACATTCCTTGACACTTGACATTTGATTTTCAAACCTTTGCCTTGTCTACTTTCTTTTTATACCCCTACCTTGAGATTTCATTCTTACGCCTCAACAATGCCTAACTCTTCCTTTCATAACCTTGACATTTCATTGTCACAAACCTCCTCACCCAAAGCTTCCTCATCCAAGCTTTCCAAGAAACCGAAAATCTTGGTTCGACCTATTTGGATCAATAAAAATAAACCCTCTTCATCCAAACCACCCAAGAACCCCACCTTCTCTCCAATAAAGTATTGGAATGAGACCTACTCCATTAACCCCATCACTGGAGAAAAGGAAAATCTCCCCCCACCACCAAAACCTTTTGACACCCCTCAACTCATTGACCTTTCAACCTTCCCAAACCTCACAAGGCATTGTGAAAACATTTCCTACCCACTTTCCTCACCACCAACAAACCCTAGGTGTGATGGCCTTCCCCCATCAACCGAATTTGTGTTGCATCATGGATCCTCGTGTGCTTGTTGTCGATTTCAACAAATTGAACTTGCTCATGTGTATGAGAAGTTAAATTTTCTTGAATTCCTCCTCACTCGACCTCCTCTCAAAGGTTTCGTTCCCGTGGACAAAACATCGAATGATGCCTCGTCGTCTTATTTTTCCAACTAAAGGACTAAGCACTCTTGGAGTTAATAATACTTTAGTAATTTTGGAGTCAATGACTTTCTAAGAAATCTTGGAAAATTATCACTATTAGAATAGCTTATGCTTTGTGGTTTATTTTCCATATCTTTTGCTTTAGATACTCATATTGTGTGTATGACTATCTACTTTGTTTGTCTCTTTCATATTTATGTAATATGAAACCTTTGTGTTGTGTTTGTTTTCTTTATTTGATCATTCTCTCTTCCTTTTGAGTTGATCGTGGTTAATCTTTACAATTGATTATGGGTGATTCCATCAATTCTAAATTTTAACCCCTTGACAAATTTATCATCTTCATTGGTTGGATGTTTCTTTTCTACCTTCATTCCACCAACTGAACTTTGATTTTATCATTTATCTCTTTGGACATACTTAGCAAATAATTGCTTCTAATTTGAGATTTCTTCTCCTTCTCCCTCTCAAGTTACTTAGTAGGTAGTGATCATATATACATTGGTGTTTCTTTTCTTTCTACTAACCTTTGTGTAGCATGTCACCGTAGCTCATACACTTGGTGCCCCAAGCAAGGGGGAGCAACCACCAAGGGGGAGCTACTAGCAAAGTCCGGTTCTCTTCAAAGACTTATGCTTACCTTTTTGCTACGACAAAGGGGGAGAAATGATAGTGATAAAATCGTTAATAATTCGATATTTTGTGTTTCTACGTAAATGAGTTTATAGTTTGTCGTAATCAAAAAGGGGGAGATTTTTAATGCAAGTGATGCCTAAAACATTATTAGTGTTAACTAATCTTTCTTAGTTTTGATCACAACAAACTATACAACACATTTAGTGTAAAACACAAAACGAATTATTTAACTAACACTATCATCAAGGTAATAATCATATCACTAACTTTTCTTAATCATACTTAGTTATCATCAAAGTGATTATCCTTAAAACTCACTTTTGTTAATATGACAAAAGATTTTTTAATAAACTTTCTTTTTAAGAAAATGTTTTATTAAAATGGAAAATGTAAATTTGAAAATGGCATATTCCATATGCCATAAGAATATCCTTTGAAGGTTTAAAAAACCTCAGATATTCGTACCCAACTAAAACACAAAAAGAGGAGCTGACTCTAATGGGTGGTACCTTAAATAGCTAGGTGGTTCTTTAGCGATATGGAACCGCCGGGCTAGTTAAGGATCCACGCCCAGCTAGCCGTTGCACTTTTTCCTCTATAAATAGTGGATCAAATCTCATTTTCCAACAACCCTCTTGGATGTTTTTCTTAGTCCCCTTTCTCTTCTCTATAGCATAATCATTAGTAAATGATCACTTAATGTATTAAGTATGTTTACATATGATTATCCTCTTGATCCCCTCCTTTACCTTGTCCAATGAGAAGATCACTCACTCACTAGTGTTGTGATAAAGATGAATCCATGAATTAGTCATGTTCATCATGTTAGCCTTTTTGTTTTTGTTGATCCATTTGTATTTATGAAATACTTGGACTAGTTGTGTTCATCCAAGCTATTTGTGAATACTTGGATTTGTTGTGTACATCCATTGCATATGTGTTTGCTTGGATTTGTGTTGTGTAGATCCAAGCTACATGTGTGTACTTGGATATGTCTAGTTGAGTTGTAATAGATTGTGTAGTAGTTCTCACTAAACTATAAAGTGATGTGGTTGTGTCTTGTGAGTTCTCACTAAACTTGAAAGTGATTAGTAGTTGTGTTGTGTGAAGTTCTCACTTAGCTTCAAAGTGAAGAGTCGTGAAGATTGGTTCTAGCTTTGGATTAGAACTCGACATCTAGCCTTGTGTCGTAAAATGGTGAAGTAGGCAACGTCGTGAAGATTGGTTCTACCTTAAGATTAGAACTCGACATCTAGCCTTGTGTCGTTAAATTATGAAGTAGGCAACGTTGTGTAGATTGGTCCTAGCTAAAGATTAGGTCTCGACATTTAGCTTAGTGTCGGAAAATAATGTAAGCAACGATGTAAGGCTTTCTCCTCCAAGAAGGGAGCTTGTGGATATAGTGGAAATCTCGAGTAGGTGTACTCGAGGAGTGGAGTAGAAACGAGGATAGAGCCTCGTCGTCGAACCACTATAAATCTTGGTGTCTTGTCATTAGGTTGTCTCTTTCCTTACTCTTTACTTATTTCATTATCATTATACTTACCTATTACCATTGCTAATGCATTTGAATTGAATCTAATCATTATGCAACTTAGCTTCAAGTAAAAGATAGTTTTGATACAAACCTAATTGGAAGTAATTTTAATTAGGTGACTAATCGAAGAGAAACTATTCAACCCCCCCCCCCCCCCCCCCCTTCTAGTTTCTACAATTCCTTTTCTACTCCTGCTAACTCTGCTTTTGTGAGTTCCATGGGATCTAGTACATTGTCTTATGCCAGTAGCCCAAGCTATACTGTGTCATCTCAACATACTTCTTCTCCTGAATCAAAAGCCAAGACTAGTAGCATGGTAGAAGCTGTTCTTCACTCTTTTGTTGCTGATGTTGATCCATAACGGCAGCTTGCTTTTGATGATTTCAGACAGGTTGATAAACTTGACTTGGATGAAATGAATCTAAAATGGTAGATAGCTATGCTCACTCTTCGGGTTCATAAGTTTGAAAAGAAATCCGGTCGAAAATTCAGCTACAACCCAAGAGAGCCAGCCAGATTTGATAGAAGCAAGGTCAGATGCTATAACTGTAAGCAGCAAGGACATTTTGCTAGGGAATGCCCTAACAAAAATGACCAGGAGAAGAACAGGTATTCAGCCTTCAAGGTTCAAGAGCTCAAGGATAAAAAGAAAGCTTTGGTGTCCGTTGACTCCATGGTTAACTGGAATGATCATCAGACTACTCCCTTGGAATCAGCTGAAGCTTTTACTGATGTATTTGCTATGAATGTTGGGCACTTATCTGATGCAGAGGAAGCAGAAGAATTTGCTCTTATGGGAATTTCGCCTCAGGTACAAAATTTCCCTCTTGGTTGTCATGATAAATATTCATAGCTCTTAACTCAATGCAATGAACTAAACGAACAAAATGATAAATATTTTTAAGAGGTTCAATCATATAAGAGTTCTCTAAAAACTTTGGAACAACAAAAGAGGTGGCTTCAAAATACTCAACGTGAGTATGAGGATAAGATTAGAGTTCTAAGCATTGATTTAGAAAACACCACTAACATGCTTACATATACTGAAAATCTTAACAATGAAAGTATTAAGGCTAAGCAAGAAATGCAAGAAAAATTGGATGCCACACTTTTACGATTTAAAAAATGGGAAAAAGCACCCCAAGAATCTTTCAAAGTTAATAGATAGTAGCATGTCTGGTAGGACTAAGAGTGGGTTAGGTTTTGATAAATATATTGATTCAGAAGATGTTTTAGATTTATCTTTTTCAAGTCCTGACAAGGAGGAGGAGGGAAAACCTAGTTACAATAGGTTTAAACCAACTGCAGCAATGCATGTTGTTCCTCCACCTCTTACAGGAACATTTATGCCCATACCCAGGCATACTGACTTGGATGGATCACAGATGCATGAGTCTACAAAAAGCTCTACTAATACTAATGACTTGTCTCTTGTACTTTCAGTGACAAGGCCAACGACTATGCATCATGTGGTTCAAGTAAAGAGTCAAGACCTTCAAGACCCAAGACAAATGACCCTGCTACTACTAGTGCTAGGATGAGTGATGAGAGAGTTGCTTATGCTTCTACTTCTATTGTTTCTAGTTCCAGTTTGTTGAGTTCTAGGAATGTTGATTCTCCTAAGAATAACAGTGTGAAACAATGTCATTTCAATAAAAGGTCTTTTAAAACATGCTTTGTTTGTGGTAGTAAATTTCATTTGATTAAGGATTGTGACTTTTATGATCAAAAGCCATCTGGTTATCAGTCATATGCTACTCCTGGTCCACCAGGAGTTGCTCCTATTGGTGTGGGTTTTACTTCTAGAAGATTAAATCCATGTGCCCAATCTTATCCTTCTACTAGAAGGACCTCTCCTTTAGCTTATACTCTTTGGAGAAGCGATGCTTATGCCTATAATAGACCAACCAGCAACTATTTTCATAACTTTAATCAGAATTATGCTATTAATTCAGACCAAATACATTTTGGGTTGGGACATTTGGGTTCTGCTGTTAAGCCCTCAGCAGGTTTTTCTTGGTCACAAAATAACACCCATATGATGAACAGGAAACATAAGAACAATAGTGGATCTCATCAATCTTCTTGGTTATCTACTAAAGATCCACAAGTCAGACTCAAGCCTGAAAAGGTCTGGGTCCCCTTAAGACACTAACTTTTGCATATGACTTTTCTGTTTTTGTAGATTACTCCATACCAAGATCCATGTCTTGGAATAGTAGATAGTGGATGCTCTAGGAGCATGACAGGAAATAAAGGACTTTTGACTAACTTTGTACCATTTCAATGCGAAAAGGTATACTTTGGAGGTGGTGAAGGAAGGATCTCTGGCAAGGGAACCATTCAGACTCATAACCTTAATTTTGAGCAGGTTTACTATGTGGAAGCACTTCAACACTTCAACTTAATCTCTGTCTCTCAGATTTGTGACAAGAAGCAGTTTGTCCTCTTTACGGATAATGAAGCACTGGTGTTGTCCAAAGACTTTAAGCTACCGGATGACTCCCAAGTTCTACTCAAAATCCTTAGAAGACATAACCTCTATAGCCTCAAGCTGAATGAAGTTAATCCTACTGGTCAACTAGCTTGTTTGGTTGCCAAAGCATCAGAAGATGAAGCCACCAAATGGCATAGAAGGATGGGACATGTAAACTTCAAGACCATTTACAAACTGGCGAATATGAATTTGGTCTCGGGTTTACCTCCCAAAACTTTCAGGAATGACATCAATTGCCTTGCGTGTAGCAAAGGCAAACAACATAAAGCATCCTTCAAGGCCATTACTGCTCTCAGCCTCATAACTGAACCATTGCAGCTACTACATATGGATTTGTTTGGTCCTACCTCCATTAGGAGCATTGACCATAAACACTACTGTCTTGTGGTAACTCATGGATATAGAAGGTTCACGTGGGTTTTCTTTCTGGCTGCCAAAAGTGAGACCTACTCCATTCTCAAAGACTTCATTACACTCATTGAGAATCAGCTATCCGAGAAGGTGAAAGGTATCCGATGTGACAATGGAACCGAATTCAAAAATGCAGATCTCATAGCACTTTTCAATTCCAAAGGTATCAAAAGAGATTATAGTGCTGCCAGGATTCCTCAACACAATGGTGTTGTAGAAAGGAAGAACAGGACTCTTATAGAAGCTGCAAGAACTATGCCTGCAGATTCCAAGCTTCTAACTATGTTTTTTACAAAAGCTGTCAACACTGCAAGTTATGTGTTGAATAGGGTTTCCATTACCAATCCTCATAAGAAGAATCCCTATGAGATACTCACAGCAAAAGTCCCAAGCATTGCTCATTTGAAGCCATTTGGCTGTCTTGTCAGCATTCTGAATACTAGTGACTATTTGGGGAAATTTGATGGCAAGGCAGATGAAGGCTATATTGTGGGATATTCAGCTCACTCAAGAGCTTATCGGGTTTATAATATCCATGCCAAGCGTGTCATCGAAACTATAAATCTCAGGTACTTTGAGGAGAAGACAAACATCCAAGGCAAAGGTCCTGAATGGTATTTTGATCTTGATTATCTTAGTGACTCACTGGGATATTTTCATTTCAAAACTAACCAAGATGCAGGTCCCCAAGTGTTTTCATCTTCTAGTGCAGGTGCTGCTTCTAGCACTTCGGACTCAGATGAGGATGATGACATTTTTGTCATACCATCCTATTCCACCACAGTCGCTCCCAACACCAATGCTACTCCTATTGATGCTTCTTCAGCAAACATTGTGGACTCACAAAGAGCTCTTGACACAATGCTCAAGAAACAACAAGATGCTACTACAACAGCTACTCAAGGAGGCTTTGTGTTTCCTTTGAGTACCCCTGTTGTACCAGTTACTCATAGTGATCCTAGTGTTACTCCTAGTGCAAGTTTAACACCTATTAATAGTCCGGTTAGTGATCCTACTTCCACAACTAGGTTCTCTGGTCCTTCTGACTTGGGAAACTATCAAATGAATACTTCTACTAAGCTGGATGATATTCATAAGCAACCAATAGATGGCATTTTCGACTCTGCTTCATATGATGATGACATTGTTGGGGATCTTAATAACTTGGCACCAGAAGTGGATGTAGCTCCCACTCCTGTTCAACAGATCAATAAAGACCATCCTACTACTCAAATCATAGGAGATCCTGGTTCTACTGTCAAGACTCGCCGCATGCACAAGAAAGCAACGTCTGGTCATCATGCTCTTCTAAGCTACATTGAAGACCAAAAGTGTAATAATCACATAGATTTTCTTCACTGTTTGTTTGCTTGTTTTCTTTCACAGATGGAACCTAGGTCAGTCTCACATGCTCTTGAGGATCAAAGTTAGGTTGAGGTTATGCAAGAGGAGATGCAACAGTTCTTGTTTCAAAATGTTTGGATCCTGGTTGACTTACCGGATGGAAAGACAGCAATTGGTACCAAATGGATTCTCAAAAACAAGAAAGATGCAAGGGGTATTGTGGTGAGAAATAAGGCTAGACTGGTTACACAAGGTCACACACAACTCAAAGGAAATGACTATACTGAAGTCTTTGCTCCTGTTGCTAGAATTTAGGCCATTCGTCTGTTTTTGGCTTTTGCTTCTTATGTTGGCTTTACGGTTTTTCAGATGGATGTCAAGAGTGTTTTTCTTTATGGCAAGATTGATGAGGAAGTTTATGTCACTCAACCTAAGGGCTTTATGGATCCACTTCATCCCAAGAAACTCTACAAGATGGTCAAAGCTCTTTATAGACTTCATCAGGCTCCTAGAGCTTGGTATGAGCGTCTGTCCATTTCTTGTTGAATCACGACTATAGAAGAGGCACTATTGACAAAACACTGTTCCTTAAAAGGAATGCCAAAGACATCATCCTGGTTCAAGTATATGTGGATGATATTATCTTCGGTTCTACTAGGAAGGAATGGTGTGATGAGTTTGAACAGCTAATGAAAGGCGAATTTCAGATGAGTGCCATGGGAGAACTTACATTTTTCCTTGGTCTTCATGTCAAGCAGCAGTCGGATGGTATCTTCATTAGTCAAGACAAGTATGTTCATGACATCATTCAAAAGTTTGATGTGGAACCTCTTAGACCAGCAGCAACACCTTATGAAGTCACTAAAGTCAAACTCAAGAATGAGCCAGATCCTCTCGTAAATGTTCACATGTACAGGTTAATGATTGGCTCACTCATGTATTTGACTGCATCAGGTGGCTCCAACCGTATCTAACTTGAATTCAGTCAAGAAAATCTTCAAGTATATCAAGGCACAACCTAAACTAGGCTTGTGGTATCCAAGGGAATCACCTTTTGTTCTTGAAGCCTATAGTGATAGTGACTATGCAGGTGCTAATAATGATAGGAAGTCTACTACTGGTGGTTGTCAGTTTTTGGGTCGAAGACTTATCTCATGGCAATGTAAGAAACAGACAATAGTAGCTACCTCCTCAACAGAAGTTGAATATGTAGCTGCTGCTAGTTGTTGTGGACAAGTCTTGTGGATACAAAATCAAATGTTGGATTATGGGTTCAACTTCATGAACACCAAAATTTTCATTGATAATCAAAGTACTATCTGCATTGTGAAGAATCTTGTGTTTCATCAACAAACCAAGCATATCGAGATTCGGCACCATTTTATACGGGATGCCAATGAGAAGAAGCTAATACAGGTTCTTAAAGTACATACGGATGATAATGTTGCTGATTTTGTTGACTAAAGCGTTTGATGGTCCAAGATTAAACCACTTGGTGGTTCACATTGGTATGGTCAATCCTTGAGGTCTAGGATTGAGGGGAGGCTAAGCCTAAGGGGAGGCTTAAAGTACATATTTACTTATACAGTCTTACATATGGTAACTTCTAACAACATTTTTCATAGGTATCTGTGGTGTGTGCAACTTCTAGTGGAAGATTTAGTGGCAGTCTTCTGCTCCTAGTGGGTTCAAACCCTTATATTTTACTTGAGGTTGGCTTCTAGTATCAATTTTGGGTTACTATTCATTAAGTTGACTTTCGTTGACCACTCGCTGCTCCTAGTGTTGACCTTTACGCGTTTTGACTTTCAATCAACGCCAGTTACTTCTGGTGAACATAATTGTTTATCTTTGGTAACTCGAATTTCTAATAATGGTTTAAAAGGCAAGTGGTTACTCAAGCATTAATAACTTAATTTGGAAAGGGCAACCCCCATAATTAGCGGTCAATGAACAGTTTTTGTGACCATTATTAATGGTCAAATGACTCATTTGACTCAATTATCAAAACATAAACACACACACATACGCTCCTACCCTTCACCCTCTTCAATCAACCATCTTCCACTGTTTCAATCATTATCAATGGCATCACTCCAGTACAAGCCTGATCATAACAAGGTGACCTATCTTGGAGAAGGTCCTAAAAGAGACGAGTTCCTTGACATCCTGGAATACATTGAAGCTTCAAATCTAAAGTATGCTCTTACTGTTTGCCCCACTGTATATGATACTGTCATTCGTTAGTTTTGGGAAACTGTCAACACCAATGTTGTTTTGGGTCACCCATTAGAGCTCCATGCTACTATAGATGGTCGCTCCTATGTGGTGACTGAGGCATCCATTAGGTATGCCCTTCATCTCCAAGATGAAGATGGAATTATTTCTCTTCCCAGTGCGGAGGTGTTGGATGGTATAGCTTCCATAGATTATAATCATGAGGGGATGTTTAACTTCCAGAAAAATAGATTTGCCCCTCAATGGAAGCTGCTGGTTCACTTTTTGATTCACTGTTTGAGTCCAAAATCTGGGAGTTGGGATGCGTTTCCCATCCCCCTTGCTACTGGTTTGATATGTATTGCTCAGGGTCGTACTTTTAACTTCTCTCGTTACTTGTTTGATGGCATGCTTAGTAATCTTAGTGACACTAGTTCTAGAAAGAAGTTTTTGCTGTACCCTAGGTTTTTGCAACAGGTTCTTATGTGCTTACCGAGGAATAGGAAGGAATATGTGCCTCCTAAGCTTACTCAAAAAGTTTATACGAATATGGCACTTGGTTATCATGGTCCTTTGAGGCCCCTCACTAATGTTATGTTGGGTCTTGCCCAAGGGGGTCCCAATATGGTTCCTCCGGCTGGCAAGCCGAGGAGGAACCTCAATTGGTGGATGATCCTATGGAGGAGGATAACCCTGCTACTGGTGTGCCTCATGTGGAGGTTGAGGAGCCAGTTCAAGAGGTGGTGGTAGAAATGCCATATTCCTCAAAGGCTGCCCCTTCTTCTCGTCCACATGAGTCCTCATTTGCTGATTCTCCCCCTCCTAGCCCAGATCCACATTCTGCTGAGAAGCCTTCTAGTTCTCATGCCCATATGGATGACCCATCATTTGCTTCTGGTCCCAATGACACATCCCCTAAACCGAGTCCTCTTGAGGAACCTGTTACTTTGACTTCTTTGCTTGCTCTTATGCACAGGTACTATGCCAAGGTTGTTTCATTAGAAGATGAGCTCAACCAACACCGCAAGCTCACAAGGGATTTCGTGTTCCCATTGGCGAACATGGTCAAATCCTTGGAGACGCGGCTCAAGCGCCACAGGAAGAAAGTGGTGCTAACTGATTATGATGAAGATGAAGAGGAGGATGGGTTGACTATTTTGGCAAGGGCTACTTTTGCTGCTAAGCCAAGTGATGACATGCCTGCTCCTCCTAGTCCTTCAAGCATTCCTACTGTTGCTGCTGGCTCCATGCCAATGGATGATGATTCTGCTGGTCCTTCATCTCCTACTCCTGGTCCATCTCATGATCCAAAGGGGAAAGCCCCTATGATTGATGCACCCTCTCCTCCTAAAAAGAGAACTCACAGACAATTAGAGGAAGAAAGATCGGAAGAAGAGGCTGCTCAGAAATTGCAAGAAGAGTTTGACCATCAACATGTGGTTGCCTCAACGGCTGTGGATGAGGATGAAGCCCTGCAACAATAGAGACGTGAACAGCTAAGGCATAATGCCATGCATTGGGATATTCATGACTGGATGAATGTGGTTACAATCCTTACTTCTGACTACTCTCAATTCTCTGATTTGTTGGGTGCGGATGTGAATCAAGGTAACTGTGTTCAACGAGCAATGGCATTGATGCAAAAACAAAAGGAAGTTCTTGCTGCTCAGCTTCACGAACAACTTCGCAACAGACCTCTGTCTCGTGCTGAGGAAAGACGGTTGATGCAGCAGTATGTGAAGAATCAATCGGCTGCTTATTATCAGACTGGGTGGACATGGAAGAAGGTGAGGAGGCTATCTTTTGATGAACTTAAGGAACTTTACACCAAGATGATCAGGCGGAGGGATACACTTGTGCTTGAACATGCTATCTATCGCCAACCTTCTCGTGTTGTCCACACTTATATGCTTGCTGTTGCTCCCACTTACTCGCCGGTTGTTCAAGAAGGTACTTCTGGGGTTTCATCTACTAGTGCACCTACTACTACTGTTCCCACCACCACCTCTTCAAAGATTGATCCCACTCATTCTACTGTTGATACTACCTCCACTGCTGAAGTTACTACCACTCCTGTTGTTACTACCACACCTGTTACTCCTGTTGTGAATCCTACACCCACACCAGTTACTGAACCACTTCCTACTCCATCTACAGCTGCAGCCACTTCTAAGACTTTGATTGTTGATGCCAATGTCTTTGCTGCTGCTCCTACCAATGTCAAGGTCAAGGAGGAATCCTCTTCTGGTGTCCCCACCCCTCGCCGTTCTATTTGGAAGAAGAAGGCTCGTCGTGGTAAGACTGTACCATTTGAAAAGAGGGATCCTGCTAATCTACTAGATGTCGCTTCTGATAGCGAGAATGAGTTACCCCTTGGCAAAGGCTGGATTGTAGCTTGGGAGGTCAAGCCATCCCTCATTTCTCTTGGTACCTTTACTCATATGATCACGACTAGTGATGGCTACACTCGGTATGTCTTTGGATTGCAAAGCATTTTCTCGTGGGTGGAGCGTCGTGATCTTATGTTGTTGTATGGGTTGGTTGATGCTGAGATTCCTAAGTCTCCTAGTGAGCTTCCTAACTGGCCTGGGTTGACAATTTGAGGAGACTTGAAGTTAATGTTGGATTGCCCCCTGATTCTTCTAGAGCTTGTGTATGGAATGAACAACCTCGTTGGGTGATAAGGAGGTGGAAGTTGTATGCTGGGTGTGTTGTGTATGTGTTGGAACTTGAGTCTGGTGTTATTGTTTTTATGCTTGTTGATGTGGAGTATCCTTTGACCATTGCTACCATGGAAGCTATGCTGGAGAGTCATCTGGTGGTGTCCAATGCTCCTTCTGGCAATGAGTCTTCTATGGCCACTTCCTTGATTCAGAGGATTCAAGCTCGGCTGCTGGCAGACAAGGTTGCTGCTTCTGGTATGTAATTGGTATGTGTTGGTTTGTCTCTTCTCTATTTTTGATACTTAATACATTCTTTTCACCAATACTGTATAGTGATTGGTGACTAACACTTTGCTAGTTTTAGTTAAAAAAAACCATACTTTTCTATAATATTTGCTTATACTTTTAACATGTGATGGAATTTCAAAACTTGTAAATCATATAATATCTTCTTATACTTTTCCATCATGAAACTGTTTTCCACTTGGTATTTTCACACTTGGGCTGTCATGAGAAGTACTACTGGTGTTGGACCTAGTCCACACATCAGATGGTGCTCAACTCACCATGTCTTGCAAACAAGAAAGAGTTGATTCACCATGAGGGTACGGCTTTGGTGTGATTATCAAATCCGTTGATGGTTGCCAGTTTACCCAAAATTGGATGGTTTTCACTTGACTTGGTCCTAGACTGAAAAGTGGCTAGTCCAAGCGGGTACGGCTCTTGGTAAAGACTCATATCAAATCCGTTGATAGCTGTAATAGCTTGCTCAAAGCTATAGGGTTTTTAGCTCACCGATGCTTTATTGCTAAGAGTTGGCTAGTCCGGAAGGGTACGGCTTCTGGTAAAGATCTAAATCAAATTCGTTAACGGCTGTGATGATTTGCCTAAAATCATTAGGGTACCCCCACTCACAATTGATTTACGTTCTAAGAGTTGGGTTGGGTTCTGGTCTCCCTGGGTGATGCTTATTCCACCACAAAGACTAGCTAGCCCAAGAGCGAGCAGCTACTTGGAAAAGGCTCATCAAATCTGCTCATGTTGCTGTGAAGATTCAACAAGTGCAGATGTGTTCCAAGCTTTCAAGAAGCTTCCCGGTGTTACTAGTTGCATCAGTCTTGGTCTTTTCAAATTTTTATGGTTCTATTGTTGTTGTTTGTGCTGCTGTTTCAATCCTCGTGTTGTTCTGCAAGATCTACCAAGAAACTTAAACTCAACCAGTCAAAATCAAGTTTAGGGGAGGATTGTTAGGACCTCTGGAATAGATATTTGTAATAGATAAGCTAGGAGGTATGTAGTTCCTCCTGGTCCTAGTAGTAGTAGGAGCAATACGTGCTCCTAGTCTAGTATAAAGTCAAACAATATTATTCTTAGTAGTTTGTTAGAATGTGCATGAGATATGTTAGGAAAGGATATGCATATCAGAAGTTACACGTTTTGGTTTAATGTAGTATTAGGGTTTCCTTATAGTATAAAAGGAACCCATTGGCAGAAGGGTTAGACAGACCTTTCATCATTAGTATTCATTTCATATTAATAGTAGAAATCCTTAGTAAGGATCAAGTTATTTAGTTATTTTGTTTCTTCTTGTTCATAGTATTTGTATTCCGCACTTATACTTTGTATTACATTATGAGTCTCTCTGTGAATAGACTTGTGATTACAGAAGTCGTTCACCATCCTTAACAGGCTGCAAGATCCACATCTAGTGGACCCAACACAAGGGCAAGCTCAGTCCTCGTTTCATCGGGTCGTTTGAAATCCTTGAACGTGTCGGTGAAGTATCTTATTGCCTAGCTTTACCTCCTCATCTATCTCATGTGCATGATTTATTCCATGTATCCTTACTCATAGGTCACAATTACCATCCATTGCATACAGTTACGTATCCATTCGAGCATATTTGAGAGGATCTATCATATATTGAGGAACCCGAGAGAGTTCTCGACCATCAAGAGCGAGTCATGAAAAGAAATACGATTCCATTCTTTATAATCCTTTGGAGGGATCATTCCGAGTAGGAAGCCACTTGGGAAACGGAGGAGTCTATCCGTACTTCTTACCCTCATTTTCAGTTCCGACTCGGGTATGTCATTTCAGCTTACATGTCTTCCTTATGTGTCATTTCAGCATTTAGTATCTCATCAGTTTATCGTATCTCTAATTCGAGGATGAATTATTCTTTTAGAGGGGAAGAGTTGTAATACCCGCTTTAAAAAACCCTAAGATCATTAAATGCACGAATTTGCTGTTAAATTTAAACTTTATAATTAATTAATATACAACATGAATCATGAATATTTAATACGAACACTATGTATATTAATTAATTATTATAAGATTACGTATGTAAACATGCATGTAAATGCACGATAAGTATTCACGTATAATACTTAATATATACAAGATATAAAACATGAACATTTAACGAACACACACGATAATAGTTTAAGTCACGAAAAATAAACGAATTGGTTTATGTGTGTGTGTTAGCCGGCGTCTAAACAAGAAAAGAAGGCGGCCCAAGGCCCAATCCAATAATAAATCCTTAAGTACACAAATAAGGATTTCATAAACATAAAACACAGGATAATTAACAAAACCCTAAACACTTTTTCTCTCTTCCTTTTCACTCTTGGCCGCGGCGAACAACAAGAAACCACAAGGACGATTTGTTTTGATCTTTGTTTTTAACAACGGTATTGTGTTCGTGTTCACTCCTTTTAATCACGCGTTGGTATCACTCGAATCCTTTTCTTTGTTTTTATTTAATTATGTTATGATCATTAATTTTTAAAAACAAATCAAGAAAACATGTAATTATGTTAGATCAATCAAGAATTAAACAAAACATGGGTGGGGGTTTGGTTTTGTCCCAGTCGCAGCCAACCGAGAGTGTTGGCTCCACCAGCCGCAACCCCAAGTGGGGGTCGGCGTGGGTTTTTGACCACCAGTCGTAACCTTAGGGTTGACGGTGGTGGTGTTTTGCTGCCAGCCGCAAGACCAAGAACCCCAAACAGTGGGGAACTTGGCCCGTCAGTGGGAACCGAGACCAACCATGGTCTCCGTGGGAAGGTAGTCGCAGCAGGGGGAACCCCAACGCAAGCTGGGGGTTTTTGGTTCGGGCATCAACATCAAACATAGAGCCTTTGGCTCTTGGTGTGGGGTTGTTTGGCTCGGACGAGACACGACAGCAAGAGGCCGCAGCCTTCGGGCTGTGGTGCTCGGTTTTTTGGTCTCGGGTTTGGGCTCGGGTACTTGACACTTTTACAAGAACAGGGTAATTAAACCATTATGTAAAAATACTTATGTTATGTTTTTATTAATTAATTATATTAATTAATTTATGGTTTAATTAAAATATGACTTAGGTTATAATGTCTATTTAAATAAAAATCATGTTATGTTTGTATGTACATTTTATTTAAATAAACTTATGATAAAATAATTAATAATTTAGTTATTCATGTACATTGATTTAATTAATTAAAACTTAGGTTAATTAATTAATATCTTTTAAGGTAAAGTTTAATTACATGAAACATGTAATATTATTAATTAGTAATAACTTATGATTAACATGGAATAACATTATTAATTAATAATAATAAGTTAAGCCTAATTATCTTATTATTATTAAACTTTACAATATGATTACACATGATATACTATCAGCTTATTAAAACTATAGGTTATACCATTTAATCATTTAATAAGCATATGTTTAATTATGGATATATATTAATTATGGAAACATCTTAATTATGGAAATATATTAATTATGGCAACATGATAAATATGGAAATATAATAAATATGGTAACATGCTATTTATAGAAACATGCTAAATATGGAAACTTTCTATTTTTGGTAAGTTACTATATATGGAAACCTGCTATTTTTTAAAAGTTATTATATATAGAAACCTGCTATTTTTAGAAAGTTATTCATTATGTTATAACAAGTACTTTAACACATAAAACATGAAATACATGAATCTAAAACACATGAAACTATAAGAAACACATGACTTAAACATGAAATAATAAGACAAGACAAGAACAAATATATTAAGTATGAACATGTCAAGTAAACTAAATAACAAGTATGTATAAGTAAAATCGACACTTATTCATGTCACTTTATTATGTAGCTATTGTGAAGTCGGAGTGATCTTTCGCATTCCTTTTCGTCTTCATTTACTAGACATAAGGTACGGATATTCCGTCCTTCAGTAAGGACATCTTTCTTCCTATATTAGGATTCCCCGTTTGTAGCCATCTGTTTTACCCAGTAGTTAAGTATCTTAAACACATCAGTATATGTTATGATTATTTTAGATTGCCTGAGCTATATACATGCATGCCAGTTTCACCTAGTTATGGGGGTTCCATAACCATAGCACTAGAGGCACCAATGTTATGACTCTTCTATGGTGAGAGTGATTGCTCGCAGCGTCTCTTTACGTTATTTGGCCTTTGTTATTATTATCATGTGGGGCGAATGGGTGTATCCTAGGACAAGTAGTAAGATTTCATGGTAACTGCGGTGTGTACCTTGCATCCGTTATAGGAGCTAATCCCTCCACTCATTTTATATATTAATTAGAGGCATCCCCTCTAATTGCATGATGAGGTCACCCCTCTAAGTATTCATGCACGTTGATATAACATGACCTATATGGGATCCGTGCATATTTAAAATACAGATTTTCATAATAAACTAAACATAAGTCTTTTCAGAAATATAAAACCAATCTTATGAACTTAAACCAGGTTTTCTAGGATTTACGCTTATTCCGCTGTTATTCATTTTATTTCATTACTTGCTTATGTTTATGCTTCACATTTCATTGTCATGTATCCACACACTGAGCGTATTGCTCAGTCGTATTTTTCTTTCCATGTCCCAATATGGCAGGTACTAAAGGTAAAAGCTAGGAACCAAGAGTACATGCATGGAATGAGGCGCCAGTCTTCTTTCCTTCTTTAATGTATTTACATACTTTTGCTTTGTTGGACATTGTTTGGTCCTTTCCTTTACATTCTATACTTATGCATTTCATGTGTGGAGCTTATGTTGGAACCGATGTTTGTTTCCGGTTTCCTTTATGGTCATTTAGTGTTTTAGACATTTACCTTGCATGCTTTGATGACACGCCATATTACTACCTAACGGTCTATTTATCCAAATGGGGTGTTACAAATGGAATTATGCTTCTAAACTAAGCATGATAGTAAGAAATGTTTTCATTTAAATTGAGAAGTTTGCTAAAACTAAAGTTGAGTATTATCTCAATTAAAATAAGCATTAGTGTATACCATACCACTATGTTACTATTTTATGAACCTTGAACATTCTTTAACAAAGGTTTTTATATTTAATTAAACTCCAAGTTTGTCGACCATAATGATTTTACTATGATTATCAAAAAGTATATCCATAGTATTTAAATTCTTGGATCTAGGAATAAATTCTTAATCCAACACTCATTTGATTTTCCTACAAATGACTTCCAATTAGATTTAATGTTCCTAACGTTATTTCTAATATCTTTCAGTTATATTTTAATGTTTCTAAGATTATTTCTAATATCTTTCAATTAGATTTCAATGTTGTAAAATTAACTTGCATATATGCAAATGACATAACTTACCCATGAATAATCTTATGCCCCTAATGAATCTTTTAGTGGGTCTTAAGACATTAATTTATGCATTCAATCTCACCATGTAAGATACATCATTCAAGATTCACTCAATGATTATTTATATTGTACGTAGGCCTAATTTACCACATATGTCAAATCATAACATATTTTCCAAGGTTGTATGTTTCACTTTTTAAAAAGATGCTTATTTTTACTCTTAGATATAATTTCTAAGATAAAATATTGTTTCCAATATTTTTAATAGCATATTCAATTTTAGAGAAATAAAATAAAGTACTCCTATTAGCCTTGAGATTTACTCATGAGCCATCTTATTTATAACTATAAATCAAATCTCGCAAGTGATTGATTTAATAATAAAACTTAAGACTTTTGTCATTTAGATGCGTGCTTTTAATCCATACGTGGATTCTTGTATTTTATATATCTTATAAAGATTATGTATGGAAAACCTTTTTTATGATTACATATCGTGCTTGTAAGGTAATCATTCATCAAAGAGTTTTGTAATCCAATTTTTTATAACTCCCTCTTTTAAGAAATTATTCCAATGTAAACATCTTTACATATTTATTGTTTACAAACGTAGAAGTTTTAATCATAACCAGTTTCTTAAGTATGATTTAAAACATATATCATTTATCTTGTAATATATATATATATATATATATATATATATATATATATATATATATATATATATATATACATGATTATCCTAGTGAATCTTCCTAAATCAAATAATTGATAGGTGAAAGATCAATCAAATTCTAAAATATGATTATCTTTATCAAGATAACATCTTTTCATTCCTATTGTTGATTTATTCATCAGATCCAAAATATGATAATACATCACTTATGGTTAGAAATTTAACAATGATCTTCTAACTCATAGAACTCAATATTGATATCAGAAACATATTATGAGGAATCTTTGCGGATCTATGAATGTGAGTGACTTAATTCTAAGGTTCTACAATTTCATGTTTAGCCTTAGTTGACTTCAAAAAGTATGTTTAGACGGCTTTTGTATTATGTCCTTGAGATATTCAAGATTCTCATTTGCTTCGTGCAAGCGTGAGACTCCCACTCGCTTATTGTAAAGTTAGACTCTTCTAAAGGAACCCAGCTTAACGAGCAACGAAACATTTTTGTTCACGTGTAGGTTTTGTAGGAGAAACATCCCTTAATAATTTCAAGCATCCTACAAAATACACTTATTCAGTTATGGAATTCTGTTATTATAATATCCAAGATATTTTTAATGAAAGTCAAACTTTAATTAAGACTATATGAGATTCATCTCATCTTATTATTCCTAGAAAATACACTTATTCAGATATAATGCAAACTCTTTTTCCAATTCCAACCAAACAACCATTATTAAATATATTGGCTTCTAATAGTTGGGGTTTTTGTTAAGCATAAGAAAATAGCAATATGCTCATTTGCTAATGTGCCATGGTTATAGGAGATCCCATAGAAATTTTATCTCTATAAGTCGAACATAGTTGCTTTGTGTACTTTTAACCTTAAATTGACTATGAATCTTGCATACTATACATGTTGGACCAATGAAAGTTCTAACTATGATCCAGTCTTGATTTGATTTAAATTAGACTAACTATCAATGTGACACTGATGTAGTCCAACGAATGAGAAAGGACCAGCTGAAGGCAGAGCCTTAGATGACACACCGGACACATTCATGTTAGAGACATCGTCAGAGAAGTCGAAGATTAACTGAATACATACTCACCAGCCTTTATGGATAAGCTGGGATGTCTAAGGAATGTGATGGTGTTCGAGGACCTCTGAGGTGGAAGTACTCAAAGGTCACTCCTGACCCTTTGAAGACCTAGCAAGCAGAGACTTGCCTTATCTCTTTACGGTTTAGGCGGAAGAATCTGATAAAGCACTTTGGGCGGGACAAAGTGAAGATTCAAGTTAAAGAAGCTTAGTACGGCCGAGTGGGAAAAGTGAACAGTTGGTAGAACTGTTCACTGAAAGTTGGTTAAAGGGATGTCTAAGAATAGACATGCATTTAATGTGGTGTACTACTTCCACTTAGAAGTTGACACGTACCAACTACCCCTACTAAGGTAGCAACCTCGTACCACTATAAATAGAGATAGAAAAGGGGAGAAAAGCATCACTTGTATTGTTATATATGTTTGTCATTTCTCCTTGTTGAACCTTTGGAGTCCAAGGCTGTGTTCAGTGACTCAGTAGGTTCACTTGTAAACTTGACACGAGTATCAAGTTTACTTATTCAAAGGGTTTTATACATTGTCGTTCAACAAGTGTAATCCATAACACTTTGTAATACTTTGTTAATGAAAACAAGCATTACACTCAATCACTCAATTCAAGACTTAATCCAATTTCAACTTGTTTGATTTGCGGTTCGTTTCACAAACTTTTAAACACTTATAATTATGTTTCTTAGTGATCAAAACTTCTTAGGAAATGGTCAATACAAAAGATAGCTAATCCATAGACAAACCGGTGCTAAAAAATAACCCTTTCGACCTATGAAATATTTAACAACAAATTAGGTTTTGACAACCAATAACATATGAAACATAAGTACCAATGGTTCAAAGGAAAAGCTTGAAATTGAATTAAAACATAAATCACAATCATAACCAAATCTTCATACCACAAACATCATCTTACCAAGTGTAAAATGAAACTAGCCACTCATATTAAACATTGATATAAGCTCAGAAATTATAGTCTTAAAAGTCATAATCAAGAGTCTTACAAAGTGTAAATATAATTCTAATGATTAGGGTAATGATACCTTAGAGTTTGATGTAGGGAACTTTGCTTTTCGGGCTCCAAAGGTGACTTTTCTTGCACCACCTTGCTCAAACCAAATTTCAGGTTTTGGACAAGGGAGAGAGAGTTTATTTGGCTAAATGATAAGGAATATGATGGTTATGAGAATACACATTAAAGTGGTAACCCCATGGGTCTTATTTATTAGCAAAATTGATGGCATAGAATTGAATGCTTTGCTTGTTGGCTAAGGATTTTGCTTGGTGACAAAGGTGTTCTAGACTCTCCATTAGAAGCTTATTGTGGCTTCTTTGGATGCTTCAAGAATGTGTTGATAGCTTGTAGTAGAAATTCTGCCCAAGGAAAAGGAGATGGTGGCAGCTGAAGTTGGTTGGCTTCTACTTTCTTGGTTGGTGGCTGATGAATGAAAAGGAGATGGTGGCAGCTGAGGATGGCTGACATCTACTCACATGACTGACATCTACTTTCATGCTGAGTGATTTAGACACTTGACACTACAAGTAGCTTCATGATTTCTCTTGCATTTCCGAAGTTGGGATCACTTGTAAAGCTTGTATATTCTTGAATATACTTGTTCTTGCACCCAGAATTGATCTTCAAAGGCTTGTAACTCGTACACGGGTCTTGAACTTGGCTAGGATTCTTCGTACTTGTGCTAATCTTCACTTTTTCATTGCTTTATTCGTATTTTTATTATTTTCCCTGCATTTGGCTACACATAGACTTTCAAACACATTTTGGCAAAAATATACACAAAAGTATTATAAATATAACCAAAATACATGTACAAAAGTACGGATAACACTCAAAAAAACATGTTGGATTTAGGCGTTATTAGGATAATTTTATCCAAATGATTCACTCTTTACGTTCGCAGCATGCTTTGAGATGGTCGAGTAAAGAGAATGGGAACACCCGCGAAATCATGTCAAGGAGGTTCTTAATTGAATCTACCCATCACAAGTATGGTATCTAATACCGTCTAATGGTCTTCACCGACCAGAGGTAAAATGATACCAGATTAAGGCGAACATTCAAAGCTACTTCGTCCTTGTCTATATATGTTGCTGCATATGAAGACGGTGGCGTTTTGGTGTACTAGAAGAAGTCGTCTCCACATGCTTATACTCAATGCTAAAGACTTCAAAAATTCAAGAAAGCTTAAAGTCAAGTCTTTCGCTGTATCAAACTCTGAGTTTCAAGATGTTGGTCCCTTTTAACTCATTATTACTTATCATCCTTATGTACTAACTCGTTAGTAAGACTCAAGTGTGTTGTTTTAACAATTAATAAGAACTAAGAACAATTAAAACAACAATACCAATTTAACTTTTCAACGTATAGACTTTTATTGAAATTCAAATTAAGAATCTATAACCCAATTTGTTTGTGGAATAACTAAGTGGTTGAATGACAATGTGGGGTGATCTCCTCTACTTAAACTTTCAACCAAGGTTAAGAGTTTAAGTTCCAACCTAAACGTTCATATGTACTTTGGCTATATGGTTGGTTGGTATTGGGAGAAAAGGTTAAAAGAGATTCTTTCGCTTGTAAAGGCTAACCGATTCTCTCACAAAGGCACTCCTTATATAGGCAGTGCAAAACTAGGGTTTACATTTCATGTTCCCGTGCAAGAGTTTATCCAGTGGGTGGTTGATGCCCATGTTAGATAAACAGTACAAAGGACTAATAAACTATTCTAGGAAAAGATAAAGGTTGTACTTATAGCTAACTATACAAGCAACCTACTTTGACTTAAAGTAATCTTTTCCCGCCTAATGTAAACCTTCAGAATACTGAAGTGTCTTCAGCATTCTAGAGGAGATCGACATCATTCAGTTTGGTATTGTCAAGCCAAACTAAACTGAAAGCTCTTCTTCAGGACTTGTTCTTCAGCAACTAGACCGCCTAGTCTTTGAAGCAAAGACACCTTTCTCTTCTAAGTTCACTGGAAGAGGAAAGTTGAGCATCCTTCAGCAAACCATTCTTCAGTAGGAATCTTTGTTCTTCTGGTCATGCTTCAGTAGAGTCACCTTTCTGCTGAACATGAAACACTTACGGGGATTTTATATTCAAATCCTAGAGTTGCTTCAGGGTCAGTAAATACTGAGCCAACAATCTCCCCCAATTTTTATATACAAATAGCTTAAGTCAAAATTCAGTAGTAAGTGAACATAACAACTTCTTCTTACTTGTAGAACAATAAAGTACTTATAAACATCAAATAATCATTCAATAACAAAACATTACAAATTACAAATGATTATTTAATCATTCTTTGGCCTAAGTCCTTCTATGATAGGAGTCTGAATTGATGGTCTGAGTTTCTGTTGTCTAGTATTTCCAGTAAGCACATGTTGAAGGTTCTTGCAGCTTCAGTTAGTCCTGGACCTCTATGGTGAGAGTAGAATATCCTTTGAACATTTCCAAGAAATTCATTGTTCGTATCATCAAGATCACTAATACCAACAAAGTCTTGACATTCACGATGATTGAACATTATCATTCCCAACTCTGGTTCATCAAGTACATACTCGGGGAGATGATTTTCAAACTGAACAAAGCCTTTGTATTTCTTTGTGGTAACAAAGATGTCACCCACACCAGGTTTGATCAGATTGGCTCTTTTGTTCAGCTCTAGTATAGGATCTTGATCTTCCAGTGGAACATCAGCATTGATGTTGAGTATCTCACCTATTCTTTCATGATTTCTCTTTGAGTGATCAAGTATGATGTGGAATTCTTCCCATCTCTTGGACTTTCTTTTTCAAGATTTTGCTTCATTTCTAGCCATTCAGTATAAGAAAGTTCTTTTGCTTGGAAGTCCTCCAGGATCTCATCAGTCCCATCACCCCTGTAGAACTTCAGATGAATGTCACCTCTTGTGGTAAGCATGTCAATATTGGTGATTTCTGAGGGACTCCTTCTGTTCAGCCATGTTATGCAAAATTTCTCATACAACATTTTCCTTTTGTAGATATTTTCAACTTCTGGTTTCCCAATTTCTTCATACAAGCTCCGCTTCAGATTTCTTATCTTTTCTTCTTCATG
The DNA here is from genome assembly GCA_025667525.1 of Glebionis coronaria. Lineage (NCBI taxonomy): Eukaryota > Viridiplantae > Streptophyta > Magnoliopsida > Asterales > Asteraceae > Glebionis > Glebionis coronaria. The sequence goes on from CM046877.1 coordinate 218,339,038, forward strand.
TAACTTGTAAAAATTATTAATCTCTTCTTGGGAAGCAATCCCAGCCTTGATAATTCTTTCCTTCATAGTGGAATCGCCTGTGTTCTTGGGCTGGATTGGTGGTGTACCATCATCAGTTGTGTCATCACTGGTGGTAAGACCATCAATGTGACCGTCCTTAGCTGAAGACTCCCCTTAGTCTTAGCTGGACTCTTCTCAGAAAATGGTGACTCGTAGACAACTGGTTGTTTATGTGCCTTCTTCTATACATGTTTCTGAAATAACTGATGAATGGTGTTTTTCTCCACCTCAGCAGAAGATTGCCCAGCAACTTCTGATGAACCATCATGAGGGAGGAAGGCTAAAAAAAGAGAGTCCAAAGTGGAGGTTACCTTAGCCAGCATTGCTGGAACATTTTCAAGGGTACCAAGTTTCTGTTGTACCTCTTCAGATAAGGTCAACTTTGTTTCTCTAGCAATGCCACCTTATCCTTGATCTTTGAGATAGAGTCACATCGGTCATTTATCTTGCCAGGTACTGGTGTGAACTCTGGTGGAAACTCTATGGAAGCACCATTGATAGAGTCCATGAGTGAGGACATCTCTTGCTTCAGAGAGGTGGCGGTTACCACATCTTTCACCATAGGCTTCAAGGCATGAAGAATAACATCTTTGATTTGTTCAGCAGTGGGAGGAATTGGTCTTGCTTTTAATGTGGCAATTTCAGCATCAACAATGACCTTTTCTTCCTCGAGCCTATTCACCTGTGACTGAAGAACCAACACTTGATTGGTCTGTTCTTATACATGGATAGCTCTGGGATGGTGGTTTTGGGTATTGTTCAGCAATGTCATCCTCTGGCTCACTCTCATCCAGATTTACTAAATCCCTTTCATCAAAACCAAGCTCCTTCTCAAAGTCTTCTAAAGACATGTTGAACATGAAAGAAGGAAAGTGTCCCACCTTGGCTCTAGTGGTGAGAGGCACTTCCTTTTGTGTCTTCTTAGCATCACCTCTAGTGTGAGGATCAGTTCCAACTCCTTCACCACCAGGGTTGGTTATACCTGATGGATCCTGAGAACAAGTCCTTGATATGTTAAGATCAATGATTATGTTTTTGGTTCCTTTAGTAGGACCCTGTTGTTGGGGTGCTACATCATTAGAAACAGATTGGCCAGGGTCAGCGTCAGCTGTTATATTTGTTGACGCCTCACGCCCTGATGCTGACTCAGAGTGACAAATGATAGAATCTGGTAAGGAAATTGGAAATATATTCAAATATAAATTGCTTACCAATTCTGACTCCACACTACTGAGCTGAGGGTAAGCTCAATCTTTACCCTTATCCCGTAAAGAAGTTGGGATAGTGGTTGCCTTCAGGGCCTCTTTATGCATGCCACTCCCAGCAGGTGCTGAAGGTGGCGTCTGGCTATGGTTCTTGTCCTTGGCCAAGGACTTAAGTTTCTTCGAAGCTTGGCCTTGGGATTCATCATAAATCTCCTTTGATGAAGATTCTGTGAGGGTTCTCCTTTTCTTGGACTCGCGACTACATTTTTAAGTATTGACAGACGTTTGCTTCTTACGTGGTCCAGAAGAACCTCCAGGCTTTTTGCCTTTCAGATCCCCTTCTCCGGTTGGAGAAATGTCTTTGGGAGATTTATACACTACTGGACCATCTGCTGAGCAGATGTCCAACATAGGTTGTGTGAAAGGAGGATCAATGGTACTAACTGGAATGTTCCGGCGCTTAAGCTCAAAAGGTTGAAATAATAATTTTTCTCCTTTAAGTTGAGTGAAAGAGTCTCCAAGATGGTCAGCAAAAATGAGGGACAAGAATCTGGTGTAGACCACATTCTTTCCCTAGTTCTCTTCTCCAATTTTCCATGAAGATCCTCAAATATCAACCTCCCAAAATTAACCTTTATCCCCTTGGCCAGATAGTATAAAATAACTGCATCCTTTTGATTTATCTGATCAAGCCCTCCAGATTTCCCCAAACATTCTATCGAAATGGTCATCAGTAATTTCCACTTAGGTGGTAAACAACTTCTTTTCAGCCCACCCTTTTTAGTGATTTCTTCAGTATACCCAATCTCTTTAAAATAATTTTAACAATAGAAAAATCATCAGGTATAGCCTCATAATCATTAGGATTTCCCAAATAGTTTAAACCCAGAACCCTTCTAAATAGCTTTAAACCAATTTTACCATGAATTCCAGTTGTTTTAGAATCAAACTCTATTGATTTCTTGTTCTGTGAAGGCTGCGCTGTGAACCAAAACTCTTTTAAAACACTTTGAAACATCACCCCTGGATCTTTAAACAATGCATCAAGAAGCACATATTTGGACAAAAAATTCATGACTTCATTTATAAGAGCAGATTTGATGGTGTCTGGTTTGACCAACGTGTTGTTATTGGGTTTAAAGAAGATATCCTCGATGGGATAGTTAACATGAATGGATGGGTTAATGGTGATCTCAGAATCTTGTTGTGAAGATGATTCAGCCATTGTTGTTGGTGTGTTTTTTGTTTGAAAGAGAGAGAGTGTGTGTGTGTTTTGGAGATGAAAGATTTGTAAGCGTGATATGAAATCCAACTTCAAAGAGTTTATATAAACTTAGACTGAATTTTGAAAGTTTTTATAAAACTTTTAAAGAAGTTACAAACTTTTAGGGTTTCTTTTGAACAAATAGCACAAACTCTCTCATTAATGTTCTGCAAAAGTATGATTCTTTCTATTGCCTTGAATAGTGAAATGCCTCATGTGTCAAGAAGTTGTTGACTGTAGATGTGGACGTTTGAAATTTCCTTAATAAATAATTTACACCTTTTCAAAGAATGTTTGTATTTATTCCAAAGAAATTTAATTCCATTTAGTTTTTGAAACACATGATTGATTTGTTTTAAAAGCTGTTGCCCAGATATGTTGAAGCTGATGGGAATACTTGTTTGCTTCAATGCGTCAGATGAGGCGACAAAACCCCATATACATGTTTACATAAGTGAACAAGACATATGACATTTCACGCTCCTCTACTCAGGCCTAGCTACTTATTTGTATAAAAATTTGTTCAGAATTCTGAAGGAGTACTGATGAACTATGTTATGATTAGTTTTTCAGCTTCAGTGTGTCAGATAAGACGACAAAACATCATGTACACAATCACATAATGTGAAATAGACACATGAAATTGCACACTTCTTTACTCAGACACTGCTACTTCACAATAATAAAAACAGTTAGGAAATGCTTAACCTTTAGGCTTCTTCAGTGAATGCTGAAGGTTCAGGTTTTGTATCATCAATGTTCAACATACCAAGCTCCATTATCAATCTTTTGAAATTTGGTTCATCCAATGATTTGGTGAAGATATCAGCCAATTGGTATTGAGTGGGGATGAAATGTAATTCAATGTCCCCTTTCACAATGTGATCTCTGATAAAATGATATCTGATATCAATGTGTTTTGTTCTTGAGTGAAGGACTGGATTATTGGATATTGCAATAGCACTAGTGTTATCACAAAAAATTGTTACCTTTTCATATTTTATGTCATAATCAGCCAGTTGGCTTTTCATCCATAAAACATTGGCACAACATCCAGCAGCAGCCACATATTCAGCTTCTGCTAAATACATAGCAGCTGATTGTTGCTTTTTAGCACTCCAACACACAAGTTTGCCACCCAGCAATTGGCATGCACCAGAAGTGCTTTTTCTGTCCAAATTGCATCCAGCATAGTCAGAGTTTGAGTACCCTTTGAGATCAAATCCTGGGGACTTGAGGTACCATAAACCTAGACTTGGTGTACCTTTTAGGTATCTGAAGATTCTCTTTACAACAATAAGGTGTGATTCCTTCGGGTCTGCTTGGTACCTTGCACAAAGGCATGTAGATAATTAAATGCCAGGCCTGCTTGTTGTTAAGTACACGAGTGAACCAATCATACCTCTATATTGAGTCTCATTAACTAATTGTCCATTGAGATCAGGTCCTAAGTTGTTAGGGGGTACCATTGGTGTTTTTACTGAACCACAATTGATATCATACTTCTTCAGCAGATCCTTGACATACTTTTCTTGATTGATGGAGATGCCTTGGTCAGATTGTTTAATCTGAAGACCAAGGAAGTATGTGAGTTCCCATCATACTCATCTCAAACTTGTTGGTCATGAGCTTGGCAAATTTTTTGCATAGTTTCAAGCTTGTTGAACCAAAGATGATGTCATCCACATAAATTTATACCAGAATGGTGTCAGTTTTAGATTTATAGATGAACAAGGTGCTATCTATTTTTTCGCTGACAAATATATGTTCAATGAGGAATGTTGAGAGAGTTTCATACCATGCCCTAAAGGCTTGCTTCAGTCCATACAAAGCTTTGTAAATCTTATAGACACTATTAGGGTATTTACTACTCTCAAAGCCATGAGGCTGTTTGACATAAACTTCTTCTTTTAGGTCACCCTTTAGGAATGCACTTTTGACATCCATTAGGTAGATGATGAAGTTCATGTAAGTGACATAAGAAAGAAAGATACGTATGGATTCCATATGTGCTACTGGAGCAAAGCTTTGATCAAAATCAACACCATGCTCTTGATTGAATCCTTGAGCCACCAGCCTAGCTTTATTTTTTGTCACCACATTGGTTTCATCTCTTTTGAGTTTGTAAACCCATCTTGTGCCAGTGGTTGATTTACCATATGGAAGAGGAACCAATTTCCAAACTTTATTTCTTTCAAATTGATTTAGTTCCTCTTGCATGGCATCCACCCATCCAGGGTGAGTGGGTGCTTCAGAAATCTTTGTTGGTTCAATTTCTGAGAGAAAATCTGCATAGAGACATTCTCTAGGTGAAGCAGCACTAAGTTTCTTTGCCATAGATCTAGTGACTCTACCTTCTCCAGGATTTCCTATTATATTTACCAGCTAAATGTGACTATTTTGAGTCCAAGAATTTTGTGGAGCTGGTGAATAACCACTGGTATGATGATGAGAGCTAGAGCTTGGAAGTCCATGACATGGAATTGGATTTGGACTGTCTCTAGTGTCTACTGAAGGATATTCCATAGACAAAGGTTCAATCATTGGAGTGCTTTCCTCTTGTTCAGAAGAAATGTTTCTAAGACCTAGTTCTCTTGAGACAACTGGAGAGCTTTGTCCATAAGGCTCAGATTGTTCATTTGAAGCTTGCTGATCATTTAGATCATTTGTTTGAGCTTGCTGATCATTTTGATTATTTGTTTGAGACTGATCATATTGATCATTTGTTTGAGACTGATCATTTTGATCATTTGATTGACAGACATCAGTATTTGATACTGAAGGATTTCCTTTTGTAGGACTTATCATATCTTCAAATGGATCAATATAAGGAACTGGATTGCTTGTTTGATATCTTTGAGAAGGCTCATAATGTTGAAATTCATCAGATGGATAATTGTGAGATTCATGAATATGAAGTTCATCATCAGATGGATTTGTAAACTTGAGAGCTTCAGAACTCTCATTGAAAGAGATGTGAAAAGTTTCTCCAATACATTGCCTTCTTGTGTTGAAGACTCTATATGCTTTAGATACTAGAGAGTATCCAAGGAAGTAGCCATCATCAGATTTTTCATCAAACTTACAAAGGTGACCCTTGTGATTGTGAATGAATACTAGACACCCAAGCACATGTAAGAATGAGATGTTTGGAATTCTCCCCCTGAAGACTTCATAGGGAGTCTTCATGTGTCTCTTCACAATTATGGATCTATTTTGAGTGTGTTGAAGCATACTTTGGCTGAGCCGGTTCGACGACTCTCCTGGGCCGTTCATCGTCTTCCCCGGTCCTGAGTGATGCTGTAAACAATAGAAAAACCAGTTAGACGTGGACCCGAGGCCGCAGCCCCAGGGTCCACCTCCGACGGTCAAGTTAGTATTTGATCGATATATTGTAAAGAGTTATGGTTAAGAGAGATCACCTGATGTAGAACGAGACCCCTACCCCTGTTTATATAGTGCTAGGGTTTCTTGAAGGACAAGTTAGGTGAATAGGCCACAGGCCTGTCGGTTCGCGGGCCTCTTGGGTCGCGCACCTGTTAGGTCGGGCCCTTTACCGACTATACGTCGACATGTCCCTCAGTCTAGTATGATATGGTTCATGACCGTGTTATGATAGACTCATTAATGTATCACGCTCACTAAATAACCGCGTATGGCTTGCTACTAGGACATCCTCGGTCGCCTGTAACATATGGCTCCACTCGTGGTGGATTACCTTTAGCAAAAAGAGGATGGGAAAACTATGCGAATAGTGAGCTCAGCCACTATACGTCATCAGGTCCCTCCAGTCTAGTATGTGAGGCTTTCACTAAGGTTACTAGACTCTACACCATATCCGCTACCTGCAAACGTATCTACGTCAAAAGAAATGATGAACCCATATACGTAAGACGGGTGGGTGTGCTTGAATGCTTGGTTTCCCGTGATAAAACGGTAAGGACCCCGTAAGAAGAAAACATGTTCTATAGTCGGGGTAACACTAGCATTGGCAAGGTATAATTCTTATTCATATCTAACGTGAGGATGATAAGAAGGTTCTTTGAAGGTGGAGGTGGAACCCTGATATGAGCTTAAATACTCATATCATTTGTATCTAAAAACAAACAATAAATGCATAAATATTATAAAAATGCCTTGTATATGCTTGTTTTGTGTTTCATGTGTGTAGGTACCAAAGATCGCAAAAACCGGCAAAACGGACACAAGTTTGAAGAAAAAGATTTAAGAAGCCAAAATCGAGCTCGTCTTTAGTGGATTTAATTTTATATGGAGTTATTGGGCTTGTGGGTCCCACAATTGGGTAAATGGGCCCAAAAGCCCATTTGAGGAAATGAACTTTTCAATTTCAGCCTACAAGCCCAAATCCAAGCCCAAACTACAAATCAAATGACGGATGGGAATTTGGAAATTGGGCCAAAAGCCCATGTCCTTAATAAAACAAGAAATTGGGTTAGGGTTTGCTCAATTGAACATACGGGTGATGAGTTTTTGTACCTCCCACTTGGTCAAATATATAAACGTCTATTTCCACTCACATCTACTCACGTTTTCACCCACACAAATAAAAAATACCTCTTGATAACTTCTATGTATCACCTTCGTCTCTCACCCTCACCAAAGAAATAACCAGTAACTATTTTACTATTCACAAAACCCTAATCCAATAAATCACAAAATTAATTTAGGGGTTTTGATCCACACTGTTGGGAATAAATTAAGGCCAGATCACTTGAGCGCTGACAAGAGTAATACAAGCGTTGACAAGAACAAAACAAGCGCTGACAGCTCAAGCGTTGACAAGATAAAGTCAAGCGTTGACACATTGAAGACAAGCACTGATAGGAAGATATACTCTACGCGTTTAATGTATTCTAGAATAGTTCTAGTAAAGATAGGAATAACAATGTATTTTCTATTTATCTTTACCTAGAATAGCTGATACGTAGATTATTGTACAAGGCTTCTTATGTCTATAAAAGAAGACCTTTAGGTTAATGTTTCATATAAGTTTTGATTCGAAAACTACTTTCATTGTAAACAAGTTTGATATTGATAATCAAAGTGAAAGTTTGTTTATATCATTGTGTGTTCTTGTTTAAGTGTTAATTCCGCATAACACTAGATTATCATAAGCATATACAAAGGTTTCTCTAAGTGTATTACTTGATCTAATCTCGTATACATAAAGCTAAATCGATCTAAGTTTGGGATAAACAAGCGGTATCAGAGCTTGTTGAGGAACTTTTGATCTTAAAGAACATTAGAACCCTAAAAATCACCAAAACCCTAATTTTCTCAGAAACCCTAACAACATCATGTCTGAAGCAATAACCTCCTCCTCCTCAGTCTTACCAAACATCAAGATTCCCATGCTTGATGCAACCAACTTTGACTTGTGGAAGTTCAACTTTGAACAATATTTGGGGATCTATGACTACACACTCTGGGAGATTATTGAATATGGAAACACATTCAATAAGGCTCAAAAGATTGCTAATGTTATTGCTCAAAGAGCAGCTGTTGTTGGATGTTCTGAAGAGGATAAGAGAGAAAAACCTGGAGATGGTAGAGCTGTGGCTGTTGATGACATAGCAAAGAAAAAGGTTGACATGAAAGCCCTAAATATTCTGAAAGTCTCTTTGGGACAAGAAAACCAGCATAAATATAGAGGCTATGAATCTGCTAGGGATCTTTGGGCAGCTCTTGAAGTTGCATATGGTGGCAATGCAGACACTAAGGAAGAAAAGAAAAAGCAACTCATGCATGATTATGCTGTCTTCAAAGCTCAACCCAATGAGAAACTGAGTAGTGTGAGAAGCAGACTGCTTGACATTACAAGCAAGTTGTCCTTCATGGGGACACAAGTTGGTGATGTTGACATTAATGCTACCTTTCTTAAAAGTCTTGGTGAGGCATGGAAGATTGAGGCAAGATCTATTCTTGCCAACAATACCTACAAGAGCTCCTCGTTTGATGACATCTACAACAAACTAAGACTGTTGGAAGATGAAACTCTTTTAGAGCATGGAAGCAAGTCTACCAACAGTAACATGGCCTTCTTCTCTAATAGTGAAGGTCAATTCAATCACAAGGACTCTTACATGCATCCAGTTACTGGATCATCATATGTCAGCGCTGGAACAAGTCCTGTCAACGTCTCCTTTTCAGACGCTGACACATACAAGAGTGACTCCCCAAGAGTTAAACCTGTTGGTTTGGATTTGGATACTGTTTGTGCTTACATTGCTTCTTTGCCCAATGGTTCAATGATTACATATGAGGACCTTGAGCAGATAAGTGATGAGCACTTGGAAGAGATGGACATTAAGTGGAACATGGCTCTTGCTAGTATAAGAGCAAATAGGTGGAACAGAAGGTTTAAAAAGAAGATGACCTTCAATGCTAAAGACACAGCTGGATTTGATAAATCCAAAGTTGAATGCTACAACTGTCATCGTATGGGGCACTTCATGAGGGAATGTAGATCTCCTAGAAGATCTGATGCTGGTAAACCCTCAAGTCAGGTTGTTAAAGCTCAGGATTCCAAAGCCATGGTTGCAGTTCAAGGAATTGATGGTATGGGATGGGATTGGAGCTATCTGGCTAAGAATGTTGAAGAGGATAAAGCTTTGGTTGCTGATATTGAAGAAGAAGAGCATGTTCAATATGCTCTCATGGCACACTCCTCCTCTTCATCTGATAATGAGGTATATGATGATGCTTTTTGTAGCAAAGGTTGTAGGTTAAATACTGAAAGACTTAACAAAGAAGTGTTAAGATTATCAGATGATGTGAGTACTGAAAGATGTAAACTGTCTAATTACCAACTAGCTCTTACTGAAACTGAGAAAACCGTTTCTGAATATAAGAAAATGGAATTTGACTTAAAAGATAAAATCAATATCTTAAAACATGAGTTAGATGCTAGTATGGATATTAGAAATATCATGGAAAGGGTTAATGGTGAGATACAGGCTAAGTTAGATGAGGCTATTAAGAATAAAGATAATGTTGGCCTTAAAATTCAAAGATTTGATAGAGCCACCCAAACCCTAGGAGAATGTGTGGGTAAACAAAGGGATCCTAAGGACATGACTGGGATTGGGATGAATGATTAGTCTTTGGTTCCACCACCAGCTGGTGACTTCTATGGTGTCCAACAAAAGGACCTATCTTGGACTGGTTTGCCAGAGCTCCAAGAGGAGGAATTCATTCCTCCACCAAGAGTTGTCACTCCAGTTGAAGAGTATCAACAAAAGTTGACTGACCTGAATGAATGGAAGAAAGCTAACCCTACTTTATTTGTTAAGGGTGGCTTACTATGTGAAAGTCCCAATGAGTCAACACCCATTAAGGTTACTAACCCACTCACTGGTAAAGTTGTTAACCTAGGCTCAAACACTGATAGAAAACCTAGCATTAAATATGCAGAGATGTATAGGAATACTAGGTCACCCAAGAGCCAAGTTAGCAATCATGGAACAGGCTTCTTCTCTTCTAGACCTAAGGTTGTGTCTAGAAAAGCTTGTTACACTTGTGGTAGCTTTTCACACTTGGCATACAAGTGTGTCAACGCTCCCAAAGCCAGCGCTGACAGGAACAATTTCAGCGCTGACAGGAACAAAGTCAACGTTGTTAGAAAGTCAAACGTTGTCAGACCCAAATCTTGTGTGCAGCAAAGTCCACAAGTGATTAGACCTGCCCCATTCTTTACTAGAGGGTCTAACACTCATGGACAAAGACCATTTCAAAAGACAAACACCTGGTCAAATAGGCAATGGGTTTCTGTAGCAAACCCTAGGTTCAACGCTGACAAGGGTAATTTTAGCGTTGATAAGACAAATTCCAACGCTGACAGAAACGTGACCAGACATAAATATTTGCAACCACAAGGTAAGGGGTCTAAAGCTTCTTCAAGCTTAACATGGAGACCCAAGAAAGATCAAAACCCTAATGATAATGGGATTTCAATGACTTGCAATAGATTTAATTACATTTCAAAGGTCATTACAAAACCTATTGGGGTTAACTGGGTATTTCATCCTAAGAAGGATGGGAGTGGGGTTGTTGTGAGAACTAAGTCTGTTCTTATTGAACAACCAGATGAATCCAAGTCTTTTAAGACTTGGGTTCCCAAAGAAAACTAATTTGTTTTCTTTATGTGCAGGGCATTCAAAGACAGGTCAATGATTATGGATATTGGGATAGTGGATGCTCAAGGCACATGACAGGGAAGGAAGACTATCTGACGAACTTCACTCCTATTAAAGATGGTGATAAGGTTTACTTTGGAGGCGGATATGGTACTATCACAGGCAAAGGAACCCTTCTCACCAAGAATTTGTATTTTGAGAATGTCTTCCTGGTAAAAGAACTTGATTACAACCTTTTTAGTGTATCACAAGTTTGTGATAACAAAAATAAAGTTTTGTTTACTGATACTGAGTGTTTGGTGTTAAGCAAGGATTATAAGATTCCTGATGAGAAATATATTGAGTATAGAACACCCAGGCATAAGGACATATATAATGTGAATTTGAATGGGATTAAAATCAACAATAATATGTCTTGTTTTTATGCTAAGGCCTCAGTAGATGAGAGTAATTTGTGGCACAGGAGACTAGGGCACATAAATTTTAAAAATATAAATAGGCTTGTAAGACTTGGTTTAGTTGATGGTTTGCCTGAGAAGGCCTTCCACAATGACCACTCTTGTGTTGCATGTCTTAAAGGCAAGCAGCACAAGGTCTCATTCAAGTCCAAACAGGTGCATACTAGTTCTAGACCTCTTCATATGCTACACATGGACCTCTTTTGTCCAACCAACATAGAAAGCTTGAATGGTAAGTCATATTGCTTTGTCATCACAGATGACTTTTCTAGGTTTACTTGGACATTCTTTCTAGCTATGAAGAGTGACACAGCTGATATTCTAATTAATTTTATCACTCAGATTGAGAAGAGGTCTGGCGATGAGGTTAAAATGCTTAGGAGTGATAATGGTGGAGAATTTAGGAATAAGAAGCTAGATGATTTCTGTGCCAGGAAAGGAATTACAAGGCAATTTAGTATTGCTAGAACCCCACAACAAAATGGGGTTGCTGAGAGGAAAAATAGAACCCTAATTGAAGCAGCCAGAACAATGTTGGCTGATGCTCATTTTCCTATAGCCTTTTGGGCTGAGGCTGTTAATACAACTTGTTATGTGCAAAATAGAGCATTGGTTAACAAAATTCAGAACAAAACACCTTATGAGTTACTTTGGGGTAGAAAACCTAATATTGGTTTTCTCAGACCTTTTGGTTGTCATGTAGTAGTGTTAGACACTAGTGATGCCTTAGGGAAATTTAGTGCAAAAGGTGATGAGGGTTACTTCATGGGGTATTCAGTGCAGAGCAAGGGATATAGGGTTTATCTTAAAGAAGAAAAACGTATACTTGAAAGAGTACATGTTAGGTTTTTAGAAAATAAGCCTAGTGATCCTGAAAGTGGTCCTAATTGGTTGTTTGACTTGGAACCTTTATCTAGAACTTTAAATTATATGCCTGTCACTAATCCAGACATTGTGAAGGTAACTTCAAATGTTATGGAGGAACAAGTTGTTGATGTTTCAGGTACTCAGGTTCATGAAAAGGTTGGATCACAAGCAGAAAAGACATCTCCTATCCTAGAATATGTTTCCATTCCCATTTGGACAGATGCTTTTGCTGCTGCTGCTGCTGCTGGACAAGATAATGGTGCTTTCCAAGCACCACCAGATACAAACATGCATGGTTCTTCAGGCGCTGACAAAGGCAAATCTAGCGCTGACAAGACCAATTCAGACGTTGATGGTTCAGACGTTGACAACAATATTTCAAGCGTTGTTAGCCCAAGCACTGACAAACAAGGTTCAGACGTTGACAACACTTTTGCACATCTTTTCTCTTCCACTTTTGAACAAGGTGAACCTTCCAATTCATATGAAGAAGGTCATCCTTATGTTGATATAAGAGAGTTTGATGAAGTAGATATTGGCAACTTGGAGCATGAGGTTGAGGACACCAGACTTTTTGAAGGAGGAGTTCTTACTTCTACAATGAAGAATCACCCCACTTCCTAGATCATTGGTGATATTATAACTCCAGTTCAGACTAGAAGATCTCATCAAGGTCTTGGTGGGTTTATTGCCAATATACACAAGAAGGTTGATACCCCTCTTGTGTAAGCATGTTTGTTTGCCTGTTTTCTGTCACAACAGGAACCCAAGAAAATATTTGATGCTCTCAAAGAATCAAGTTAGGTGGAAGCAATGCAGGATGAGCTTCATCAATTTGCAATTCAGGATGTTTGGGAGCTGGTTGATTGTCCTAAATATGTTAGACCTATAGGGACAAGATGGGTTCTAAGGAACAAGAGAGATGAAAGAGGAATTGTGGTCAGAAACAAGGCAAGGTTAGTGGCTCAGGGATATACACAAGAGGAGGGGATAGACTATGAGGAGGTCTTTGCACCAGTTGCAAGGATTGAAGTGATTAGGATTTTTCTAGCCTATGCATCCTGCATGGGCTTCACTGTCTATCAAATGGATGTCAAGAGTGCCTTCCTCTATGGAACTATTGTTGAGGAGGTATATGTGATGCAACCTCCAGGTTTTGAGGATCCAGAGAATCCAGATAAAGTGTATAGAGTCAAAAAGGCTATGTATGGCCTTCATCAAGCCCCAAGAGCATGGTATGGTACTTTGTCTACCTATTTGGTGGACAATGGATTCAAGAGGGGCACCATAGATCAGACACTGTTTACAAAGAAGAAAGGCAAGGATGTGTTGCTTGTGCAGGTCTATGTTGATGATATCATTTTTGGGTCTACTGATCCAAAGATGAGTGAGGATTTCTCCAAGCTTATGACAGACAAATTCAAGATGAGTGCTATGGGGGAGATGAACTTCTTTCTTGGTCTACAAGTTCAGCAGAAAGAAGATGGTATCTTCATCTCCCAGGATAAATATGTTGCTGAGATCTTGAAGAAGTTTCGCTTTTCTCCACATGAAAAGAAGGCTACTACTCCTATGGATAGAGAACACCCTTGGGGAAAGATTGGAGATGGGAAAGATGTTGATGTCAGGCACTATAGATCCATGATTGGATCCTTGATGTATCTTACTGCCTCCAGACCTGACATCATGTTTGTTGTGTGTGCTTGTGCACGCCATCAAGTGACTCCTAAAGAATGTCACCTTTATACTGTGAAGAGGATCTTTAGGTACCTAAGATGCTATCCTGGTCTTGGTTTGTGGTACCCAAAGGATTCACCATTGGAGCTGATTGCATATTCAGATAGTGATTATGGAGGTGATAAATTTTATAGGAAATCTACAACTGGTGGATGTCAGTTTCTTGGGAGCAGGTTGATATCTTGGCAATGCAAGAAACAAACAGTGGTGGCTAATTCAACAACTGAAGCATAGTATGTTGTTGCAACTGCTTGTTGTGGCCAAGTTTTGTGGATTCAGAACCAGCTGTTGGACTATGGGTATAATTTCATGCATACCAAGATATTTGTTGACAATAACAGTACTCTATGCATCATTAAGAATCCTGTACATCATTCTAAAACTAAACACATAGAAATTAGACACCATTTTATAAGAGATTGCTTTGAAAAAGGTTTAATACAACCAGATAGGGTTGACACTGAGGAAAATGTGTCAGATTTATTAACTAAACCTTTTGATGCTGGGAGGTTTCAATACTTGGTAACAAGTATTGGAATGGTCAATCTCACATAATATGTGTTTTGGAATCTATTTTGTAAAAGTATGTACAGGATGATGCATTGTTATTGGTCTTATGATGTTTTAGATTTTCCACTATATTTTTCTAACACTGACAAAGGTTGCTTGAACGCTGATAAGTGTTTTTGCAACGTTGTCAGCAATATAATTGTCTAACGCTGACAAAGCTTCCCTCAACGCTGTCATGTGTTATAGGGGCGTTGTCAGCAACAATGTTAGTTTTGTGGTTTTCAATCTAAATGTGCAGATGGTGTTAGCAGTATACCATTGGATACAGAGTTGCTTATGGATCAACGGAGAAGCATTTGGACAAGTTTTTATTTATGGATGATGGTTGGAATGTTTCATTCCTATCTTGACATAAATTTTTTATGTTCATGCATGATTTTAGCAAACTTTTGTATCATAGTTTAAGGGGAGGTTTTAGGAACCTTTAGGATGTTTGGGTATCCATATGATACTCTTATCACAATTCTAGATTGTGTCCACAGGTAAGTATGAGTTAGTTTTACTAAATCATGAGGCACTGTAGCATGCAAAGTTGATATACTATGCATGCTGCCAAGACAGTTTTGGCCTAGAATTGGTTATGGTCTGTTGGGTGACTTGGGAATAATTTTGTTATGGGATTTACCTGGGAGTAACAAGGAATTTTGTAAGGTAACTTGGTTGTTAAGAGTTCTGGTTAGCAAGGGACACTAGAGGACTGTTATGTCTATCTTGCTTAAAGCAAGTGTGCATAACTGGACAGTGCTTGTCGCCCTATAATAATTATTAGCTTTTGGTTATCTTCTCTTGGATAAATTACTTGTTAAGGTCATTTTTCATTTTTAAAACATTTTTATTTTTGGACGCTGACAAGAATTTTCCAAGCGTTGTTGTGACCAATTTGGACGCTGACATGGTTATAGGCAAACGTTGACAAGATTATAGCCGTTGGGCGTTGATGGGTTATTTTTGACCGTTGACACTCAATGGGACCTACCCAGTTGTTATTTTTGACATATCTTTAGGCCGTAATTTTGGGAGTTGTTACTTTACATTTAATGCATGAGATAAACTTATACTTTTTCAATATTTTCATGATTGATTTTTGAAAATACTTGCCTATTTTTGGGCCTATCACATGCATTTTCTTCTCCTATAAATTTGGCTCCTATTTTTAAACAGGGTATCTATAATTCTTGTCTAACACAATTTTCTCTCATCAACTTCATCTTCTTCACTTAAATTTAACAGCTTTCATCAATGGCACCCAAGTTTAAACCATCATAATTGGAATTGGGGTTCAGGTCTCAACACAACATGATTGCGTATCTTGAAGCTGATGATGCTCTGTTTTCCCCAATACACACAAATGGTGGAGTATTTGAATGCATCCCCATTAAGGTATGCTCTTTCTCATGCACCACTCATTCCAGTCACACATATTAAACAGTTTTGGAACATTGTTAGTTCCTCAACAGTTAATAGAGTGACTACATTGACTTCTATTGTTCATGGGAGACCTTGGGTGGTTACTGAGGCTTTGGTACGCCAAGCCTTGCATCTTGATGATGCTGATGGTATAGCCACTCTTCCCATTAATGAGATAGAACAAGGGCTTAGGGCTTTGGGATATCCTTTTCTTGATGAAGGTACCTTAAACAAGTATCATAAGCAGGAATTTCCCCCAACCTGGAAGTACCTCATACATGTCCTCCTTCAATGTTTGAGTCCCAAATGTACTGCACACAATGAGATCAATAGATCCATTGCCAGTGCTATTGTGTGCATTGCAACAGGCCAAAAATTTAATTATTCTAAAATGATTTTTGAGGGCATGTGTAAAAACAAGGGGAACAAAATGACTTTAGCTTATCCCCGTTTTCTACAAATGGTTTTTGATGTCCAAGGTTATTGCACAAGGGATCATAATGATTTTTATAAGATCCCTGAGCAAAAGAAAGCTATTTTTATGAAGATGAACTCACCACCCCATCATGACCTACCTTTAACCCAAGCTATGCTTGTTGTTATTGCAGCAGCACAACCCCAACCAGACCCCCAACCGCAACTTGAACCAATACCTGAACCCATACCTTCACCTGAACATATGCAACTTGACCAAGTTTCCTTCAACGCTGACACATCAAATGTTGGCGTTGATGTGCCTATTTCCAACGCTGACACACAACCTTCACAAACCCAAACACCCCTTAACCAACCCACTTCCACCCATTCTTCCACACCATCTTCCACACCCCCTGAATATAGGTTGATGAAACGCCAAAGGACTACTGGAGTGTTCTCCTCTGGTGGTCCTAGCCATGTAGCAGAGAGAACCACCACCACAAGTGTGGTTGGTGACCTGGATGAGGCTGGGACTATTGGTTCTGGCTTAGATGCTGGCCAAGGCAGTCCCACCATCATTAAGTCCTCATCCTTGCCCAATGAATCTGACTTGAGAGGTCAAATTCCCATTTCAGAAGAGGGCAGACTGGAACCAATGACTCTTATGAAATTGACGGTAGTCTGCATGAGCTTGCAAAAGCAAAATGCAGACTTAGTACAAGTTGTCAGCTCACAAGGCCTTGAACTCAAGCAATTGAGGGAGAGGATTGTTGTTTTGGAGAGTGCTAGTGCAAGGAGGGGTATGGAGGAATCTTCCAAAGGGGAGGAAGATCCAATAAATCTAAGTGATAAGGGCAGTCATGATGGTCAATCAATGGATGTTGCTGAGGCCCTTACAACTTTGAAGAAACAAACAGGTTTTGATACGTCCTTAGTCTCTCCTACCAACTTAAATTTATCATTTACAGCTATGTTGAGAGAGGTTACACAAGGCGCTGAGGGAAGATATTTGGGCGTTGACAAGGAAAATTTGAACGCTGACAGAAATATTTTGGGCGCTGATAGGACAAAATTGGGCGTTGACAGACCTACACATGAAGGTGATGTATCCCAGTCATCATCTATCATCAAGGAGGTTTCTACACAGGTATCACCATCTACCTTACCAACCATTGCACCATCAGATAAGGGTAAGGGTATAATGATAGAAGAGATTGTTCCAAAGGATGCAGCTCAAGTTGAGTTTGATAGAAGATTAGCTGCACAAATCATGGAACAGGATAAAAAGGAGGTGAAAGAGTCACCATTTATTGTGACTTCAGAAGAGGAAAGTGATGGAGCTAGCTCAAACTCAAGTGTGATGAGTATGGGGATGAGTTGGCTAAGGAGAAGCTGGGAGAGTTGAAATTGCAGGTTGACTTTGACATGCCAGAGGTGGTTCAGATGTACAATGCTTGGGAAGAAAGATGTATGGAGAATCCAGACTTGACCATTTCAGATCAAATATTGGGTTTGGAGATTCTTCTCAGAGTTCAGAAGGATTGTCAGTTAATTTTGAAACACAAGGCAAGTAATATTCTCTCAGAGTTGAAAAGGGATAGAAGGGAGCTATACTTTATGTTGCTCAGATGTCATGGAGTTGGATGGACTTACCAGAAGTTGAGGGCTTTGACATTTGATGAGTTGGAAAGCAGGGCTTATCCCATTTGGGTGAGAGTGCAGGAAGCAAACACTCTCAGACTTCTTTCAGATGAAAGAAAAGAGGAACTTGCAGAAGAAATGGAACTCAAGAAAGCTATGTTTGTTCCCAGGCCAGTGAAGAAGGGAATTTCATTTGAGTTTCCTAAAGATATGGATCCACTATATCCAAGTGAAGTTGTCATCAGAAAGAGCCTCAAGCTCTCACCTTTAGAAGCTTCAGATATGGTGTAAGTGTTACCATTAGATTCCAGGAACCCAATTGTGAGCTATGAAGAAGATGAATGTGGGTTTTGGAAGATTGGCAGATATGGCAAAGAGGTACACACTTTTACGACTCTCATATCTTTGTTTGCAAGTTGTGATAGAGAAGACTTGGTAGACCTTTGGAGGTTGCTGGAGACCAAGTATGAGGCTGAAGCACCAACTTCAGCTAATGGAATAAAACTTCGGTCCACATTCAAAAGAATGTGTGGACCAAAAGATGAGGATCCTGCTGTTTGGAAGGATCTTGAAGATGACCTCAGTGGTCTTCAATGGAGGTTATATTCAGCTGCTGGTGTTTACCATTTGAGTTCTACAAAGTTTGCTGAGTATCTACTTGTAGATGGTCAGTATTTCATATCCAAGGCTATTTTGGAGAAGATGAAGGACACTCAGCTGGAAATAGATTATTCAAGTGATGTGGCAAAAGATTTGATTAGATTTATTCATTACCAATATGAGAAGGTTTGTAAGATTCCTCCTAGTCCTTAATGCTTATTCATAAACTTGATCATAAGAGTGGATATCAAGTTTAGGGGAGGATTGTTGGGAATAAATTAAGGCCAGATCACTTGAGCGCTGACAAGAGTAATACAAGCGTTGACAAGAACAAAACAAGCGCTGACAGCTCAAGCGTTGACAAGATAAAGTCAAGCGTTGACACAATGAAGACAAGCACTGATAGGAAGATATACTCTACGTGTTTATTGTATTCTAGAATAGTTCTAGTAAAGATAGGAACAACAATGTATTTTCTATTTATCTTTACCTAGAATAGCTGATACGTAGATTATTGTACAAGGCTTCTTATGTCTATAAAAGAAGACCTTTAGGTTAATGTTTCATATAAGTTTTGATTCGAAAACTACTTTCATTGTAAACAAGTTTGATATTGATAATCAAAGTGAAAGTTTGTTTATATCATTGTGTGTTCTTGTTTAAGTGTTAATTCCGCATAACACTTAGATTATCATAAGCATATACAAAGGTTTCTCTAAGTGTATTACTTGATCTAATCTCGTATACATAAAGCTAAATCGATCTAAGTTTGGGATCAACACACACGGGTTATTCACACGAAGGGGAAATTAATTCCCCAAAGTTTTCGGAAGGAAGGAGTGGGAAGAGCGAGGGTACGTGGCAACCATCCATTGGATATAACACCTCATATCACTATATCCTCCAATTAAATCCCTCCACCTCACCAAATTAGTGACAAGCTGGCAATCTAAGGGCGAAATCAATGGAATATGCTGAAAAGATTCGAATATGCTGATGAAAAGATCCGAATATTCTTTCCAAGAAGCCTTTGGGATGGCTATAAAAACCCCTATTCCCTGTAATTCATGTATCCAATTTTTATTTTTATCGTTATTATGTAGAAATAGTTTTAGGAATTATTGTAATATTTCTACTTTAATAGTATTGTAATATTCCTGGTTAATTAATAAAAGTGAATTTTTGAGTCAATTAAATTTTTGATTTACTTTACTGTTGAAATTTAAATAATGCGATTCATTCCTTTAAACTGATTTACTATGATAATGATGAATTTAATTAATCAAGATAATTAATAACTTGTGTTAAATAAAAAAAATAAATATTTGGAAGAAAACTTTCCACTGAAAGTTGGATAAAAGTTCATGGATCGAAGGCAGTTGATGAATGACGAATGGTGTTGACTGGTTCATAAGGTGGTTCAATGGTGATGGAGTCTTCGTTTACAGTTCAAAGGTAGCGCAGCGCTAACCTTCTTCCCAATGGATACTTCATAAGGTTTTGAGCTCTTTTAGTTTCTTTACTGTATTTAATTAAGATATTTACGCTAGATTATGTGGTGCTTTATTATTGAATGTGTTGAATTGATTCTAGGGTTTGATCTTTTATGAACTTGACTCTTGTGTTTTATCTGTTCATTGAGATTTGTGAGTTTGGCATGAAACTGATATTTAACATTATGTTAGTTGATTGGTTTTGAGATCGTATGCATTAATCTGCTACTGAATGTTTTTGTTAATGTTCTTTGTGACTTATGATATGGAGGTCTAGCTGTTAGATTGAACTTTTGGTTTTAATTGCGTTTAGATATTTCATTAGTCATTACATGTTATTGTATCAGCTTCCTAGTTTAATTTTTAATTTGATTTTGTTAAGTTGCCATTTTTTTCGTGTTAAGTAGACTTTTACCTAGGAGATTACTGAATGTTTTATTGATAAGGCTGTTGTAAATGATTTGCCAAGAGGTTTAAGCGAGTCTGCTGCTGTTATTAGATTGATAATCTTTATCTGACTTCTATGTTTTGATACATGAGATTGTGTTCTGAATCTGTTGAATCTTACTAGCTGCATGATTTGGTTCTTTTTGTTGATTCAATTTGCTTAATATGCTGATGATTTGATGATATATGGATTTGTTTGATGATCCTTGTTTTATCATGTTTGATTTAACTGTTGGTTTATCTAAAGTATTGGAAGATTAAACTTGACTGTGATTTTAAACTAGTAGGGTAATTGATTTTTCTTAATTTAACTTGCTGTGTAATAGATTTAACAGGTTCATTTGATCTGTTAAGTTCAATACTGGTATCCTTATCAGTAATTTCCATATAATATGTAACAAAAAAGTCACCTCCTGTGACTATTAGATTTATTTGTTCAAAAAGAAAATAATCACAAAAATGGCCCTTGTGGGTCTCGAACCTGTGACCTCGCAGTTCACATTCATGCGTGTTAGCCAACTGAGCTACATGCTTGTTTGATTTTATTATCTGTTAATTAATTAATATAGTAGGTTTGTGTTTGGCAGATTTTGCCTTTAAGTTTGTTTTAACTAAATTTACGTTTTAAAATATTTTTTCTTGATTAATGTTTTATTAAAGTAAATTTTTAGTTTCTAAAATAATAATTAGTTTCAAAATAAAATAAAATAAAAATAAATATAAAAAATAAAAATGTTTTTATTAATTTTAGAAATTTAATTAGTTTATTTTAATAAATTAGATTTAATAAATTTGTAGAAGTTAAATAGTTTTCAAAAGATTTAAAAATAGTGTAAAAGTTATTTTCGTTAAATAGATTAATTTTTATAGATTAATTTTTTTATAGATTTTAAAATAGTTTAATTTTTAATAGTTTAAATTTTATATTGGTTTAAATAATTGTCAATTAGAT
The DNA here is from genome assembly GCA_025667525.1 of Glebionis coronaria. Lineage (NCBI taxonomy): Eukaryota > Viridiplantae > Streptophyta > Magnoliopsida > Asterales > Asteraceae > Glebionis > Glebionis coronaria. Next base: position 218,360,312 of record CM046877.1, read on the forward strand.
AAATAATAGCGGGGTTACATTCATGCACTTTAGGATTAAAATAGGTTTTAAATTGGTAGACTTTAATTTTAGTTTTAAAAACCGAAAACCAATTCAAATCGATTGTCTAAATCAAAGCTAAAACGTCTCAAATTCATAAGATCTTCGTGTTCAACGAACTTGGTTCATTCACGTGTTTAATTAAATTCGTCTTTGGTAATATTAGTCTATTACTTTTTCCTAAAGGTAACTTTCTAATTTACCCTATAACGTATCTTAATTATCACTATACTATCACGATCACATCAAAAATTTTGGCGCCGCTGCCGGGGATCTTGTGTACAATTCGTTTTGTGAAGATTTGTTGATCGTTGATTTGAAGACCCTTTCCGTCCTCGAAAAGTTTTGTTATTTTTCTATTATTATAGTATGTATCGTTTTTCTCGGTTTTTGTGATTAATATATTGTATTACGTAGCACAATAAATTTACATACTTTTCAAATAAGGCCTTAGTTGGGATTTCATCACCTAGCTATTGTAGTCGAATCCAAAACAAAAATAAAAGGCAAAATAGATAAATACTAATAAGAAGTTTGAACTCGATTTATACAAACTATAAGGTGGGTATAAGGCGACGTGCTATAAAAGGCCGTCTAAGGAAAAAGGTTTTTAAGTGCTTTGTGCCACCTCGTTTCCCCGCTTGCTTGTGCGTATATTGAGAGGGACGACCAATTATTGGTTTGCCGAATCAAGTAGTAATAAATCTTATTTTTGTAGTTTACTTATTGAACCTCGAGACGTTTAGGTTTTCACCTATCGTTTCAAAGTCGACCGAGGGTAATTTACTTCCATAGTAGTTATCCTTATTCCTTGTTTTTATCGATCATTTTTTATTGAGCAATACCAAATAAAATACCAAAAATAATCTTCTTCTTGTCTAAATTCTTTTCTTCAATCCTCTAAATTCTCGTCTTTGTAGTGTATGCAATTACGTTCTTCTCGTCTTGTGATTGATTTTAATAGGCTTGAAAATATTCCTCGTAGAAATAGAAATCGTCAACAACGAATAGTGGAACCCGAGCTTCCACCTATTGTTGTAGAGATGGCCGATAACCGAACAATGGAGGAATTGCTCCGTGCACCCACCGAAGGGTATGGGGAAGCAATCGTTGTGCCGGCTATTTTGGCGGATCATTTTGAGATTAAGACGGGTCTTTTATCGCTCATTTGTGCCGACCAATTTCATGGCAATGAGACCGATAGCCCGCATTCTCACATTTGGAATTTTCTTTGAATTACCTCGACTCTCAAGTTTAGAGATGTGCCGAATGACGCGATTAAGCTCATGCTTTTTCCGTACTCGCTCGAGGGTAATGCTAAGCTTTGGTATGAGAAAGAACCACCGGGTTCGATCTTAACTTGGGATGATTTAGTGTCTAAGTTTATGAATTATTTCTTTACACCATCTAGAACAACACACTTTAAGAACGAGATCACTAGATTTGAACAAAAAGTGCATGAATCGTTTGGGGTTGCTTGGGAAAGATTTAAAGGTTTGTTAAGACAATGTCCACACCACGGTTTCTCGGAATTGCATCAAATAAATACTTTTTATAATGGGCTTAATATGATTGAACAAGATTCTTTAAATGCCGCCGCGGGTGGTAATATTTTAAGAAAAACTCCGAGAGACGCGTGGAGAATAATTGAGGATAAGTCTAGAGCACAATATTCACGAAACACACTGGGTGTTTCTGTAAAACCCGCATGCTTTTACCATGAACAGTAACCTTAAGATCGTACGTCACAGATTAAAACCTTCCTTATATAGTATGATCACATTCACGTGCTATTATTTAAGTAGTACATACGTGTATAAACATGATAAGTATCGATTACGTACGAACACATGATAAGTATTTAACAGTAATTAATCACGAACGTAATTAAAACGCGAGGTAATATTAATTACGTATATATGTAATTATTACGCACATGAATAAATAATATATTTAGTCACGATCAGAAACTAATTAAATTACGTAAACTACGTAACACGTAATCACGGACATTTAAACGATTATTATTATTATGTATATTTAATTTAACACGACAAGTAATTATATACGTAATAATTACGTTTAACACGGGAGATTATAACTAAGAAACTTACGACACTTTTATATACGGTTACGCGTACCATTTAAACAAATCGCGTATTAAATAAATATTACAAGTGTTTAAGGGGCTGTTTTAGACAAACTAGAAAGTATTGGGACTTGGGCTCAAGGCCCAAGAGTGCTTTTGGCCGTGTATAACAAAAGGGACGGGGGTTTCTTTTGTTTTTCTTTTTCTGCCGACACAAACACACACAACAAGAAACCCTAATCAAGAAAATTCAGTCGCCTATATTTTTTTTTCTCTCCTCTTCCGTGACCTACACCAAGAACAAGAAGGAAGATTGATTCACGTTTTAGTGTTCTTTTAACCCAAATCAATGTGTAAGGTAAAAACCCTAATTCATTTTCTTTTCTTTTCTTTTGGTTTGATAGATCACGAATCCATGTGATTGGGTTTAAAACATGTTTAAAACGAGTCTGATTAGGGATGGGGGTGTTCGTTTGGTTTGATTGCACACAAACCGAGACTCATATGAGTCTCGGTGGGGAGTTCATTCCACCAGCCGCAACCCAATTAGGGTTTTGGCTTGGTTTGCGCAAGCAGGGGAAACAGAGAGCAAGCAGGGGAAAAACCACTGGCTGCGCCAGTGGTGAAATCGTTCTAACAGGGGGAACCCACGGTTGGCTTTTCTAGCCTGCCGGTGGGAATTTTAAACAGACAGGGGGAACCCAGAACTGCCAGGGGTAAACTGGCAGTAAGGGGGCGTTTGGCAGCGAGTTTTAAAAGCAGGGTTAAAGGCTGTTTGGCTACGGGTTTAAGGGCAGATTAAGGGGCTGTTTGGCTAGACTTATTTTTAAAACATAATACAAGTTTTACATTTAAATTAATAGGACACGGGTTCGGTTTTCGATGCGTTTTAATAAAAGAATACTTTAGTACGGGTTATGATTTTTCAAGTTATTAGCTTTAACGTATCTATTGATTTACAAGGTAAAATAAATAAATAAAACATGACTTATTACTACAAGGCTATTTATTACAAGTTAATTAAATTGATTTAACATGCTACGTAATTAATTTAATTTAAAACATGGACTTAGGTTTATTATTACTAATTGATAATACATGATTTTAACCTAAGTAATTAGTTATTAAATTAGACTAAGTAATTAATTAATTATTAAAACCATGACTTATAATTAATTAATTCTCATGACTTAGGTTATATTAATATAATTAATAATACATGTTTTAACCTAAGTATTTAACCTTATTTAATTAAAAACAAGATATATTTAATTAAATACTTTTAACCTATAGTTATTTAAATGACATGTAATAATTAATAAACTATACGTTATATCATTATGACTTAGAATATTAGTCAGTAAACACTTAAGCTTATTTATTAGCTTATTTAACCAGCTTATATCTATTTATGGAAACTTCCTATTTTTAGAAACTATTTAATTAAGGCAGCTAATCTCTTTATGGAAACTTTCTATTTTTAGAAACTTATCTATTTTAAGCAGTAATTCTATTTTTTGGAAACTTTCTATTTTTGGAAACTATATATTTTGGTAACTTTCTATTTTTGGAAACTTTCTATTTTTGGAAACCTGCTAATTTTGGAAAGTTACTTAATATTGCTCAGTAAGCATAATAATACATGAAATACCAGTGATACTTAATCAGATTAATCAGAATATAAGATAAACACAGTTTAAGGCTTTAAACAGTAAACCATGACCTAAAACATACAAAGTAAGCTAAGATGAGACATAAAACCCAGTACGTAATTAGTGATTCGATACTTATACACGTGTGTATTCATGTAGTGTTAGTGATCCAGAAGTAGGATTCTCTCTTCCGTTCATTCACTGGACTTGAGGTACGGATTCCCGTCCTTTTAGTATGGACATTCTTTCCTTATTAAGATTTCCCCGTATGCAGCCAACTGTTTTCCCTAGTATTTGTTTTATTGTTTTGAACTGCTTATGTTTAATTAGCATAATCTATAGCCATATACAAGCATGACCAGTTTCACCTAGTTATGGAGGTACCATAACCATAACATTGGAGGCACCAATGTTATGACTTCCCCACGGCGGAGTGATTGCTCGTGGCGTCCCTTTCAGTTTTGGCCATATTATTATATCATGTGGGGCGTATGGGTGCATCCTAGTTACATGTTTTATTCAGTATATCATGGTGAATGTGGTGTGTGCCTTGCATCCTTCACAAGGAGTTGATCCCTCCTACCCAAACCAGTATATTAATTAGAGGCATCCCCTCTAATCAGCATGATGAGGTCACCCCTCCAAGTATTCATGCACGTGACCTTTTCATGACCTATATGGGCTATGGTATATTTATGTTAAAACAGTTTTCATAAGATAAACATAAGGCTTTTCAAACTATAAAACCAGTTTTCTTAATACTTAACCAGTTTACTCAGAACTTAGTCTTCCGCTGTTATATGTTACATGCTTATCCTATTTCATGCTATATTGTATATCCGTGCACTGAGCGTTTTGCTCAGCCGTTACTTTCCTTTCCATGTCCCAAAACGGCAGGTACCCAAGACTCGAGCATTTGGAGGCCGTGCATAGGAGGGAAGCTGCCATTGACTTCTTCTCCTTTTGCCTTCATATATTTATGCTTGTTTACTCTTTCATTCAGTTCATTTACTTTGTTATGTTTTTGGCTTATGTTTGGGAACCGATGTTTGATTCCGGTTTTCCCTATGGTCATGTATGTTTTACTACATATTACCTTGCATGCTTTGATGACACGCCATAATTACGCGTGACATTCCATTTATCAAAATGGGGTGTTACAATTATGGTATCAGAGCCAAGGCTTCGACCTGTAGGCTCCAAAACTCGACCTGTGACTAGTGGGTAGTCACCAGGAGCTTCCTAAGCCAACGATTGTTATTCCACGAATTGATGTTTCAGCGCGTTGTTGTTTTAACCATTATGTTTTCAGCACCTTTTTGTTTAGCCATGACGTCTTTAGCACCTTGTTGTTTTAACCATGATGTTTTCACAAGTATTGTTTTACTAATATGGAATGAACAACCGTCATCCATACTTAGTTATGTGTCATTGTCTACGCATGACGTTCCTCGGGAACTGTGATTATGTGGACTGAACCCCAGTAGTTCACATTTTTCACATAAATTTTTTTTTTTTTCTGTTAAGTTTTGACAATGATTCTAATTATTTATGTTTCATGCATTCATGCATTTATATCATATGTCATCTGTTGCAGGAATTTTGACTAAGTAATGGTTGGTACAGGACTGGCCCTATTTTAGTCGCATGTGCTTTTATCGAAACTTTTAACCTTGGGACCGACCCATAGGCGTCCCCTCGCCATGTCTTTTGTTTTGGAACCGACCCATAGGCGTTCCCTCGCACATATAAAGGTTTTATAAACTACATTACGCATTCATGCACTGTTTTTCTTGCACAAAAATTTTTCTCATGATTTAAATTGGCATAATTTTTTTTCATGTCCCATCATAAGTTATTATGTTTTTATGTCAAGTATGCCTTCATACTGTCATGGTTAACTTCAGTTTCATGCTGATTATGTTATACACTTCTTGTACTAGATGGTTTCATGTTTCCTCATGATAATTCCGCCTTCATGTTGATTATGTTTCATGCCTCTTTTGTTATTTACGTTGTCCTGCAAGACATTGTTAGATTTCTTGAATCATGCTTTCATGATAGTCATGGTTGGTTTCCATTGATCATGCTGTCAGGCAAATCATCGTTGAATTTTGTGTAACCACACTTTAGCGTTTCTCTATGCGACCAGAATGATGTCTATGCTAATAATGCTAGGTTATCATGATGGTTTTCCTAACCGTTTAACCGGTTTACTTTCCTTAAATCATGACAAATGATCGAGCCCATACCGATCATTTCAGGTGCATTCCATGTGTACTCCACGTACCGTATTTCATGTGTATTACATGTACCTTAATCCATGTGTATTCCACTTGCAATACTTCACGAGTATTCGCTAGTCGATTCTAAATCATCTCAGGCGTATGTTCACTTGCTAATATCCTACAAGGTTGTCGATGCCGCTCATAGCTTGGAGATGTTACTGAAGGTTGATGTTGCTGATGTTGGGAGACGCTACGAGATGCTGATGCTGATGTTGTTCACAACCTGGAGATCCTAAAAGACGAAGACAAAGGCGTCGGAGCAAAGCAATTGGACGAGAAGATGCTTCACCATCAGACAATTCCCATCAATCATTGTCCCAAATTCATAGTTACATGTCACACGTCGTTCGGCTGTCATTTCAGCCATATGAGTGCAAACCGGCACCAGCCGGCCACGCAGCTAAATAGTTACATGAGTCACGGTCATGAGAATGACCGTCATGGAACCGACAGACAAGATGATAGTAACCACTACTATGACAGCAACTATCCTAGAAATCACAACCGAGGCTCCGGCCACGGACGTGATCAGACATACAAATGATCAGTGGTCCAACCGACCCGCCAAGTCTGGCATAATAACCTAATATTTTAGTTCTAATTGTTTCACATCTCGAGACACATGTCAAGACATCAGTCAAGACACATGTCTCACGTATACTTTCTGAAGACACATGTCAAGATACTAGTCAAGACATATGTCACGCTTACATTTCTCAAGACAACGAGTCAAGACACATGACTCACGTCTAATTATGGAACATTTCTAAGAAATTCAGGGTAACCTCCAAGGGTATATCCATTTTGTTGTGCCATGTATTAATCAGGCAACAAGAATTTCAATACCATTACCGGCGCATCAGTGAGAACCGTCATGTTGCCGGCTTCGCTTTCTTTTGTTTCGCCATATTTCATATATTCGTGACCATGTAGGACGCCTTTCGTATTCCCACGAATACGAAGGTTTTCCTTCATCTTAATAATGAGATCCAAGCTGCTAACGTATTTCCTCGGACAGACACGAGATGAATTTTATCCTAATTATGTACTACGAACAGCACACCATGCTACGATTCATAATTATGTACAGTAATGTTCAGGCTCCTGAATACATTCAGCTTGATTTTCCATAGGGAAAATCTGTGCAAATTATCTATGCTTACAAGCATGTGCATTGTTTGCCATGGTCGCTAAAATTTTCTAGCTGTCAGTAAGACACAACCACTTAACTCTTTTACGCATAGCCAGTTGATTATTCCAAAGTCTTCCTATACATTCCAGGAGAACCTACAAGGAGAAGGATGGTACCATGAGATTATGTGTCGACTACCGTCAACTTAAACAAATCACCATTCATGACCGTTATTCTCCTCCACGTATTGACGACATGTCCAATCAACCATATGGTGTTAATCACTTTTCCAAGATCGAACTCACGATCATGCTGCCAACAGTGACGAGTGAAAAGCAGGACATGTCCATGACTGCTATTCGTTCACGACTCGGTCATGCTAGATTTATGATTTTGAATTAGTCTCATCAATGCTTCAACCGCATTATGGACTTAATAAATTGAGTTTCCATGAACTCCTAAACAAATTCATCAGCGTTTTCATTGAGGATAACCTGATTTCCTCTAAGCCTAGAGAAGAACAGGAAGACCATATCTGCACTATGTTGCAAATTCTATGACAAGAGAAATTCTACCCTGGAATTTTTTTTTTCCAATATCAATTCTGTTTGATTACAGTGACACACTGAATCACATGGGTTTCTATGGTTAATCTTACCATGACTCAGCTGATGCGTAAAGGAGAGAACCCTACACTACATTAGGTGTTCTATAAAGTCCTACGCTAGGAGAAGTCTAGATTCAGAGACTCAGAGTTTCGCAACCTTCTATGTATCAAGTTCTACGAAGCAAGATACAGTTACGTTCATATCTAGGTACCTGACATACCAACAGGTTAAGATAGGACACCAACAAACGGGGATGTTTTCATCATATGAAATTGTGAATCGAAAAGGGACAAGATCTCCATGGATTTTAGTTACCAGATTTCAGCAAACTCAGAAGAAGCATGATGCTATCTGGGATATGGTCAACAGTTTGATCAAGTCTGCAGAATCCTTACATCCGTACGGATTTCAGAACCAACAGATTGAACGAACATGTTCCAGCCAAGGTTCATCCGATCACTTGGAAATCCCTCAGCTATCGGGTCAGACAAAGATTCGTAATTGTACTCCTAACTTACTTCACGTCTTCATTCTAATTCCACGACTTGCTTTCGCGCTCACGTTCATGACACTATTCACGTTCATGATCGTATTTTGGCTTACGATTTTACGTTCATTTCTTTTCTCATTCTGGGAAGTTTGCAAGAACTTGTGAGACCAGACCCAAGTTTAGTATAACTCTCCATCATCAGATAGACGTTTCACGTCATATTCCACGTCTCACCTTGTAGCGTTTGGCGTTACCACCATTATATTCTATGATCACAATATGTCTCACATGTCATGTTCATTCCACGTTCCTCATATCATAATCAAGATATGTTACACGTATCATGGATCACGATATGTTTACTCATACTACACTCGCCATATCTCCACGTAGCACGTTCAAAAAAATTTCACGTATCACGTTCAAAATTTTTCACGTACTACGTTTCTTTATGTCTCGTGCATCGTTTCTAATTATCAGTTAAGTCAGATTGTCTTGCATCGTAACGTTTCAGTTACCTTAGCACGTTAACTCTTATTTTCCTCGATCCAATTTAGGGGATCTACTTTCCGTTGATAACCAAGAATTTCTTTGTATTCCAAGTCAAGGTCAGGAGGACCAAGATATATCATTGGTGTCAGGATCTTCTGAAGGAACCGTTCCAAGAGGGAGGCCACTTGGAAACGGACAAGTTCATCCGGACTTCTTATCCATTTTTTTTCTCTTATCGATTAGATATGTCCTTTCAGTCACGTCACGTTCCATGTCTTTTCAGGACATGTCACGTTCCATGTTCCCTTCTACCATGTCACCTTCATTTCCGTTATTTTGCATACCTTTCCAGTTTGATTCGGGTATGTTTAGCTTCCAGATACTTTATCTATAATTCGGGGACGAATTATTCTTTTTAGGGGGGAAGAATTGTAAAACCCGCATGCTTTTACCATGAACAGTAACCTTAAGATCGTACGTCACAGATTAAAACCTTCCTTATATAGTATGATCACATTCACGTGCTATTATTTAAGTAGTACATACGTGTATAAACATGATAAGTATCGATTACGTACGAACACATGATAAGTATTTAACAGTAATTAATCACGAACGTAATTAAAACGCGAGGTAATATTAATTACGTATATATGTAATTATTACGCACATGAATAAATAATATATTTAGTCACGATCAGAAACTAATTAAATTACGTAAACTACGTAACACGTAATCACGGACATTTAAACGATTATTATTATTATGTATATTTAATTTAACACGACAAGTAATTATATACGTAATAATTACGTTTAACACGGGAGATTATAACTAAGAAACTTACGACACTTTTATATACGGTTACGCGTACCATTTAAACAAATCGCGTATTAAATAAATATTACAAGTGTTTAAGGGGCTGTTTTAGACAAACTAGAAAGTATTGGGACTTGGGCTCAAGGCCCAAGAGTGCTTTTGGCCGTGTATAACAAAAGGGACGGGGGTTTCTTTTGTTTTTCTTTTTCTGCCGACACAAACACACACAACAAGAAACCCTAATCAAGAAAATTCAGCCGCCTATATTTTTTTTTCTCTCCTCTGCCGTGACCTACACCAAGAACAAGAAGGAAGATTGATTCACGTTTTAGTGTTCTTTTAACCCAAATCAATGTGTAAGGTAAAAACCCTAATTCATTTTCTTTTCTTTTCTTTTGGTTTGATAGATCACGAATCCATGTGATTGGGTTTAAAACATGTTTAAAACGAGTCTGATTAGGGATGGGTTGTTCGTTTGGTTTGATTGCACACAAACCGAGACTCATATGAGTCTCGGTGGGGAGTTCATTCCACCAGCCGCAACCCAATTAGGGTTTTGGCTTGGTTTGCTCAAGCAGGGGAAACGGAGAGCAAGCAGGGGAAAAACCACTGGCTGCGCCAGTGGTGAAATCGTTCTAACAGGGGGAACCCACGGTTGGCTTTTCTAGCCTGCCGGTGGGAATTTTAAACAGACAGGGGGAACCCAGAACTGCCAGGGGTAAACTGGCAGTAAGGGGGCGTTTGGCAGCGAGTTTTAAAAGCAGGGTTAAAGGCTGTTTGGCTACGGGTTTAAGGGCAGATTAAGGGGCTGTTTGGCTAAACTTATTTTAAAAACATAATACAAGTTTTACATTTAAATTAATAGGACACGGGTTCGGTTTTCGATGCGTTTTAATAAAAGAATACTTTAGTACGGGTTATGATTTTTCAAGTTATTAGCTTTAACGTATCTATTGATTTACAAGTAAAATAAATAAATAAAACATGACTTATTACTACAAGGCTATTTATTACAAGTTAATTAATGTGATTTAACATGCTACGTAATTAATTTAATTTAAAACATGGACTTAGGTTTATTATTACTAATTGATAATACATGATTTTAACCTAAGTAATTAGTTATTAAATTAGACTAAGTAATTAATTAATTATTAAAACCATGACTTATAATTAATTAATTCTCATGACTTAGGTTATATTAATATAATTAATAATACATGTTTTAACCTAAGTATTTAACCTTATTTAATTAAAAACAAGATATATTTAATTAAATACTTTTAACCTATAGTTATTTAAATGACATGTAATAATTAATAAACTATACGTTATATCATTATGACTTAGAATATTAATCAGTAAACACTTAAGCTTATTTATTAGCTTATTTAACCAGCTTATATCTATTTATGGAAACTTTCTATTTTTAGAAACTATTTAATTAAGGCAGCTAATCTCTTTATGGAAACTTTCTATTTTTAGAAACTTATCTATTTTAAGCAGTAATTCTATTTTTTGGAAACTTTCTATTTTTGGAAACTATATATTTTGGTAACTTTCTATTTTTGGAAACTTTCTATTTTTGGAAACCTGCTAATTTTGGAAAGTTACTTAATATTGCTCAGTAAGCATAATAATACATGAAATACCAGTAATACTTAATCAGATTAATCAGAATATAAGATAAACACAGTTTAAGGCTTTAAACAGTAAACCATGACCTAAAACATACAAAGTAAGCTAAGATGAGACATAAAACCCAGTACGTAATCAGTGATTCGATACTTATACACGTGTGTATTCATGTAGTGTTAGTGATCCAGAAGTAGGATTCTCTCTTCCGTTCATTCACTGGACTTGAGGTACGGATTCACGTCCTTTCAGTATGGACATTCTTTCCTTATTAGGATTTCCCCGTATGCAGCCAACTGTTTTCCCCAGTATTTGTTTTATTGTTTTGAACTGCTTATGTTTAATTAGCATAATCTATAGCCATATACAAGCATGACCAGTTTCACCTAGTTATGGAGGTACCATAACCATAACATTGGAGGCACCAATGTTATGACTTCCCCACGGCGGAGTGATTGCTCGTGGCGTCCCTTTCAGTTTTGGCCATATTATTATATCATGTGGGGCGTATGGGTGCATCCTAGTTACATGTTTTATTCAGTATATCATGGTGAATGTGGTGTGTGCCTTGCATCCTTCACAAGGAGTTGATCCCTCCTACCCAAACCAGTATATTAATTAGAGGCATCCCCTCTAATCAGCATGATGAGGTCACCCCTCCAAGTATTCATGCACGTGACCTTTTCATGACCTATATGGGCTATGGTATATTTATGTTAAAACAGTTTTCATAAGATAAACATAAGGCTTTTCAAACTATAAAACCAGTTTTCTTAATACTTAACCAGTTTACTCAGAACTTAGTCTTCCGCTGTTATATGTTACATGCTTATCCTATTTCATGCTATATTGTATATTCGTGCACTGAGCGTTTTGCTCAGCCGTTACTTTCCTTTCCATGTCCCAAAACGGCAGGTACCCAAGACTCGAGCATTTGGAGGCCGTGCATAGGAGGGAAGCTGCCATTGACTTCTTCTCCTTTTGCCTTCATATATTTATGCTTGTTTACTCTTTCATTCAGTTCATTTACTTTGTTATGTTTTGGGCTTATGTTTGGGAACCGATGTTTGATTCCGGTTTTCCCTATGGTCATGTATGTTTTACTACATATTAACTTGCATGCTTTGATGACACGCCATAATTACGCGTGACATTCCATTTATCAAAATGGGGTGTTACAGTTTCCAATGTGAATTCATTTAATCCCGAGATTGCTAGATTGGACTCTAAGATTGACACGCTTTTGAATGAGCTTAGGAAGAATCCTCAGGGATCGATTAATATGGTTGAGAATGTTTGTGTATCATGTGGTGGAGCACATCCTAATTATGCTTGTTCGACCACGGGGTTTGATCAAGCTAGTGCTTTTGCCGCGACGAGAACTTATGGCCCCAACGGTCAAGTTCCTCGTCAAAATTATGTTGCTCCACCGAGTTTTCCACCGGTTCAAAATAGGTACAACAATGGAAACAATGGGAATAATTTTAACCGTGGTAACCAAGGGAATTATAATCAAGGAAATGGGTTTAATGCTAATCAAAACAATCAAGGTTTTCAAGGCAATAACCAAAATGATTTGTCAAGCTATATCAAGTCAAATGAGGCAAATATGAAATCTTTTCAAAATAACAATCAAGGGCAAATTAATACTTTGAAACTCGATTTTCAAAATACGATTAAAGGGAAAAACAACAAGATTGAGCTTAATCAACAAAGGCTAGAGCAAAGTCAAAATCGTATGCAACAAAGTTTGGAACAAAGTCAAAATAAATTGCTTTCGATGTTTGATGGATTTATGTCTAAACCATCATCTTCTTCGGGTTGCTTACCTAGTAATACCATTCCAAATCTGAAGGGAGAGCTTAAGGCCATAACCGTTTATGATGATTGTGATAATTTAGAAGAAGTTGAAGTGATTGAGTTTAATCCTCCACCTAAGGAAACTTTTCTAGATGTCACCAAGGCTACCTTAAATGTAATTAGTACCTCGGTTTTCTTTGATTTCTTTCCCGAGAAATATAAAGATCCGGGTCAATTCGTGATACCTTGTGTTTTCAATGAGCATGGGGTTTGCAAAGGCCTAGCCGATCTAGGAGCTAGCATTAACTTAATGCCCCCAGCCATTTGGAAAACTATTGACTATGCACCACTTAGTACCACTCGAATGATCATTGAGCTTACTAATGGTACCACCACTCGACCGGTTGGTATAGCGGAAAATGTCATTGTTAAAGTGGGAAATTTCTTGTACTTAGCCGATTTTGCTATAGTTGATTATGAGACCAATCCTCGTGTGTAGGACGACCATTTTTGTGCACGGCTCAAATTCAAGTTGATACGACGAAAGAGGAAATTAAATTGTTTTATGGAGATAAAAGTATTGTTTTCAAACCGGAAAAGATTCCAAGATTTGTTTCTAAGAAAGTTGAAAGTGTTAAATTTGTTGAGATTTTGGAAAGTAATAAGAAAGCTCTCTTTGATAAAGGTGTTTTTCCAATTTTGGAAACTCCGTTTTGTGATAATGAAAAGTTAAATTCAAATAAAGAAGCTTGCTTTGTTGAAACATGTTGTAATCTTTCCTCATCTCCATTCACTCCACACGAGGATGATAGTTCTAAGATTGAAAAACAAATTGATGAGTACCTAAGTGAGCCATTTGATGCTAGTGAGTTTAATAGTGAGAATTTTGATCCCGAGAGTGATATTGCTTTAATTGAACAATCTTTGAAAATGGACTCATTTTCACTCTCTTCGAAGGATCAATTTGATGTTCCTAAGGCACAATCTTCAATTGAAGAGCCTTTGATTCCTAACTTCACACCGAGTGAGGTTAGTGACTATTCATGTGATAAGTTCATCGATGAACTTTTTGCTATTATTGATCCACTTCCACGGGGAAGTAAAGACGTTCTCGATCTCGAGATCGAGCGTGATTCTCGTGTTTTACCTACCATTCTCGAGGAATTCTCCGATGAATTTCCTTCAAATGAGAATGATGATCTTGTATCCGAGTGTGACACACTTGATACTTTGTCGGATATATCTTGTGATGACAAGATTGATGACACTTTTGTGACCTACTTAAATCCTCTCTTTGAAGCTTCATTGAACAATAATCCATTGTTTCAATATGATTTTGAGAGCATCATACCTCCTACATCCCACAACCTTTGTGATGATGATCTTCTCATGAAGGAGGTTGATGAGTTTCTTTATATAGACATTCCTTCGGAATTTGAGGAAGAGTCTAATGACGGTGATGAAGATTCTTGGTTTGATCACCCGATTTATGATGATGACAATGTTGACCCGTAGGGAGAAATTACTTTTGCTCCAATTATCCTTCCCACTCGCTTTGATCTTAATGTGCGGGTTTTTCATGCGACTCGTTTTGAGTACCATGACCCCTTTGTTCACATTCCTAAGAGTGAAAAGGTCAACAAAGTCATGCAAGTTGAAACCACTAGTGTTGAGACTTTTATCCCACCATTACCATGTGCTTCATATGATTTAGGATTAGCATGGGGGGACGACACCGTGTTGTCTATTCCTTTCTCCACCGAGGACGAGGTATTCGACCCCGGAATCGTTGATTTAGGGAAATCTCGGCCTTTCACCGATGCAATAATTGAAAGACTTTTTAATCATCTTGGTGCGAGTTTATCTCGGGGAGCATGCTGCATCCATACCATTATTTGTGACTACCATCTCTTGTTAGAGATTTGTGTTAGAGTTTTATCCTTTCATTTGTCATCCGACAACGAGGATGAGATCTTTGACCCCGGCATCGTACTTCATGTTGGATTTAATTTCAATATGCCGGTTTTCACCACTTTCCCTAAGGACCAATGAATGCGGGGATCGAGTCGAGCTCGTGACCCGGTTAACAAAAACGAGGTGCCTTGTGGGGGAGTCCCATACATTCTATCTTCTTTCTATTTTCTAACAACTAATAAGGCTTGATCTTTCAAGCTCGTGTTCGTGTTTTGTTGTGTTGTGAATCTTAGGTATGACCCTAATTTTTGAAGACTCTCGTGTTTGGTTTTTGCCGGTCCACTTGATCTTCCATTCTTTGAATGCCAAAAAGGGGCACACTCTTTATCCCTTGATTTTTATCGACTAACATTTTATCTTGAGGCATAATTAATAAACGACTTATAGATTTGCGTGCTCTTACCATGTTAGGATTTTGCATTAGACTCTTCGTGTTTTAGCAAGGGGGTGTTACTCTTGAGCTAAGAAACATTGAGGACAATGTTTGGTTTTAGCATGGGGGAGTCAATCGATATAATCGCTTGTTATTGCTTTTGTCGTGTCTTAACGTAATTGTTTTTCTCGTTTTTCATAAAAAATTTAAATTTTTAGTGTTATTTTTAAGTTTTAATAAATAAAATAAGTGCTTTTGACACGAATGTAGGCTTTCCATTGGTGAAAATAAAAATAGTTTTTAACTCGACTCGGTTTTTAACCTTAGCTTTTCCTTAACGTATTTGAATTAAGTTTTGCTAGGCTTTTATATAGGGAACTTTAAAACGCGAAAGTCTTAATTCATACGAGTTAAGAACAAGAACTTTTCGCAAGTTCCTATAATTGATCCTAGAAAGTCGTCTATCAAGGGAACTTTAAAATGCAAATTCTAAAACTTGAAAAAGTATAAGAAGATGCAAGATCCTATAGATGACTTGAAAACCCAAAACTTTGGTTTAATAGGCTAAGTATCCATTGATTTCACATTTTTGAAATTTTACAATATGGAGAACAAGAGATGATAGAGTTCAATCATAAGTTTCTAAAATTAACTCTTCTTTGTGCAAGTATTTTTGTGTTTGATTTAATCTCCTCGTATTTACTTTCCACACTTGAATAATAATTGCTTAATAAATGAAGTTTTTAGCGGTTTAGGCTTGATATCTTAACTCGTAACTCCTTCTTTTTCTTCCCTTGTAATTAAAGTGAGAACACATTAAGGGTGTCAGCGTCATGGACTTTTGATCATGGGATTGCGGAAATTTGGCTTACTATAAATATCATATTAATAAAGAAGAATAAATAAAAACATGTTCTCTAGGAGCCTTCGGGTGGGAGTCATGTAGCACTAACCTTGCCATTAGAGCCTTAGGGTGTATGGTGAGGGGACGTGTTAAGTAAAAATTGCTTCATCATCATGATCCGTAAGGTGGGATGGTGATGTCAATTCCCTTATTTTTGTCCAAGGAGCCTTAAGGGTGTGGATTTTAAATAAGGAGCACAATTTCATCTTAAAGAGCCACAAGGTGTTATGATGTACTTGTTGCTAACTCCATTAATAAGGTCATAATTGACTTTGGAGGTTTTATTTTGCTTTTAAGTAGCCATATTAGCCAAATTACGGGTCCGGGGATTTATCCCTAAAATCGTGTTAAGTTATCCTTGATGTGGGCTTTCTTTAGTGACAACGGTTTTTGAAGTCGAGGTTAGGTTTTGAGTGTTGAGTTTACACCGTTCTTGCCTTTATTTTTGGACTAATAAATATCAAATAAAGTCAAATGAGCCTTTGGGTGAATGAAAAATAAAATCTAGAGATACAATTAGGAATAATAGGATATTTAGTTTAACATAAATTACTTGTATGAGTTGGTTTAATTTTGGGGCTTATATTGACAATGATCTTGTTTTTGCACTTGGCATGGAAAAGTGAAAAGTCGGGGACGATGAATCTATTGGATTTTTATGATCCTAAAAGTTATTTTTCGAATAATGAAAGCAATACATTATGTCTTTGCAAAA
The DNA here is from genome assembly GCA_025667525.1 of Glebionis coronaria. Lineage (NCBI taxonomy): Eukaryota > Viridiplantae > Streptophyta > Magnoliopsida > Asterales > Asteraceae > Glebionis > Glebionis coronaria. Next base: position 218,377,323 of record CM046877.1, read on the forward strand.
TAAAGTAGAAAAAGTTGAATAATGGTGTAGTTAATGTTTTCATTGCGTGAGGACACGGCAATTGCTTAGCAAGGGGGAGTTTGATATGAGCTTAAATACTCATATCATTTGTATCTAAAAACAAACAATAAATGCATATATATTATAAAAATGCCTTGTATATGCTTGTTTTGTGTTTCATGTGTGTAGGTACCAAAGATCGCAAAAACCGGCAAAACCGATACAAGTTTGAAGAAAAATATTGAAGAAGCCAAAATCGAGCTCGTCTTTAGCGGATTTAAATTTATATGGAGTTATTGGGCTTGTGGGTCCCACAATTGGTTAAATGGGCCCAAAAGCCCATTTGAGGAAATGAACTTTTCAATTTCAGCCTACAAGCCCAAATCCAAGCCCAAACTACAAATCAAATGACGGATGGGAATTTGGAAATTGGGCCAAAAGACCATGTCCTTAATAAAACAAGAAATTGGGTTAGGGTTTGCTCAATTGAACATACGGGTGATGAGTTTTTGTACCTCCCACTTGGTCAAATATATAAACGTCCATTTCCACTCACATCTACTCACGTTTTCACCCACACAAATAAAAAATACCTCTCGATAACTTCTATGTATCACCTTCATCTCTCACCCTCACCAAAGAAATAACCAGTAACTATTTTACTATTCACAAAACCCTAATCCAATAAATCACAAAATTAATTTAGGGGTTTTGATCCACACGGGTTATTCACACGAGGGGGAAATTAATTCCCCAAAGTTTTCGGAAGGAAGGAGTGGGAAGAGCGAGGGTATGTGGCAACCATCCATTGGATATAACACCTCATATCACTATATCCTCCAATTAAATCCCTCCACCTCACCAAATTAGTGACAAGCTGGCAATCCAAGGGCGAAATCAATGGAATATGCTGAAAAGATTTGAATATGCTGATGAAAAGATCTGAATATTCTTTCCAAGAAGCCTTTGGGATGGCTATAAAAACCCCTATTCCCTGTAATTCATGTATCCAATTTTTATTTTTATCGTTATTATGTAGAAATAGTTTTAGGAATTATTGTAATATTTCTACTTTAATAGTATTGTAATCTTCCTGGTTAATTAATAAAAGTGAATTTTGGAGTCAATTAAATTTTTGATTTACTTTACTGTTGAAATTTAAATAATGTGATTCATTCCTTTAAACTGATTTACTATGATAATGATGAATTTATTTAATCAAGATAATTAATAACTTGTGTTAAATAAATAAAATAAATATTTAGAAGAAAACTTTCCCACTGAAAGTTGGATAAAAGTTCATGGATCGAAGGCAGTTGATGAATGACGAATGGTGTTGACTGGTTCATAAGGTGGTTCAATGGTGATGGAGTCTTCGTTTACGGTTCAAAGGTAGCGCAGCGCTAACCTTCTTCCCAATGGATACTTCATAAGGTTTTGAGCTCTTTTAGTTTCTTTACTGTATTTAATTAAGACATTTACGCTAGATTATGTGGTGTTTTATTATTGAATGTGTTGAATTGATTCTAGGGTTTGATCTTTTATGAATTTGACTCTTGTGTTTTATCTGTTCATTGAGATTTGTGAGTTTGGCATGAAACTGATATTTAACATTATGTTAGCTGATTAGTTTTCAGATCGTATGCATTAATCTGCTACTGAGTGTTTTTGTTAATGTTCTTTGTGACTTATGATATGGAGATCTAGCTGTTAGATTGAACTTTTGGTTTTAATTGCGTTTAGATATTTCATTAGTCATTACAGGTTATTGTATCAGCTTCCTAGTTTAATTTTTAATTTGATTTTGTTAAGTTGCCATTTTTTTCGTGTTAAGTAGACTTTTACCTAGGAGATTACTGAAAGTTTTATTGATAAGGCTGTTGTAAATGATTTGCCAAGAGGTTTAAGTGAGTCTGCTGCTGTTATTAGATTGATAATCTGTATCTGTCTTCTATGTTTTGATACATGAGACTGTGTTCTGAATCTGTTGAATGTTACTAGCTGCATGATTTGGTTCTTTTTGCTGATTCAATTTGCTTAATATGCTGATGATTTGATGATATATGGATTTGTTTGATGATCCTTGTTTTATCATGTTTGATTTAACTGTTGGTTTATCTAAAGTATTAGGAGATTAAACTTGACTGTGATTTTAAACTAGTAGGGTAATTGATTTTTCTTAATTTAACTTGCTGAGTAATAGATTTAACAGGTTCATTTGATCTGTTAAGTTCAATACTGGTATCCTTATCAGTAATTTCCATATAATATGTAACAAAAAAAAGTCACCTCCTGTGACTGTTAGATTTATTTGTTCAAAAAGAAAATAATCACAAAAATGGCCCTTGTGGGTCTCGAACCTGCGACCTCGCAATTCACAGTCATGCGTGTTAGCCAACTGAGCTACATGCTTGTTTGATTTTATTATCTGTTAATTAATTAATATAGTAGGTTTGTGTTTGGCAGATTTTGCCTTTAAGTTTGTTTTAACTAAATTTACGTTTTAAAATATTTTTTCTTGATTAATGTTTTATTAAAGTAAATTTTTAGTTTCTAAAATAATAATTAGTTTCAAAATAAAATAAAATAAAAATAAATATAAAAAAATAAAAATGTTTTTATTAATTTTAGAAATTTAATTAGTTTATTTTAATAAATTAGATTTAATAAATTTGTAGAAGTTAAATAGTTTTCAAAAGATTTAAAAATAGTGTAAAAGTTATTTTCATTAAATAGATTAATTTTTATAGATTAATTTTTTTATAGATTTTAAAATAGTTTAATTTTTAATAGTTTAAATTTTATATTGGTTTAAATAATTGTCAGTTAGATAAATAATAGCGGGGTTACGATTCATACACTTTAGGATTAAAATAGGTTTTAAATTGGTAGACTTTAATTTTAGTTTTAAAAACCGAAAACCAATTCAAATCGATTGTCCAAATCAAAGCTAAAACGTCTCAAATTCATAAGATCTTCGTGTTCAACGAAATTGGTTCATTCACGTGTTTAATTAAATTCGTCTTTGGTAATATTAGTCTATTACTTTTTCCTAAAGGTAATTTTCTAATTTACCCTATAACGTATCTTAATTATTACTATACTATCACGATCACATCAAACCCGTATGATGCATCGTGAACATTTCGAAGACATATTTCTTATACCCACTAATGATGAAGCATAATGCGAATATTGCATTCGTCTTAAGACCAACAAAAGACTTACTTTTGTGGCAAGGTGATGCAGATATTATATACGTCTTATGGCCACGACATCCGATAATGATTTCCAAAAACCTTTACGGTTTTTCCTGAACCACTCGCAGTTGATCAGGCTGCGCCTAATGAAGGTCAAACAATATAAGCTTTTGGAAAAATTACTTCGTGACAGAGCAAAGTAATTCGTCGTGGAAGGCGCATTTCCATAACAAAAATATGAGCCAACGGAAGACGTACTCCCGCGACAAAGTGAATAGGTTAGTGGAAGGAGTACTTCCGCCGTGAAAACAATGAGCCATTGGAGGGAGTACTTCCATGGCACAGACAATGAGCTCATGAAATGATTACTTCTACGACGAAAGATAATGAGCACGTGGAAGGGTACTTCCACGGCGAAGATAACGCGCACCTGGAAGATATACTTCCACGACGAAGATAATGAGCATGTGGAAGAGTACTTCCACGGCGAAGATAATGCGCACGTGGAAGAGATACTTCCATGGCGAAGATAATCAGCACGTGGAAGAGTACTTCCACGGCGAAAGCAATGCGCCAGTGGAAGGAATACTTCCACGGCGAAGATAATGCGCACGTGGAAGAGATACTTTCACGGTGAAGATAATGAGCACGTGGAAGAGTACTTCCACGTTGAAAGAAATGTGTCAGTGGAAGGAATACTTCCACATCGAAGATAATGAGCTCCTGGAAGGATTACTTCCACGGCCAAAGATAATGAGCCCGTGAAAGAATACTTCCACTGCGGAAGATAATGAGCACGTGGAAGAATATTTCCACGGCGAAAATAATGAGCACGTGGAAGAGATACTTCCACGACGAAGATAATGAGCACGTGGAAGAGTAATTCCACGGCGAAGATAATGTGCACGTGGAAAAGATACTTCTACGGCGAAGATAATGCGCACGTGGCAAAGGAATGAACCGACAGAGGGTGGACTTCCGCGGTAAAGGAATACATCCAAAATATTTGTGTGACGTACACGGAAATAGTGGTATTATTATACCCTGGTATCCCCCCAAGTTTAATGATGCTACACTCGATTAGTAGTATTAAACTTAATCAAGTATTCAAAAAATTACGGTCGCGTAGACCACCGCGAATGGACGTACCATAGCTGCGTATAAAAGATAGAAATTGATATGTTGTGCTTACCTCGTGTTTATATGTAGTAAGAGCGTTCCCGATTTGGTATGCATTTGATATATTTTCCAGGTCTTTGTATCCACATTTGAGTTTTGTGGTTACAAGCGCCCGGTATGAGTACATTCGGTGAAGTGTATCTCTGAACTTATGGGTGAATTGATATTTCATTACGTGTGGCGTGCCACTACTACCATAAGCGATGTCATTGAATTTGAAAAATTGTTAGACGTGCACACTGTGTCTTTTTGCATGCCCAGTTTGGAATGTATTGGCTGCCAACTTGCTACCAACGTCTTGATTAGCATGGTGTCTAACAAGGATACCTGATCCATCGCCACTGGTTTGCATCCCTCTTACGTGATAAGTTTAATTAGTAGGTTAAACTTATTCCTCTTATTCCATCTAGAAACGATAAGTACATGTACGCCCGTAGGCTAAATATTAGGGGTGTAAACGATCCGAGCCGAGTCGAGTTTTGGCCTAAACGAGCCAGGCTTGTTTATTAACTGCCTGGCTCGAGCTTGGCTCGAGCTCGAATAAAATTTTATAATCTGGCTCAAGCTCGAACTCGAATATTTTTGTGTTGTTCGAGCTCGAGCTCGAAGCTCGTTTACGATTTTTAACTTTTGTTTAGACTAACTTCTATTATAAATATAGTTGGATAGACTCGTTTATTAACTCAAGCTCGAGCTCGAAAGCTCGTTTATGATTATTAAAATGATATTAATACTTAATGAGTAAGCTAAGGTTTATATAACATATATATATTTATAGGTTTATCATTAAGCTCGAATAGCTCGTTCGGCTCATTAAGCTCGAATAGCTTGTTCGGCTCGTTAACCTCGCTCGGCTCGAGCCAATTAAACGAGTTTTCGAACGAGCCGAGCTTAATATTATTTTTCAAAGCTCGGCTCGCCAAATTAAACGAACACAAATATTTGTTCGAGATCGACTCGAGCTCGAGAGTATTAAGTTAGAACTCGAGTTAAACGAGCTCGAGCTCGAGTAGCTCGTTAAAAGCTCGACTCGTTTACACCAAATTCAATTCATAATAGAATGTATTATATGTCACGACAATCCGTCGTAGTGTATTATTTATGTTTTTCTTTTTATAATATGAATTACAAATAGCTATGCCATAACATCATAATTCTACATAGATGATATATATAGAAAATGACAAACTATTCATTATTTTTTTCGCAATCACGTAGATGTCTTAGTTCGCCATGACCATTTATCATGTAGATCATAAATCGGTATATTAAAAAAGTAACAACAACTTTTGCCCGGACGTGCAAACTATCGCAGAAAGAAGGACAATAACCCCGGACAGACAGGTCGGGTCGCGACACGATATTAGTAGCCGCGTCGTGACATATGCGGAAAATAATTCAAGACATATATGTAATAGTTATGTACCGATTTAAAAGATATACGTAATATATTTTATTAATATATAAAAAATAAACATAATATATTTTATTTTATTATTATATTTTAATTTTTTTAAGTTAAAAAGATCGAGATATACATTTACCAAATTCAAAAGATAAATAATATCTTTTTGTTAAATGAAAAGATATGCGGAATATATCTTATTAATATAAACAATATATCCAGAGTATGGATTAACGCAAAAAGACGTGGCTCACAACCGTAGTTTAAAAAATAAAATATTTCGGAACGTGCGAACAAGCGCGGATGAATGTACCATGACCGCGGATAAAAAATAAGAATAAAATATATCCGAATATGCGGATTATCCCAAAAAAACGAGATCCGCAACCGTATATAAAATATGTACGAACATATACGCTATACTTTTTCTAATGATAAATGAAAAAAAAAACAAGCATGTCGTGTATTCTAATATGTGATAGCAATCTTTACTTTAACATGATTATATCAAAGTAAAAAAATCTGGCACGCATAATAACTTAGCTATATCACCATAGCCAAATATATGACGGAAAAAGATATATGTCTTTTTGAGCATGTATTTTCTTGCCTGCATATAAAATATCTTAAACTATTTTAGAAGATACACCATAAAGTAACGTACTAATTGTCACCATGGAAGGAATATAGTGATATGCTATTTTTACAAAATATACGCATGGTATGGTAATTTTATATTTTTTGTTTGCAAGTACGTCAATTATATCCACTTATCACAAACAAAAAAGTAGGCCAAGAAAAAAAAAGTTGCAGGATAAATGTTAACCAAGCGATGTCACGTGTACCCTTGTTTTATTTGTTGATAGTGTATCATATTACAATAACAGTCAAGCTCGATGTCATATGGCAGAATGCGATTGATAAAAGACAAAGATAAATATATTAGATTTGCCGATTTTTAGCATTGAATCCTGCTTTTCGGTAGTATGAGACCACGAAACATAGTTTAGTCAGGGTCTCACGGATGGCGCCAACTTGTTGAAGCATAGTTTGGCTAGGTCGGTTCGACGACTCTCTTGTGCCGTTCATCGTCTTCCCCGGTCCTGAGTGATGCTGCAAACAATAGAAAAACCAGTTAGACGTGGACCCGAGGCCGGAGCCCCGGGGTCCACCTCTAACGGTCAAGTTCGTATTTGATCGATATATTGTAAAGAAGTATGGTTAAGAGAAATCACCTGATGTAGAATGAGACCCCTACCCATGTTTATATAGTGCTAGGGTTTCTTGAAGGATAAGTCAGGTGTATGGGCCACGGGCCTGTCAAGTCGCGCGCCTCTTGGGTCGCGCACCTGTTAGGTCAGGCCGTTTACTGACTATACGTCGACAGAGTGTAGCAAGCGGTGGCTACAGCATCAGTACAAAAATGCTTAGAGAGAACTGATCCAACAAGCATTGTTCTTGCTGCTTCAATCAAGGTTTTGTTCCTTCTTTCAGCCACACCATTTTGTTCAGGTGTGTAAGGTGATGAGAAATTTTGCAAAATTCCTTTATCATCACAGAACTTGATTAGTGCATGATTTTTGAATTCAGTGCCATTGTCAGTTCTGAGTTGTTTGACATGAGTATCATTTTGATTTTCAACTCTTCTGATGAAAGATATAATGGCATATGGTGCATGACTTTTCTTTATCAGAAAATATACCCAGGTGTACCTAGAGTACTCATCAAAAATGACAAGTCTATACTTTTCATGACAAATGATCCTAGGTGATACTGGGCTAAACAAGTCCATGTGAAGTAGATGAAGACTTTCTTTGATTGAGAAAGTTTGTTTTGTTTTGAAAATGGCACTATGGTGCTTCCCTTTTTCACATGCTGAGCATCGTTTGTCCTTGGAATAGACAAGTGAAGGAAGACCAATAAAAAGATTTTGTTTTGCCAGCAGAGTGATTGTTTTGAAATTTAGATGTGAGAGCCTCTTATGCCAGAGCCATTTAGTGATGTTTGAAGCTCTAGAAAAGAAGCATGTCTCCTGAGTAGAGTTCATGTTCATGACATAAACATCTTTGACTTTGGGGACAATCATCACAATTTCATGATTGGAGTTGAAGATTGTATCTTTTTTTTCATCAAACGGGACTAGGTATTTTGCATCACAAAGTTGACTGATTAATGTTGAGTATTTTTCAAGTTCGTTTTTCTCGACTCAAGACAAATTAAAAGGCCCACCAATATCAAGTTTATATTGTTTTTGGTTGTTAAAAGATTATTTGGATTCTAGGTCTAATTCAAACAAACACGTAAAAGGTAGAAAATATTATAGGTATTTAACCGTAAAACAAATTGAAAGTACCACAAAATATTCACAAAATACAAGTCTGTAATGCACAAGTATTAAATTGCTTGAAATGTAAATGAAATGAAAATATAAGGACTAGAAGTGAAAAATCAGAAAGTATAGGTACCAAAAGTGAAAAATATAACAAACTACAACAACTTACTAACAAACTCCCAAACTAATTAACCAAAAGTGTAACTAACCAAAATCCAGGGACCTACTTTTGCAAACCCTAGAAAACTTGAATTAACAACCTGATTAGCAATTTTTAGAAAAGCTGGGAACCTATATGCAATTTAACAAGAACTTTTCACAAAAATGGGCAAACAATCTCGAATAAGCTCGTTTAAGCTTATTAATCCACCAAAATGGTTCTGGTTTTCTTTAAAATGCTTAAAATCAAAATTAAGCTAGGCTTGTAAAAGGATTTTGGCTAAAACAAAGTGAATCAAAATCTAGCTTATCTCAATAAGCTCACAATAAGTTAAAAACAAATCCAGACATCCACTAAATGATTTTCTTGTCAAAACTGATTAATCAAGTGATAAGAAGCTTGGAATGTCAATCGGTTTTGAAAATCATCAAGAAAATAAGCTGGAATTTGACAATAAGCCAGAAGTGCTTATGTTGACCAAGTTTGACCAAAAAATTCAAAAAGCTGAAACTCTCAAATCTTAATCAGGACATGTTTGCAAAGTAATTGGTGAAAGAAAATAGGGTGATTAATGAAGAGGTTTAAGAGAACTGAGAAAACAGGTTGCTTATGTTCACAGAAACTTGCAATTGGTTAAGTGCTTATTTATAAGCTTAAAACTGGCTCAAATCTGAATACTGTATAATTTCCTTGCTAACACTAAAAGATTGTATATTAAGCTACAAATGAAAACAGGTTCCAGCTCAATCCATCAACACACAAAGAAATGGTATGGAATCAAAATTGACTTGTTTTGACTGATGACAAACAAGTAAAAATGACCCAAACTTTTTAAAGGTCAATTGTCTGTTTGACCAAGTATTTGACCAAGGAACTTTACCAAAAGTCTCACACTCACCTACTAAGTGTAAGTGAACTCAAATCAACAGGTTTTACAAACTGATTTACCAAAATGATCTTAATCCAAACACTGGTCTTAAATCTGATTATGAACTTTTTCAAAAGATTTTTGAGCAAATGTTTAAGACAACCAATGACACTTATCAAACTTTTTTAATGGAATGAAATGAACTGGTTTAATGTCAAAAAGTGACTAGTTTACTTGTAATACCACTAAATGAGTAACCGATGAACTATTGACTGATGAAAATAAATTTTGATCAAGTAAAAATGAATTTAAGCTATCAATCTACTAGCAAACAGTCAGATTATCAAGATTACACAACAAGATCACTAACACATCCACAATTCAGCATTTATAAGTTATAACTAGGAATTTAGCATGAAAGGACAGTTGAGTGGAATTTTAACAAGAAAATAAGTTCCTTTTTGCTTTGATGCCTCCTTTGATGGAGTAATAAGCGCTGAGCTTACTAAGATCTACAAGTACACCATTAATCAACCACCATTCACTATCATAACATCATCATTTGCTACAAATCAGTTACCCCTGCTACACTGCTACAAATGGTATGAAATGGACGGGTAATGCTTCTGAATTAGCTACAAGTCTCCAAATGACATCAATCAAGTTCCATTGATCAAGTATGATCAAAAGAACCAAACAGTAACACTATGAGTAAGATTATGTAGGAATTGAGAAGTAGAATGAGTGAAAGTAAAAATTGAAGTTCATTAATGGAGGTAAAGTTAGTTATAGAGTGGTTACAACTAACTAACTAACTCTTAAGTGATTGTCAGTCACTTAAGAGTAGCTTTAACTAAATTGCTATGTGAAAAGAGAGAGAATTTATCAAGTGTGTGAAAATTGCACACACTAACTACTTGTACAAAATAAAGACTAAGATGGGTATTTAAAAAGGTTGGGATATGATCTGTTGGAGGTTAGTGACGTGTTGCAACCAATGGTGAGCTTCCACGTGGCTTGAATCTCTTGATTGTTGATAGCCGTTGAAGAACTTGAATTAGGGGTTTTGATTGAGTAACTTTCAGGCTAATTGGGTAGTTGGGTTGTCTTCCTTACTTGATTTGGAGAAACTTTGATGTTTATATCTTGATCTAAAATGCACTCTATCAAAATCTCGTTCCTGGATATTGTTATTGGTGGAAAGAGGAAGAAACGGATCAGTATCCAGTTTCTTATTTTCGATTGGTGGAGAGAGTGTGAGTGCGTTGCACTGTTTTGATTCGTTGTTTAATGCAAAAACGGCGCTAGTGGCCAGCTGGCACATAAAGTGCAATCCTTGTGAATGAAATCAAAGCCTCTCATTAGTTTAAACAAGTTTCACACGGATTGAGCCCAAACTTTGTTCATTTTTGGCAGTTTTAACCCCTTGACTTGGCAGATTGTAAAATAGATCTCCAAGCTTCATTCCTTTGACATTTTTTGTCCTTCTAATTTCAAACTTGTTCACTTATCATCCTTTGACTTTTTGACTTGAATGTTGACCAAATTTGACTTTGTTCTTGACTTTTGCATAATTACACTCTTAGTCCTTTATCTTTGAAAGTTGCCAAGAAAGGTCCTTTGTCTTTGTAAGGCTTGTCACTTTTCATCCTCCTTTTGTCTTTTCTTTATCATTAAGGCTTGATTTCACTTGTTTTCTTCAAAATTGTATCTTTGTTACCTACACAAGCACAAACAACAAAACATACCCATAATACTGCTTTTATGAATAAAATTAGGTATTTTGCTTTATGTTTTAGGGTGATTTGTGATATTATAGATATGAGATTTCACATGATAAGGTTATGCTTCAATCCTTTGATATGCTACCCTTGAGAAAACTATACCATTGCATTTCACTGAACCAAATCCTTTAGTAGTAACTGGTGAGTTATCACCAAAAACTACTTTAGGACCTGGTTCCTCCTTATACTTGTGTAGATGACTTTTGGTTCCAGTCATATGCCTTGAGCAGCCACTATCCAGGTACAAAATAGGCTTCCTGAGATCACACTACACAAGTTAAGAAAATGGTTAGTTTTGTTTTGAAACCCACCTTTGATGGGTGGGTGTTTTAAATCTGGAAGGTGTTCTAGATCTGAAGGGTCCTTTTGATGATGATGAATAAGATTGCTTAGAAGAAGAAGGAGAGGTTTGAACAGCATTTGCTTTCTTAGCCTGAAGGGCTTCACCTCTTCTGAACCACTCTATATGATTGTGATCAGATGTAGTGTGGACATTGCTTCTACATGTTTCACGGCATTCGTTAATAGAGATTGGGTTCCTAGATTTGATACCTCCGTATGAGAGAGATTACTCGATTATGTCCATGAGTGACATGGTCATAACTTCCACAAATGTTACAAACAGGGTAATAGTGACAGTCATCTAAGTGATGATTGCGCATACCACAATGAATACATGGTAGGAAAGGCATGTTTCGCCTGGAATGGGATGCTCTAGTGTTATGAGCATCAACACTAGTTTTAGCAAGCATATATTCAGTATGTTCACAAGTGCAATGGCCAGTTCTCTCAAATTTGGTACAATAAATCACTTTCATGCAAGTTTTAATGAGATGGTTGTTTAAACCACATAAATCACAAGCCCTTTTAAATTGTGTCTTGTATTTATAATGTAGAGAGTTTGAAGGTTCATCCCTGAATCGAGTTGGTGTTTGCTGTTGCCTGAGTTGTAATTTAAGATCATTGATCTCTTGCATAACAAGAGATATTGTCTCATCTTCCTCAATGATGTTCGTTTGCAAGTCTTAAATTTTTATTACAAGGTTTAGACAAAACAAGGGACTAGAATACAAACACGAGCAAGTATACCCTTTCGTTCGTAATATAGCTTGTAATGGTAAGCTAGGATCGTTCACTGAGACTTAATTTCGTTTTGGTAATCAATATAATAATTTAAGAAAGAAATGATTGAAATAAGTAATAATAGTAACAAGTATAACTAATATGGGATAGTTCAAATAAGTTCGTGATGATGATAATAATGATCGAGATATGTTTGTGTAGGTAAAGAGTGATAATCCTTTTTCGTCAAAATGGCATTTGCACAATTTACTTTAGTGTGATTCAAGACTTATGTTTGATTAAGCGACTAAGCTTAAAACAAGTTTCCAACGAGTTCAACTTTTTATCAAGGTTTCAAAGTGGATCTCTCCAACCAAAGATTCAAAACCATAGACAAGTTCTTAAAAACTTATTATAACAATTTGCCTTTCTCAACGCCAAATTATCGTAACAAATCAACTCTAGATAAAATATGGTTTATAGAACTAGGTGGTAAAATGGTTATACAACATTAGCTTGAAATTAATTATAAAGGATCATATCATAGCATCATCACTAATTATAGTCACATACCCATATAGTCACAAATAGCTTAGCCTAACATAGTAATCAAAGTAACAAATGGAAAAGAGTAAAAGAATATCATACTTGGATTGATCGAATGAACGAGTACACAAGTGTCACGATTGTATCGTTTCTCCAAGAATCAAAGAGTGGAATACTCTCGTTACAAGTATTTCCCAAAAGTGGATATTACTGAAATTTTACTAAGAAAGCTAAAATACTTGAGCTATGGAGTATTAGATAGAGGAGGTGTGTGTAAAAGGAGTAGAAGTGGCCTCTATTCATAGTGCTGGCTGAGGGAAAATGTGCGCTGCACTTCTCCAAAAGTGCGCTGCACTTTGGAGGTGTGGAATGTGTGCCGCACTTCTGTGCGTTCCAGAATCTTCTCTCAATAGTTTTGTTTATTTTCACTTCAAGGACCCTTCTTTGTATATCTTCACTTCGCTTCTTCAAACTTTATACCTGCATGTAAAACGCAATATATTAAGTATCGAAAGCTCTTATTTATAATACAAAGTGGCATTATAATAACGGGCTGAATATGTATATTTAGGTCGTTATCAAATTTCTCCACACTTAGCTATTGCTTGCCCTCAAGCAATCAAAGCGAGAAAACAAATTAGGTTTTTAAAACTTTTAAGTATTGGGAAGTATGATAAAAAATGATTAAATTTTTCTAAGTAGCAAAAGCAAATGACAAAATAATTTCAGCACCTCACATGAATAGTGTTTGGATTTTAAGTTCACACAAATGTCACTCACAAAGGGTAAATGTAAGATAACACTCAAGTAGATCGGTCATAAAATAGATAGCTACCATAGGCTTGTACATGACACATAAACATAACCGTTGCGGCGTGAGCACCAGATAAATTTTCAAAGAAGCAAAACGTGATAAAAGATGTCGGGTTAAGAACAAAATATGCCTTGTCAAAGTCGTAGAACAAACTATACTAGAATTCTATATACTTCTTCTTCTTTTTTCTTTTTTTAAGAGAACATCAATTATACTTTTTGACTTGACAATGGATAGGCATCGTATCGAGATAATAGCATAAGGTTTAATATAGCACATAGGTACGAGTGCAACATATTTTAGCAAGCCAATGTAGCTTAACTAAAATGATATAATGGTGATTTATTTTGCCTCTTTTAGAAAATATCTATAAATTAACCTCACTACGGTTTACTAAATGATGATCAAGCACAAGTTCTGAAGCATACTAGATTATCGGCTTTCACACAAAATAGAGAAATATAAGGCTAGGTTTTCTCATATATTTGGTGGATAGTTTTTGTGCTTATTTATAGTGTCAATCAATGAGATTTTTGCTTTGCTAAAACTTTATTTATTTACAAAACATATATATATTTATTTTATTTTAAAAAGATTTTCATGTGGAGAAATTTATTATTTATTATTATTTTTCCTATTTGTCTCCTCCTCCACACTTAAGGTGAACATCGTCCTCCAGGTGATAACTGATAAAAATTAAAAATAGGGAAAATGCAAAGGGAAACGAGAACTTCCCGGGGCTTAGTAGAAAATTACGGGACTTCAAGAGATGAATCCAGCTTAGAGCTCCAAGTTTGCTATTTTCCTGCATGATATTATAAAACAAAAAACACATGAAAAATATATACGAGGACGATTTTATTTATTTTACAAGCCCTCCTCCGCACTTAAGTTAAAAAGTGGGGGATAAAATACGGATTGCCTTCCGAGAAGCGCTAAGTTTAGAGTCTTCAGCCAAACTCGGCTACTCGGATTTATTTTAAAAAGAAGGGGATTTCTTCTTCATCGAATTCATTACAGTTTTCTTCTTCATGGAAGAGCTTGAGTCTATGCCGATTGTCAATAAAAGTGGTATTGTCTCTACCGTATAGTTCAACATATCCAGATGGATATTGGTGTTTCACTGTATAAGTTCCAGTCCATCTCGAAGTATGTTTAGGTTGCTTGAATTTATATTTCGAGATAAAGAGAAGTACCTTCTCTCCATGTTTGAATTCTTTTCTTAGTCGCAGTTTTCGATCATGCCACGCTTTGGTTCGTTCTTTATATAAACGTGAACTTTCATAAGCTTGATGTCGAAATTCATCTAACTCATAAAGTTGTAATATACGTTTTTCTCCAGCTGCAATAAGATCAGGGTTACTGTTCTTAAGTGCCCAATATACACGGTGTTTAATATCTATTGGTAAGTGGCATGTTTTCATACAAGAGCTTGTACGGTGTGGTTCCAGTTGGTGTTTTAAATGCGGTACGAAAGGCCCATAGAGCATCTTCTAAATTTTTAGACCAACAAGCAGGGTTGTTTTGGACGGTCTTTTCAAGGATTCGCTTAAGAGTTCTATTAGTGTTTTCAACTTGGCCACTCGTTTGAGTCTATGCCTATTGACAATAAAAGTGGTATTGTCTCTACCGTATAGTTCAACATATCCAGATAGATATTGGTGTTTCACTGTATAAGGTCCAGTCCATCTTGAAGTATGTTTAGGTTGCTTGAATTTATATTTCGAGATAAAGAGAAGTACTTTCTCCCCATGTTTGAATTCTTTTCTTTGTCGCAGTTTGCGATAATGCCACGCTTTGGTTCGTTCTTTATATAAACGTGAACTTTCATAAGCTTGATGTCGAAATTCATCTAACTCATAAAGTTGGAATATACGTTTTTCGCCAGCTGCAATTAGATCAGGGTTACAGTTCTTAAGTGCCCAAAATGCACGATGTTCAATTTCTATTGGTAAGTGGCATGTTTTTCATACAAGAGCTTGTACGGTGTGGTTCCAGTTGGTGTTTTGAATGCGGTACGAAAGGCCCATACAGCATCTTCTAATTTTTTAGACCAACAAGCAGGGTTGTTTTGGACGGTCTTTTCAAGGATTCGATTAAGAGCTCTATTAGTGCTTTCAACTTGGCCACTCGTTTGAGGGTGGTAAGATGTGGAAAATCGGTGGTTGACTCCATATCTTTTCATGATTTTTTCCATGAGTTTGTTACAGAAATGAGTTCCTCTGTCGCTTATTAGTGCTTTTGGAATTCCAAAACGACAGAAGAATTTCTTTAAAAATGCTATAACAACTCTTGCATCGTTAGTTTGCAAGGCTTGAGCTTCGGCCCATTTCGATACATAGTCGACGACGACTAAAATGTATTGACATTTATAAGATTTAGGAAATGGTCCCATGAAGTCGATACCCCACACGTCAAATATTTCACAGACTTAGATATTATTTAGAGGCATTTCATCTCTCTTTGTAAGATTTCCAGTCCTTTGACATGCTTCGCATAATCGTACTAAGGTATGAGCTTCACGAATAATCGTAGGCCAGTAAAAGCCAATGTCGAACACTTTTTTAGCGGTGGTGTTCGCTACGTAATTGTAACACTCCACTTTCATAAGTGGACCGTTACGCGTAATTATGGCGTTTCATCAAAGCATGCAAGGTAATATGTACTAAAACATACATGACCATAGGGAAAATCGGAATCAAACATTGGTTCCCAAACATAAGCCCAAAACATAATGAAGTAAATGAACTGAATGAAGGACTAAACAAGCATAAGTATATGAAGGCAAAAGGAGAAGAAGTCTATGGCAGCTTCCATCCTATGCATGTCCTCCAAATTCTCAAGTCTGTCCTTGGGTACCTACCGTTTTGGGACATGGAAAGGAAAGTAACGGCTGAGCAAAACGCTCAGTGTACGGATATATGACATTGTATGAATGACTGAAACATAATAAAGACTTAAATAGCAGCGGAAATGTATAAGTCCTGGAAAACCTGGTATAACTTAGTAAAACTGGTTTTATAGTTTGAAAAGCCTTATGTTTATCTTATAAAAACTGTTTAACATGTTTACCATTAGCCAATATAGGTCATGAAATATCAACGTGCATGAATACTTGGAGAGGTGACCTCGTCATCCAAATTAGAGGGGCTGCCTCTAATTTAATATACTGGTTGGGTAGGAGGGATCAGCTCCTTGTGAAGGATGCAAGGCACACACCACATTCACCTGAATAATCTGCTGAAAACATGTAAACTAGGATGCATCCATACGCCCCACCTGATAATAAGAATATGGACAAAAGCTGAAGGGACGCCACGAGCTATCACTCCGTCATGGTGGAGTCATAACATTGGTGCCTCTAGTGTTATGGTTATGGTACCTACATAACTAGGTGAAACTGGTCATGCATGTATATGGATTTAGGTATCTAATTAAACATAAGCAATTCAAAAACATATAAAACATATACTGGGGAAAACAGTTGGCTGCATATGGGAAATCCTAATAAGGAAAAATGTTCATACTGAAAGGACGGAGAATCCGTACCGTAAGTCCAGTGAACGAAGAAGACGAACGAAAGACAGTCCTACTTCGATCTCACTCATGCTACATACATAGGATACATGTATAAGTATTCTTGATTACTGAGTATGTAACTGGTTTTATATCATGTTTTAGCTTGTTTTATATGTTCATGTCTTGTTTTACTGATTTTAACGTTATACTGTGTTTATCGTGTATTCTGTATATTCTGATTAAGTATTACTTGTATTTCTTGTATTATTATACTTATTGTGTAATAATAAGTAACTTTCTAAAAATAGCAGGTATCCTAAAATAGAAAGTTTCCAAAAACAGAAAGTTTCCAAAAATAGATTTACTACTTAAAATAGATAAGTTTATAAAAATATAAAGTTTCCATAAATAGATTAGCTGCTTAAAATAAACAAGTTTCTAAAAATAATAGAAAGTTTCCATAAATAGAAATAAGCTGGATTATTAGCTAAAAAGGATAAGCTTAAGTTTTACTGATTATACATACTAAGTCATGTGATTAATAGTATAATTTATTAATTATTACATGTAAATTAAATAAACTATAGATTATATCATTTAATTAAATATAAACATGATTTAATTTAATTAAGTGTATAAAATACTTAGATTAAAACATGTATTAATATTTATATAACCTAAGTCATGAAAATTAGTTAATTACATGTCATGATTTAACAATTAATTAATTACTATAGTCTAAAATAAATAATAAAATACTTAGGTTAAAATCATGTATTAATTGATTATTTATAACCTAAGTCATGCTTTATTAATTAATTATAATCCATGTTTTAAATAATTAATTAATAACTATCGTCAAATTAAAGGGGTAAAATACTTAGGTAAAATACATGTGTTATTTATTAAAAATAACTATAACCTAAGTCCATGATTTAAATTAAATTAATTATTAGTCATGCTTAATTTAATTTAATTAATCTTGTAAAAATGTAAGACTTGCAAAATTGATAAATCATGTATCTTTTATTTTTCTTAAACTGTCAGCCAAACACCCCCTTAACTGTTTATAAACCCAAAACCAAACAGTCCCTTAACTGTTTATAAACCCAAAACCAAACAACCCCTTAACTGCCAGTTCCCCCTGGCAGTTTTGTTGCTGCCACCGGCAACAGCCGGTTCCCCCTGCTCGTTTAAAACTCCCACCGAGACCACTAGGGTCTCGGTTCCCACTGACAGACCAAACACCCCTGCGGCTGCCGTTTCCACTCCCAAGCCAAGCGTACCCCTGCTGACTGCAGGGTTGCGGGTGATGGAGTAAAAATCCCACTGTGGTCGTTTGGTTTGCAGCAGCTCGAAAGAAAACCACCACCAAGAGTCATAGACTCTTGGTTTGGTGCAAGCCGAACCAAACACAATCAGACTCGACCCCTAATTAAGTTTTATTCGTGATATATTTAACAAAAGGAAGAACATAATTAATGAGATTAGGGTTTCTTACATACATTTAGGGTCTTAAGCATCACAACCCACGAATCATCTTTCATTTGCTAAAACCTTGAGCCTTGTTTTCTTGTTTCTTGTTCATCCATACGTCAGCGGGAAGGAGACCAAAAGAAAAGGACAAAAGAAGTTGCGGCTGGTTCTTTGGTTCTGCTAGGGTTTGTGTGATTTACTGTTGTGTTGAAAAAAATATGTACTCCCTCCGTTTGACTGGTTATACACGGTTTGGAACCCCATGTGGTCCTTGGGCCCACTTCCTTTCCTTGTCTAAATTAGCCCAAAATCCTTTCTTATTTAACTAACTCGCGTCTAATAAAGTTACGCGTATTCGTTTACGAGTTCTCGTGTTTCGGCTTCTTTTCATGTTTAAATTATTTACGTAAGTACATATTAATAAGTAATTAATATTCATAGTTCTTGTCGTGCATTACTAAGTTAAACGTTCAAGACAATTCGTGTTATAATAATTACTTGTACGAAATCAAAATACGTCGTCTAATAATAAAATATAAACGTAATCACATGTTCGTGATTTAATGTTCAAGCTTTCATGTTCGTGATTATGATTATTATTATTAATAATTATCCTGTACAACCACGTATTTAATACTTATCGTGTAATAACACGCACGTAATTCTTGTAATTAACATTCGTGATTCATGTTCATGTTATATGTTGGAAATTCACTTTATGTGACGACATTTAAGAATTCCCATTAGTTATCATAGTCACGCACGCTTAGACTAGACTAGGAAACAATGTATAGTTAAGTAGGTGTGTGACTATATATACCCCTCCAAGGCTTCCAAGGAGGGGTTGTTGCTTGTGTTTCATTTTCATTTTATCAAACTTTTCTTTCTTTCTCTTTACACACACAACCCTCTATTCATCCATGGCTACCAATACTTTCCACCATCCACCTAGACCACCGGATCTATAATAGCAAACCCACAATTGGCATTAGAGCCTCGGTTCATTCCTTGGATCTTCGTGTTTTTTGTCATTGATTTTGGTGGTCAAAACTTTTTTTCTGGTCCGAATCTAATATAATTTTTTGTGTCACAGTTTTCTTGTCATGGTTTATCATTTGTCATATCATGCTATTATCATTTTGTCTATTCTGGTCACGGTATCATAAGTCCAAGTAAAGTCCATGGTTTCTCTGGTCTCTGGTCAAAAAGTATATCATATCTGTCCAAACTTTTCTGTTTAAAAAAGTTTTAATACTTTACATGGAATTCAGATCTGGTTGTTACAAGTGTTTATGGGTTTTTTCTGGTATTTTTAGATTTGAAGATGAAGTTTGTGCCCAGAAAAACAAGATCCTGAATATACGGAAAAAGTACCTTTGGATAAGATTTTCCGATGGGCATCATTGCGATGGCAACAATCGCATTGATTGCGATGGATGGAATGCGATGCGTACCATCGCGATGGGTACCATCGCGATGGGACATCATGTTGCGATGGATGTACTCTAGACTGCGATGGCATGCATTTAAAAGGACTGTGATGGACTCAATTTTAAACATTGCGATGGGTTTATTGAAAACATTGAGATGGCTTTAGTTTTAAACATTACGATACAGTTTTCTGAAAACATTGCGATGGATTCTTTAACTTCATTGCTACCATGAAAAAACCAGGACCAACACTTATCACCAACCTTTTTACTCCTCAAACAACACCGACTCTATCTACAACCCATCGTCACCTAATTTCTATCTCCATTCCATCATCTAGACTCTAAACTCGAACCAGAACAGAATTTGAATTAAAGTGATCCCAAACTATTTCGTTATGCATGTGTAGATCACTTCAGATCAAACACGAAACTAAAACATCATCATCATAAATTTGTAATTAATTTTCGAAATTAAAGAAAGATTGATAACAATTATGTTTCAATCAACTCTTCATTTCATTTTATAAGACCACAAAAACGACATGCAATTAACACACCTTACCCGAGACCATTTTAAATGATCTTGAAGCCATGACTTATTCGTCTTTAGGTGATTCGAATTTTTTGATAAAACATGGTTGTTGCATATGATTTATGAAATATGGGAGTTTTGATATGGGTTTGAGAGCAATATATTTCTGAGTTGCGGTTTGGATTGGGATTAAGCAAAGATGATTATTAATGAGATGGGATCAAGATGATTGCGAATCTGTGGCGGTATTATAGATCAAAGATACTGAGATTAATGGATCGTGGATTGATAATTTTGAGATATTATTACTGCGTTTGATGGAGAGAAAAGTAGGCGGAGGAAACTAGAAAGGTGAAAGCGACTGAGTTTATTTTTTTGTGATTAGGTTTGATAGCCTAAAGATTAGGGGGTTACGGTTTTTATATACCTAATTTTTAGGTTTATAAAACTTAATGGTCCGGCTATTGGGACACGTGACACGTCTATGTTTCCCTTTATTTGGTGGCGTGCCTCATTTTTCCAAAATTTATTTGGTTATGGTTATGTTGAGAATATGGGCTAGCCAAGTCATTCATTTTTTGAATGCATTCGCATGTATATGTCCCACACACATGAATATGTCAACGATCATGATTGATATAGAATATGGTGTTGATTGTTCATTAAAATGAGAATGTGACTAATTTTACTATACGTGATTAGTAATTTTACTATTAGTAATTTTACTAATTTATCTAGTAAATATTAGATATCGGTAATTTTATCGGGGTTTAAACAAGACAAAGTGACGAGACAAAAAGATGAGCCAAAAGTGACAAGATTTATTTTGACGAGACCGAGAAAAAATGGCTATATTTTTAGTGGCTATGGATCTTTTGATCGGGTATTCTTATTTGAAATTGAAGACGGATTTTTCGAAGGCGTGTACTTATTTTATCTTTGAAAGATAACTTGCTCGTACCTAATCTTAGGATGAAGACTTGTTTATCTAGTTACCGGGTTCGGGGTGGTTGGTTGATGACTTGGATAACTATCACTTAAAGGAGTTACATTGTTGTACTCAGTGTCACACGCATAGTCGACGTGGATAATTTCAAGAGGTGTTGTGCTTATATACTTCTTTCGGCAAGGTGTTGGGTACTTAGAGATTTCTCCACCGTTCTTCAATCAACAATAGTGCAAGCTTAAGTCACAATATCGAAGAATTTTTATTCAGTTTCATGTTTGATATATCTGGTTCATTCTATCAGTGGTCAATTCAAATTGCTTACAAGGGGGTTGGTAAAGATAGCCATGGAGAGTTTATGAGTAGAGAATTTCGATCAACAACTGATTCTCGCCAAATATATAATTCAACTTATTTATTATTCTCACGAGATTTCATGTACATGTACGTACGATTTATTAATGGTTCTGAGTTCTGAAACCATCAAGGGGGAAGAAGAAGACATATTGAACGCACAACGAGTACACATGATGAACTTCATACCTTCTTTTGATTTGAAGACATTCCGGGAAACATTTGTCACAACCGCAGAGAAAATCAGTGTTTTAACTCGTGGCGTTATCAATCTCTAAACGGTACACTACTGATTCGAATGTTTAATTGTTTTGATGTTGCAATTATTCATCATCATTATCCTATATGGAGAGATATGCACTTCCGGGACTTAATTGACTATGGTGCATCTCCGGAAGATATGTGCATTTCCGGGACTTAATTGACTCTGGTGTTACGATGTCAACTTCATGAATGGGATAAAGTGTCTACTTCAGTATTTGAGCTTCATACTTGGGATTAGTTTATTTTCTTCAACTATGTGGGGGAAGAAATGTCTTGATTCTTTCTAGTATGCATAACTTGAACTCTCAGGGGGAAGAAAAATTCAGAAGAATTATTCAAGCGTGAGAAGAGAGGTTGTTGATCTACTTGGTGTGCCCCAAACTTTCAATCCCTCTTAGCAACATTATCATGTTATATGATGGGGTTTGCTTGTTAAATTCCGTTGTGCGCTTAATCATTCTAAGCTTTAATGAAAGCTTTAAAGTTGCTTATGAGGATTGTCGCTTTAGGGGGAAGCTATTTAAAAGCTTCTACATCAAGTTTATGTGGCATGAATTAGGGGGAAGTTAATTCAGGAGCTTCTCCTTAACCAGAAGTACATGGATTACTTAGCTCGTTCCGTTACAGTATTGCTACTACAATTTACTTTAAAGATGAGTCATTTTGAAGTGAAGACTTGAAGTCAAAGGCCTCAGAAGACATCATCAACATTGGACGCTTCATGAAAGCTTTTGTTCTTAATCATTATGTACTTGTTAGGAAAAATATTGTAAGGAATTCTACACGTCGTCCCATGGGGGAAGATTGTTGGAAATTCACTTTATGTGACAACATTTAAGAATTCCCATTAGTTATCATAGTCACACACACTTAGACTAGACTAGGAAACAATGTATAGTTAAGTAGGTTTGCGACTATATATACCCCTCCAAGGCTTCCAATGAGGGGTTGTTGCTTGTGTTTTCATTTGTGTTTAATACATTTTCTTTCTTTTCACACACAACCTTCTCTCTAAACTCATCCATGGATGCCAACATCTTCCACCACCCACCAAGACCACCGGATCCCATATAGCAAACCTACATTATATAAGGAAAGTATTAATCTTGTACGTACGATTATTAGTGTACTGTTCATGGTAAAAGCATGCGGGTTTTACAACTCTTCACCCCTTAAAAGAATAATTCATCCCCGAATTATAGATAAAGTAAACTGAAAAGAACATACCCGAATCAAACTAAGAGGGTATGAACGATAAAAGGACATGAAGATGACATGGTAGAAAGGAACGTGGAACGTGACATGTCTTGAAAGGACATGGAACGTGACGTGACTGAAAGGACATATCTAATCGATAAGAGAAAAACAGATAAGAAGTCCGGATGAACTTGTCCGTTTCCAAGTGGCTTCCCTCTTGGAACGATTCCTTCTCAAGATCTTGACACAATGTTAAATCTTGGTCCTCCTGACCCTGACTTGAAAACTCTAAGAATTCATTGTCATCTACGTAAGATAGGTCCCCTGAATTCGATCGAGGAAATAAGAGTTAACATGTAAGGATAACTGAAACATTACGATGTCATATAATCTAACCTAACTGATAATTAGAAACGATGCGCGAGACATATTGAAATGTAGTACGTGAAAATTTTTGAATGTGATACTTGAAAAATTTTGAACGTGATACGTGGAGATATGGTGAGTATAATATGGCGACATATCGTGATCAATGATACGTGTAACATATCATGAATGTGATATGAGGAACGTGGAATGAACATGACATGTGAAACATATCGTGAACATGGAATACGGCGGTGGTAACGCCAAACGCTATAAGGTGAGACGTGGAATGTGACGTGAAACGTCTGTCTGAGGATAGAGAGTTATTCTAAACGTGAGTCTGGTCTCTCTATTTCTTGCAAAACTTCCCAGAACAAAAATGAACATAAAATCGTAAGCCAAGATACGATCATGAACGTGAATAGTGTCATGAACGTGAGTGTGAAAGCAAGTCGTAAAATTGGAACAAGAAGGTGAACGTAAATAAGGAGCACAAATGCGGACCTTTGTCTGACCCGATAGCTGACGGATTACCAAGTGATCAGATGAGCCTTGGCTGGAACATGTCCGATCAATATGTTGGTTCTGAAATCCTTGCAGATGTAAGGATTTTGCAGACTTGATCAAACTGTTGGCGATAATCCAGATAGCATCATGCTTCTTCTATGTTTGCGTTAATCTGGTAACCAAAATCCATGGAGATCTTGTCCCATTTCTGTTCACAAGTTTTGATAATGGAAAAACATCCTAGTTTATTGGTGTTCTATCTTAGCCTGTTGGTATGTCAGGTACTTAGATATGAATGTAATTGTATCTTGCTTCGTAGAAACTTGATACATAGA
Source organism: Glebionis coronaria (assembly GCA_025667525.1). Classification (NCBI taxonomy): domain Eukaryota; kingdom Viridiplantae; phylum Streptophyta; class Magnoliopsida; order Asterales; family Asteraceae; genus Glebionis; species Glebionis coronaria. The sequence continues at coordinate 218,401,602 of CM046877.1, forward strand.
AGTTTGCAACACTATGCGTCTCAGAAAATAGACTTTTAGCGTAGGATTTTTTGGAACACCTAATGTAGTGTAGGGTTCCACCTTTACGCATGAGCTGAGTCATGTTAAGATTAACCGTGAGAATCCCTGTGATTCAGCGTGTCACTGTAATCAACCAGAATTTATACCGAAAAATTTCAGGGTGAAATTTCTCCTGTCATAGAATTTGCAACATAGTGCAAATATGGTCTTCCTGCTCTTCTCTAGACTTTAGAGAAGGTTAGATTGTCATATATGAAAACACTGATGAATTTGTTTATGATTTCATGGAAACTCAATTTATTAAGTCCATAATGCTGCTGGAGCACTTATGAGACTAATACAAAATCATGAATCTAGCACGACCGAGTCGTGTACGAATAGTAGTCATGGACATGTCCTGCTATTTCACTCGTCACTGTTGGCAGCATGATCATGAATCCGATCTTAGAAAGTGCTGAACACCCTAAATGAATCCGATCTTGTCAATACGTGGAGGAGAATAACGGTTATGAATGGTGATTTGTTTAAATCGATGATAGTCGACACATAATCTCATGTTACCGTCGTTCTCCTTGAAGGTTCTTCTGGAATATATGGGAAGATTTTGGAATAATCCGCTTGTTAAGCGTAAAAGGAACTTCAGTGATCGTGTCTTAACTAACAGCTAGAAAATTTTAGATGTCATGGCTAACAAAGCACGTGCTTGGAAAGCATAGATAATTTGTACAGATTTTCCTGATGGAAAATCAAGCTGAATGTATTTCAGGAGCCTGAACATTACTGTACAAAATCATGAATCGTAGTAGGGTGTGCTGTGTGTAGTCCATAATTAGGATTAAATTCAACTCGTGCTTGTCCAAGGTAATGCGTTAGTATCTTGGATCTCATCATCAGGCTAAAGGAAAACCTTCGTATACATGGGGAATACGAATGGTTTCTGTTATGGTCATGAATATATGAAATATAGGTGCAAGAAAGGAAAGTATCATCGAACAATCGTGACAGATCTCACTGATATGCCGGTGCTGGTACTGAAATTCTTGTGGCCTGATTGATACATGGCACCACAAAATGGATATACCCTTGGAGGGTACCCTGAATTTCTTAGGGATGTCCCAGAATTGGACGTGGGTCATGTGTCTTGGGAAATATAATCATGACATGTGTCTTGACTGATGTCTTGACATGTATCTTCAGAAATTATACGTGAGACGTGTGTCTTGACTGATGTCTTGACTGATGTCTTGACATGTGTCTCAAGAGGTGAAACACATAGAACTACAAATATTAGGTTATTATCCCAGAATTTGCGGATCGGTTGAACTACTAATCCTTTGTATTTCTGTTCACATCCACAGCCGGAGCTTCGGTTGTGATTTCTAGGATAGTTGCTGTCATGGTAGTGGTTGCTATCGTCTTGTCTGTCAGTTCCATGACAGTCATTCTCATGACTGTGATTCATGTAACTATTCAGCTGAGTGGCCGGCTGGTACCGGTTTGCGCTCATATGACTCAAACGACAATTGAATAATATGTGACATGTAACTAAGAATTAGGGATAATGATTGATGGAAATCGTCTAATGGTGAAGCATCTTCTCGTCCAATTGCTTTGCTCTAACGCCTTTGTCTTCGTCGGGTAGGATCTCTAGGTTGTGAACAGCATCTGTATCGCGTAGCGTGTCCAAACATCAGCAGCATCAACCTCTAGTAACATCTCCAAGTTATGAGCGGCATCAGCAATCTTGTAGAATATCAGCAAGTGAAAATACGCCTGAGATGATTCAGAATCGACTAGCGAATACCCGTGAAGTATTGTAAGTGAAATACACATGGATTAAGGTACGTGTAATACACATGGAATACGGTACATGGAGTACACATGGAATGCACATGAAATGATCGGTCAGGGGTCGATCATATGACATGATTTTAAAGGAAAATAATTGGTTAAACGGTTAGAAAAACCATCATGATAACCTGGCAATGCCAGTATATACCTCATTCTGGTTGCATATAGAAACGCTAACGTGTGGTTAACCGAATTTCAACGATGATTTTCCTGAAAGCATGATTGATGAAAACCAACCATGACTATCCTGAAAGTAGGATTTAAATAAATTCCAACAGTGTCTTGCATGAAAGCAAAAACCACAAAAGAGACGTAAGACATAATTACGTAAAGACGAAGTCATCATGAAGAAACATGAAGGAGTATATAACATAATCAGCATGAAACTGAAATTAACCATGACAGTATGAAAACATACTTGACATAAAAAAACTAGTAAGTTATGAGGGGACATGAAAAAAATTTATGCCATTAAATCATGAGAAAAATTTTATGCATGAAAACAGTGCATGAATGCATGATGCAGTTTATAAAAACCTTTATATGCGCGAGGGGACGCTTATGGGTCGGTCCGAAAACAAAACACATGGCGAGGGGACGCCTATGGGTCGGTCCCAAAGTTAAAAGTTTCGATAAAAGCACATGCGACTAAATAGGGCCAGTCCTGTACCAACCATTACTTAGTTAAAATTCCTGCAACAATGATACATGAAACATAATTAATGAAACTCAGTTGTCAAAACTTAACAGAAAAAAAAAATTATGTGACCAGTTATGCACTACTGGGGTTCAGTTCACATTAATCACAGTTCACGAGGAACATCATGCATGAAACAATGACACATAAATAAATATGAATGACGGCTGTCCATCCATATTAGTGAAACAATATCGATGAAAACATCAAGGTTAAAACATCAAGGTGCTGAAAACATCATGGTTAAAATAACAATGCGCTGAACACATCAATACGTGGAATAACAAGCGTTGGCTTAGGAAGCTCCTGGTGACTACCCACTAGTCACAGGTCAAGTTTTAGAGCCTACAGGTCGAAGCCTTGGCTCTGATACCATAATTGTAACACCCCACTTTCATAAGTGGACCGTTACGCGTAATTATGGCGTGTCATCAAAGCATGCAAGGTAATATGTACTAAAACATACATGACCATAGGGAAAACCGGAATCAAACATCGGTTCCCAAACATAAACCCAAAACATAATAAAGTAAATGAGCTGAATGAAAGACTAAACAATCATAAGTATATGAAGACAAAAGGAGAAGAAGTCTATGGCAGCTTCCATCCTATGCATGTCCTCCAAATGCTCAAGTCTGTCCTTGGGTACCTGCCGTTTTGGACATGGAAAGGAAAGTAACGGCTGAGCAAAACGCTCAGTGCACGGATATATGACATAGTACGAATGACTGAAACATAATAAAGACTTAAATAGCAGCGGAAATTTATAAGTCCTGGAAAACCTGGTATAACTTAGTAGAACTGGTTTTATAGTTTGAAAAGCCTTATGTGTATCTTATAAAAACTGTTTAACATGTTTACCATTAGCCAATATAGGTCATGAAATATCAACGTGCATGAATACTTGGAGGGGTGACCTCGTCATGCAAATTAGAGGGGCTGCCTCTAATTTAATATACTGGTTGGGTAGGAGGGATCAGCTCCTTGTGAAGGATGCAAGGCACACACCACATTCACATGAATAATCTGCTGAAAACATGTAAACTAGGATGCACCCATACGCCCCACCTGATAATAATAATAATATGGTTAAAAGCTGAAGGGACGCCAACAGCTATCACTCCGTCGTGGTGGAGTCATAACACTGGTGCCTCCGGTGTTATGGTTATGGTACCTCCATAACTAGGTGAAACTGGTCATGCATGTATATGGCTTTAGGTATCTAATTAAACATAAGCAATTCAAAAACATATAAAACATATACTGGGGAAAATAGTTGGTTGCATACGGGAAATCCTAATAAGGAAAAATATACATACTGAAAGGACGGAGAATTCGTACCTTTAAGTCCAGTGAACGAAGAAGACGAACGAAAGAGAGTCCTACTTCGATCTCTCATGCTACATACATAGGATACATGTATAAGTATTCTTGATTACTGAGTACGTAACTGGTTTTATATCATGTTTTAGCTTGTTTTATATGTTCATGTCTTGTTTTACTGATTTTAACGTTATACTATGTTTATCGTGTATTCTGTATATTCTGATTAAGTATTACTTGTATTTCTTGTATTATTATACTTGTTGTGTAATAATAAGTAACTTTCTAAAAATAGAAGGTAAACCTAAAATAGAAAGTTTCCAAAAATAGAAAATTTCCAAAAACAGAAAGTTTCCAAAATTAGATTTACTGCTTAAAATAGATAAGTTTCCAAAAATAGAAAGTTTCCATAAATAGATTAGCTGCTTAAAATAAACAAGTTTCTAAAAAAAATAGAAAGTTTCCATAAATAGAAATAAGCTAGATTATTAAGCTAAAAAGGATAAGCTTAAGTTTTACTGATTATATATACTAAGTCATGTGATTAATAGTATAGTTTATTAATTATTACATGTAAATTAAATAAACTATAGATTATATCATTTAATTAAATATAAACATGATTTAATTAAATTAAGTGTATAAAATACTTAGGTTAAAACATGTATTAATATTTATATAACCTAAGTCATGAAAATTAATTAGTTACATGTCATGATTTAACAATTAATTAATTACTATAGTCTCAAATAAATAATAAAATACTTAGGTTAAAATCATGTATTAATTGATTATTTATAACCTAAGTCATGCTTTATTAATTTATTATAATCCATGTTTTAAATAATTAATTAATAACTATCGTCAAATTAAAGGGGTAAAATACTTAGGTAAAATACATGTGTTATTTATTAAAAATAACTATAACCTAAGTCCATGATTTAAATTAAATTAATTATTAGTCATGCTTAATATAATTTAATTAATCTTGTAAAAATGTAAGACTTTCAAAATTAATAAATCATGTATCTTTTATTTTTCTTAAACTGTCAGCCAAACACCCCCTTAACTGTTTATAAACCCAAAACCAAACAGCCCCTTAACTGTTTATAAATCCAAAACCAAACAGCCCCTTAACTGCCAGTTCCCCCTGGCAGTTTTGTTGCTGCCACCGGCAACAGCCGGTTCCCCCTGCTCGTTTAAAACTCCCACCGAGACCACTAGGGTCTCGGTTCCCACTGACAGACCAAACACCCCTGCGGCTGCCGTTCCACTGCCAAGCCAAGCGTACCCCTACTGACTGCAGGGTTGCGGCTGATGGAGTAAAAAGCCCACTGTGGCCGTTTGGTTTGCAGCAGCCCGAAAGAAAACCACCACCGAGAGTCATAGACTCTGCGTTTTGTTCAAGCCGAACTAAACACAATCAGACCTGACCCCTAATTAAGTTTTATTCGTGATCTATTTAACAAAAAGAAGAACATAATTAATGAGATTAGGGTTTCTTACATACATTTAGGGTTTTAAGCATCACAACCCATGAATCATCTTTGATTTGCTAAAACCATAAGCCCTGTTTTCTTGTTTCTTGTTCATCTATACGTCGGCAGGAAGGAGACCAAAAGAAAAGGACAAAAAGAAGTGGCGGCTGGTTCTTTGGTTCTGCTAGGGTTTGTGTGATTTACTGTTGTGTTGTAAAAAAATATGTACTCCCTCCGTTTGATTGGTTATACACGGTTCGGAACCCCATGTGGGCCTTGGGCCCACTTCCTTTCCTTGTCTAAAACAGGCCAAAATCCTTTCTTATTTAACTAACTCGCGTCTCATAAAGTTACGCGTATTCATTTACGAGTTCTCGTGTTTCGGCTTCTTGTCATGTTTAAAGTATTTACGTAAGTACATATTAATAAGTAATTAATATTTATAGTTCTTGTCGTGCATTACTAAGTTAAACGTTCAAGACAATTCGTGTTATAATAATTACTTGTACGAAATCAAAATACGTCGTCTAATAATAAAATATAAACGTAATCACATGTTTGTGATTTAATGTTCAAGCTTTCATGTTCGTGATTATGATTATTATTATTATTAATTATCGTGTACAACCACGTATTTAATACTTATCGTGTAATAACACGTACGTAATTCTTGTAATTAACATTCGTTATTCGTGTTCATGTTATATAAGGAAAGTAGTAATCTTGTACGTACGATTATTAGTGTACTGTTCATGGTAAAATCATGCGGGTTTTACAGTAATGTCCTCCGGTCGGCCCGTAGTGACATTCATCGAGAATTTTTCGAGATTTAGATCCAGAAATACAACGTCCGATCATTCCATCGGAACAGATTCTAAATAGGTGAGGTTCGTCCCAAAAGTATTTTTTGAGTTCAGAAAAAGAATCTTTTCTTTTGTTGATGTGTCATTCCCTTTCGTAAAATACTTACATCCAAATAGTTTGCAAAGTCTGCGAACCATGGTGTATTGTTAGTATTTATTTGCATTATATGTTCATCAGGGAAATCATCAATTTCATCATCGCTAGAGTCATCATTAACTATGCGGGATAAATGATCAGCAGCAACATTCTCAGCTCCTCTTTTATCTTTAATCTCTAAAACAAATTCTTGTAAAAGCAATATCCATCGTATAAGACGAGGTTTGGGGTCTTGCTTTTTAAACAAGTATTTTAAAGCCGAGTGATCGGTGTAAACTATTGTTTTTGACAATACGAGGTACGATCAAAATTTGTCAAATACGTAAACTATAGCCATGAGTTCTTTTTCCGTAATGGTGTAATTTTGTTGGGCTGCGTTTATAGTTCTACTAGCAAAGTAGATGGGGTGAAATTGTTTTCCATCTTTTTGTCCAAGGACGGCTCCAAGGGCATGTTCACTTGCATCACACATAAGCACAAATGGAAGATTCCAATTGGGGCTTCAATAATTGGTGTGCATGTAAGCTTTGCTTTGAGAGTTTCAAATGCTAAAAGGCATTCATCATTAAAATCAAATGTTCTTTCTATTTCTAGAAGTTGAGTTAAAGGTCTTGCGATCTTTGCAAAGTCTTTGATAAATCGTCGGTAAGCACCCGCATGACCTAAAAAACTTCTAATGCCTTTCACATTAGTAGGTGGTGGGAGTTTTGAGATTACGTTTAATTTTTATTTGTCAACTTCTAAGCCTGCGCCAGACACTTTTTATCCAAGAACAATTCCTTCTTTAACCATAAAGTGACATTTTTCCCAGTTTAGCACAAAATTTGCTTCTTTACAGCGTGCTAACATTATATCAAGATTGCTAAGACATGTGTCGAAAGAATTTCCAAAGACGGAAAAATCGCCCATGAAGACTACGACTGATTCTTCAATCATATCGTGGAAAATTGCAATCATACACCTCTAAAAACTAGCAGGTGCATTGCATAGGCCAAAAGGCATGCACCTATACGCTTAGGTTCCAAATGGACAAGTAAATGTGGTTTTCTCTTGATCCATAGGGTTGATTGGGATTTCAAAGTATCCGGAAAAACCATCGAGGAAACAAAAGTATTCATTCCCTGTGAGTTTTTCTAACATCTGATCCATAAAGGGCAAAGGAAAATGATCTTTCGCGGTTGTGTCATTCAATTTTCTATAGTCAATACAAAATCTCCATCCAGTGATGGTTCGTTTTGGTACTAACTCATTGTTTTCGTTAATTACTACAGTGATACCTCCCTTTTTAGGTACACAGTGAATAGGACTAACCCAGGGGGCTATATGCGATTGAGTAGATTATTCCAGAATCGAGGAGTTTAAGGATCTCTTTTTTAACAACGTCCTTCATGTTAGGATTTAATCTTCGTTGTTTTTCAACAATCGGTTTCTTGTTATCCAAAAGTTGGATTTTATGTTTGCAGAATAAGGGACATATGCCAGGAATGTCAGAAGTTTTCCAAGCAAAAGCTTGTTTATTCTTCTTGAGAACTTCAATTAAATTGATCTTCTGTTCTTTCGAAAGTTAGGATGAAATAATTATAGGCAGTAATTTTTCTTCGTGAAGAAACGTATATTCCAGATGTTCAGGAAGAGGTTTAAGTTCTAAATCTGTAGGAGGCTCTTCCACAGATTTCTTAACTTTGAAATCGGTTTCGAAGGTTATGGTTTCAAATGGTGTTTCATTTTCTTCTTCAGGGGTTTCTATAGGTTCGTCGGTATTAATGGCTACGAATGCGTCAAATTTAGCAAAAAGTTCTTCTTCGAGGATGCTCCTTCGATTGACTATAAAATTTCGCTTCTTTCATCAAGAAGAACTTCGAAATCGGCTTCAACACGGGATCTTTTTCACCTAAGTTTCATGCGTTCTTCTCTCTTCGAATTCATTGGCAAAAGCATTTCCATTTGTTTTTTATTTTCTTCATTAAGCACCTTTAATCAATCAATCAATTGTTTCTAAGCTGGGAAGTTGGTTTCTTTTTTGGGTCACCCCCTTTCTTCTTGTTTCCAAGAGAAGAGGAGAAAATCTCATGAACATTTTTTTTAAGATAGAAAATCAAACAAGAAAAACCATTTCTTTTGTCTACGTTTCTTCAATGACATCAATACTAAAGCAAGTATCGTCATTAGAATACGAGTGTTTCATTGCTTCATCTATAGAAAAGGAAATTCTATCTTCTCCAACTCCAAGGTTGAGTTGTTTTTGTTTTACTCGAATCACAATGTCAGTTGTATGTAAGAAAGGTCTACCAAGGATAAGTGGTACCTTGCTATCTTCTTCCATCTCTAGGATTACAAAGTCGACAGGAAAAATGAATTTTCCAACTCCAACAAGCATGTTTTCGGCTATTCCCATTGGGTATTGAAAAGAACAGTCCGCGAGGCGAACGCTCATTTTTGTGGGTTTGAGAACATCTTTTGAGAGTTTAGCATACAAAGAGTATGGCATGAGGTTGATACTAGCGCCAAGATCGGCCAAGGCGTTACAAGAGTATGAGTGATGGAAAGTACATGGAATTAGAAAACTTCCAGGATCTCCAAGTTTTGGTGGAACTTTGTTTTGGATAATGGTAGAACATTCATCATTTAGAAAAGCTGAAGAAACATCTTCAAACTTATGTTTGCTTTTGATAAGTTATTTGAGAAATTTTCCATAGTTTGGCATTCCAGCCAGAACATCGACTAAAGGCATGTTAATTCGAACTTCTTGGATTAAATTGAGGAATTTACCATACTTAGCTTGCATCTTTTGCTTGCGTAAGCGTTGGGGGTATGGTACTTTTAATTTATATGGTTTGGGTGTTGGGTTTGAGTTTTCAGTGGGTTTGGTTTTTGTTGGTTGAGCTTCATCCTCATCGTCACTATCGAGTGGATTTTCGATTGGTTTATCTTGGGTAGGTTTGGTAGGTGATTCGTAAGATAAACCACTCCGCATGAATACGACATTCACATGCTCATTACGAGCTTGCGGTGGTTGATATATGTTGTTGTTTTGGGGTTTGGGTTGGTATTGTTTGGTAAAGAACCAGAACGCGATTCGATTGATACGATCAAATTTAGCTTTAAGGTTTTGAAAGGAAGATTAGTGATTTTTGTTTGAAGTCTCGAACTTTGTTTTGAGGTCAAAGAATGTATCTCACATGAAAAGGTTGGTTTTTCTTTGATATTCAATAAAATTGTTGAGCTTGGTTTCGAGGTTGGGTTTGTCTTCGGTTTGGTTGGGTTTCTTTTCGTCTCAATCGTAACTTGGTTTATCGTTAAGACCATGATAGAAAATCTTGGTTATTCCTTCCTTTTTGAGTCCATGACCATGGCAGTTTCTAAGTAATTCTTTCATTCTTAACCATGCGTCAGTGAGAGTTTCTTGATCTTGTTGAGAAAAGCTTCGGATTTATCCGAGGAGTTTTTCAAACAGGGCATGGGGAAAGAATCGGCTAATGAAAGCGGTTCTAAGACCTTCCCATGTTCGAATGGTTCCTTCATTAAGTTCGTCGAGCCATGACTTGGCTTCTCCAGTAAGGGATGATGGAAACATCATGAGTTGAACGGCTTCGGCTTGTCCTTCTCCATAATTAAACATTTTGCAAATTTTGCTAAATTCATGGATGTGTTTGTGAGGATCGGTTTTGATTCGACCATCAAATTGGTAGTTTTTGACAAGTGTTAAATGGTTTCCTTTGATTGCAAAATCGTTTGCAATCTCAGGTAAAACAATTGAAGAGCCAGGAGTTGGTGCTACAACTCTATCGGCTGACCACATTGGTTCATTATCAGTGTCCGACATTGGATCGTAACGTTTGATGAGTTTGGTGAGAAAATGGAATCGAGAAAGGCTGTCGAAAGGTTGGTTGATTTGCGAGTTTGAGGTTGCCCGTGTCTCCTATCTAAAGGTACACGAAGGTGAAGTCTACGTAACCTTCGGTTAAGGGTACGTTCAGGTTCTGGTAACAGTGATACTGGTGGAGTGTCAGATGAACGGGTGTGCATCTAACAATAGCTTTAGTGTTACAGTAGGGAATGTGTTTTGCACTTTTGAATTGTGCGACGTACTTTGATTCGCTACAGGAAGTGCGGCGCACTTTTGAATTGTGCGGCATACCTTTTATACTGCAGGAAAATTTTTGGTTTGTTTTGGGTGGGAAATGGTTCAATTCTTCAAAGATTATTAAAATTTTGGTTACAAAACAGGATTGTAAGTCCCCAGCAACAGCGCCAAAATTTTTATGTTCGTTTGTAAGTCTTAAATTTTTATTACAAGCTTTAGACAAAACAAGGGACTAGAATACAAACACGGGCAAGTATACCCTTTCGTTCGTAATATAGCTTGTAGTGGTTAGCCATGATCGTTCGCTGAGATTTAATTTCGTTTTGGTAATCAGTATAATAATTGAAGAAAGAAATGATTGAAATAAGTAATTATAGTAACAAGTATGACTAATACGGGATAGTTCGTATAAGTTCGTGATGATGATAATAATGATCGAGATATGTTTATGTAGGTAAAGAGTGATAATCCTTTTTCGTCAAAATGGCATTCGCACATTTTACTTTAGTGTGATTCAAGACTTATGTTTGATTAAGCGACTAAGCTTAAAACAAGTTGCCAACGAGTTCAATATTTTATCAAGGTTTCAAAGCGGATATCTCCAACCAAAGATTCAAAACCATAGACAAGTTCTTAAAAACTTATTATAACAATTTGCTTTTCTCAACGCTAAATTATCGTAACAAATCAATTGTAGATAAAATATGGTTTATATAACTAGGTGGTAAAATGGTTCTACAACATTAGCTTGAAATCAATTATAAAGGATCATATCATAGCATCATCACTAATTATAGTCACATACCCATATAGTCACAAATAGCTTAGCCTAACATAGTAATCAAAGTCACAAATGGAAAGAGTAAGAGAACATCATACTTAGATTGATCGAATGAACGAGTACAAAAGTGTCACGATTGTATCGTTTCTCCAAGAATCAAAGAGTGGAATACTCTCGTTACAAGTATTTCCCAAAAGTGGATAATACTGTAATTTTACTAAGAATGCTAAAATACTCGAGCTATGGAGTATTAGATAGAAGAGGTGTGTGTAAAATGAGTAGAAGTGGCCTAATAAGTGTGAAAACACTTATCCTTTTACCGCTTATTTCCAATAATAACAAGACCAAAACGTGTATTTTATGTCGTAAAAGTCGGAATTATGCGTGGTTTGTGTTTTTATTGTGTTTCAGGATAAAAATATGAAAAAAGGAAAAAACACGGGCTTTCACGGGCTTTTTATCAAAGAAAACGAGAAAAGACGAAGTCAAAAGATCAAGAGTGCAAAAAGAACGGAAGTCCAAGGCCTATTCTGAGGATTTATCGAAGAAAAAGTCTAAAGACAGAAGTTTAATGAAGTCGAAGAACTCAAGTCAAATTATAGAAGAATATTAGAAGACGAGTTCAATTTACATCGACAAATCCCGAGACGACGTCGAGAACGACAAAGAATTTAAATCGAGTCGAGAAGAAAGAAAGAAAGAAGGAAGCACATGCACCTCCCCATCTCCTATAAATACCCTCCTAATGACACATTAGGAGGGTGTTAGCTAGTTTATTTTCCTTTTTGTAGTTTTATTTTTAGAGAGAGAAAGTGTTTAACTTTCTCTCACAAAACTTCATCTTTTCTTTCTTTCATGTTTAAGCTTTAATTCAATCTTGTATTTTTGAATCTTTAATCTACAAGTTCAAGTTAAGCTTTTCATCTTTAATCTTCTTCTACCCTTCTTTATTTTTGAGTTGTTTTTGATCCGTCATAATATTTGATTTTGCTTAATCTTGTTGTTTGATTGATTAAAAAGTTTATCTTTTTGTTCATCTATAAGTTTTAATACGGATTAAGTTTTGAGCCTTTCATATGTATTGGCTTAGTTTGTGTTTAGCTTATTTACTTTTCATTTTTCTTAAAAGTTTCATCTTTTTAAAGTTTGATTTAAAAGTTTTGCTTATTTAAAGTTTGAAAAGTTCTTATTTGTGCTTATTTAGTTATTTTCTTTAAAGATTCGGTTAAGTTTGGTTTGAGCTTATTAAAAATTAGCTTTTAAACTTAGCTTATTACGAACTTTAGAGTCATCGGAAAAGGTTAAACCCCTTTCCGATTGTGTATTCCGATTAGACCATACATTCCGACAAGCTCCCCTATTATTCTGATCTTAGGATCGGAAAAGGGTTTTGTATTCCTTTTACTTTCCGATCTGGATTCCGACAAAGGTACTTGTGTGATATTCCGATTGGACTTGTTGTCCAGCATTCCGATACCTTTGTGATTATTCCGACGAGGGTACTTGTCTGATATTTCGATTGCTCTCAATTTCCATTATTCCGATTAAGACATTCCGATCACATTCCTTTTGGTGCATTCCGATAACATTCCTTTTGGTGCATTCCGATAACATTCCTTTTGGTGCATTCTGACGTGATTCCGACCAGGCATTCCGATGGGTTTAATTTCTTGTTTTTACAAAGTTTTCAAGTTTTAAATTCATTTTGTTTTAATTTCCAAAAATTGCACGCTTCCCGAAATCTTTGTTTTTACCAAGTGTTTTTCTATTTTTAGAGAAAAAGTGACAGTTTTTCTAGATTTGCTTTTAGCCTATTTTAATTACGTTTCGCATTTACTTTTTAATTAGTTATAGACAACGACAACCTTTTTATTTTTCACCAAGAACGACTGAGTCGCACTCTTAACTAGTAATCAATTCAAAAATATCGGAACAACGAACTTTCATAACTAAGTAAAACCTAGTTATTATAGCCTCTATTTATAGTGCTGGCTAAGGGAAATGTGCGCCGCACTTCTCTAAAACCGTGCCGCACTTGGGAGGTGTGGAATGTGCGCCGCACTTCTGACATTGTGCGTCGCACTTCTGTGCGTTCCAGAGTCTTCTCTCAATAGTTTTGTTTATTTACACTTCAAGGACCCTTCTTTGTATATCTTTACTCTGCTTCTTCAAACTCTATACCTACATGTAAAATGCAATATATCAAGTATCAAAAGCTTGTATTCATAATACAAAGTGGCATTATAATAACGGGCTGAATATGTATATTTAGGTCGTTATCACTCAGTTCTAGCATTCTTCAGTTTATTTTGTGAAACTGAAGAAGTAGTTCCCTTATGTGAACCTTCAGCAGGAGCTGAAGAGTTCTTTGATGTGTCAATTTTGACATGCTTGGGAGCATTACTTTTGTATGTTGTGTAAGACTTGATGATTGAGTGGATTGATTTTGGTCCAGTAGAGGGTTCAGCACCAGCTAACTTTTCCAGAGGAGGAAGTGGGGTGCTTACTTCATTCTCTAAATCATCTTCTGAGTCATCTTCAGTAATTGAAGACTCAATAGGTGCTGATGAATCAACATTTGCCTAAAACTCGGGGAGAATGATACGTCTACTGTCATGATTTGGTAAGTTCTATTCACCTGACCTTACAGCGTCAGGGATTAAGCTACCATCCTCATTTGAGGATTTGACAAAGACAATATCATGAGAGTTGGTGCTGGAGGATCCTTCAGCACCAAGCATTTTCATTTTTTGAGCAGGAATTTGTTCATTGATGCATTGATTTACCCTATCAAAGTTTCTAAGCCATGATTTCACAATATCTTTTGCTTCTTTTAGTTCAACTCTTAAAGATTTGTTTTCATCAATGATTTCTTGGTTCAACTGTTGAAAAGTAGGTATATCAAGTTTAGCCTCTTTTAGCTCTATTAGCTTACTTTCAAACTCATCAAGTTTAAGAATAATTTTATGATATTTTTCAAGCAAATTGTTTCTTTGTTCTTCAACAAATTTTAGATCAATACACAGGTAATCAAAGACAAATTTAATGTCATCCTTATCTTCTAAATCAAGAAGAGTTTGTACCTTTTTTATTCTGATATTGACCCATTCCCCATTACGAGCACTTTCTTTCGTTAAAACATTAGAGTTTGACCCTTCATCATCAGCAAGTGCCATCAGGACTTTCAAGTTCACCATTTCATCATCATCTGAAGAGACTTCCTCTTCATCCCATTCATAGACCGCAGCAACAAGTCCCTTGTTCTTTTCTTGTTTGGTTGGCTTTGAGGAAGATCCTTCAATGCTGATTAGAGCCAGCCTAGCCTTGATCTCTCTATATTTAGCCTCAAAGTCTTTTGTTGGCCTTAGTTTAACCATGTTCTGCTGAAAAGAAGATGAAGAAATTTGCTTTTGTTGAAATGGAGATTGATGAGACTGCAATTATACATAGTCTCATCGTCCAAATCGGGCTTAAAACGCTTAAAATATCATCAAAATACCCCAAAATATGCTTGTGTTTGTTCATTGTGTATTTTAGGTACGGATATCGTGAAATCAACAAAAGATCACAAGAATGAAGCAAAAACGAACACGGGAAACAAAGCCGCACAATGAACCAGACCCGAATCATGATTTTTCATTGAAGTCCTTGAATTTATGAAGATTGGCAAGATTAGTCCCTCAACAATTGAAGACATGTCATATTATACCCTTGTTAAACTCAAATATTACATGTGGGTCCCTAATATTTCAATATTATACAAAAATATCCCTTGAAGAATGCCATATTTGCACAAAAGGCCCTTGTTATAAGTTTGTAAAATGATTGTTCCAAAAATGACAAGATGATGAAAGTTATAATAAAGGGATATGAAGAAATGGCTATTCAAACTTTATGTGCATACTTTTGGATATTATAGGGGGCAAACTTGGATAAACCAAGCCCAAAACCACCACAACCCGTTTTTTAACCCAATGTTTAAAATAGCTAAGTACCCAGTTAACATACACTGTTATACCCAAAACAAATTAACTCTCGTACTATTCACTCATCCCCTCCTCATAAACCCTTGGTACTAATATTTATCAAAACAAAGGGTTTTGTTATAATTCTGTCCAGATACACGATTGAGGGTGTCAACATCATTTCCAACCCTCAAAACCAACACCAGCTCATCAATATGGTCCCCCCACATGTCCCGCACACAAGAAAACAAGAAGATCCCAGAGAAACAACGGCTACCGAGGATTTCGTGTTCTCCAATGGTTCATGGACGTCCAAGATCAACAAGTACAACAGCAGGCATCACATGATACCATCCTTGACCAAGATTTCAAGACTTTCAAGGGCATATTCGGAATCACTGCTATTAGGGTTTTTATTTTCTTTAGCTTCTAGTAATTTCCATCTCATTGTATAAATATGGGTGTCCTGTACCCATATTAGTTGTTCCAGTTCTTTTGTAAACCCATTTAAGGAATATTTAAAGTATTATTTGGCCTTACAAAGTTCTGAGTTCCTTTTACTTTCAGTTTTTAATTTATGCAACAAATTGTTCTTTAAATTTTTCTTCAAACCTGTTTGGCAGAATTTACTCTTTGAGATCCAAAACCTGATAAGCTGTTATAAAGCTAATAATCTGACAAGTTATCAGTTTATAAAGCTTTTGAGGTTTTCTTATTTGTAGTCTTGGTTTCATCACTTATTTTCAAAATTGAGAGTTTCAGATATTTTCCAAGTTTTTCTTAATTTTCAAAGATTTTTCTTATTTTCTGTTTGAACTTAAGCTATAAGCCAGCTTAATGAACTTATTTGACAAATAAGTCCATTAAGCTGTTTATACTTGTTCCGTGTCTTGGTCTCTTTTTGCTTGTTTCAGGTGCACAAAAGGAAGAGGAAGGTAGATTATTGTTGATGTTTTTGTAAGTTGGTGATAAGCTAGGATATAAGCTGGTTTTATGGTGGTGACAAGTTAGAAAAGGGTTTAGAGAGATTATAGAAAGATTGGTTAAAGTTGCGAGCTTGGACCCAATGTAATACCTCTTCTTTTCCTTTAAACTTTTTCTCTCCAAAATTTTATGCTTATTGCTCTATCTTATGTGTTAACTGCATATTTATCTTTGTGTGTTGTTTATTTACTGTCTATATTGTTGTTTATTTACTTTCCTTAGCTTCTTGATTAGTTAATCTCATATTCATAGTTTAAAATTTTCATTCTGAAAATTAAGGGGTGTTTGGATTTGGGTTTTACAGGCAGGATAGTGATAGCTTTAGGCTTTTTACCGGTTCAAACATTCTCATTGTGGTAATATTAGGTGATATAGGTAACTTGTTTCAAAATTGATGGGATTTTGCTAAGGTTTGTATGTTACATTCTTGCTAAAACTAGCTATAAATCAGTAAGCCATTTTCTGTTTGTTTTAGTGTGATTTTTGCCTTCATATCTTGTTAGTGGTTAGCTAATCTGTTAATCAAGGGTTGTGACTATCTAGTTTACAGTTTGGGTAGATATTGACTAGGCTTTGGTAATTCCAAACTCACTTATTTACCAAGTAGTTCAGTAAAAGTGCCCTTTTATAGCTTATTTTCATCAGTAACTACAGTAGGGGATTTGAGTGTGATTTGTGTATTGGAAGTGTGTGTTTTCTTGCATCGCTAGACTCCATCACTCCACTGAGTGTAGGGGTGCCCCATTGTCCAAGAAAAATCAAGCAACAAAGCTTTCCTAAGCTTATAAGTGCCCATACCTGAAATTTGTTAAGTCGATGGGAACCAAGTTTCCACTGCTAGTGTAAAGGTTCCCCCCTGCTTAGCTAACAGACAAAATCAACTCACATGTCACTATCAGTTTTCTATTTTTTTGTCTTTAGTGGTTAATTTTAGGACTTTTTCAGTGATTTTAGTTTTATTATTTTTCTTATTTTAATTCTGAATTTTCCATTTAGTTTATTTTTATTTTACTGTTCATTTCCTATTTTTTTTTATTAAATTGCATTTTAAAATAGTTTTTAATTATCTGTTTTTGTCTTGTAGTGCAAAAATTTGGTATTTTTCAGTTTTAAAAACTTTCCTAGATTAAGAAAAGTATTTTAAGATTTTTAGTTCAAAAATATTTTACTGTTCACTTTTTAAAGTAATTTTTAGAATTAATTTTAGTTTAATTAGGGTTTTGTTAATTCTGTTTTGTCTTTTAGTGAAAAATTTTACTTTTTTCAAACTTTTTCATTTTTCTACTGTTCATTAGTATAATTTAGGATTTTTAAAATTGTCAAATTATTTTTAGCATTATTTTATTATTTTTTATAATTATTTTAGTTTAAAAAGTGTTTTTAGTGTTTTAAAAATAGAAAAATAGTTTTGAAAATTTAGGAAAAATACTTTTTAGTCTTTAAATAATATAAGTGAGTTATTAGTTCAATAAAATAATATTATGGGATTTTTCTTAATTATATTTGATTTTATGGCTTTAATTAGCATTTAAAATTGAATATTTAATTAATAAAAGGTTTTAAAATATATTTATTGGATTTTTATTCTTATTTATTTTATTTTAAACTTAGTTTTAATTTTTAATTCATTTTTAGGTTTAATTTTTAATTTTTTCACGTTTTTCGTATTTACGTTCGCGTTTTACGTCAAATCGTCGTAGTGTAATCGTAGTCGTAGCTCGTCTTTATTTTTTCTCTCTTAAACCAAAAACGTCACTAATCCAAACTTTGATTTTACATAATTGGCACTCTTAATTCACACACCTCCTTCGAGAACGAACCCGCATTTATTCGGTTTTGCGTTTTTCCTAAATCGTAAGACTTAATACTTGCCGCTCATACGCGTTTTTCCTAAAACGTGTACGAAAACACTACATCAATTTTTGGCGCCGCTGCCGGGGAGGTGTTTTAGTGTTGCCATTATTATTATCGTGTTTGTGTGAGTGTTGCGTTTTTGCTTTTCAACTTTTGGAAAGCGTAAATAACGTACATACTCATTTTTGTTATTTTCCTTATTATATTATAGTATCCAAATAAAACGTGCTTAATTTTCCTAAATTAAACACACAACAATCATTTTACTATAGATATCCCATTATCGTTTTATCGTTTTTGTGAATAAATATTACTATATTGTATACGTATCACAATAAATTTACAATATCTCCAAAAGCGTGAAAACGCAACCTTAATTGGGATTTCATCACTCAATTATTGTATTCGAATCTAAAGCAAAAATTAAAGGCAAAATAGATAATTACTTTCGTGAAGCTTAATTTTGATTAACACAAACTATAAGGTGGGTATAAGGCGGTTGTATTTCACGACCTATGGGAAAAGGCTCTTAAGTGCTTAGCGCCGCCTCGTTTCCCCCGCTTGCTTGTGCGTGTTTTGAGAAAGAGGGCTAACCGAGGGTTTGCCGCCCAAGTATTATCTACGTATACTATATTTGCTTGTTTTCAAGATTAAACCCTCTTGAACGTTTTGGTGTTCCACCAACGTTCTAAAGTCATCGAAGGCGTTCACCCCACGTGATCGTTTTCATTCTTTGAGACTCCTTTAATCGAGAAATCGATTCGAGGAGATATTTGTAGATTTGAGTCTACGTAATACAACCAAAAACCAAAAAAATTAAAAAACAATCAAAAATAAAAAAATATTCTTCTTACCCCTTATCAATTAATTCTTTTTCTAACCCTCTAGTGTTTAATTCTCGTAACACCATTCTCGTTTCGTCATGTCCAACGACGGATATTACTCTTGTCCATATTGTGGTGGTCCGCCCGACGGTGGTAATTGCTTCAATTGCGAGATTTATGGAGGAAGGGAGGGGTATATCTACAACTCTCCTCAAAACGACCATGGTTACGGATTTCAATCCTATGACCAAACTCCACAACTGCCTTCGTCTTATTCGTGTGATTTTTGTGGTTTGGAGCACGATTTCGGATTTTGTTGTACGAATTATAATGACCCCAAACCGAATCCTAATTTCTATGACCAATCTTCGCAATACCGACCATCATATTCATGTGAGAACTGTGGAAACGCACCTCATTATGGGTATGATTGTCAACCGATGAACCATGATACGTCTTTCGACAACCAATTCTCCGGTTTTGACCAATCACCTCCACAAAAGTTTTTGGATGATGATCTCGGTGCAAGTCGCGTCGACAAGGGATTTGAAGAATTAAATTGCTTTTTCAACAAATTATGGAGAAAAAGGAGCTTTCAATCGCCGAAGTGATCGAAGAAAGCATCAAAGATATGGAAGAGGAGAAACGAAGAATCAATCAAGAAATAAACGATATCACTAATGAACTCGGCATTAGGAGATATCGTAAAGAAGAAATAAGTGACGAGTTTAAAAGAGAGTGTGAGATTAGAACCAAACAACTTTTACAAGATTCCAATGGTTTAAGCATCGAAATTCGTCATAAGAGAATAGAACTAGAAAGAGAGGAGCATCTAGCTATATGTGATCTCACGTCTCCTATTTATGATGACGACGACGATTGCGACATTTTTAATCTCAACTCGTCTTGTGAAACCATTACTCTCATGCTCCCTACGGAACCCGATGCCTCTCTAAGTATGGGGGAGAAGAATCTTAGCACTAATCCTAGTGTTGAGATCCCTATTCCAATCCAAAGTGAGCCTACGGTTGTCTTCGATGAGGAGTTATGTGATTTTGCTCTCGATGAATTTTTCCACGAAAATTCTAATGGGGCAAATTACGATAGTGAGTGTGATACGTTTTCATGTGATGATGTCTCTCCCAATGACACTTCGGGTAGAGAATCATTGACTTTTTCGAACCCACTTTTCGATGATGATTTTTCCACTAGTGATGACGAGTCACTAATCGATGAGGAAGTTCGTGTCGATAAATTTAAAATCTACTCGAATCCCCTTTTTGAATTTGATGACGAGTTCGTTTTTGGTGACTAAATCCTCTCTTTGATGAGACGTTCGAGGACATCGAGAGTGCAGATTCTAAGGATCCTAAACTCGATGAGCCGGATTTGCTAGTCACCCTCCCTAAGTCTCATTCGGATGAGCCTTCTTTTTGACTTGTGATGCCTCCATTCTCGAGGGGTTCACCGATGGACCGCCTCTCGATGAGAATGAGGATTTCAAGAGGCTTTTGCCTTTGAACCGGGAGGAGACTTTGAGACCCCCATCTTTAGTGATTCTCTTTCAATTTTACCTTCATCTCAAAGTAATCCTACCCACCCTCTCGGTTCTCATGAATACACGTACTTCGAGTACGTTGTAAGGAGTTTTCTTCCTTACAAAACGTATCCTCCGGCTTTGCCTTCATCATTTTCCACCAAATGTGAGGATACGATATTTGACCCCGATATAAAGGCTTTGCCTTTATTATCGGTTTCTTTGGGCATTGTTTATCATGTAAGCCCCACCAAAAATGACCATACCAAGATTATCCTCAAATGATCACATTTATGGTGATTCGAGTCGAGCTTTTGACTCGGTTATCAAAAACAAGGTGCCTCGTGGTGGATTCTCATGTTTATCCTTGTAAATATTATTGCTTTCTAATTAGTGTAACGAGGGGACTTGTGCTCTTCCAACCTTTGTTTCATGGTTGTTTGTTATTGTGATTTATTAGGTTCATCGTCATCATTGAAGCCTCTCGTGTTCGTTTTACGGATCACTCGAGCTTCGATCGTTGCCTTTGGAGATTCCGATACCCGATGATATCCATTTATGTTATAACGTTTATCTTATTAGCATAATTCATAAACGGCTTTTAGGTTATTCGTTTTACCCTTTCCATGCTCGAGATTAAGCATTCGACTTTGTCTCTAGTATGGGGGTGTTTTCACCCCTAGACTCGAAACATTGAGGACAATGTTTAGTTTTACTATGGGGGGTGAGTAGATACTTAACCTTGCTTACGTCACCACGCAATCCCAATTTCATCTTTTTGTTATCGGTTTGTTGCAAATAAGGCTAAAAATGGCCCAATTTTAAAAATTTTCTAGTTTTTCATAAGTGTTTAAGACACGAATGTATGTTTTCCGATGGTGAGAATAAGAGTAATTTTTTACTCGACCGTGCGTGTTGAGCACTTAGCTTTGATTCCTTAACTTTTTAGGCTAAGTCTCTTAAATGAGGACGAGAAATAATAGAGTTATTTATAAGTCTCTGAAAGTATGATTTTGCTAGGGTTAAAAATTATCGTCCGATCTTTTCGAATTGAAAAAGGGATTTACATGCGACTCAATCGTCTTTTGGTGGAAACAATATTTTTGGTTGTTGTAAAATAAATGTGCAAAACGATAAAGTAAATGACGGTTAATTAAAATGAAAGTAAAAATTGACATTTTAATAAAAATAAAAGCTTTAAAAATTAAACTAGAAATTACTAGAACAACGTAAACTTAAAAATTAAACAAGACAAAATATAAAACAAACCTACCGTCGGAATACATTCCGATCGGAATAGACTCGTCGGAATGTAATCGCAATACACCCCTATCGGAATGTTATCGGAATGAGTTACAATCGGAATGTGGGTCGGAATCCGTAATCGGAATAACAAACCTTGGGGAATGATTGGAATCCTGATCGGAATGAAGACACCAACACTTGTCGGAATGAAGGTATACCTCACCAATCGGAATGTCAAAAGAGGACCTTCGTCGGAATGTTAGAAACCCTTTTCCGACCAAGCAATAGGAATGTTGGTCGGAAAGTAAAACCCCTTTCCGATTACTTAGATCGGAATAAAGTAAGGAAAAACGTAATAAGCTAACCAAATAATCTACGAACTAAATAAGCACACAACTGAAAATTTAACATAAACACATATAAGTAAAAGTTAATAAGCTAAAATTTAAAGACCTTTGAAAACACTAAATGAAAAAGATATACGAAAACAACTTTTATATAAAAATAACTTTTATAAAAACTTAAGAAACTTTAAGAAAAACACAAATAAGCTATAAAAATCAATAACATAAAAACATCACAAGTAATCAAATAAGCATAACAATAAGCTCATAAACATAAAGATTAAGTAAAACAAGAAAGGTAGAAGGAGAGATTTAAAAATAAGAACTTGATTAAAAAGAAAAGACTCAATAACAAAATTAAAATCACTTACTTGAATTAAAGGAATTAAAGTGCAAGACAAGTATTTAAAATGACATGAAAAATAAATTTGCAAGAAATGAAAATGGTGGAAATCTATTTGTCAAGTAGCCAACAAGTGTGAAATGAGGTAGAAGTGGTCTATATATAGGGAGGAGGGAAGCATGTGTTGCTTCCTTCTTTCTTTCCTTCTTTCTTTCCGTCTTCTCGTCTTCTTAATTCTTCGACTTTTTCGATGTTGTCTCGGGATTAATTAAACTCGTCTTGAAAATTCTTCATTAATAAGACTTGAGTTCTTCGACTTTATTAAACTTCCGTCTTTAGACTTTATTCTTCGATAAATCTTCAGAATTGGCCTTGGACTTCCGTTCTTTTTGCACTCTTGATCTCTTGACTTCGTCTTTTGTCTTTTTCTTCGATAAAAGCCCGTGAAAGCTCGTGTTTTCCTCCCTTTTCACATTTTGGTCCTAAATCACAACAAAAACACAAACCACGCATAATTCCGACATTTACGACATAAAATACACGTTTTGGCCTGGTTATTATTGTAATAAAGTGGTAAAAGAATAAGTGGTTTCATACTTATTAAATCCCCTACACTTGACCATTGCAATGTCCTCATGCAATGAATTAATTACAAAGCAAGTGTTTACATTTTCCATCATAATCAATCCACATTGGCCTTTATTAAAAAGATAGAAAGCTATAAAATATTCAAAAGAAGAAAACAAGTAAAAAGAACAAAAACTTACCTTAGGGTTTTGGAAATGTCATGAATGATTATCACCCTCAAGTTTCACGTTCTCCAAATCAAGCTTAAAAACGAGATCATTGTTATTATAAGTTAGCAGACTATCACAAACTCATGTGGGCCAATTATTCACTTAGACTCCCTTATTCCTAGGTGTATCTCTTATATTTTATTGTTGTCTTGAATGATCACGAGGATGCATTGTTGACTTATTTTGATAGTTATTTAGGCTGAAAATAAAGTGGGACGATTTAATCAATAGTTAGCTAGAGTACAAAATCTTTTAAAACTGCTTCTCGGGACCTCATAAAGTTCATATCTTGGCATAACTCGCTTCACGATTTGAGACCTTTCTCGGACCGAAATTTGGCAGCGACTTTATACTTCAAATCTTTGAGAGACGTTCTTGAAATTATGGTCTTCTCTTCATAATAGGAATTTCTTCACTTGAACTTTTTGAGAGATTCTTCATATATGGACCACGACTTCTTCATTTTTCTCCAATCTTTATTTTGGACTTTGATATACAACGATCCGCCTCCTTTTAGGACTTGGATCTATTTATCCTCATACCTTGTTAGGGCCTTTTTGGATAGACTTCTCCATGATCTTTTGGGGAGTTTTTGCTTTTCGTTGTGTGTCTCGATCTTTCATATTGATTTTTGATAAATGATTCTTCACATCACTTTTAGATCTTTAGCAACAAAATGTAGCCCTCATGCCTTGTTAGGGCCTTTTCGGACTCGCCAATCTTCGCATCCCGCTTCAATAAGTTATGCCTTGGCTATGAACTCTAATCAATACCAAGCAACTTTTAAACGATCTTGGGCTAGAAGCTAAGTCACTTTTCAAATCGTACGACCTTACTTATTGCAGATAAATTTATTAACAAGCGATGGGAGAATAGGCTTATAATCAACTCACATATATTCACGAAAGAATACCAAACTTATAATTGACTCTATCATCTCTCGTTCTCCACAATTTAAAATCTCAAAGAATGAGACTCGTGGATGCTTAGCCAATTAAATCAAAGTTTTGGGTTTTCGAGTCATCTATAGGATCTTGCAAATTCTTAGACTTTTTCAAGTTTAGAATTCGCATTTTAAAGTTCCCTTGATAAACGACTCTCTAGGATCAATTATAGGAACTTGCGAAAAGTTCTTGTTCTTAACCCGTAAGAGTTAAGACTCTCGCGTTTTAAAGCTCCCTATATAAAAGCCTAGCAAAACTTGACTTAAACACGTTAAGGATACTAGCTAGAGTAAACTTAGATAAGTAAACTCGGGTTGAGTCAAAAGATTCACAACGTTTGAAAATTAAAACCACTTTATAAAAATTTATTCTAGCAAGGAAGGAAAATAACTATAACAAGGGAAAAACTAATAGGCCAAAATAGATCAAAAATTTTGAAAAATGTCGAAAAATTGATTTTCCGGTTAAAATGAGGACAAATACAAGGAAAAGACCACTTAACTTCGATAGAAGTCCCCCCTACACTTAATATAAACATTGTCCTCAATGTTTAAGCATGTGGGAGTAAACTTCCCTACACTTAGGACACTGCGTACGTTGTTTAAATCTTGTTAAGGAAGAGACAACTAAAGTGATTCTTATTTTAATATTGAAAAATATAAAATAGTGAATCGAAAAGAGTTTAGGATAGAACCGGGAAGACGGGAACACGGAATCATGGTTCGTCAAAAGTCGTCAAGAATGGATCTTTGAAAGCTCGAATCCCTGCACATGATAAGAAAGAAAACAACAAACATATTAGGGTCTCCCCTTACACTCATTATAAAAATAAGAGAAAAAGGATAGATATTGCGGGTTGCCTCCCGAGAAGCGCTTGTTTTTGTTAACCGAGTCGTGAGCCTGACTCGACCTTGATTAGCATAGGAAGAAGCTTGAAAAAACATCCACCGGGATCAAATACATGGTTTTCGTCCATCAAATAGCACAAGCTTAAGGCAAACAAGGCAAGCCAAAGAAGAGTAGGCAAGGTTCCCTTAAGCAAAGATGGAGCACGGTGGTAGCAAGGGTGAAGTGCAAGCATATCTCCATAAGTTCCAAAGATTTTTCCTTTTATTTCATCAGATGGATACTGAGATGGCTTAAAAAGTGCAATGCCGGGGTTGAACACCTTTTCCTTTAGGGGAAAATAACATTCAGGCTTAGCAGATCTTGAAGAAGATCCGATCATAAATCTCGCAATCTCATCCTCAGAAGGTGGATATAGAGGTGTCAAGACATAAGTGCTGCGGATATCGGTGTCGACCGACTTTTTCTCCTTTGCAATGGGTTTCTTCATATCCAAAGTAGGATAAAGACTATAATAATTAAAGCCCAAAGGAGCAGCATCACTCTCATTTGGGAAGTATGTGTTGAGAAAAGCAGCAAAATCTTCCTCAAATGAGTAGTCATCCAAAGTAGGATTAAGCATGGTTGGCGGAGGATCTTCATTATGTGAAGAATCACTCGAGAGAGTATCAGCCTCATCAAAATCATCATAAGTGGGCATGTTTGGATACTCAGAAGTAAAATAATCATAATCATCTCCATCGGAACTAGAATCGTCATCATAAGCATCAAAGATCGATGGAGAATCATAAATTGGTGGAGGATCAGAATGGGATAGAGAATCATCCACATCATCTTGGAACAGTGGATTATCATAGCAAGAATCGAATAGAGGATTGTTGTAGATGACAAAATCATCAAGCACATTAATCATATTCGTTGATTCTCTTCCATAGATTTGTTTGTGATCTTCTCCATTTTGAACACTTGTTGTTCATTCCCGACCCTTAAAATTAACTCACCTTCGACAACATCGACTAGAGCTTTTCCAGTTCTCAAGAATGGCCGACCAAGTATTAAAGGAATACGAGGGTCCATTTCATAATCAACAACAACAAAGTCGACCGGAAAAGTGAAGGTGCCAACTTTAATAAACACGTCTTCAGCAATACCAACAGGGTAAGCGAGAGTACGATTTGCTAGCTCAAGAGTCATCTTTGTTGGAGTAAGGTCGGGTAATGATAGTGTTGTCCAAACACTTAAAGGCATCAGATTTATACTTGCCCCAAGATCGGCTAAGGCAGTAAATTCTTCGGTTTGGTGAAAAGTACATGGTAGTATAAAACGACCGGGATCTCCAAGTTTCTCTGGAAGTTCTTTAAGAAGGACGACAGAACAATTTTCATTCAATCGAGTATTAACAAACTCAGCCATCTTCTCCTTCTTGCTAAGCAGTTCCTTAAACATCTTAAAAAATTTAGGCATTTGTGCTAGAGCTTCAACAAGGCTAAAAGTGATAGCCATTTCCGAAACTTTCTTCAAATAGTTTGACACTTGAATGTCATCCTTGGTTTGCAGTTTTGCCTTGTCTAAGCGAGATGGATAAGGAATATTGGGTTTATAGGTGGAGGGTGGGGTTGGTGAAGGGTTCTTCTTCTTGGGTACTTCAGTAAGAGGTGGAGACGGTAATGGAGAACTAATACTAGGCATGGGAGTAGGAGGGATAAATGGTGGTAGATGAGGTGTAGATGGAGTAACTGGGGGAGGGATGGATGGTCCCACTAAGGTGGCTCCACTGCGTGTAGTAATAGCACTCACATTCGCTCTTGGGTTGGTGACTGTGTTGGAAGGTAGAGAGCCCGAAGTAGAGGGTTGAGTAGTGGGTAAGAAACTAGCCAGCATATTCTTCAAATCATTAGTTTGAGTGCTAAAGGAGGTTTGTATATCATGTCGAAGCTCGGATCTAATGTCATTACCTTGCTTAGTGATATCCCCTTTCAAATTGATAATTTGGCTTTGCAGATTCTTAATTTGCTCTCCTTGGGTTCTCATTAAAGCTTCAACATCTTGATTAATGGGTGGGGCTTGTTGAGCGGGTGGGTGATAAGGATTAGAAGCTCTAGGTGGGATTTGGTTGCTTCTATTGTAGTTGTTGTTGGGATTGTGGTTTTGAGGAGAAAAACTAGGTGAAAGATAGTTGTTAGAACGGTAACTTAGCAAATTCCGATCACCTTGAGGTCGGGCTTGGTAATTTTCCGGTGAATAGTTACCATAAGCCGCATACACGTTTTCCGGATTGCCTTGAGTAGAAGGACAATCAGTGTATGAATGAGGACCACCGCAAGTCTCACAAGAAATTGCTACAGCTTTAACTTGTTGTTGTCGGTTTGTAGCGATGAGCAAGATATTTTTGTTCATTTCGGCCATCATGCGGGTAAATTCGGTCATATCGGGGTTTGCTGAAGTAGAAGAAACATTGACTCTCGGGTTGTTCCTTGAAGATGCGGAGGAATCCTAATTCTTGTGATGAGTAGTCATGTTTTCTATAAGCTCTCTACACTCCTCGGGTCTTCTTTTCATAAATGTGCCACCGGCGGCTGCATTAATAGTATCACGGTCACGAAAAGTTAAACCATTGTAGAAAGTATCAATCAACGTAATGGGGAGCATGTTGTGGTTTGGACATCGATCGATCAAAACATTATATCTTTCCCAAGCATCAAAGAGACATTCGTCGGGTTCTTGCATGAAACCGCTGATTTGATTTCGAAGGCTCGTGACCATGGATGGTGGAAAGTAGCGCGACAAAAATCGTTGAGTCATGTCGTCCCAAGTATGAATGGAATTCTTCGGGAGACGATCAAACCATTTTTCAGCGTGGTGGGATAAAGTATGTGGAAAGAGCTGTAGGCGAAGGACATCCATAGTAACACCGGATAACTTCATGCTTTGAGTAATAGTAATGAATTTTTCGAGGTGCTTGTTGGCATCATCATCAGGCAATCCGCGAAATGGATTAGTTTGCACTTGTTGGATCATGTGATGCTTCAACGAAAACTCCGGAGCCGTGATTTGCATCGGCGCAATCGGTCCTCCTCGTCCATACATTGTGGGTTGACAAAGCTCCTCCATTGTCCGAAGATCGGGCTGTGGAAGAACATTGTTGTTGTTATTGTTGAGGTGCGGTGGATTATTGTTGTTTTTCACACCTGCCATAGCTAAATCTTCACGAGTCTCGGGCTCTGGATAAGTTGAAGATCTAGTACGCATACACCTGCAAAAGCAAAAGAAAAAGATACCAAAGCCATAGACAATATATACACTATAAAAATAAAATCTTTTTGGATTTTTGAAATTTTTTAATTTTTATGGATTTGTTTGAAAATTTTTGTACACGAAAAATAACGCTCACGAATGAACGGATCCCAAAAAGCAACGCGTCTCTCACAGAAAACTGTTAATCTTTACGAAAAGAGCCGGCAGCGGCGCCATTTAATAACTCGGTTTTTACCCAGTAAGAAAATTTTATCGTCCGATCTTTTCGAATTGAGAAAGGGTGAACGTGCGACTCAGTCGTCTTTTGGTGAAAAATAATTTGGGTTGGTTGATTATCTATTTTAATCTAAAAACAAGTATGAAAATTGTCGTTGAGTAAAATAAAAGCTTTAAAAATTAAACTAAAATGACGGATTAAAAATAAATGATTGAAAGCTTAAAAACAAAATTAGAAAGACACTTAGTAAAAACAGAGATTTCGGTAAGCGTGAAAAGGCTGAAAACTTAAAACAAAGTAAACTTAAAAATAAAACTAAGACGAAATATTAAAAACAAACCTGTCAGAATCCCTAATCGGAATAATAGCTTACCGTCGGAATATCCAACCGTAGACTGATCGGAATGTGGTCGAAATATACCCTCGTCGGAATGCACCCTTACCTCTCCAATCGGAATGACTACCAAACACTACAATCGGAATGTATGGTCGGAATCCAGATCGGAATAACAGAAAAAGGGAACAATCGGAATGCTAAATAAACACCCCTAATCGGAATACTAATAGGAATAACAAAACCCTTTTCCGACCAAGCAATAGGAATGCTGGTCGGAAAGTAAAACCCTTTTCCGATCAGGGTTGATCGGAATACAGTAGGAAAAACGAAAATAAGCTAAATCTAATAAGCTATTAATCAAATAAGCACACGCCTAAAAACCTATTCAAAACACGTTTAAGAAAAACTAATAAGCTAACCAAATAATCTACGAACTAAATAAGCACACAACTGAAAATTTAACATAAAATCATATAAGTAAAAGTTAATAAGCTAAAATTTAAAGACCTTTGAAAACACTAAATGAAAAAGATATACGAAAACAACTTTTATATAAAAATAACTTTTATAAAAACTTAAGAAACTTTAAGAAAAACACAAATAAGCTATAAAAATCAATAACATAAAAACATCACAAGTAATCAAATAAGCATAACAATAAGCTCATAAACATAAAGATTAAGTAAAACAAGAAAGGTAGAAGGAGAGATTTAAAAATAAGAACTTGATTAAAAAGAAAAGATTCAATAACAAAATTAAAATCACTTACTTGAATTAAAGGAATTAAAGTGCAAGACAAGTATTTAAAATGACATGAAAAATAAATTTGCAAGAAATGAAAATGGTGGAAAGCTATTTGTCAAGTAGCCAACAAATGTGAAATGAGGTGGAAGTGGTCTATATATAGGGAGGAGGGAAGCATGTGTTGCTTCCTTCTTTCTTTCCGTCTTCTCGTCTTCTTAATTCTTCAACTTTTTCGACGTTGTCTCGGGATTAATTAAACTCGTCTTGAAATTTCTTCATTAATAAGACTTGAGTTCTTCGGCTTTATTAAACTTCCGTCTTTAGACTTTATTCTTCGATAAATCTTCAGAATTGGCCTTGGACTTCCGTTCTTTTTGCACTCTTGATCTCTTGACTTCGTCTTTTGTCTTTTTCTTCGATAAAAGCCCGTGAAAGCCCGTGTTTTCCTCCCTTTTTCACATTTTGGTCCTAAATCACAACAAAAACACAAACCACGCATAATTCCGACATTTACGACATAAAATACACGTTTTGGCCTGGTTATTATTGTAATAAAGTGGTAAAAGGATAAGTGTTTTCACACTTATTAGTCTCGTAATCGTCACGATCTCATGTGTAGTAATTATTAGCTTATTCTCCCCACGCTTTTGTATAATAAATTGTTAATAAATATTGATTTAGCGGTTTAGTCACTATTGTTGGTTTCTAATTTGTTTTAGTAGCTTCCATGTAATTAAATTGGGAAAACATTAAGGATTTGCCAGCGTCATGGTTTTGAAGTATTGGCACCCGAATAATCGAAAGCTTCACCTAATAATAAGATTTCAAGTGCTCACCTAAATTAAGCAAAAATTTGAAGCTCACAAGGCTGAAAAATTTATGCCCAAATTGAAAGTGAATCAAGCCTTAATCTTTGAAGCTTTAAAGATCCAAAATTCGCTTTAGCGTGAGGATATACGTCTTTGGCCATAATAAAACCACCGATGATGGCGGATAATAAAAGGCAAGCCAAGATCGAAGTCATAATAAAAGCTCCATGGCGGAGTTGAATAAAAGATGGAGGTAAACCTATGATAATAAGGCCCTTCCGTTAGGGGGCGTATAAAAGTCTTGGTAATAAGTCTCATGTTCAAAACCGTTATAAAATCGTGTTTATCGATCCTTCTTGTTGACTTATTTTTTTGACATCGTTGTCTATTAGGATGAATTATTAATTTAATGATTTTGGTTACACCATTAAGACTCTATTTTTAGACTTAATCTCTATTCACGCATAAGTAAATGATGTATCCTCGTGATCATTAATACAAAAAAATTAAATATAAGAGATACCAATTAGGAATAAGGAAGTTTAGGTTCGTAATTAACACTCATGAGATATGATCGTGTTGCTAACTTATAATAACAATGATCTCGTTACACGCTTAGCATGGAATTGGGTGAAAATCGAGGACGACGAAATTATTTCTAACGAAGCATTCACGTGTTCTTGTTCTATAAACCTAAAAGTCACTTTATCGTGATGAAAACAATACATTATGTCTAAAACACGTGTAGTAGTTTATTTAAGTTTATGTCTTCAATAAAAGTCATCATAAAAATGAATTTTGGAAGTGCTATGATACTTAATTCTAGCATTGCGTGGGGACACGATAATGGTTTAGTATGGGGGAGTGATGAGACTGCAATTATACATAGTCTCATCGTCCAAATCGGGCTTAAAACGCTTAAAATATCATTAAAATACCCCAAAATATGCTTGTGTTTGTTCATTGTGTATTTTAGGTACGGATATCGTGAAATCAACAAAAGATCACAAGAATGAAGCAAAAACGAACATGGGAAACAAAGCCGCACAATGAACCAGACCTGAATCATGATTTTTCATTGAAGTCCTTGAAGTTTTGAAGATTGGCAAGATTAGTCCCTCAACAATTGAAGACATGTCATATTATACCCTTGTAAAACTCAAATATTACATGTGGGTCCTTAATATTTCAAGATTATACAAAAATATCCCTTGAAGAATGCCATATTTGCACAAAAGGCCCTTGTTATAAGTTTGTAAAATGATTGTTCCAAAAATGACAAGATGATGAAAGTTATAATAAAGGGATATGAAGAAATGGCTATTCAAAATTTATGTGCATACTTTTGGATATTACAAGGGGCAAACTTGGATAAACCAAACCCAAAACCACCACAATCCGTTTTTTAACCCAATGTTTAAAATAGCTAAGTACCCAGTTAACATACACTGTTATACCCAAAACAGATTAACTCTCGTACTATTCACTCATCCCCTCCTCATAAACCCTTGGTACTAATCTTTATCAAAACAAAGGGTTTTGTTATAATTTTGTCCAGATACACGATTGAGGGTGTCAACATCATTTCCCAACCCTCAAAACCAACACCAGCTCATCAATATGGTCCACCCACATGTCCTGCACACAAGAAAACAAGAAGATCCCAGAGAATCAACGGCTATAGAGGATTTCGTGTTCTCCAATGGTTCATGGACGTCCAAGATCAACAAGTACAACAGCAGGCATCACATGATACCATCCTTGACCAAGATTTCAAGACTTTCAAGGGCATATTCGGAATCACTGCTATTAGGGTTTTTATTTTCTTTAGCTTCTAGTAATTTCCATCTTATTGTATAAATATGGGTGTCCTATACCCATATTAGTTGTTCTAGTTCTTTTGTAAACCTATTTTAAGGAATATTTAAAGTATTATTTGGCCTTACAAAGTTATGAGTTCCTTTTACTTTCAGTTTTTAATTTATGCAACAAATTGTTCTTGAAATTTTTCTTCAAACCTGTTTGGCAGAATTTACTCTTTGAGATCCAAAACCTGATAAGCTGTTATAAAGCTAATAATCTGACAAGTTATCAGTTTATAAAGCTTTTGAGGTTTTGTTATTTGTAGTATTGGTTTCATCACTTATTTTCAAAATTGAGAGTTTCAAATATTTTCCAAGTTTTTCTTAATTTTCAAAGATTTTTCTTATTTTCTGTTTGAACTTAAGCTATAAGCCAGCTTAATGAACTTATTTGACAAATAAGTCCATTAAGCTGTTTATACTTGTTCCGTGTCTTGGTCTCTTTTTGCTTGTTTCAGGTGCACAAAAGGAAGAGGAAGGTAGATTATTGTTGATGTTTTTGTAAGTTGGTGATAAGCTAGGATATAAGCTGGTTTTGTGGTAGTGACAAGTTAGAAAAGGGTTTAGAGAGATTATAGAAAGATTGGTTAAAGTCGCGAGCTTGGACCCAATGTAATACCTCTTCTTTTCCTTTAAACTTTTTCTCTCCAAAATTTTATGCTTATTTCTCTATCTTATATGTTAACTGCTTATTTATCTTTGTGATTTACTGTCTATATTGTTGTTTATTTACTTTCCTTAGCTTCTT
This sequence comes from Glebionis coronaria, assembly GCA_025667525.1. Lineage (NCBI taxonomy): Eukaryota > Viridiplantae > Streptophyta > Magnoliopsida > Asterales > Asteraceae > Glebionis > Glebionis coronaria. Next base: position 218,434,452 of record CM046877.1, read on the forward strand.
GATTAGTTAATCTCATATTCATAGTTTAAAATTTTCATTCTCAAAATTAAGGGGTGTTTGGATTTGGGTTTTACAGGCAGGATAGTGATAGCTTTAGGCTTTTTACCGGTTCAAACATTCTCATTGTGGTAATATTAGGTGATATAGGTATCTTGTTTCAAAATTGATGGGATTTTGCTAAGGTTTGTATGTTACATTCTTGCTAAAACTAGCTATAAATCAGTCAGCCATTTTCTGTTTGTTTTAGTGTGATTTTTGCCTTCATATCTTGTTAGTGGTTAGCTAATCTGTTAATCAAGGGCTGTGACTATCTATTTTATAGTTTGGGTAGATATTGAGTAGGCTTTGGTAGTTCCAAACTCACTTATTTACCAAGTAGTTCAGTAAAAGTGCCCTTTTATAGCTTATTTTCATCAGTAACTACGGTAGGGGATTTGAGTGTGATTTGTGTATTGGAAGTGTGTGTTTTCTTGCATTGCTAGACTCCTACACTCCATTAAGTGTAGGGGTGCCCCATTGTCCAAGAAAAATCAAGCAACAAAGCTTTCCTAAGCTTATAAGTGCCCAGACCTGAAATTTGTTAAGTCAGTGGGAACCAAGTTCCCACTGCTAGTGTAAAGGTTCCCCCTGCTTATCTAACAGACAAAATCAACTCATATGTCAATGTCAGTTTTCTATTTTTTTGTCTTTAGTGGTTAATTTTAGGACTTTTTCAGTGATTTTAGTTTTATTATTTTTCTTATTTTAATTCTGAATTTTCCATTTAGTTCATTTTTATTATACTATTCATTTCCTATTTTTTTTTATTAAATTGCATTTTAAAATAGCTTTTTAATTATCTGTTTTTGTCTTCTAGTGCAAAAATTTGGTTCAGTTTTAAAAATTTTCCTAGATTAAGAAAAGTATTTTAAGATTTTTAGTTCAAAAATCTTTTACTGTTCACTTTTTAAAGTAATTTTTAGAATTAATATTAGTTTAATTAGGGTTTTGTTAATTTTGTTTGGTCTTTTAGTGAAAATTTTTACCTTTCAAACTTTTTCATTTTTCTACTGTTCATTAGTATAATTTAGGATTTTTAAAATTGTCAAATTATTTTTAGCATTATTTTATTATTTTCTATTATTATTTTAGTTTAAAAAGTGTTTTTAGTGTTTTAAAAATAGAAAAATAGTTTTGAAAATTTAGGAAAAATACTTTTTAGTCTTTAAATAATATAAGTGAGTTATTAGTTCAATAAAATAATATTTTGGGCTTTTTCTTAATTATATTTGATTTTATGGCTTTAATTAGCATTTAAAATTGAATATTTAATTAATAAAAGGTATTAAAATATATTTATTGGATATTTATTCTTATTTATATTATTTTAAACTTAGTTTTAATTTTTAATTAATTTTTAGGTTTAATTTTTAATTTTGTCACGTTTTACGTATTTACGTTCGCGTTTTACGTTAAATCGTCGTAGTGTAATCGTAGTCGTAGCTCGTCTTTATTTTTTTCTCTCTTAAACCAAAAACGTCACTAATCCAGACTGTGATTTTACATAATTGGCACTCTTAATTCACACACCTCCTTCGAGAACGAACCCGCATTTATTCGGTTTTGCGTTTTTCCTAAATCGTAAAACTTAATACTTGCCGCTCATACGCGTTTTTCCTAAAACGTGTACGAAAACACTACATCAGAGATTGACCAGATGGTCTAGACTGAGCTGGTGAGGAGTAAGAGGGAATGGATGTTTTGGAATAAAAATCCTTGGCAAAGTGACCAAACAAACCATATTTAAAACACACAGTGTCAGCTGTGGCTTTTGTGGTGCTGGAGAACCTGCCTCCATTCTTAAAGAACCTTCTAGACTTGCCCAGAAGAGCTCTTTCATGAAATTTCTCTTGAAGGTCTTTAAGATATTCCTCACCAGTTCTTGTGTCCCCTTCATCATCAGGACTATCTTGGTAGTCCTGAATGACAACTTCACTGAAGAAGGCTGTTGACAAAGGTGTAGCAATTGTAAGTGCTTTACTCTTGCTGGAGCCTTCATAAATTCTATCAGCTAAGTTTTCTTCATATTTTAGTTTCCCAAAAAGAGAAGCTACATCACAATCTTTAATATGATTAGCATTTCTCAAGATTTGGCAAAAACTGAGCCACTTCTTTGGCAATGCATTAACAAAAACTGTGTTGATTTCAAGTTTTGAAAGTTCAACCATCATTTACAAATTCATTCATAAGAGCTTTATATCTGGTGAAAGTTTGAGTAAGAGTTTCCCCTTCTTTGTTTTTAAAAGTGTTGTACTAAAGCTTTAGGTCCATTACCCTTGTTTCCTTCACATCAGAGGGTCCCTCATGATACAATATAAGGTCCTCCCATGTAGATTTAGTTGTTTTACAATTCACAACAGAATTCATTTGGTCATCTAGAAGTAAAGACATGATGAGACTTTTGAGACGCTGATTTAGGTTAGCAGTTTTTCTCTCATCAGCAGTCCATTGTACTTCAGGTTTTTTATTGTCTCCAACCATGGGAACAAATGGACAATTTTCAATGATTCCAAGGAATTGGGGTTCCATTCCAACCATGTGGACAAGGAACCTTTTGTTCTAATTAGTGAAATTTGCTACCTCTAGAACAGGAGTAACATTGAGTTGGCCACCACTGTACTCTAGGGTTTGTGGTTGTAAAACCCGCATGCTTTTACCATGAATGGTACCCTTAGCAAACGTACGTACATATTAAAACTTTCCTTTTATAGCATGAACACGTGTCACGATTAGAAATTACAGAAGTTATGTACGTATTATTATTACGATAAGCATCAAGTACGTGTTAGTACACGATAATTATTATCAATAATAATTATAATCACGAACATGAAATCATGAACGTAAGAATCACGAACATATAATTATGTATTTACGTATATTATTAATACGATAAATATCATTACGTACAAGTGTTTATAATAACACGAATAATTAATAATAACGTAACACGTAAACACGAACACCCGAACACGTAATATCATAGACCCCAACAGGAAAGGCTTCAGGTTTCCCTTAGTGGGCCTTATAAGCCGCGACACAAGAGAAGGGAGGGGCCCAGCCCATGATTTGTTTTATTAAAAATAATAAAAAGGGAAACTAGACATTTACAGAGTTTTCACAAAATTGCAAAAACCCTAATCTCTTGTCTCTCTCTTGGCCGGCGGAAACAACACCACAAGGGGTGTTTGATTTGATTTTTGTTCAAGAAATTCAAGGGTGTGTTCGTATGATCGTTCCACATTCATTCCACGTGTTTGGTAATCCGTAAACCCTTTTGTTTTTTCTTTTATTTAATTAATTGAAACATGAACCTTAATTAAATAAAAACATGGATAAAAACATGTCATGGGATCAAGGGGTAAAGATTAAGGGTTTTTTCGGGTTGGTTATTTAGGCCGCCTCACAAACCGAGAGCCACATGGCTCTCGGCGTCGTTTGGTTTACACCACCAACCGAGACATATGTCTCGGTGGTGTTGGGGTCCGGTTGAAAGCAGGGACAAGGCACCCCGACTTGTGTCAAGGGTGTCCTTGTGGTTATATGGGTCTCGGCAGCAAGCAAACCAACACCACCGGCCCAGCCAGTGGCTAGGTTGGTCAAGCAGTGGGAACGCATTAGCACAGCAGGGGGCCACCGGCACATAGCCGGTGGGAACCCCTTGTGGTCAGCGGCTAGCCGAGAGCAGGGGAAACAAGACCACCGGCTTAAGCCGGTGGCAGTCTAACGAAAGCAGGGGCAACCCGCTCGGCCGGTTTGCCACTGTTTTTAGGGGTGTTTGGTTCAAACCGGTTCACGGGTTTTCACGGGTCCGGTTCACGACATGTTTAATTAGATAACACATGGGTTCAGTTCATGATTATTTTTACAAGTCTAATTAATTTTACAAGTATATTATTTTTACAAGATAATTAAATTAATTAATACATGACTTATAATTAATTTAATTAAACATGAAACTTAGGTTATTATTATTAAATAATACATGTTTTAATCTAAGTATTTATTTATTTATTTTACACTATAGTATTTATTAATTATTAAACATGACATATAATTAATTAATAATCATGACTTAGGTTATATTAATATAGTATTAATACATGTTTTAACCTAAGTATAATTTAATTAAATCATGCTTATATTTAATTAAATCGTATAACCTATAGTTTATTTAATTAACAGAATACTATTAATAAACTATACTATAATTACATGACTCATGGTATTAATTCAGCTTAATTCTAAATATGGAAACATTCTAATTCAAAAAACTTACTATTTTTGGAAACTTTCTATTTTTGGAAACTTTCTATTTTTTGAAACTTTCTATTTTAGGAAACCTGCTATTTTTAGAAAGTTACTTATTATTACACAACAAGTATAATAATACAAGAAATACAAGTAATACTTAAACAGAATATACATAATACATGATAAACACAGTATAACGTTAAAATCTGTAAAACAAGACATGAACATATAATTCAAGCTAAGACATGATATAAAACCAGTTACGTACTCAGTAATCAGAATACTTATACACGTATACTATTTATGTAGCATTAGTGTGATCGAAGTAGGACTCTCTTCCGTTCGTCTTCTTCGTTCACTGGACATAAGGTACGGATTTCCCGTCCTTTCAGTATGGACATTTTTTTCCTTATTAGGATTCCCCGTCTGCAGCCAACTATTTTCCCAGTATTTGTTTTATATGTTTGATACTTATGTTAGATTAAGAGCCTAAGCCATATACATGCATGACCAGTGTCACCTAGTTATGGAGGTACCATAACCATAACACTGGAGGCACCAGTGTTATGACTTCCCCACAGCAAAGTGATTGCTCCTGGCGTCCCTTTTCAGTTTTGGCCATTGTATTAGATTATCATGTGGGGCGTATGGGTGCATCCTAGTTACATGTTTACTAGTATTATCAGAGTGAATGCGATGTGTGCCTTGCATTCTTCACTAGGAGTTGATCCCTCCTACCCCAGACAAATTAATTAGAGGCAACCCCTCTAATTGCATGACGAGATCTCCCCTCCAAGTATTCATGCACGATGGAACCTCATGACCTATATGGGCTATTTGGATAATTAAACAGATTTTCATAGAAACACAAGTCTTTTCAAACTATAAAACCAGTTTTATGAACATGAATCCAGATTACTTAGAACTTACAATATTTTGCTGCTATTAGTCTTATATGCTTACGTTATTCCATGTCATACTTGTATATCCGTGCACTGAGCGTTATGCTCAGCCGTTTTCCTTTCATGTTCCCAAACGGCAGGTACTCAAGGGCGCTCGTAGACTTTAAGCGTACGTGCATATGAATTGGAAGCTTTCAAGCCTTCTCTACTTTATGCGTTTCATCATACATTTTGCTACTTATTTCTATGGACATTGTTTAGTCCTTTTCCTTTATAGTACTTATGTTTGTGTGTGATGAGCTTATACTTTGGGGTACTGATGTTTGTTTCCGGTATTTACTTTTATGGTCATGTAATGTTTTAAGACATTTTCCTTGTATGCTTTGATGACACGCCATAATCACGCATGACATTCCATTTACCAAAATGGGGTGTTACAGTGGTATTACTTGAGCCATGTTGGATCTTGATTTGAAAACCTTAAAATGAGCAGTTTAATGAAAATAAGAGTTTAGCTAATCAAACAGCTCTGATACCACTTGTTGGTCCCTTTTAACTCGTTATTACTTATCAACCTTTAGTAGTAACTCGTTAGTAAGACTCAAGTGTGTTGTTTTAACAATTAATAAGAACTAAGAACAATTAAAACAACAATGCCAATTTAACTTTTCAACATATAGACTTTTATTAAAATTCAAATAAAAAATCTATAACCTACTTTGTTTGCGGAATAACAAAGTGGTTGAATGACAATGTGGGGTGATCTCATCTACTTAAACTTTCAACCAAGGTTAAGAGTTTAACTTCCAACCTAAACGTTCATGTGCACTTTGGCTATATGGTTGGTTGGTATTGGGAGAGAAAGTTAATAAGAGATTCTTTCTCTTGTAAAGGCTAACCAATTCTCTCCCAAAGGCACTCCTTATATAGGCAGTACAAAACTAGGGCTTACATTTCGCATCTTCCCATGCAAGAGTTTATCTAGTGGGTGTTTGATGCCCATGCTAAATAAACAGTACAAAGGACTAATAAACTATTCTAGGAAAAGATAAAGGTTGTACTTATAGCTAACTATATAAGCAACCTACTTTAACTTAAAGTAATCTTTTTCCGCCTAATGTAAACCTTCCTAACTCTAAAGTGTCTTCGACATTCTAGAGGAGATCGACATCATTTAGTTTGGTATTGTCAAGCCAAACTAAACTGAAAGCTCTTCTCTAGGACTTGTTCTTCAACAACTAGACCGCCTAGTCTTTGAAGCAAAGACTCCTTTGTCTTCTAAGTTCACTTGAAGAGGAAATCTGAACATCCTTCAGCAAAACATTCTTTAGTAGAAATCTTTGGTCCTCTGGTCATGCTTCAACAGAGTCACCTTTCTTCTGAACATGAAACACTTAGGGGGATTTTATGTTCAAATCCTAGAGTTGCTTCAGGGTCAGTAAATACTGATCCAACACAAGAATACAACAAAGTATGAGCATGTCGGTTCAGAAGTCACAAATATACAAGTTCAAGGCAAAGGAACGTGCTCCAACCTAAAGTCAAAGATCACTACAACATATTCACAAGAAAAGAAAATAAAGAAAAAGACTACGAGCTCAAGACAAGCATAGTATGTTAAATTTAATACACTGTAACTTAGAGTGACCTACCTTAGGGGAAGATTCTTGGAAATATGTTTTTACGTATTTAGAAGGATCGGTCACTCTAACGATATTATTAAGTAACAGGCTCGTAGTTAGCTTAGAATAGAATAAAAACTGATGCGCCTTAGTCCTAGACTAAGCCCAACTTGTGTACAAGCCCATGACTTATGTCATGGGTATATAAACCCCCTCATTAGATGTAGACGATGTTGGTTGAACTTATTTTACACATAGTAAACTTACCTTTCTCTCTCTAGTTTCTCTCTCTAAAGTGTATGTTATTCCATCCTCTCTTACTTTCTCTCTCTAAAATACTAGTTAAGGATTTACATAAGTCTTCACAACTACCCTTGATTGCTAGGTCTTACCACTTGAATACATAAACCAAAAAGCAAGAAATCCCTTAGTCCTTCTTGTTGACATGCATGGCTAAAGAGGGAGAGAAACAAAGGATCTAGGTTTTTCAGTTGGAAAGAATGAAGCTAAAACCTTTGGTATTTATAAGAGATAAATGAAGCTAAGACAAACACTTTATTTCCTAGACAAGAAAATATTTTTCTTGTCTCTCCTTGTCCCCTACTTGATCCGTCCACCATAAGGGATAAACATCCTTTTTGGTGTTGACTTTTTGACTTCTAAGTTAGATAATGGAAATTACACTAATTACATTGAAGTCTCAAAGCATTTCCAGTTAGTCATTTGTTAAACCTTTTGACTTTTAACTAACTTCAGTTAAGTATTTGTTAAGGGCAAATTAGGTATACACAAAAGATATATACATATATCATTATATATCTTAATAAAGTGTCTAAATGTTTAAGCGTGTGACCTTTTAAACCACCGTACTCTTAACCGTATAAATATTGCATATGACTTACGCACATTTCAACACCTACATTATATAAGCTAAAACAAACACCTCAAGCCCGTAGACTTATGAGTTTATTTGATTTCACCTTATCTTTTATAAACTTTAATTTTTTGATTTATTTTAGAACTTATTCATTTATCTATGGTAAGCTCTACACAAAACTAAAAGTAAAACATGCATGTGTTGATTTGACATGGGTTTTTCCTCTTGTAGGATTAAGCAGTGGGGATTTTATAGTGGGTCGGACTGCTATAAAAGTTGCCTCGTGCAAAGTAACTAAGAACAAGAAATTGTGTGTTCAACAACTCATATCCTCAAAAAGCGAAATGCAGATCACATGCTCACAATGACAATTCAATTGGGTCAATTTTTGAGTGAGAACATTCCAAATACTTCATGCTAGTAAGACACATTTTTCTCCCGAAGATTTTCAAGACTACTTTTTGATATATTTTAATCAAATTTGGTATCTCTAATATCAAAAGATTTATATATTAGAGATAGGGGAGAAAATGTGATTAAAATGTGATCTATATACTCAAGACTCTTACCCACATGTGCGAAACACTTTCGATTATCGATGCACATGTGAAGGGGGAGCGTTTCTTAAACGACAAAAATAGCAAGGTGTTAAATGTTTTTCAAACATTTTGTTAGAATTTAAAGTGGTTTATGGTTATGATCAAATACCCACAACATCTTTAATCCATGACGTTATTGGTGTCAAAAGGGTGGTTAGATTTAAGTCCTATGATCCAACCAGAACTAGAGGAATCTTCTCAGGGACAATCCAATAGATTATTAGAAGTCCTTAGGAAAGATGGAGTAGAATATGAACGTAGCTGAATGCCAACTAAGTACTAAAGCTAGCACTGGAACAATCACAACAAGGTGCTAGTAATGATGTCTTGGTAAGCATTGAATGGGTTGAAGAATGAAAAAGAAATGTAAGGATAAATGGTGAAAATAAATTAGCCCTTCATACAACTTAGGCAGAAACTGGGTCAACACATCATGAAGATAACACATCATGGACCTAGTGATGTAATGCACAACCCTTCCCTAGCTGACTCAGGCTTCTTTCAAAAGAAGTTTGTTTTATTGTCACGGAGATCAACATGACTTCTATTGACTTTCTCACTCTGAGATAGTTGATGTTGAATAGGTGGCATCTGCTCCGGCCTCCGACCACTAAAAGTGCACAAATCGAGTCTAGAGCCAAGAGATCAATCAAATCTCGTTAGGACACACGGATGACAAACAAGCGAATCCTACGCTATATCCTTGCGATATTGCTAGAACACTCAGAGTGATACTACTTAGTATTCACAATGATGAGTGGAAATCCTTCCATTGTTAACATCAAACATCACTACAGTAGGTCATATGTAAGATTCTTTGTGAATTGAACATGCGTAAAACTAAAAAGCAACAGTGGTTTGATTCAGAATTGATTCAAACTCGTTTCAGGTTTCTACGCAATATCTTTATGGTCTTGCCAGAACATTTAGAGTGATATTCATTAATATTCACAGTGATGAATGGCAATCTTTCTAGCGTCAACCTCTAACAGCGTTACGGTAGGTAACTTGCGAGATTCTTTATGAATCAAGCTTGTGTCAACTGGAAAGCAACAATCGTAAGATTCTTTAAGAATCAAACTTGTTCCAGGAATTCGAATTGACGACTTTAATCAAGCGGATATTTATCCAAATGATTCACTCTTTATGTTCACAGTCTTGCTTTGAGATGGTCGAGTAAAGAAAACGGCTAGTACAGCCGTGAAACCCTGTCAAGGAGATTCTTAATTGAATCTACCTAATCACAGGTACGGTATTTAATATCGTATAACGATCTTTACCGACCGGAGGTAAAACGCTACCGATTTAGGACGAATGTCAAAGCCATTCGGTCCGTGTCTATGTTTTGTCTTAAGTAGGTGGCGTTACGGTGTACTCGGCAAAGTCAAAGATTCAAAACCATATACTCATGCTCAAAGACATATTCAACAATCAAGAAATCAAAAGTCTTCCGCAACTCTGATGATCAAAATCTTCCTTAACAATTAATGTAGAGGAATGACCTCTCTTCAAAGGAGATTGTAAGCAAGCTTTCAAAATGGTGCATCGTGTGAGTATATGGATGAAGACACAAGATCGCAAGATGGTAAAGACAAGTCAAGGATGATTTGGAGATCTCAAGATTAAAGACAAAGTCGAAAGACAACGACAAAGGCTCAAAGATCACAACATCAAGGAACAAGACTACTATTACACGTTCAAGACTCATTTATGGCGAGATTAGTAATCTCTACAAATCTCCAAATGTCGAAGGGAAATGACCTCTCATTGGGGGAGATTGTTAGCCTCAAAATATTGAGTCAAACAAGAATGATCAGTCATAGATTATTATTGTAACATTTATTAGAACGTTGTAATAGGTAGTAGAAAAATCGTGGTTCACGGGCTTGTATTTAAGCTACTTAAAGCCCAAAAGACAAGCCCAACCCAAACAATATAGCCCATTAAGCTTACATGTAAGGCATGGATATATATACCCTTCCTAGCATGTTAGGTAGGATGTTGGTCATTTTGTATTTTCTCTCACTTCTAATCTAATCCTCAAAAAGTTTCTAATCATTCTCTCTCTTTTCTCTCTCTACTTTCTCTCTCTAGAATTCATCTACTTTTCATCCAACTTTCATCTTTATTTCTTAATCTAAAATCATATTATAGAGGACAACAATTGGTATCAATCGCCACGGGGGTAGATTCGTGATTGGTTTTGGTTTTATTCTTGATTTCGCGAGTTTTTTACATATAGAGATCGAATCATCAAAAATTTTTGTGTTTTTGTGGTGTTAGTTAGTAGATAAATCGACTACATAGCCGCGGTAGTGATTTGGATTACTTGGATTGGTCAAAAACGCGAAATTTTTAGGTGTTTGGCTTCATTTTTGGCTTCAAGTTTCGAAAATCAACAAGTACATCCGAGATCCACAATTTTAGGCTAATTTCGCAATATCTGATCATATTGCAGAATTGAATGTCCGTAATCATATTGCGGAATTGAATCTATGCATATATTGCGGAATTGAATCTCTGCATATATTACGGAATTGAATCTCTGCATATATTGCGGAATTGAATATTTGCACATATTGCGGAATTGTATATATGCTCACATTGCGGAATTGAATCTTTAAGATTGCAGAATTGAGTCATTTTATAACATTACGGAATTGAATCATTTTGATATTGCGGAATTGAGTCATTTTATAATATTGCGGAAATGAGTCATTTTATAACATTGCGAAATTGAATCATTTTGATATTGCGGAATTGAATACATTGAATATTGTGGAATCATTGCATTTAAGATTGCGGAATTGAACAATCTTGAACATTGCGGAATCACCAATTTTTTTGATTGAAGCATTTTTAGACTTAGCCAGTATCTAGACTAGTTTCGGAATATCGTTTACCAAAAAAAAAGTGTTGAAATTTTCCCGTCAAATTAGTTCAATTTTTTTCTACACTAGTTTTAGGCTATTTCTAGCTCGATTTCAAAATTTGGCGATTACCAATTTTTTCGGTCTACCGTTATATCGGACTGGGGATTTTATTGTCGGATTGAAAAAATCGCAATTTTTGGAATTTCAAACACAACCTAATCACAACCATATCTACTTAAGATCCGTATTCACTTTAATATTTCAGATGTTATCGAGATGGATTCTACTGCAGAGTATCGTGTGACAAACAACAACATCATGGTGGCGGGTAACAAAGAGAGACCACCAATGCTTGTGGTTGGTCGATATGATCAATGGTAATCTCGTTTTCTACGTTATCTTGACACAAAATCTAACGGTGATGCTTTAAGGCAATGCATTTTTTATGGACTTTATAAATTCTCAAAGGTACAAGTTCCTTCAGTACCAGCCACAGACACAACTGACGAACAACCCGCATATGAACGTGATGAAAAGAGAAACGACCTCACACCAGAGAATCGTGCTTGGTTTGATGCAGAGAAGGAATCAATCTACTTAATTCTCAGTGGCATTGGAGATGATATTTATTCCACAATTGATGCATGCCCTACTGCTAAAGAAATGTAGATGGCTATTGAAAGATTGCAACAAGGTGAATCACTCAACAAACAAGATGTGAAAACAAATATGTTTTGGAACTTTGGCAAGTTTACTTCAAAGGATGGGGAATCCATTGATTCATATTACTCCTGATTCTACAAAATGATGAATGACATGACCCGAAACAACTTGCAAGTTTCCATCGTGCAAGTCAACGTCCAATTTCTACAGCCACTTCAACCAGAGTGGACACAGTTTGTCACCTTGGTGAAACAACAACAAAAGTTAGATGAAGTTTCATATCACACGCTCTTTGAAATTTTGATACAATTTCAGAATGAGGCAAACGAACTTCGAGCTGAACGGGTTGCAAAGGTTGCAAATCCACTTGCTTTGGTGTCTACCACTCAACATTACTCAGATTATCGTTCTCGTGCTCCAAAGACCTACTCTACTCAATCATCATCACCACGATCATCCATTGTCTCTAAGTCACATGCTCCAACAAGATCACGCGGCAAAGAAGTTGCAAGAGCATCACCAACACTTGAGCAATCATCCAAAGAAGACAGTGATGAAGAACAAGCTCAAAAGGATAGTGAACTCAAGCAACAAATGGCTTTCATTATGAAGCAATATAAGAAAATCTACAAACCCACCAACAACAACCTCAGAACATCATCAAACACGAGGAACAACTTTGCTCAAAGTCCTCCAAGGAATGACACACGAAGGCGTGCTGAGAGTCCTCCAAAGTATGATCGATAACCCGCTAAGTATGATAATCAGAGGGTTGCTACTGTTGTTGGAAATAAGGAAACTGTTGGTACTCAAGTTGTGCAACAAAGTGGGATTCAGTGTTTTAACTACAGAGGTTTTGGGCATTTGGCTAGAGAATGTCGGCAACCAAAGAGGGTTAAAGATTATGGTGGAAAAGATGCTGCTATGCAAGAAGATGAAAGTTGGGATCAAGTTAACAGCTGAGGAAGGAGAAATGCTTGACGACACAGACGATGAACTCTCCGACCAAGAACTCGAGGCACATTATTCATACATGGCAAAGATTCACGAGGTCCTTAACGTCACTGAAGATGACAATGGTCCTACCTTTGATACCGAGCCAATTGATAAGGTACAACATGATGATGAATATAATGTGTTTGGTGATACACATGAGCATAGTGATCTACCAACAACAATTACTGACACATGTATGATAGAAACGGTTGATAGCAATACCACACCTAATTCATCAGACATGTGCAATAATGAGTTTGAGGATGATCAACATGCAAATGAGTATGATGATGAGGAGCGTGTCGCGCTTGCTAATTTAATTGGTAGTTTACAAAAAGATGTCAATGAAACTAGAAAGAGTCAAAAGCGATTAAAGAAGGAAAACACAACGCTCACTCAAAACTTTAAAGAAAGCAAAGCCGCTCTTATAAAATCTAGTGAGACCATTGATAGTTATAGGGCTCAACTTCTTCAAAGAGACAAAGAGCTTGAGGGGTAAAAAAGTCGTTTAATTAATGTTAAAAAGGACGATTTTGAAAATAAATACAACGAAGCTCTTGCCTTGTTAACTAAAGAAAAATGTCAATTTAATGTTTTATTAAGCGACGAACGTCAAAAAACGTACCTTGCCGCAACAAAAGTAAACGAACTTGAACATAGGCTTTCTATGAATACCACCGATTCTGCTAAAATTCTTGAGGAAAAGAAACAAGAGGTTGAAAAATTAAAACAAGATTTCAAAAATAGACAAGGCGAAGATACTGAAAAAGTAACGGAACTCGAAGAACAAGTCGATTTTTTTTTAAAACGTTGTTTATAAAATGCATGACTCTATTCAAACCATAAGAATGATAGCACCTCAGTCGTTTTTAAGGGTAAATCTAGTTTTGAAAGTCCTAAGTACATCGAACAAGCTCAAGCTGCGAACCCCACTTATATCTTGATGAGTCCGAATGGACCGATCATGATTACCCAGTAGTTAGGCTCGATAATGAAGAGACATTCCTTTGGGAAGAGGAGAGTATATCACCGGTCAATAAAGAGTTTGTGAAACCATATAATTATTATGAACACAGTCTTTATGGTCTTTTCACTCCACAAAAACAGAAGTCTAGTGAGCAATTGTTTTTCGAAAGCAAACAAAGACGAATTCAAGGGAAGAAAGTTTTTGCCACTAAGAAATCTAACGTTTTTAAATATATCAACTACTTGCCTCTTGATGCGTCTAAAAGCAAAAGTAGGAAGACACTTGGTATTCTTAAACATCACATTGATAATATTCAATCAATCGTGGAAAGAGATTGGCAAAAAAGTGAAAATGACAAGTGGAAAAAAGAGTTTCCTTACGATATAACCTTGCTTGTGAAAGAACTTTTGATACCGAATGCGGTAACGATAAAAGCCACTTTTCTTGAATTTGAAACATTCATTCGATCTGAAATGTTTGATGATTTGAAATACATCGAGTCTCTTGAAAAATAACTTGATGAACTTCAGACAGAAAAATCAGAGTTCTCGAACGAATATGATCTCCTTTTAAAAGAAGTCTCTCCAAAGATATTTTGTGTGTTACTCTTCAATCTTGTGCTGATATCGATGAATATTTTGATGTTGCATGCAAATATCTTGATCAAGTCAAAGAGTGTGAGCGTCTTGAAATTGAGCTTTCGAAACACCAAGAAAATGTTGATACAAAGGCGTTTATGTTACTTCAACACCGATGTGATTTCCTTAAAAAACATTGTCATTCTCTTGAACTTGCTTTGCAAGACAAAGTCGGAAAAGGTCCAAATGATAATAACTTGCAAGTAAAACTTTCCGCCTTGTGTCGAGAAATGAACGAAAAAAGTATGGAAATTACAGACTTGAAAGCTCAGTTGTAAGAAAAGGACATAAAAATAGAAGAGTTGAAGAAACTCGTTGCAAAGATGGGTGGGAAACCTGTGGAAACTAAAGTTGTGAAACCTGTTGTTCGACAACCCAATACGTACAAGGTTCCAAAGTCATCTATCTTAGGAAAACCAACTCCTTTCTCAATTTCTTCTCATGTGAAATCTAGGCTACCTCCTAAGACTGATGTGCAACCAAGTGTTCCAAAACCATCCATAGCACCCTATGTTCCTCCATTTAAAAAGCACACTGTTGCTACTCCCAACCATGTGAATGCACCTAGCACTTCTAGGAATACTCCAAAACGTGTGACATTTGCATCCACCAAGGAATTTGTAGGTTCAAATGACTTAGTTCATACCAACAACCTAGAGAATGCTAAGCAAAACGGGAAGATTCAGAAAGAAAAATCCATGTATTCAAAACCTAGTACACCAAATCCCGCTAGAGTTCAACACACTCCTAATGGTAGTCAACCAAAACCTAGGATCCCTTACCAGCAACCTAGGAATTGGAAACCATCCATGAATAGTCGTGTTTCGAACACTACGCCTGAACGATTTGGAAAACCTAGGAATACAAGGACTTTCGTGAATTCCAAATTCCCCGCATGCCCCACTTGCAAAAAGGGCATTCACTATGGAAATCATGACCATTGCATTATGCAATATCTTTATGAGGTCAAATCGCGTGTCTTTGCACAAAGAAAGAATGCAGAATCCCATAAGATAACAAGGATATACAAAACCGTCGCAAAGAAAGCAATAACAACAAATCTAAAACATGGATTAAGAAGGACATAGTTTCTCTCCAAAGAAGTCTTCCACTATGCAAGAGAAAACTACTCCTAAATCTAGCCTTCAGTGGAAACCAACGGGTAGGATCTCCAAGGACGTTGGTCTTAAGTGGATTCCAATAGAAAAGAGTGATGAAACCTGCGCCAGCACAAATGCTACTGTTTTGCATGTCGGAAAGGAATCTGTTACTCCAAACAATGACATTTGTGCAAACTCTTCTTCTGTCATTACAGGTACCTCAGCGTATTCTGAACCCACTTCTTCCTCCAAGAGTTCCAATTCTGTACATTCGATATCACCTTCTTCTGCTGTACAAAAGTCTATTTTGGATTATTTTTGAAAAACTTGAAAACTACAAAAATATAATAAAATGTAAATATCATTAGACAAACAAAATAAAAAATGGAAAAACTTTCAAAATACCAAAAATATTCTTCTCGACATGTCTTTCAGTATCGATAATATGGGCGCGCCTAGAAATGTCGCTCAATAACGACACGGGTGTGTACATAAAGCTCGAATGAAAGTTGTAAATATTTTTCAAAACATGTCATTTAAAATTATTTACAATTACTTCAGATTGTGACTCGTGCCTCAAAGAAAGGAAAGTTGATCACGGATGATAACTTATCCATAGAAAATAAAACTTTCTCGGTCATGAGCTTTCGATAAAAACATTCAAATTTTTTAAGCTCATGTAAACGACTTACAGTTAAATGTCAGACTCTAACTCGGATTTCAAATAAAGGAAAGTGTATCTTTAAAGATAACTTATCCTAACAAATGGGTAGAGCAATCTATCACGGGTTGAGCGTGTCACAAAACATTCAAAGTTTTGAGCTCAACACAATGGCTTGTAATCACTTTCAGATTGCAACCGGATCTATATTCACGGGGGAGTGTATGGTTTAGTGCGCTTACCCTCAGCAAAAGAAAAGAAATATTCTTACACTTGAGTGGATTCGTCAAGACAACGACAAAGGCTCAAAGATCACAGCATGAAGGAACAAGACTAATATTACACGTTCAAGACTCATTTATGGCGAGATTAGTAATCTCTACAAATCTCCAAATGTCAAAGGGAAATGACCTCTCATTGGGAGATTGTTAGCCTCAAAATATTGAGTCAAACAAGAATGCTCGGTCATAGTTTATTATTGTAACATTTATTAGAACGTTGTAATAGGTAGTAGAAAAGTCGTGGTTCACGGGCTTGTATTACGCTACTTAAAGCCCAAAAGGCAAGCCCGGCCCAAACAGTATAACCCTTTAAGCCTACATGTAAGGCATTGCTATATATACCCTTCCGAGCATGTTAGGAAGGGTGTTGGTCATTTTGTATTTTCTCTCACTTCTAATTTAATCCTCTAAAAGTTTCTAACCATTCTCTCTCTACTTTGTCTCTCTAGAATTCATATCTTTTCATCTCTATTTCTTGTTTAATCATCATATAACATGGGACAACAAGAAATCATGTATTAAAATCAACACGTGTTTATTTCTTTCGTGTTTGATACATTTGGTTTCCTTACACTTGAGGCGATGGAGCTAATTACCACAATTCAACGTGTTATAAAGAGTAATATTTTGACACCTAAATCCACAAACAATGTACTCCGTATTTAATAGACTTAATTTTGCTATAAAAAAAAAAATAGTGACACAACTTGTTGCCCGTTTGCTTTCTTCGATCATGTAAGTTATAATTATTGTAATAATAAAATATAAATATGTGTTAAAAAAAAAAGTAGAACAATCATGAAACAAAGTACCAAAGGTGGAAGAAGGCAAAAGATAAAGGTAAATTCACCAATAAGGAAACAAGAAAAAAGTACAACATAAAAAGAAGACATTTGATGAGAGACACCATAACCTTGTTCCGATATTTCAGAAAATAAAACACAAAAGTAATAATCAGAGGTTAGAGGATCTTCAAGGTTCCCACTTTTTTTCTCAAAATTATCTCCTCAATTTCTCTTCCTTTTGTTTTTTCTAAAAAAAGTTTTCTTATTTGCAAGCTTTGTTTTTTGAATTGTGGAAAATTGTTTATAGGATGGCTTCAAAGCGGATCTTGAAAGAACTTAAGGATCTTCAGAAAGATCCTCCTACCTCTTGCAGTGCAGGTATTTAATTATTCTTCTTGATCTGTTTTTATGTTGTTGTTGGCCTAATTTGTTAAAGTTTGGATTTTATGTCATTTTGGGTGTTGGGTTGTCAAGATTTGAGGAGAAATGATGGATTTTGCATCGTTTCGTGTCGAAAATTACGAGACGGGTGATTGATCTGTAATAAAAATAATTAAAAATGAATACTTTTTAGGATGTATAGAGGCTAGTTAGGAAATTGACATGGGAGTTTCCTAAAGAGTTAGGGTATCGAGTTTGGTATTCTTTGTGTTTTAAGTTGCGATACTGGGAGCTTAGTGGGCTGGAAATGTTTCTGATAGTAAGTTATTGAAAATTGGTATGTCTTTGAGGACGTGTCTAGAGTTGTGTAGTTGTTGATTTGTATAATTTAGGGATACAAGTAAAGTGGGTACTTCTTTAGGTTTGGGTGTCTTAACGCTGATTTTTCGTGCAAGGGGAAATTTTATCTTTTGGTTTATAGCCTCAAAGTGATCAGATGTAGTATGTTGTAAGCAGTCAGTTAGAAAAGTCGAAACATCACATTCTTTTTCAATTAGCTTTCATAAGTGTGTCAGTTCAATCGAGGTTTCATCTTATTTTAGGGTGGATGTCTTGAAGAAAGCTGTGATCAGCTTATCTATCTCTTAGGTATAGCTTAGACATTATGTGTCATCGCTTGAGGTGGATATGGTGTCATGTGCTATCAAGCACATGTCTTCCATTATATGTATTATAGTTCCTAAAAAATGTGCACCAAACCTTGTATTCAGTTGTGGTTTGGTAAGAGGGTGGGAGTATCAGCCAGAGTTGTTAAAGGGTCTAGGTGGACTAAACAACATTAAGGATAGAGCTATATCTAGCTGATTTTTCTCGAGTAACTAGATAAGTTGGCCGTTATATGCAGTTAGTAGAATACCGACGAAGTAATAAGGAAACTAGGGTGTAGACGAGCCGAGCTGAGCCCGAGCCTACCAAAGGCTTGAGCTGCTCGTGATGTATTATATAGGCTTGGGCTTTGCTTGTTTTTACAATGCACGAATGAAAAATTAAGGCTTGGCTTGAGCTCGTCTCATATTATATCTATTTTGAGCTTGTTTAAAAGCGTGTTATTTGAGCTCGTTACTAAGCTCGACTATAATACAAATGCTGAAATGCATAGCGTATTTAATGTTAAAAATATCCAAGTGGTTTTAGGCTCGTGACCCCTATCAAGCTTTGTATATTAAGCTCAAGCTCGAGCTCGATTAATAAATGAGCCTCAGTTTAGACCCGAGCTCAGGCTCGAGCTCGTTTAGGCTCGGCTCGTTCGAGCTTTCTACCGTTCAATCACAAGCTTTTCACGATCAGCTCACTCATTTCCACCCTTTAGAGAGGTGACAGGTACGAAAAAAACATAAATACTAATCATGTATGATCTTCAATTGGTGTTCCGTAGTAGCAATAGAAGTCTGATTTTTATTTTGTAAAAGTAACAAATAAGAAATGATATTCCAGGTGGTTTGCTTATATATGATGCTTAAGTTAATCACTGACACGTCTCATTGCCTCTAGCCAGTAAACACTCTTATGTAAATGCGGTAAATCTGTCTCTAAAGTTGAGAACCACGCATTCATGAGATTTAATCTGGGAATTTGTGGTAGGCAACTATACCAAATATGAGGCGCCTGTTAAGAATCATCAAATTCTCAGTGGGCACAAATATCTGTATCTGGAAGTTTTAGGCATGTCTATCAACCTGTAGCAATTGGCTTTACGCCTTTACTCTCGTTATTTCGAATCAAACTTCACTCGTCATAAGTGATCTTCATGATCTCTGTGTTAAATATTGTATATGGTGTTTGTGTCTATCTGAACCTACCAACATGTGTACCTGTGTTTTTCTGAGATGAACCACTGGATGCATGCGCTAGGCAAGTAGGCATTTTGAGGTTACTCCCAGACCGCAGTCTTGTTTCACAGTGAGTACGCGCCCCCTAGCGAAAAAAATCGTAGTGTACATTTTCTAGAACATATGGCTATTTTGTAATGTTGCCCCCCTGACGTGCCAATTTATATTGTAGTTTTTAAAAATTATCAAAGTGTGCCCCCTCGACCATAAGCTTCTCCCCTGTTTTCATGTATGCTTTTTTCCTGTGTTAAAGTTAATGCTATATGAGTCAAGCATCACGGATAGTAGTTTTCTACCAAGAAAGCACTAGTGTTATTGATAGAACAACTTAGGACATACATGCATTCATTTCTGTAAATCTGCTGGTGTTCATTGTAAGCCAATATGTGTGGCATCAATTCTGCGTTTGCTTTATGCTGGTTTTGTGGCTTTGATCTTAGGCCCAGTGGCAGAAGATATGTTCCACTGGCAAGCTACAATTATGGGTCCTCCTGACAGTCCTTACGCTGGAGGAGTGTTTCTAGTTACCATTCATTTTCCTCCAGATTATCCATTTAAGCCACCTAAGGTACCTATTAACTGTAGTCGTTTAAGGAATAATGGTAATGCATTCTTTTACATGCTTGAATTATGTATTGCGCTAACTTTTGTATTCCACAGTATTGTAACATTTCTCCCAGAAAGTAATATGTATCAGATGGTACATTTCAATTGCGAAGATTCGTCTTTAACATTTGACATTCTTCAGTCATTGGAAAAACAATCTTTTTGATTTACAGGATGTTTATGTTACAAAGGGTATGCCTAGATCTGTGATTTAAGCTGTCACTTAGCTTTGTTTACAATATAACAATTTGAATCTAAACTAGATTTAACATAAAAGGTATATCGTAAGTGCATGAACAAATTTGGACCCGTACATCTACACTATCTACATACCTATGGTGCAGCATTGTGTTGACCAGCATATTCTTTCTCTTCTCATGAAGGACAAACATTTTCTGCATTTTTCTTATTCTGCTTAACATATGTTCCACCATTCTTTTGCAGGTAGCTTTCAGGACAAAGGTTTTCCATCCGAACATCAACAGCAATGGCAGCATTTGCCTTGACATCTTGAAGGAACAATGGAGCCCAGCTCTTACAATTTCCAAGGTTAACTTTCTATTACAACATGTTTGCAGTTTAAGATTTTAGCAATAATAGCACAATAAGCTAATTCTTCCATAGATGCAACTTGAAACCTGTGCATACCTTTGATAAAGAGAGAAAGATAGAAGTTACCTTTAAGGTCAGAGCATTAAGCCAAACTTTATAATCCTCAAGAAAATTGTAAGGGTGGTAAAGTGGGCGGGTTGGTTAACAGGTTCTGGTCAGGTTAACTGGTCAATACTTTTGTGTTTTTGTAATCAATTAATGCGCCTCTTTGTTCAACATTTAACCCATTTGACCCGTGAGAGATAAAACAAAGCTAGCATGTACATGCTCATCAAGATTTAAAAAAAGGTTGATATTACTATCTTTGGAAAATGCACCATTTGACGGACATGACACTCGAGTAATGTTTGACAAACATTGCAATTTGCATTTATTGGGAAAATTGCAATTGCAATGTTTGGCTAATTGCTAAATGCCCTTAATATTGCGGTAAAAAGTTATCATAGATTGTAAATGAGTGATCAGCATTTTGTATTATCAATACGGTATACATGTTAAAAAGGGCTAATGGTGATCAACATATTGTATTATCATTCTCGATTTATTGCAAACTAGTCATTCTTCTTTCAAGAATCATCATGAACACCCAAGTTTGCAAAAGGCAGACAAATTTTATCACTTGCACTTATTCTTTAAAAGTTGCTCATTTCTTGTAGCAGTGCTTTTTTTATTTCATTATTGTAAGAACAAGGGTATACAGAATGATATTATGAAAACTTATTGGTCAGACCTCTTAATCTTGTTACTTAAATTGTAATTGCCACGCAATTAGAGTATCGAACTTTTTTGTTTAATTTTAAAAAAGTTGTTCCATGTTTTTTACGTAACTATCTGGTTCCGTAAAAAGAATAGGGATAAACAATAAAGAACATTGTTACAAAATATTACTAGCATTTTCGGCGGTCCTATCTTTTTACCCTTCCTCGTTGATTTTGTAAAAAGAAGACCACAAATTTGAAGACCATAACTGTGTGGCAAATAAGTTTAGTATAACAAGGGCTTGGCATATATGTTTTTGAAAGATCAGGGGTTGGCCAAAAAGAACATAAAGCGAGTATGATGTCCCAAAACTAGTCATTCGTCAACTTACACTGGCGATCTTAATATAAGCTCAAAGTTTAAGTAGACAGTGGAATGAGAGCAAAATGGGCAGGTTTTGTGGGTTGGGTAGCAGGGTCATTTTTATGCGTATGAATTGGGTTGTCCTGAAACACCTTTTGCATAAAAAATCAAAACATTTAGTTTGCTAATTGCTAAATACATGTACAATCTCTGTATTATTATAATTCCATAACCATATAATAAATACCTTAATATGAGATCCAGGGCCGGCTCGTTGATTTGAGAGGCCTGGCGCGAAACTAGAAATGAGGCCCCGCAAAATACAAAAGTATAGCTATCATCCGAAATAAAAAGTTCATTGATATTACGCAAATAGATTCAAGTACGCCAAAAAAACTACATTAATATTCAGATTGTTACTAAATCACAGTATCCCTTAAATATTATTTGGGCTTATGAAATAGGCTTCTATATTTACTATATATACACTAACGGATCTATTATATTTTGGAGGCCTTTTTTCATAGGAGGCCCTGTGCAATTGCCCCATTTGCACAGGGTAAGCTCCGGCTCTGATGAGATCCGTGCATTGAAACTAGGGCTGTAATCCAGTCAAGCCGAGCTCGAGCTTGACAGGGCCCGAGCTCCACTCGAAAATTTTAAGGTAGGATTGAGTTTGTCTTGATAGCTTGACGAGCTTCAATCATCCAGGCTTGAGCTCGGCTCAAAAAGCTTGAATTTATATATAAACCTCAGTGTTCTAAAAGCCAAGCCATGGAGGCGTCAAGGCTTTTGACCCGCCTCATCTGTCTTCCTTTGAGCTAGTTTTTTATGTACCCATTTGACTCTGTAGTGATAAAACATAACCTGGGCTTTCTAAGTGATTTTGTCGATATTATCAGCTATAAGGACATTGCAATAATAAATTAATAATTGATGTAGTTTTGGTGTTAAATGCTCAGGTATTGTTGTCAATTTGCTCTTTATTGACGGACCCAAACCCAGACGACCCCTTAGTGCCAGAGATTGCTCACATGTACAAGACAGACAGAAACAAGTACGAGACCACTGCTCGGAGCTGGACTCAGAAGTATGCCATGGGCTAAGTTGCGGTGCACCCCAAAAGGTTTAATAAGGAAGGGATCCTTTTCCTTGTGGGTTTTGCTTATGTTATTTTGAAAAACAAAAATGTGTGAACTTATGATGTTTGTCTATTGTAAGATAGACATAAAAGGAAAAGGTGACCAGAAACATGCCCCTCCTTAACCTTTTATCCTCCTTTGTTATTGTATGGAAATATTTGTCTTTCTAAGCATATCTATTGTAGTATCGATCACTTTTTCATATTAACATCTTAATTTTTAGTACTACGGAGTATATATTAAAGAACCTCCAAAATGAATATGAGAGACAATTCTGCAACACGCAGTTTTAATAAAGAAAGGAAAGGATATAATGCAGGATTATTGTTACATTTGGCGTTTAATAAACACTGTAGAAGATTAAACCAGCTTCTGGCTTCAGGTTAGCTCATTGGTACCGAACCTTTGCTTGAGGAGAAACTCGGTAAGAATAAAACGGAGACTGTTGGCGAGTTTTTCTTGAGAAAAAATTATTGACTAGCCCCTCCATTTGGGTAATGAAACTAGCCAGGTGAGTTTTGTAATGAGACTCATAAACGTGTTTCTAAAAATGAAAAAAGCTTCACGATATAATCATGACTATACGAAGATGTTGAAAGTACGAGTTACTTACGTTAAAAAAATACCAATATTAGT
Source organism: Glebionis coronaria (assembly GCA_025667525.1). NCBI lineage: Eukaryota > Viridiplantae > Streptophyta > Magnoliopsida > Asterales > Asteraceae > Glebionis > Glebionis coronaria. The sequence goes on from CM046877.1 coordinate 218,458,037, forward strand.
AATTTAGTTATGATCAGTTCATGTTGATATAGTTATCTGGTAATCGAATATATATTGATGAGGCAAAAACATAAACCAATGAGTCATAAAGCAGTTAAAGACCAAAGAAAAACCTCTAAGCTAAACACGAGAGTTGAAAAGGTGAGTTTAGAGAGCTCTTAAGTCTCCACTCAGAATGGCCCTAAAAAGTTATTCTTTCAGTGTTTTTTTTGTTAACCTGAATTTCGATTGACGTTGCAATCGACTAATCTCATTATGACTAATTTTTTTGATAGCATGTAATCATCGCGAGTGAAACTCTGTGGTTAATGAATGATTTATTTTGTTGTTTTGGCTTTTAAGGAATTGGAAAAAAAATTATCTTACGAATGTCTTTCTTAATGTACTTTTTTTATGGTTGTGTTTTCCCTCTCATTTTTGGTTAAAGCAGTTTTTCAGAACCTTTGCAAGTTCCATATTATGTCATAAGGTGTTACATCGCGTAAAGGATGATTTATGTGTGTGGTATGGTCATGAAATTGATCAGGTCAATCTTATTGTTGTATTGTGTGTGATTGTACTGTGAAATATAAGTGTTAATTAGTTGTCGTTATTCTTATTATGTAGAAGGTGACAAATCATGTTCAAATGTTTAAAATTAAGTTATTTGGATTTTTTTAATTAATAGACTAAATGAGTATTGACTTTTATTTTTTTAATTGTACTATTTGAACAACGTAAAAATATTGGGTTAAATAAATAGGGTATTATGGACAATAAGTGATAGGGTATTTTTTTGTCAATTAATTAATCTTGAGTCTATTTGTTTATCCTTTAATATTGTCCATTTGGCCCAGGTCCATTTGATCCAATATCTATTTGGCCTAAGTCCGTTTGTTCTAAATATTAAAAATTACCCATCTGGTTCGCGTCCATACACCAACGTTCGTTTAGCCCATTGCTCATACCCGCCATACCCACCCATTTAACCACCCTTGCTACTCTTTGATAAAAAAATCTAGCGCTGATATGTAGCTGCAGTGACCGTTGCGGATTTGTTACCATTACGAGTTTACGATCATTATTGGGGTTGATGCATAATATGAGTACAAATTGCAATTAGAAAATACGAAATCAAGGTGAAACACTAACATTATTACGCGAAGACAAAACAAAGATCAAAGTGGAACTTAAAATACAAGTACAAACGAGACCTCTCTTGCATTTTGTCTCTTCTAGTGACACTTGTATACTTGTCTCTTGTTTTCTTAATTAATTTCTCATTATCAAAATATCAACTTTATACATAATTAGTCACTCACAATAATTTGGTATACACGATGATGATATACATGTAACATGTTAGTGCTACCTTTACTAAACTATTTTTAATCGAGTAATCTGGTATGTATAGGATATACTTGTTAGCGATACCTTTTCTAACTATTCTTAATTGATTTCAAGGAATATGTTTGTGATTACCTCAAAATTCATTATGACAATACAAAATATCCTTAACAAATAAAATAATATAAAAAGAGACTAAAAATGAGCTAGCATAAAATTACGTTTTTTTTAAGCTAAACAAACCTAAGGCTGGGGGAGTGGCATTAAAGCTACGAGCGAGATACAGTAAACAGCGCGCAGCTCCTATCCCCTGCTTAAACTCGCGCGCCAGTTAGTCCTCAGAAAAAAATGAGGGCCAAACTCACCTGAGTGAGTTAAACTTATGTGGGTCCAATTGTTTTTATATTTTAGGTTAGGTTTATTTGTGGGTATTTTTTGTTAAAAAACTGATGTGGTGCATACATTAAATTGATAACAATTCAATGTATGTACCACCAAACGAGAGCAATAAATTAATCCACACCGCATGGTCTTGGCCTCTACTAACTAAGGTGCATACGCATGGTCGTCGACCAGCACCATAGTGTTCAGCCTAAATTAACAAGGGCATAATCCTAAACCCAAAACGATAGCATATACTACAAAACTAAAAAAGAGACAAAACGGCATGTGGTGTGTAACTAATTTTAGAAGTCTCAAAAGACAGAATTTGTAGTATTAGAAGTCCATATCTTGATTATGGGTCTTAATAATTACTAACTAATAATCATTAGGTGACAAATAACAGCACATGGTTTTGTCTTAAGCTTAAAGTTATGAATTGTGTTTATTCTCCTAAACATTCTCCTTAAAACTTTAAACGACATTTTTATAGCATATTTTGGAGTATACAACGTTTATCAGTAGTTATATTGTGTTGAACTTTTGTTTGACAAATACATTCACTAACCATTGATAACAAGGTGTACTAGGTTGTTTTGGCGACGAGGCAGCCATACTCGTGCATTGCATACGAGACTTTTTCCGTAGTTAAAATGCATGATTTTTGATTCTAATATATAACGGGATTTTAAATGAATGCATAACATTTTTTCCTGTTGTATTCATGTGTACATTTTTTGTGAATTTACGTTTATTGAGTTAGGTTAAAAATTGTTGTAATTTGTTTAGTTTAGTTGCTAACTTATTTGTATTTTGTTTTTTATGATTATAAAATATGTCTTTAAGGGAAACTCGAAATATCGTACGAAAAGAGAATAAAGAGCGTCAAAAAATTTCCCATTTTTGTCCGTTGGTCAATAACCAACAAAAGCTTTCGTTTAGTTCTTCACTACTCGTACATGAAGGCTTCTCTCTCTGTTTGAGGGTAATCCTTTATTCTCAATTAAGATATGTCTCTGCCTCAAAATAACGCTTAAGATACGCCTCAAGCTCAAGATATGCCTTCTCAAGTTCAAGATATACATCAAGCTCAATTTGATTTAGCTAGCAATTCGGGACTACGCGCACGCACAAAATTTAATTTTAGAAGACTAATAGCATTTTTTTTGGTAATTTTGGCATATTTTGGACAAATAATATTTGAAAGGATATATAGTGTATTTTTTAGAAAAGTTTGATCAAATTCATGCATATACATTAACAATTGTAACAAGTATTTTTTTTGCTTGATAAGAATTATAAACGATGTAATTAAATTTACTCGGTGGATTAATTATATACACATAACTCTTAATCTTTCCTTCATTTATAAGTATAACCTGTGTAGTCATTTTTTTTCATTTATCCCTAATCTTCATAGCAAAACCCTAATCTTCATCTAATCTTAATCAACAATGGCACAATCTAAAACTTCAAATGTCATTTTGAATGAACTCAAAGTGGTAGTAGGTGATAGCAGCATAGGTAAGAGTGTAGCTTTTACTTTTATCAAATGATGGTGGAGGATGAAAGGTTTGCTGGTGTTGTTCGTGCTGAAGCGGATAAGCTTAAGTCTTCACTTGCAAATCTTGGCTTGTTGATTGGGGAGCTTGAGCGACAGGATGATATCGAGGTTGTTGATGATTCATTGGAGGAGTTGGGGTTTGTTCGCAACAAAGATACCAAGACACTGGCTTCGTTGAATGCTTTATTGGTCAATGCTAGAACTGGGATGATGCAAAAAGCACAGGCTTCATAGCTCTTGTCTGCCCATGATGATTAGCTGGTGATTGTGAAGCTTTTCATATAATGTATGTATTTTGGATATTTTCAATTGATGAATGATGTTTATGATTATGGTATTTTCAAGCTGAATGAATGTAATGAAACTGCGTTTTACATGATCGTTGATCATGAGTAATGATGGGTTTATGGTTTATTTTGTGTGTAACTTAATCTTATGTCTTCATTTACTTTAATTATTCAATAAGTATGTTTATATAATTAAGGCTAATTAGCCTTTTATTCTTATGCAATTATGCTGAAGAAGATATCACATATGGTTTTACTCATGCTACATCTCTGGTGTTTTTAATTTCATAAGAGTTTGGTTTTTTTTTTTGCAATTTTGCAAGTGAAAGGGTTGTTTGGATTATGGTGTTTAAGCTAATACACAGTCAAGATAAGGTTTGACTTATTACTTAGCAGTTTTAATATCATTTTCCCCATTTTGTTCTTCCATTCCTTATTGGTTCTTATTTGATTAATCACTTGTTCACTTTTTTGCTTATTATCCACAGATGAACATATGATAGGTCGAATTTAATCACAGTTAACCAAATTGATGGCTGGTTTAGACAATTTATGGAAAGCAGTTTCTTAGGTATGTTTAATTTATCATAGCTTGTATTGAAATTAGGTCTTATTGCAATTGATAATGTTATTATTAATTAAATAACTACTTGATGAAATGAAATTACAAAATGCTATAGTGAAATTTTATCATACATTATTGAAAACCTCTCTAAAAACAATATTGCTGGTGCAACTTTTTAGCTCCTTATCATTGTCTTCAACCATAAGTATTTTTAGTCCCTCCAGCGTAGTCACCCTAGATAGTGCCACATACAACTGACCATGGTTGAACACAGGGCTGGGTAGATATATACCAACATAATCTAGCGATTGTCCCTGGCTTTTATTAATTGTCATCGCGTAACATGGCTTCACAGGAAACTGTCGCCTTTTTAATACAAACGACCATTTTGCTTGTGATGAGTGAGTATGATTATGTGAATAACAACATTATCCCCTATCTTTGAGCAAGTTAGGATCTTTTTATGAATAACAAACTGACCAAGTTCGGCGATGATAAGCCTAGTACCATTGTAGAGTCCTAAACCTGGATTAACATTACGCAATAAAATAATTGATAGTTCTGTTTTTAAGCTTAATTCATGAGGTGGGATGCCCGGGAAATTTAGGGTATTCAAGGACTCAACAGGGTACATATTTTGTTGATCCAGAGTATCCGTAGATGCCATACATATTTCATCTGCACTTTTATAAGTTACAGATGCCCCACCTAACTTTTTAAACATGTATTCATTGATTCCATCAGCATCATCGTTCTTTGGAGTCAAAATTGCCCTTTCTCTTAGATAACCATCATCTTTTTGCCTTATGATAAAATCAGGCTAAGTTTCTTCAACAATACGACCAATAGGATCATCCCAAGATTTAATAAGAAACTTTTCAAGAATTTCAATCCATGTAGGCTCATGTTCTTCTTCTTTGCTTTTTGTTGGCAATTTCCCATCCCCTGCAGCTAATACCCATCGATTGAAATTTTGTTTCTCATTATCAATCTCCCCATTTTCTCTTTGTTCATTCACTCGCGTGCTACGTGTTAGCGTGAAGACGGTGCAATTTTTCCAAAGCACTAATCTCATTATGCAGGCATTAACGAATTCCTGTCTTTTTGCCGTGAGTATGACAGGCGGGACCTATCGAAAGTCACCCTCTAGTAACACAGTCATGCCTCCAAAAATCATGTTCTTTCTTTCAGGATGTTTGTAGCCCAATATATCTCTTAATGTTGTGTCTAATGCTTCAAAAGCATACTTTTGAGTCATTGGCGCTTCATCCCAAATAATGAGTTGAACCTAATGCTTTGCTAATTGTGTGTTCTATTTTATCCCACACGTGCCATTAGTTCTAGTGGGACCACAAACCTACTACGAGCAGTTCTCCCTGATGGTAGGAGCAATTAAGCAATTCCTGTAATAAATTGTTTTTTGTACTTAGTGGTTTTAATTAATTTAATAAAAAAATTTATGAAAATTATTAATATATATACTTAGGCATAATACCTGATGATGCAACTGTAAGTACGATCATTCGTTCTGATCTAAACCTTGAAATGATAGTCTTATATAAGAATGTTTTTCCAGTCCCGCCTGGTCCATAAACAAAGTAGAATTGTCCTTTTTGATTATAGACCGAATCAATAACCTGCTCATATATTAAACGTTGCTCTGGGTTCAACTTGGAATGCAGCTATTCATGTTCACGCCTACTTACTTTCATGTCAAAATCCAATGCTTATCTAACCAAACGATTATCCAAGTTTGTCAATAACTTTGGATTAGGGCGCGGGAGATCTTGGAAATCATGCTAAACATCTGCCACTTTTTTTTAGCAAATCATCAATTTCTAAAAGGCAATAATTCTGAATCTGTTCATCAGTCAATTGTAATGATGGATATTTGTAAAGTTTGCGTTTTTTGAATAGGATATCCTCTGATAAGTATACCCACGTTTCTGCCCATAGTTGTAGAGGCCTACTGACATTACAAGACAAAAGCATTGTAATGAAAATGTCACGAAGTTATGGCCCAAATTGCCATTGACTTGCTTCTTTTATAGCTTGTGACCCTTCCCTGTCATCGCTAAGGAGACCATATAAAATGCATGCTTCTTTGAACGTTGCACATAACTGTTTATTGACTGTCATCAGTTGTTCGAAACCTTCGGGGCCTCTCACAATATTCAAAATCATTCTAAGATAATATCGCTCTCCAGAAGCCGGAGTTGAGTAAACAATCCTGCCTATGCATTTTTGTAGTTTCCTCTTCTGCCAACTTTTTCGTTTGTCATTCCATACATAGTGTTTAGGTATTTCGACATAAGTATATGCTTTAGCATCCGTGTCCCTCTTGTTCAATTCAAACCAATCAGTAAACATTGTGACATCAATGCCTTCTCTTTGAAGTAGAGCGGGTAGTTGGTCTGAATCTCTCAGTGTGATCGCATTTTGATTTGGTAAGTGAAAATTCAACTGCATCACTCTTGGATAGAAGTAATGAATATCATATGAAAAGAGCCGCCACACTGCTTCACATGGTGCTAAAAAACGAAAATTTAAGAAAATTTTAATTTCATCCACTTAGAATACCTGTTCAGAGCGCTCATTTGGTGCATTCTTTACATTTTCTTCTATCATGATGGTTGCTCGACCGAGCCCTTTATTTAAGTACTTGAATAAGTACTTTATTGCTTTTGATCTGTTACACCACTCAACGTTGATATGTGCCTGATATTTCAAGAGAAGATGGCGATTGTGAGGAACAACGTTCTTATTATCGTAGGTGAATTTACCTTTCACAACATTTACTTTATTGTTCCTACGACGATAATTAAGGTAACCATCTTCATCTATCGTTGTTTCTGGTAAGAACGGCTTTAGGTAATGTCTTGAGCATTTCCCATCATTTGTACATGTTGTGCTTTTGTTCTCTTCCCCGCAAGGTCCATGAAGCATAAAGTCAGAAACTGCTTTATATCCCTCTGGATCATCAATTGGAGATGGAATTTCTGCTAAATTATATCATCTACTTGACTGGTATTCTTGCATTTAGCTTCTTCTTCCAGCCATAAGAGAATATGAGCGTGGGGGAGTCTACGTTTTTGAAACTCAATCACATATACCACTGATATAGAAATAAACATAAGTATTTAGTCATAGGAATGGTATGCCTTATAAGGATTAAATAAATTTAAGTATGAGTAAATTGTAATACCTGCGCAAGATCAGCCAAAATTTTCATAATTAGTTAGATCATCTAACAAATAGGTTAGTTTCATTTTAAAAACCCGCGTGCCAATCTCTGGACGATCATGAGATTTCTGACCTAGCATATAAGCTAACATTTCATCTATTTCTGGCCACTTTGGGTTGGAAGTGAAAGTGATGAACAGGTCTGGATTGCCATATGCCCGGTATAGAGCCATTGCATCTTGGTAGTTATGCGTCATATACCTAGGACTACCAATAAATGTCCGTGGCAGAACAATTCTTTTCCCAAGACCTGCCGCATTTGTGTCGCCCCTAGTAACTATGTCACCAATATTATTATAGAGGTTTACACGGAGCGTGTCCTGATTATTTTGTGTCCATTGAAGCCTTTGTTCTTCAACAATAGTGTATGCATCCACCAAATACTGTTGATAGAGACCACCACCTCTTAACAAAGTAGTTCCCTGGTTATTTATTTGTTGAATTATATAAGAGTAATACTCTTTCATTGTTACAAATTCCCTCTTTGTTTACCGAACACCGGTGTTCCTATGATAAGCGATTTTATCATGGAAGCCATCTTCTCCGTACGAGAATAACAAATGATACTGTAATGCCATGTACTCAGGATGTAACTCGGAGATTTGTTTTGGTTTACCTTCTTTATCAGTCACAATGATGTCTCTTGTAGAATCAGCGTCACCAAGATCATTAGTAATGAGCGCAACTACTTCTGATACAGTAGGCGCATTGTACTGCCTTGATGTATTTCGGGTACTAAGTAAGCGTATTTCAAAGCTAACTTAATTGTGTGACCGACACCAATCCATTGCCATACGAAATGCCTTTGCTATTGAGCTGTAGTGGTCTAGCATTTCCATCAAAGTTTCAACTATGTTTCTGTCAATTCCTTGTTCTGATTCGTTATTCATAAAAGCGCGCATACGGTTTCTAACTTCGTGATCTGTATCAAAGAAGTAAAGTTGTGCATATCTTGTTTGAATTCCTTGTTGAGGAAGTAAAGAACCCATTCTATGATAATTTTGACCATTTATCCTAAAGGTATATGGACCCTTCCTGTGTTAATTGAGTGATCTATTTTTTCTCCAAAAGATGTAAAGCAAAACATACTGTTGTATACATGAATCTGATCTTTAAATTTTGATGTTCCGGGTGTGTTATAATCAAGGAGATTATTTAAAGGCTAGGGTGTTTCGTTAAATTTGGGCAACAACACTTTTCCATCTTGGCAGCATAATGAGAAGGTAGGATTTGCAGACTTTTTTGATTTCTCACTTCTTTCTCCATACCACATTTATGCATGACAGTTATGGCATTCATATGATGGAGATCCAATATTATTGTAAGTAATAGGAATACCTTGCATCAAATGTCTTTATATTAATGAAGGAATCAATTATTAGTACTATACCAAAAGTTCAAAATTACATTACCTACATATGTAAGTGCATCATTTTTTATGTTATTTTTAGAACGACGATGATAGGTGGGGCCTGTGATTGTTAATACTTGGTTTAAATATCGATGTTATATATAATGCTTTTACGAATAAACTATTTTCATACAGATGATTCAACAGAATACCTGCGGATTACTTGCTTTTACGTTTATGTGACGATTTGGAACATTCACCAACATTTTTGTGTCCTAAATCTATCCCATGTATACTATGTGGGGATGCAACACCTGTTACATATGGGCTTTTCAATATACATATAGTTTCATAAAATATTTTTAAACAAACAAATAGATTTATTCATTTACCTGAATCTACAAAACACACCTCTTTTAGTTTTAGTCCACAATAGCTTTGCACCTTACCATCTTGTCTAGTAGTTATCCTTGCTTGAATGGTAACAGAATTATTGAATATGTTGCCAAGAGAAGTGTTAGGCGGTGGAGCATCTGGCAATAATTAGACATAAATAAAAGTAGTTATGAAATCATAGGATTCATAGAAAGGTATGAAAAATGTATACCTTTATCCATAGTTGTTGCAGATAGTGAGAAGTTGTTTGATTCTTTAAAATTATAGAGATATTTGTAGAATTTGATCAGATAATATCTGTTTTTTAACAGAAAAACTTTTGGAATCACTTGATATAATGTATTTAATAAGTTTGCTAATAAATGGAAGATATCAGTGGGTTGCAATATGATTCATTACTGTGTACATAATTTTTTTTATCTGAATTAACATAGTTTTCTTATAATTTGAATCAGGAAGATCTGATTATTTACAAAGAACCGTTTAAGATGGAAGAAAATACTAAGAATCTACTTTATAAGCAATATTGCTTTGCAGCATTATTTAATAAATATACAACGACGTCAACATATAAAGGTGAGTTTTTACTATATAGAAGTTCCTTCACATCTGAATCAACAATTTATATTGTATAGAAGTTCCTTTACATATAAGACTTTTTAGGCAAAACGTTGTTGTAGCATTGCTTTAGCTCGTATATAATAGACAGTCAATTTTAGCTGTTTTTTCATTATGCAAACTTGTTTCTTCTAAGCCAAACCATGTTATATTATTTTTTGATCTAATTTTAGCCCCCATATCTGGGTTTTTTTTGTTGATTCATTGGCGGTTGTTTTTTCCAATAGGCTAACAACGGTCAACAATAAAGCTAACTGAACATCAATAGGATTATTTCAAAAACTTCTATTAACATCCGTGATAACCAACATTGTTAAACATACTAGGGAATTTCAATTACATTGTTCAGTAAACTACACAGCCCCTTAAAGGGCAAGGACTACATCTATTAGTATCTGTATAAAAAGTTCATCTCAAAAATTCATTGTAGTATACTTGAAGCTTTCACTTTTTGTCCATCTACCCTGGTTCAATACCTGAGTCAACAAACCACATCTAATTATTGGATTTTCTCTGGCCGTCTTCTTATTTTCTTCTTGGCTGGAACATGGTGATCGTAACGATGGTATGGCCCTTTGGTTGAGTTGGAAATGTATTCTGCAACTAAGACAACAAAGTTAATTGAACATGGATAGGTTATTTTCAAAACACCTCATAACATGAATGCCATGAACATTATCAAACATAAGGAGTCTATCACATAATGCATAAAAAATGTCCTACAAACATTTAGGACAATATTTAGAATTGTTTTCCAAAAGAAGTTCATCTTAAAAACTAATTGCATCATGATTGGTTCTTCTAATCTTATGCTGAGATTAATTCTTTGGTGCTTGTCTGAATAAGCCTAAAAATACAATTAAACTGTTAGATTATGCTTTGCTATTACGCTGGCCAACAAAAAGGTGCTAAGTAAATTTATCCAGACCTTCTTCTTATTTTCTTCTTAGCTGTAGATTCGTCATGGTCATCATAGTTTGCGTCTTCAGTTGAATTGAGAACATACTCCGCATATGAGCCCTCAAGGTCCACTCTTAAACAATGTCAATGTAAACAACAATTTAGTATTTATATTTATAGGGTGCGCAATATGAGTATTATGTTCAAATGAGATGTAAACCCTTTTTTTTTACTGTTTTCAACATGCTTCAAAGGAGTTGAGACAGATAGCTCTTTGGAAAGCCGCTTCAAGCAAGGTGCAATCTTCAAAGGAGATTCATATTCGACAATCTTTTGAGGGGATGTAATATCCACTGGCATTTCAGGAGCTACATTTTCTGCTGAATTGGATTTGTGTTGGGACAATACTTCAACACTCTCATCAGTATCTTCATCTTGCGTGCCTGATTCAACGCTTTCCACAGATGCCTCATTATAATTGAGCCTCCAACATGTAAAACTTTCAAAAGAACCATATTCATAATATGTGTGGGTCTTGATTTCAAAAACATAAGTATTTCCAATAAGATTCATTAGAGCTGGTGGCAAATCAACATTCCCATCATTTTCAACATCATCAATGGTATCAGCTGCACACCCAAATATTTCAGTCGCTACTTCATCAAATACAACAACCATAACATACCCAGTTTCATCTGCTACGCCCAATTCAAGCCTATAGCTGCAAGGTAATAGTGAGGAAGTAAGTCGGTTGTTTTTTTAATTTCAATCATTCAAATTAAGAAGAACTAATAGACCTTAATACTGGGTATTCAATAGTCTTATTACAGCCTTCGCAATAGAAGTAGCCATCCTATCTTGCTACACCTTTCTTGCATGTAGCAGACCCACACGATGGATAATGCCAGCCTCGTCTTGTCCTTATGTTGTCGATGTTCAGCCTACAATGGAAGATCGCAGACTGCACACACAATAATGTAGATTAAATTGTAGCAAGCTGATATTAGAAGAAGGAGTAATCAAAAGGAAAAGAATATACATCATTTGTTCTGTTCCGGGCCCACGTAAAGAGATTCTCCATCGTCCCTTCCCTTGCTTCAAATGGATCGGTTGGACCATTTCTTTTTCCTGATTGAACACCACACCTGACATTCGACAAGGTATATGTAAGAATAAACTAACTTTTCAAACCCAATAGAAATACACATATACTTTTTAACCTGTTTGCCTTTTTAGGTCCTAGATAATTGGTATTTCTAAATCATCATAAATTTTGGTTGAGGTTGTGCTGGACAAATATAGCTTACCTGAAAGATAATAACACTACTTCATTTAACATGTTTACATACATTATTTGAATACACATAAAAATTATTTGCACTTACTGTTATAAATCTTGAGACACATGCATGACAAAACAATGGGGCATAAACCAACTTGTTTAGTTTTTTTCTCTATGAGAACATCGCCAAGGGCTCCTCATAGGGTGACCCGCATTGACTGCCCACTGATTCAATAAAAGGAACAACTTAGGATATAGCACTGAAAACAAAATAATTGTAAACAACAGTATATCTCTATCATTTGCAAGATAGAAATCTAAGTTCTTGGACCTTGTTTTCTTTATCTCATTTGTCCTACCAACATTTGTCACATACCCGACAGCATCTGCAGATTTTTTATATGATTGTTAACAGTTATTTATTATGCACTAATTTAAATTATTTTAAGCTATTAAATAATTACACATATCTTACCAATTAAATATTTTCCATCTGTATACACGATTTGGTCCCAAGGAATAAAGCTGAAAGGATATCCAATGAAGCCATCAGGATTGACATTAACCTTTCTGATTGTTGTCACTCCATCAAACTCCAACATGAAGGTATCATCTTTCTTCACTCGATACTCTGCCTTATTCTGGTGCACAATAAAATTCTTGATTAAGTATATATCACCCTCTCTTACACGTATAAAACTGTGAGCCACACTCCCTTTTGCAGTGCAATGAATTGTATTACCCTGAAACAATGTAAAAGTTCGAATAATCACAGGAAACCATATTGTTTAAAACAATATCTAATCTATTATGCAAATATACCTTTGCATCAGAGACTACAAAATCAATACTCAAATAAGTCCCTTTTATAGCATTAACATCCCAAACTCTACTAACCGTAACAATAATAAAGGCAGTAGTATTCATCTCTAATTAATCTAAATACAAAGGCTCATCTACAGGTGTTTCATTAGTGGCAAACTCCTTACCAACATCTTTTTTTGTGATTGCTAAGGTATTGTCAGAAACATTTTTAGTCCTCTTGCTGGTTGGACGTTTAGAGACAGGCTTTGCAACCCCACTATTTTGGAGGCACTCACACCTTTACTGGTACTCCCATCAGCCTTTCTATTCACCACAGGTTGTATATAATTAGGCTCAGACATCATAGCCAAATCTTTGTGTACAGAATTACTTGACATTTGGTATTTACTTGGCTGTGCAGTTACAATACTAAAGATACTGGACCATTGCACAGCCTTGATATGAGTGAAATCTCATATCAATTATATCATATTTAACCCTAAAACACAAAGTAAAATACCTGATTTTGATGTGTAAAAGCAGTATTATGGGTATACTTTGTTGTTTGTGCTTGTGTAGGAAAAAAGATACAAATGTGAAGCAAACATGGAATTCAAGCCAATATTGATGAAGAAAAGACAAAACAAGGACAAAAGATGACAAGCCAAACAAAGTCAAAGGACATTTCTTGACAACTTTCAAAGAAGAGGGACTTAAAGTGACAAGTTGGAAAAGTCAAGAAGAAAGTCAAATCTGGTCAAAGTTCAAGTCAACAAGTCAAGGGATCATTATTGTCCAAGATCAAAGTCAAAAGGGCCAAAAATGATAAACTTGTGAAGTCCCTAGCTCAATTCAGAAATCTGCTAACAAGAGGGACTGATTTTGTCAAGCTTGAAACTTTAAACTAGTTCAATCCGTGTGAACTTAAATAAACCAATCAGAAGGCAGTATTTTGGATGAAAGGATTGTCAGCTAAGAAGTATTAATTGAAGAGAGAGACATAGTGGGCGAATCTCCACTCAGTCTGACCCTCCAATCATAAATAAGCAAAATGGATAACGATCCGTGTTAACTTTTCTCCTCCAATACCAACACACCATGCGTCAAGCCCATCTCCAGATTGAAGATCGAGCTAGAGTGGATTTCATGAGAAGTGTTTTCTATGAAAAATGCTCGTCATCATTAGACGAATCCATCCTACTTATCCAATTAAACTGAAACTCATTCATAAAGAAAAGCCCAATTTTGATGAAGAACACAAATCTACAATTGGAAGATTGAAGACACTTGGTAGTCCCTGATTGGTTGCAACACGTCATCATACTTCCCCAGCATCTAGTTTCATTCTATAAATAGCCATTGTACCTCTCATTTGTAACACATAGGTTAGTTTGTAAAAACACACACATTTCCCAATTTCTTTCTCGATCATTTTCAGTTAGCAGTTATAACTACTCAAAGTGCTTGACAAACACTTTGAGTTAGTTAGTTAGTTTGTTAGCATACTTGTAACAACTTTTCCACCATTAATGAAATCAAGTTTTACTTAATTACTCTTAAACTCAATTCACTTGCACTCTCTTACTATCCTACTTTGATTCTGTTGTTCTCATTGAAAAATGGAGTTGTTTTGATACTTTGGAAGATTTAACAAGAAGTGTAGCAGTTGCAGTTCATAGCCAGTTCACAGCTATAACAGATTCTTTGATCAGCCATTGTAGCAGAACAAAATTATAGATGATGATGATTGATTGGGTTGTAGATGAGTAGATGAGTTGATTTGGTGTTGATAGAGCTATAAGTGAGCTCAGCGCTCCACTTCTTCACCAAAGAAGCCTTCAAGTTTTCTATAAGTCTATTCTTTAAAATTCCTCTAAAATTCTTATTATGCATGCTTATTGTTGTGTCTTAGTGTAACCAAACTTGTTGATGCCTGTTATGTGATTATTTCAGTCATTTGATATGTGTTGAGTGGTAGATAGCCTTAGCAGTTGGATTTGATAGTTCTCATAGCTTATAATTGTGCTTATCAGTTTAACTGGTGTTTGGATTTGCTCTTAGTGTTTGAACCAGTGGTAGAAAGTTGTTGTTAGGAGTTGATATACACTTACTAGTTTATAACAAGTAAGACTAGAAGTTTTTGTAGTCAAACATTAAGTCAAACAGGCAATTTTCCATCTAAATACTTTGGGTTAAAATCAACATCTTAAACATGCACTTTTCAAACCCTTGCCAAATCTTCATTTCTTGGAGTTAGGAAGTGATTTTGGTTTCTGAGTGTAGCTTATCATATAAGCTTTCTAGTGATATAAGGTAGACCATACAGTATTCACTAATAAGCAAGGAAATTGCCTTAGAATAAGCCTTAGAGCAATTACAAGTTTCTGTGATAAGTCCTAATCTGTTTTTCCTTATCTGCTTATCCACTTCATAAAAGTGGTGATTTTATTCCACATATCAGTTGTATAAGCTAGAAAAATAAGTTTTAACCAAGGTCAAACTCGGTCAACGCTGGTCAACGTTTGGTCAACATAAGCCAAAGCAGCTTATTTGATTTTCCAGCTTATTCTGTGATGCTTTTTGAGATTTTTTGGATAGGTGCTCTTTATTTGGCCTCTAGATCATGTTTGAACAAATCAGCTATAGTGCTTATTCCAATAAGAAATTCTTTTAAAAGTGCTTATTACAAAAATAGCTTATTTGGCTTTTAGACCATTTTAGCTAAATTCTTTCAAACTGACTAGGTATAATGGTATTTGAAGCTTTTTAGTAGTTGTTTCAGCTTATTTGGCCAGTATAGCTTAAGTTCTAGCTTATTCAAGTCCTTGTGCTCGTTTTGCTTAATAACTATTTAAGATTTTCAATTAGGTCCCTAGTTTTTAGGTAAGTGTTTAATCTGTTTTTAATAGTATAATTTTTCTAGGTTTGGCAAGATAGTCCTCAGGTTTGTTAGATAGTTGCATTTCAGTTGGATAGTTTGGAAAGTTGTTATATTTTAGTTACAAGTTTGTTATAATTCCATTTTTAGTCCTTCAAGTTTCTATCTTTTCATTTTCAGTCCTTATACTTTTGAATACTTTACATTTTGAGTAAATTTACAATTTGTGCATTGATTACTTGTACATTTGGCATTAATTGTGGTATGTGCACTTTGTTTTAGACTAGTACGGATACGTAGAGATCATATTTTTACATTTTAACGTGCTTTGTGATAATTAGACCTAGATTGCCAAAATTCTATAAAATCTAACACCAAAAACAATTTGTGAACTTGATTTCATTTGGACAATCAATTCGTATTGAGTTGGGAATAACGAACTTAAAAATCAAATATTAAATGGCGCCGCTGCCGGTTCATTACGTGGAGATTGACGATTGATTGACGGTTACGATTGGATTTTGGGATCCGTTTGAACGTTCCTTTTACGTATCATAAATACAAAAAATAAAAAATAAAAAAGATAAAAACATAAAAAAAAATCACAAAAATCAATTCTTTCCAAAGAATTGAACCAAAAAAAATAAAATCAAAAAGTAATCTTTTTTCTAAAAGATTACACCAAAAATATATTGTATATATTGGATTCACTCGTTTTTACGTACATACTGTATTTTTATAAAAACCAAATAAATACCAAAATATTTTTGATATATTATTATATGTAGATACATATACGTAGATACGAACAACCAATCCACCTACTTCCATAAGTATTGCTTTTGCAATACACCGTACTTGGGGGTGTTCCGGTCCCATTTACGTGTATCAATCAAACATAATTAAGGCACAATAGACAAATACTACAATCTACTTGAACTTGAGAAAGAGGCCACTGTGTGGGGGGTATAAGGCGAGTGTATTACACATTCTAAAAAAGCAGGCTCTTAAGTGCTACGCGCCGTCTCGTTTCTCCGCTTCCTTCTGGGTCTTTCAAGGGTGATAGTAATGAGTGGTGTGCCACCGAATTAGTACTACATACCTATATATTTTCTTGTGGATATTAATTATTGCACCTCGAGAGAGATAATATCTTCTATCTCAAAAGTCGACCGAGAGCTCCTCTCTCATTCTTCGAGTTGAGTTGCATGCGCACCCGAGCGCGTGCACATATACCTTTTGGTGTACAACCCTGATGTAGTGTTTTTACTACTCTTTAGGAAAAGAGCAATAAATAGGGCAAGTAGGCACGACGATTTAGGAAAACCGTGTGTAAATGACCCTATGTGAAAGTGAGTTCGTTCTCGAGGAGGCACGTGTGTTGTGTTAAGAATTGATTTATGTTTGATTTTATTGATATGAGAAGAGAAAATAGAAAAAGAAAGAAAAGAAAGACGGTTACGAAGACGGATCGAGCTAAGACGAAAAGGCGTTCACGTAAAACCGTAAAAAAATACAAAATTAAAATTTTAAAACCTAAAAATTAATTAAAAGCTAAAACAAGTCTAAAATAATATAAATAAGAATAAAAATCAAATAAAAATATTTTAAAACCTTTTATTAATTAAATATTCAATTTTAAATGCTAATTAAAGCCCTAAAATTAAATATAATTAATCAAAATGTCCAAAATATTATTTTATTGAAAAAATAACTTATTTATATTATCTAAAGGCTAAAAAGTATTTTTCCTAATTTTTAAAAACTATTTTTCTATTTTTAAATTACTAAAAACTATTTTAAAACTAAAATAATTATAAAAAATAATAAAATAATGCTAAAAATAATCTACCAATTTTAAAAATCCTATTTTACTCTAATGAACAGTAGAAAATTGAAAAAGTTTGAAAAATAATAAATTTTTCACTAAAAGACAAAAGCAGTTTAAATAAAACCCTAATTAACTGAAATTAATTCTAAAAAATAATAAAAAGATGAACAGTAGAATATTTTTAAACCAAAAACCTTAAAATATTATTCTAAGTCTAGGAAAATTGTTTAAACTGAAAAAGAAGTATTTTTGGCACTAAATGCCAAAAACAGAAAATAAAAGTAATTAAAAAAGGCTATTTAATCTAATAAATACTAAATGAACAATAATAAAAATTCTAATTAAACTAAAAATTCAGAAATAAAATAAGAAAAATAATAAAACAAGTTTGAAGGTCTAATTCACAAATTAGGGCACTAAAGACAAAAGACCAAGAAAACTGATAGTGACTTGTGACAAGTTTTGTCTTGTTGCTAAGCAGTGGTAACTTTGAAGCTACCAGTGGGAAGTTTGTTCCCACTGCTAGTGTAAAAAGTTGGTCAGGAGACCAAATGAGCTTAGGAAAGCTCTTGATGGGTTTTTGCTTGGACAAATGGGCACTCCCACAACCAGTAGGGTTGTGGGAAGTCAATCAAACAAGAAAAACACAAAGCCTTTCACAAAAATCAAGCAAATCAAACACCCAAAGTTTCTGATTAGGGCAATGGGGTATCTGATGAACAATTGACCAAGTTACATGCACAAAATCAAATTTCAATGGCTCTAATCTTGCATACAAATCAACCAAATGTTATGTGAGCAATGCACAACCCTCAAACAACCTATACTCTAGCAACTATCAAGATTTGATGGCCAAATTTCAACAAAATCAGGCACAAGAGGGCATGTTTCTGATTAATGCTATGTTAACCAATATTTAGCATGCAAATTCACTCAAACTCTATCCAAACAGAAACCTTAGTGCACATAACACATATCAAGCACCAAAGAAGTGTGTTAGACCAGTTAACAAGCCAAGAGATTTTATCCAAACTCAAGAAAACACTAGATCCAAACACCCCTTAAAATTTGAAAATCAAACTTTAACAAGTCAAATCTATTTCAAACTCTACCAAACTGATTCTAATAATTCTAAACATGCATAAAAACCAACAAATGAGCAATATCAAACAGCTAAAACAACACTTATCCAACTTCTCACAAAATTCATGCAAATCACAAATATCAATTAATGAAAACTGAAAATGGGAAAAGATTTTTACCAAGAGGGACCTACATCCAGGTCCCTCAGTGGTTGCTTAACCACCTCCAAACAGGCCCGGGCCTGTGTTGAGCCTTGAACAACAATCAACAGCTCAAAAATTCCTGCTAAGAAAAAAAATGAAGAACACAAGCACAATATGCAGTTTTCTGAATTACTCAAACCTTATCAAACCTTTTCAAAAACTTTTCCAAATATTTTTATTTCAAAATACTTCAACCAAATAACTTACAATCCTGAAAAATCAACCTTGAAACAAGATTTCACCAAATGAAATCTATATTTCAGAAACTTGAAAATAATTTTGAAAACTCAAAATTACTTCAACAAACAAATTTTTGGAACTCAGTATTCTAGCTAAAAATCATTTACCAACTTTTAAACAAGCATAAAAGGAATTACATATGAAAAATACCAACTTTATATTAATTTAAAAAGGGATTACAAGAATTTGCTAGAAAAACTGGAACAAAGGTAAAATGCTAAGCTACGTTGCCTTATATACTGGCTACAAGAACATTCTAGTGCTAGGAATAAAATATTAAACAACTAAAACCCTAATGCTCTGAAAATCCGAAAATGCCCTTGTTCTTTGACTGAAATTGGTCAAAAGGGATCATGTGATGTTGCCAGTTGTTGCTTGTTGATCAGAGACGTTTATAAGTCCTTGGGGGCCAAGTAGAAAGATCCTAGGCGTTTATCTTGTCTTTTTGGGGTGTTGTGTGAAAGAGACGTTGCAGGGGACCCTTGGGGTGATCACATGGGTGTGTCTTGTGCTGATTTGGGAGGTGGGTTTTGGTGACAAAGACACTAATCAAGGATCTGGAAAAGTAGGGTAAAAAACCCTTTGTTTTTTAGGCAATTGATTCTGGGATTAATAGGGTTTATAAGGGGATTAGTGGCAGTTTAATCTATTTTGGGTTTAATAGATTTTAAATTAAGTGTTTTGGGTGGGAAAAAAGTGTTGACTGGTGGGTTTTGACGAGGTTTATTTAATAAACCTGGTATTGGGTATGGATAATGGGTAGGTTCGGGTTAAGCTGAGGTGTCAAGTTCTGGTTGGTGGTGAGAGTTTGGTTGTCTGGCAGTTTTGGTCCCCCAAGGTTCCTTTCTCTTTCACTTTGTATAAAATAGTTCCAAACTTCATTCCCTTTGATTTTAACTTTGGCAGTTTGACATTTTTGGCACATAATGTTTTGGAAACTTAATATAAGGACTTCAAATGTAATAAATGCAATCTTCAAGGGCCAAACTTGTAATATCTTCATTCCTCAAGGACCATTCTTGCAAAACTTGATTTCTTCAAGGTCTTAACTTGCCAAAACTTCAAAAATGAGGGACCAAAGTTGCCAATCTTCAATTCTTCAAGGTCTATTTTGGAAATTCCAGATTTGGGTCCGGTTCATTGTGCGGCTTCGTTTCCCGTGTTCGTTTTTGAATGATTCTTGTGATCTTTTGCCATTTCCTCAATATCCGTACCTAAAATACACAAGCAACAAACACAAGCATATATTTGGCAGTTTCAATGATATTTTATGCATTTTAAGCCCGATTTGGACGATGAGACTATGTATAAAAGCAGTCTCATCACTCCCCCATACTAAACCATTGCCGTGCCCTCACGCAATGCTAGAATAAAGTATCGTAGCATCTCCAAAATTCAATTTTATTCACTTTATTGGAATGATAAACTAGCTACACTACTACTATTACTACTACTTGTGTTTTAGACATAATGTATGATTTTCATCGCAAAATGGGACGTTTAGGTTCATAGAATAAGAACACGTGAATGCTTCGTTAGAAATAATTTCATCGTCCTCGATTTTCACCTTAATTCCATGCCAAGCGTGCAACGAGATCATTGTCATTATAAGTTAGTAATGCTAACACTATTCATATGCCCTAATCACGTACTTATCCTCCCATTATTCCTAAGTTGTATCTCTTATATTTTATTATGTCTTGAATGTTTCACGAGGATACATTGTTGACTTATGCGATAATAGAGATTTAGGTCTAAAAATAGAGTCCTAACGGTGTAACTAAGACCATCATATCAATAACCCCTCCCAATAGACAACGATGTCAAAAAATTAAGTTGACAAGAAGGATCGATAAACACGGTTTTATAACGGTTTTGAACATGAGACTTATTACCAAGACTTTTATACGCCCCCTAACGGAAGGGCCTTATTATCTTTGGTTTACCTCCATCTTTTATTCAACTTCGCCATGAAGCTTTTATTATGACTTCGGTCTTGCCTTGCCTTTTATTATCCGCCTCATCGGTGGTTTTATTAGCCAAAGACGTATATCCCCACGCTAAAGCGAATTTTGGATCTTTAAAGCTTCGAAGATTAAGGCTTGATTCACTTTCAATTTTGCATAGATTTTAGGCCTTGTGGGGCTTCAAATTGTTTGCTTGATTTAGGTGAGCACTTGAAATCTTATTATTGGGTGAAGCTTTCGATTATTCGGGTGCCAATACTTCAAAACCGTGACGCTGGCGATACCTTAATGTCTTCCCAATTTAATTACACGGAAGCTACTAGAAAAGACTAGAAACCCAACAATCCTAACTAAACCGCTAAGTCAATATTTATTAAGCAAAAAATATTTACAAGCGAAGGGAGAATAAGCAAACAACGAGAACACATGAGTTTTTGAAAGAATAAGAGTACTCTACGTTTAGCATAGTAACTTATAATTAACTCTATCATTTCTCGTCCTCATTTAAGAGACTTAGCCTAATGTGAGTTAAGGAATCAAAGCTAAGTGCTCAACACGCACGGTCGAGTCAAAAATTACTCTTATTCTCGCCATCGGAAAACCTACATTCGTGTCTTCAAACACTTATAAAACATGAGAAAATTTTTAAAATTTGGCCATTTTTAGCCTTATTTTGCAACAAAAACGATAAACAAAAAGATAAACTTTGGAAAGCGTGAAGGTTTGGCAAGGCAAGTATCTATTCACCCCCCATACTAAAGTTAAACATTGTCCTCAATGTTTCGAGTCTAGGGGTGCAAACACCCCCATGGGGGGTACAAACACCCCCATACCAGAGACGTAGCATGGAAAGGGTGTAACCAATAAATTAATAGCCGTTTATGAAGTGTGCTAAAAACCTAAGGTTAGAACATCAAAGGATATATCATTTGGATATTGAGAAATGTCTCCAAAGCAAACGATCGAGTGCTCCCATAAAACGAACACGAGAGGCTCCAATCGTGAAGATCATGATCTAAAAACCACAATGCACAAACAACCACGAAACAAAGGTTGGAAGGGCACAAATCCCCTCACATTAACTAATTAGAAAGCAATAATATGTACATGGATAAGCATGGGTCTCCCCCACGAGGCACCTTGTTTTTGATAACCGAGTCAAAAGCTCGACTCGAATCCCCATAAATGTGATCATTTAGGGATTATCTTGGTATGGTCAATTTTTAGTGGGGCTTACATGATAAACAAGGCCCAAAAACAACCGGTATTAAGGACTAAGTCCTTTGATGGTGCAAAATACCGGGATCAAAGATGGCGTTCTCGTTTTCATTGGAAAAACAAATCAACGCCACTTCATCATGTGCCAACATAAACTCAAAGAGTTTCAAGAAAATAGACAAGAAATAGAAGGGTGGGACAATGGGTAAGTCATACAAACATTGAGCTACTCGAGGTAGACTCGCACCAATCAAATAGAAAGATTTTCCATTTATTGCATCGGTGGAAAACCGAGATTTCCCTATATAAGCAATTCCAGGATCAAATATCTCGTCCTCGGTGGAGAAAGGGGAGGGAACATAAGGGGCTTCCCCCACACTAAGTCCACACAAAGCATCGTCAAAAGGAGAAGACGAGCTTGTAGTACTCAATACACGCGGTGATGACGGAGTTAGGATTGTAGAAAAATCTTTTAAATTCAATTCAAAATCTTTTCCTTTTTCATCTTTTAAACTCTCCTTGTGAAAACCCGATTTGATTATGTCAAAAATATTTGGTGTTTCTAAAGCAATGTTAGTCACACTAAAAATTCTCACATTTGAAAACCGTTTTGGTAAAGGTGGTGGCACGTTTTCAAAACGTTTGTCAACAAAGAAAACTCCCCCATCGGGATCAACATATTCATCATCCGAAGAATCATTCACAATTGGAATCGTAGACTTAACACTCTTAACCTCCACCGGCGGAGGGGACGGAACTTCTTTTTTCTCAACAACTCCTAAAACTCTATTTGAAATTCTTTTGCAAATGTTTTTGATGGGATTGACATTGTACAAAGATGTGATAGAATACACATGAGAAAGTGTGGAGTTTTGGGTTGCATTAATGACGAGTTCTTCCTCATTGAAACGAAGAGTGATTTTTCTTGCATGCACATCGATAAGTGCTCTCGAGGTATCCAAAAATGATCGACCTAAAATTAACGGAACTTTAGGATCGATGGGAATGTCAACAACAATAAAGTCTACGGGATAGTAGAACTTTCCAACTTTCACAAAGACGTCCTCGGCAACTCCACAAGCTAGAATCGTAGAATGATCGGCCATCTCGATTGACATTCTTGAAGGAGTGAGATTGGGAAGATTGAGCGATTTAAAAATCTCAAGAGGCATCAAATTAATACTAGCACCAAGATCGGCCAAGGCGTAGCATTCTTCCATGTCTTGTATAGCACATGGGATTAAAAACTTGCCGGGATCACCGACTTTTTGAGGTATTCGGCTTAGAAAAACCGATGAACAACTAGATGATTTTTGCAATTTCTCTTTGTTATTCAACATACTTTTGAAGTTCGCGGCAAATCGAGGCATCATGACTAAGGCGTCGGCAAAACTTATATTAAAATGCAAGTCACGAAACATTTTCATAAAAAGTTCAAATTGATAGTTATTTCGTTCTTGTGCCTTTTCCTTGTCTCGTCTTGAAGGGTAGGGTAAAGCTGGTGTGGGTTGGGGCATAGGCATAGGCCTTGGAATCTCGGGTTCCATGATTGGTATTGGTTCAACCGTAGGTGTGGTTTGAGCGGTACTTCGTGGGCTTGGAATTTGCTCCTTTTCAATCACCACCTCGGGTTCTTTCTCTTTTTCCTTCTCCATAGAAGTACTTGGACGAGAAATGGGTTCTTTGAAAGTTTTACCAATACGAGTAGTAATAACCTTCAATTCTCCTTTCGGGTTCACGATGGTATCACTAGGAAGACCACCCGAAGAAGAGGGCTTACACATGATAGCTTCAAACATTTTAGCCATTCGATCTTCAAACTTAGATTGCCTAGCATCCGCTTTTAACAACTCTTGCTTAATCTAATGTTGACCTTGCTCCATTTTTTGTTGATTTTGTTGGAGACGTGTGACATTTCCTTCCATTTTATTAGCATGAGTTTTAAGTTCATTAGCAAGTTCGTTTTTAAGCTCGTTTTTCAACTCAGATCTTAAGCTAACCATTTCACGTTGCATATTATCAAACTTAGCATCATTAGCCTTAGCATAATTCAAAAACTCTCCTTGAAGATTTTTGGTGTGATCATTTTGAAAACCTTGTGTAGAAGTTTGAAAATCATGGTTTTGGTTTTGGTTTGAAATTTGCCCATTTCCACTTTGATAATTACCCTTGTTGTAATTCCTTTGATTTCCTTGATAATTACCACCTTGGTTGTTGTTTCGATAGTTATTAGCATTTTTATTTGGTGGAGCTTGATTTTGACGGGAACCTTGGCCGTTTTGGTTATAAGTTCCCGTGGCTACATAAGCACTCGAAGTGTTACCATCCGCGGTAATGCACTCGGAAAGATCATGAGCTCCACCACACGACAAACAACTCTTAGAAACCGCTTTAACCGAAGCGGAATTTGAAGCTTCTTGAGCTTTCCAATGGGACATAAGGCTAGCAAATCTATCAAAAAATCGATTTTCTTCATTTGCTTCATCATGTAAAGCATTAATGCTACGAGACGCTGATGAGCCCATTTTGGCAACACTCGGTGTGTTACGAGGGCTATAAACCTTAGACCTATTCTCAATTATGACCAAAGCTTCCTCAACCGTTTTACACAACAAATTACCACCCGCGGCGGCATTTAAATAATCTCTTTCATGATCATTAAGTCCATTGTAAAACGTGTCGATTTGATGTAAGTCGGAAAAACCGTGATGAGGACATTCATGTAACATCTCCTTAAACCTATTCCAAGCCGTTGAAAAACTTTCATTTGATTCTTGTGAAAATTTAGAAATCTCATTTTTCAAATGCGTAGTCTTAGAGGGCGGAAAAAATTGGTTCACAAATTTTGAAACGAGATCCTTCCACGTCAATATAGAATTGGGTGGCTCTTTCTCTAACCAAATTTTAGCGGGCCCCGCTAAGGAATACGGAAAAAGCATCATCTTAATTGAGTCATTCGAGACATCCTTAAATTTGCACGTGGCGGTAAGACGATTGAATTGGCGGATATGGTTGTGGGGATTGTCCTTCTCATCACCACGGAATTTGTTGTTTTGGATCATCGACAACAAACCCGTTTTCACCTCAAAATTCTCCGCAAGGATAGCGGGAATCACAATAGCTTCTCCATAACCCTCGGTGGGTGCTTGAAGTAACTCCATCATAGTTCGATTCGCCATGGTTGGTGCTTCTTGTACAATGGGTTCGTCAACAGGAGACTCCTCACTAGAATGAGTTGGAGTGAGAGTTTTGTTCTTTCGTCTACGTGCACGTTTTGCTTGATTACGAGTTAGCATAAACGTCACGTACAACGTGGAGACGAGCAAAGAAGATTCTTTTTGGTGTTTTGTATTTTTCAATTTTTTTGTGGTTTTTGATGGTATTAACTTTTTTGGAAATTGGTGAAATGTATTAAGTAGACAAAAATCTACAAATCTCCTCCCTAATCAAATCTCTCGATTAAAGAAGCCTCAAGGAATGAAAACGATCACGTGAAGTGAACGCCTTCGATGACTTTAGAACGACGGTGGAACACCAAATCGTTCAAGAGGGTTTAATCAATAGAAACCAAGAAAATATATATGATATGTAATAATACTTTGGGCGGCAAAACCCTCGATTCACTCTCAAAATCAAATACGCACAAGCAAGCGGAGGAAACGAGGCGGCGCGAAGCACTTAAGAGCCTTTTTCCTTTAGGTCGTGAAATACAACCGCCTTATACCCACCTTATAGTTTGTATTTTCAAAATCGAGCTTCACGAAAGTATTTATCTATTTTTGCCTTTTTTCTTTGGTTTGGGATTCGAATACAATGATTGGGTAATGACCTCCCAAGTCAAGGTTGTGATTTCTCACGTATTTGGAGTACTTGTGAATTTATTTTTCTACGTATACAATATATTAATAGTATTCACACAAAAACCAAAAAACGATAATACGTATTAGTAGAGTGCTACTAATACAAATACTAATTATGGCTATATATAAAAAACAATGGTTCAATCAAAACACAACACGCCTCCCCGGCAGCGGCGCCATTTTTGATGTAGTGTTTTTACTACTCTTTAGGAAAAGAGCAATAAATAGGGCAAGTGGGCACGACGATTTAGGAAAACCGTGTGTAAATGACCCTAAGTGAAAGTGAGTTCGTTCTCGAGGAGGCACGTGTGTTGTGTTAAGAATTGATTTATGTTTGATTTTATTGATATGAGAAGAGAAAATAGAAAAAGAAAGAAAAGAAAGACGGTTACGAAGACGGATCGAGCTAAGACGAAAAGGCGTTCACGTAAAACCGTAAAAAACTACAAAATTAAAATTTTAAAGCCTAAAAATTAATTAAAAGCTAAAACAAGTCTAAAATAATATAAATAAGAATAAAAATCCAATAAAATATTTTAAAACCTTTTATTAATTAAATATTCAATTTTAAATGCTAATTAAAGCCATAAAATTAAATATAATGAATCAAAATGTCCAAAATACTATTCTATTGAACAAATAACTTACTTATATTATCTAAAGGCTAAAAAGTATTTTTCCTAATTTTTAAAAACTATTTTTCTATTTTTAAATTACTAAAAACTATTTTAAAACTAAAATAATTATAAAAAAAATAAAATAATGCTAAAAATAATCTACCAATTTTAAAAATCCTATTTTACTCTAATGAACAGTAGAAAATTGAAAAAGTTTGAAAAATAATAAATTTTTCACTAAAAGACAAAAGCAGTTTAAATAAAACCCTAATTAATTGAAATTAATTCTAAAAAATAATAAAAAGATGAACAGTAGAATATTTTTAAACCAAAAACCTTAAAATATTATTCTAAGTCTAGGAAAATTGTTTAAACTGAAAAAGAAGTATTTTTGGCACTAAATGCCAAAAACAGAAAATAAAAAGTAATTAAAAAAGGCTATTTAATCTAATAAATACTGAATGAACAGTAATAAAAATTCTAATTAAACTAAAAGATCAGAAATAAAATAAGAAAAATAATAAAACAAGTTTGAAGGTCTAATTCACAAATTAGGGCACTAAAGACAAAAAACCAAGAAAACTGATAGTGACTTGTGACAAGTTTTGTCTTGTTGCTAAGCAGTGGTAACTTTGAAGCTACCAGTGGGAAGTTTGTTCCCACTGCTAGTGTAAAAAGTTGGTCAGGAGACCAAATGAGCTTAGGAAAGCTCTTGATGGGTTTTTGCTTGGACAAATGGGCACTCCCACAACCAGTAGGGTTGTGGGAAGTCAATCAAACAAGAAAAACAGCCTTTCACAAAAATCAAGCAAATCAAACACCCAAAGTTTCTGATTAAGGCAATGGGGTATCTGATGAGCAATTGACCAAGTTACATGCACAAAATCGAATTTCAATGGCTCTAATCTTGCATACAAATCAACCAAATGTTATGTGAGCAATGCACAACCCTCAAACAACCTATACTCTAGCAACTATCAAGATTTGATGGCCAAATTTCAACAAAATCAGGCACAAGAGGGCATGTTTCTGATTAATTCTATGTTAACCAATATTTAGCATGCAAATTCACTCAAACTCTATCCAAACAGAAACCTTAGTGCACATAACACATATCAAGCACCAAAGAAGTGTGTTAGACCAGTTAACAAGCCAAGAGATTTTATCCAAACTCAAGAAAACACTAGATCCAAACACCCCTTAAAATTTGAAAATCAAACTTTAACAAGTCAAATCTATTTCAAACTCTACCAAACTGATTCTAATAATTCTAAACATGCATAAAAACCAACAAATGAGCAATATCAAACAGCTAAAACAACACTTATCCAACTTCTCACAAAATTCATGCAAATCACAAATATCAATTAATGAAAACTGAAAATGGGAAAAGATTTTTACCAAGAGGGACCTACATCCAGGTCCCTCAGTGGTTGCTTAACCACCTCCAAACAGGCCCGGGCCTGTGCTGAGCCTTGAACAACAATCAACAGCTCAAAAATTCCTGCTAAGAAAAAAAATGAAGAACACAAGCACAATATGCAGTTTTCTGAATTACTCAAACCTTATCAAACCTTTTCAAAAACTTTTCCAAATATTTTTCTTTCAAAATACTTCAACCAAATAACTTACAATCCTGAAAAATCAACCTTGAAACAAGATTTCACCAAATGAAATCTATATTTCAGAAACTTGAAAATAATTTTGAAAACTCAAAATTACTTCAACAAACAAATTTTTGGAACTCAGTATTCTAGCTAAAAATCATTTACCAACTTTTAAACAAGCATAAAAGGAATTACATATGAAAAATACCAACTTTATATTAATTTAAAAAGGGATTACAAGAATTTGCTAGAAAAACTGGAACAAAGGTAAAATGCTAAGCTATGTTGCCTTATATACTGGCTACAAGAACATTCTAGTGCTAGGAATAAAATATTAAACAACTAAAACCCTAATGCTATGAAAATCCAAAAATGCCCTTGTTCTTTGACTGAAAATTGGTCAAAAGGGATCATGTGATGTTGCCAGTTGTTGCTTGTTGATCAGAGACGTTTATAAGTCCTTGGGGGCCAAGTAGAAAGATCCTAGGCGTTTATCTTGTCTTTTTGGGGTGTTGTGTGAAAGAGACGTTGCAGGGGACCCTTGGGGTGATCACATGGGTGTGTCTTGTGCTGATTTGGGAGGTGGGTTTTGGTGACAAAGAAACTAATCAAGGATCTGGAAAAGTAGGGTAAAAAACCCTTTGTTTTTTAGGCAATTGATTCTGGGATTAATAGGGTTTATAAGGGGATTAGTGGCAGTTTAATCTATTTTAGGTTTAATAGATTTTAAATTAAGTGTTTTGGGTGGGAAAAAAGTGTTGACTGGTAGGTTTTGACCAGGTTTATTTAATAAACCTGGTATTGGGTATGGATAATGGGTAGGGTCGGGTTAAGCTGAGGTGTCAAGTTCTGGTTGGTGGTGAGAGTTTGGTTGTCTGGCAGTTTTGGTCCCCCAAGGTTCCTTTCTCTTTCACTTTGTATAAAATAGTTCCAAACTTCATTCCCTTTGATTTTAACTTTGGCAGTTTGACATTTTTGGCACATAATGTTTTGCAAACTTAATATAAGGACTTCAAATGTAATAAATTCAATATTCAAGGGCCAAACTTGTAATATCTTCATTCCTCAAGGACCATTCTTGCAAAACTTGATTTCTTCAAGGTCTTAACTTGCCAAAACTTCAAAAATAAGGGACCAAAGTTGCCAATCTTCAATTCTTCAAGGTCCATTTTGGAAATTCCAGATTTGGGTCCGGTTCATTGTGCGGCTTCGTTTCCCGTGTTCGTTTTTGAATGATTCTTGTGATCTTTTGCCATTTCCTCAATATCCGTACCTAAAATACACAAGCGACAAACACAAGCATATATTTGACAGTTTCAATGATATTTTATGCATTTTAAGCCCGATTTGGACGATGAGACTATGTATAAAAGCAGTCTCATCAAACCCCTTCCTCCCAAAAGGAAGAAAAAGAACAAGAACATCACTGTCCATCAAGCCGATCCCGAGCATCGTGCTTTCAACAACCCACAAAAAGTCATGGCCGCCGTTGATAATAGACCATTGATTGAGATCCTTTAAACAAATGTAGAGGGAAATGCGGATGCTATTGTTATACCTCAGATACCCGCAAATACTTTTGAGCTTAAGACATGCATGATCAATATGGTTTCTTCTACCCCCTTCCTAGAGAGATCCATGGATGACCCCCATAACCACATCAAGAGATTCATATCACTTTGCAATACACTTAAGTATAATGGGGTCCCTTATGATGCTATTAAGATGATCTTATTCCCTTTCTCCTTAGAGGGTAATGCTAGAAATTGGTTAGACAAGCAACCTTCTATGAGCATTTTCACTTGGGAGGATTTGAAGAAGAAATTTGTGAATAAGTTCTTTCCTCCTCCACGAACCATCGCCTTGAGAAACTAAATCATAGGTTTTCAACAAAAGCAAGACCAAAAATTTAGTGAGGCTTGGGAAGAGTTTAAAGAGTTGTTAAGAAAGTGCCCAAACCATAGTTTTAACCAACTTCACCAAATCAACAGCTTCTACAATGCTTTGAAACCTCACCATCAAGATTCCATTAACTCGGCCGCGGGTGGGAACATTTTTTCAAAATCCACACAAGATGCATGGGATATCACTGAGACAAAAGCCATGGTTCAAACAAATAATCAAAGAGATGAGGTGGTCCATGTTGTTCAAGAGAGTGCTCATACATCCATTGATAATCAACTCCTCAAGAACCACATGAAATACTTCAAGCACTTAACAAGACTCAAAAGATGAATCAAGATATGTTTCAAGCCTTTATGAAAGTTTCCTTGGACAATTCTTCTCCCAATGATGTTGATGCCATTACCCTATCTTGTGAGACATGTAGAGGTCCTCACTCATACTTACAATGTGATAAAGTTCAAAACTTTTAAGGTGAATGCTATGCTTATCAAGATGAGGGAAGAAAGCACTTTAAACCCAACATCAACCCTAATAACCTCTCTTACAAGTCCAACAATTACCTTGCTCCACCCGGTTTCCCTCCCCATCAACCCACCCAAAACCAAACAAACCCTCCACAATTGCTTCAAAGAAATCAAGGGTCAAGGGAAAATTACCAAGGGAACAATAACAATAGAGGGCCTAATAATTTTTACAATCAAGGGAACAACTTTCAAGCAAATAACCAAGGGTTTCACCAACCACCTCCACCTTTCCACAACCAAGGATATAATCAAGGGTATGGGCAAATGAAACCATTGAGCTTCTTCACAAGATGAATCAAAATAATGAAAGGAGGTTTCAAGCAAATGAAAAGAGAATGAGGGAAATGCAATAGGAGACAAACAAGAGATTTATGTTGCTCTTAAATCAAAGACCACAAGGTGCTTTACCCTCCAACACTCAAACCAATCCAAGGGCAAATGTAAATGCAATCACTACAAGGAGTGGGAAAACAACCGTTGATCCTTCAGTTCCTTCTACACCTCCTTTGGTAACTACTACTACTACGGTTCCTCCTTGTGATAAGCCTACAACTTCAAAGCCTACACCTTCTAGTTCTACAACTTCAAAGTCTACACCTTCCAATCCTATACCTACTAATCCTTCACCTTCCACACCTATCAATGAAGAAACCAACAAAGAGAGTCCTTCAACAACTACCACTCAACCTTCACCAAAACCAAACCTTCCATATCCTTCTAGATTAAGAAAGGAGAAGCTTAAGAACAAGGATTACATTCAAGTGTCTAACTTTTTGAGGATGTTTAAGCAATTGAATATCAACGTATCCTTTGCGGAAGCTCTAGCTTACATGCCCAAGTTTTCCAAAATGTTCAAAGACCTTCTCTCAAATAAAGAAAAGTTGGTTGATATGCCTAACGCGTCATTGAACGAAAATTGTTCCGCAGTGTTGTTGAAGACTTTACCAACTAAACTTGGAGATCCGGGACGGTTTTTAATCCCTTGTAATTTCCCTAGGGTGGAAAACTGCATGGCACTTGCGGATCTTGGGGAAAGCATAAATTTGATGCCTTTGTCGGTTTGGAAACAACTCTCTCTTCCCGAGCTCACTCCTACTAGGATGACCCTTGAGTTAGCAAACCGTTCAATAGCTTATCCGGTGGGGATTACGAAAGATGTGTTTGTAGGAGTTGATAAATTCACATTACCCACGGATTTTGTAGTTGTTTACTATGACATAGACCCTAGAGTTCCTCTCATTGTAGGAAGGCCTTTCTTGAGGACGGGTAGTACTCTTATTGATGTGGTGAAAGGAGAACTAATTATGAGGGTAGAGGAGGAGAAAGTAGTGTTTAAGTTGGGGAAAGTTACCAAGAAATCTCAAAGTTGTGAAACCGTAAACATTGTGGATGTTCTTGATGAGGTTTGTAATGAACATTTTCTTGAAGCTTGCAGGAATGATAATGAGAATATTCCACATGTAGAAACTGTGGCCTCAATTGCTCCCCCTTAACACCATTTGGAGAGAGTGATTTCCTCTTAGAGGAATTTTAGTCTAACTTTCTTAGAAATGATGATTCTTCCATCAATTGGGAAGAAGATATTCTCACTATTCAAAAGTTACTCAATGAGGATCCCATTCCTTCACCTACTCCACAAGAGGTGACTAATGATGATCCTTCATTAGTGAAACCTTCTATTCAGAGTCCACCTTCCCTAGAGCTTAAGGATCTTCCATCACACCTTGAATATGCTTTCTTAGAGGGAGAGGACAAATTAACCGTTATCATAGCCAAAGACTTGAAAGATGATGAGAAGGATAAGCTCATAGAAGTTCTTAAGAAGCATAAGAAAGCCATAGCTTGGAAAATATCTGACATAAGGGGGATTGATCCTAATTTTTGTACTCACAAAATCCATATGGAGGATGATTACAAACCCGTCATCCAAAACCAAAGAAGGGTTAACCCAAAACCCATGAAGTCATCAAAAAGTAAGTTATCAGACTCCTTGATGCGGGTATGATTTACCCAATTTCTGACTCACCATGGGTTAGCCCGGTGCATTGTGTACCTAAAAAGGGTGGAATCAACGTTGTGCCTAATGAGAACAATGAGTTAATTCCCACTAGACTTGTCACGGGTTGGAGAGTTTGTATTGACTATAGGAAGCTTAATGATACTACTAAGAAAGATCATTTCCCATTACCTTTCATGGACCAAATGCTTAAATGCTTAGCGGGAAATGAGTACTATTGTTTTCTAGATGGATTTTTAGGTTATTTCCAAATACCCATTGATCCAAAAGATCAAGAAAAGACCACATTCACTTGTCCCTGTGGCACATTTGCTTATAAGAGAATGCCTTTTGGCTTGTGCAATGCCCCGGGGACATTTCAAAGGTGTATGATGGCCATTTTTCATGACATGAGTGAGAACACAATGGAAGTATTCATGGATGATTTCTCTGTCTTTGGAGATTCATTCACTTCTTGTCTATCCCATTTAGAACGTATGCTAAAAAGGTGTGAAGAAACACGTCTTGTTCTAAATTGGGAGAAGTGTCTTTTCATGGTCAAAGAAGGGATAGTTTTAGGGCATAAGATATCCAACAAAGGTTTAGAAGTGGATCGTGCTAAGATAGATGTTATTGACAAAATTCCCCCACCTACCATGGTGAAAGGAGTTAGGAGCTTTTGGGACATGCGGGTTTCTATAGGAGTTTTATTCAAGACTTCTCTAAGATAGCAAGACCCATGACCCACCTCTTAGAAAAAGAGGTTCCTTTCATATTTACACAAGAGTGTTTAGAGTCTTTTGAGATTCTTAAAGAAAAGTTGACTAAGGCTACCGTTTTGGTATCACCAAATTGGGATTTGCCTTTTGAACTCATCTGTGATGCTAGTGATTATGTCGTGGGGGCCGTTTTGGGACAAAGAGTTAATAAGCATTTTCAATCTATACACTATGTGACTAAGACAATGACGGGTTCTCATATTCATTACACCACCATGGAAAAAGAATTGCTTGCTATTGTTTATGCTTTTGAGAAATTTAGACCCTATCTTGTGCTTTCGAAGACCATAGTGTATACGGATCGTTCCGCTCTCAAATACCTTATGACAAAACAAGATGCTAAGCCTAGACTTTTGAGATGGGTTTTGTTGCTCTAAGAGTTTTCCATAGAAATTCGTGATAAGAAAGGAGCCAAGAATTTAGCAGCGTATCACTTGAGTAGACCTGAGCATTCTTTCCAAGGAGAATTACCTCATAAGGAAATCAATGAATCCTTTCCACTTGAGGAACTCATGTCTATCTCTTCCCAAGAGGATGCCACCCCTTGGTTTGCGGATATTGCAAACTATCTTGTGAGGGATGTACTTATTGAGGGTCTTACTTTCCAACAAAAGAAAAAGTTTCTCAAGGAATCTAAATATTACTTTTCGTATGACCCTTACCTCTTTAGGCAATGTGCGGACCAAATCATAAGATGTTGTGTAGATGGGCCCCAAGCATTTAAGATTTTAGAAGCTTTCCATAAGGGACCCACGGGTGGCCATTTTGTGCCTAACTACATGGCTAAAAAAGTCTTTGATTTGGGTTACTATTGGCCTTCCATTTACAAAGATGCCCAAGAAATGGTGTAATATTATGATGTTTGTCAAAGACAAGGAAAGATAAATCAAAGAGATGAGATGCCACAAAATTTCATTCAAGAATGTGAGATATTTGATGTATGGGGTATAGATTTTATGGGACCTTTTCCATCATTAAAGGGAAATAAATACATACTCGTAGCGGTGGATTATGTTTCTAAGTTGGTTGAGGCTAAGGCTTTGCCTACGAATGATGCTAGAGTTGTAGTCAAGTTCTTGAAGCAATTATTTGCTAGATTTGGTGTACCTCGTGCCAACATAAGTGATCGTGGGACTCATTTTTGTAATGATCAATTTACAAGAGTCATGAAGAAGTATGGTGTTAACCATAGACTTTCTACCGTGTATCACCCTCAAACCAATCGGAAAACCGAGGTCACAAATCGTGGTTTAAAGAAAATTTTAGAAAGAACGGTGGGAGAGCATCGAGCTTCTTGGTCAGATAAGCTTGATGATGCTTTGTGGGCTTTTAGGACCGCTTTTAAGACACCAATTGGTTGTACACCTTATAGACTTGTCTATGGAAAATCATGTCACCTCCTATTCAAGTTAGAACATAAGGCTTCATGGGCTCTTAAATGGGATAACTTTGATCTAAACCAAGCCGGTTCACATAGGAAAGACCAACTTAATGAGATGAATGAGCTAAGAACCGATGCTTATGAAAACTCATTGCTTTATAAGGAAAAGACTAAGCAATTGCATGATGCTAATATCAAGAACCGTGAGTTCAAAGTTGGAGAGTCGGTTTTACTCTTTAACTCACGGTTGAAGCTTTTTTTGGGCAAGCTTAAGTCACGATGGTCCGGTCCATTCATTATTGCTCAAGTATTTCCATATGGTACTATTGAGTTATCACAACCAAATGGCCTAAATTTCAAAGTGAATGGACATTGTGTTAAGCATTACTTTGGCGTGTAACTAGACGCTAACAGATGTGATCACACTATTTTAAATATTTCCAAGTGGGAGCTATAAGTTTGTGGACGTAAATTTAACAGTCGTGTGTTAGGATCGAACTCGGGATTACGGGATTGCACACAATACGTAAATAGTTAATTTTATTGATAATTATATTTATATGTTTAGTAATTAAAACGAGCTATAAACATTTAACCGTCGTTAAATTTAAGAGTAATGACTAAACGGTTAATGTGAAATATACTAGAGAGGAAAAGAAAAGTCCGAAATACCCCTTAAGGGGGTGTTCGACCGTCGATGAAGAAAGAAGGGAGGGAGAAAGATTTCTTCCCTTATTTGCGTTTATCTTGGACTACAAGTTTTGTAAGCTTATATAAACACATCAAAGCCTTCATAATTTACCACACCATATCTTCCCCTATCTCTCTCTCTCTTTCTTGCGATCGACTCAAAGAAAAACACACTTATAGGGTTCCTTTTATCTTTGGTTGATTTCTTGAATCAAGTCTGAGCCCTTCTCTAGGGTTGTTGGGTTGATTTTCCATTATACGTTTGAGCTCAGTTTTAACGTATTAGTATTACGGTTAACTCGTTATTATACGTGTGTACAAGAGCGTATATAATCTTACTTTAGATTATATCTTGGATTTGTTATAAAGCCTAATTGTTCTTGTTCGTGGGAATTGCATTAAGTAAGGTATGTAACTCTAATTCGATTAATTATGAATGTGTTATTATGATTTTGTTAAATCGCTTCCGTTATTACGTGCTTTGATCTTTGTTTAGGTTTTAATAATTGTTATGAACTTCATAAACCATCACCTTTTTTTGGTTGTTTCTTATCAATGGTTATTTTATGCATTTTAAAACAAATGTCAACTTTCAAAAAAAGTTTAAAAATCCTCATAACTAAACTATCAAAAAAAGGTTTTAGTAATCCACATGATAACAGTCTTTGTCATTAAATATCAGACATATTAACTACTATACATTCTTTGAATGATTGAGATATAGAATGAAATATTATTTTGTGACAAGTATTATGTATAACTCTCGAAAAATAAAAGACTATCATCTGTGAGTTTATATACCTTAATCCATTAACGATCTTCACAAACATGAGTTTTGACACAAGAATCAGTTAACCACGCATTGTACCAACCTACACATTAAATGATGTAGAAATTAGTGAAACATAATATTTAATATGTTTCGAACATGTACTAAATTCTGAGCTTGGTATTTGGATTGGTCTTTAGACTCATTTCCCGAACCACTAGCACTTGTGTTAATTTTCTTGTTTCCACTACGACAATCCCTCTTAAAGTAATTAGTTTTACCACACTTTCAACATTCCAAATTAGGTTTCTTGTTGGAGGATTCGTCGTTGTTATCCTTAAAATCAAGTTCTTTCTTTTTCTTTGTTTGTGTTTTAGTTCTTTATACCCTCTTAGATCATATTCACCGAGGGTCAAACAATTTCTTTCATTTATCCATGTCATTTTTTGCACCGTAAGAGATACCTTTATACGCAAATGACTACCAAGTTGAACAAAAAACAGATCGTCTTTACAACGTTTTAAACTACATTGGAATCCCTTCCAAGAATGAGGCAACTTGTCTATCCCACTTAAAACATATATCGATTCATCCATTTTCATACCGTATTGGTGTATGTTTTCCAAGGTATCTAAAAGTTCGTTGAATTGTCTCAGGACAGGCTTTGACTTGATCATCTTGTAATTATTGCAAAGACTTACAAGGAACTACTAACTTGAAGCGTCATATGTTATGTATCTGGATTCAAGAGAATCCCACAACTCATTTGCAGATTTCACTTTCTGATAAGTATCAAACAAGAGGAGGTCAGACATACCGTTTAGTGTGTGTTCTCTGCAAATGTAGTCTTACTTCTCCTACTTTAATGTGTGTCTTATTGCTTCCGCTGTATCGTTCTCCAACAACTCCGAAGTCGGGGTAAACAGAACATACACAACCTCTAAAGTTGTTGAAGTGAGGCGCATCTCTTCTACCATCGTCTAAAATCATGTCGTTCAAACTTATCCTGTTTTTCAGACTTAGTATTCATCTCTTTCACAGTACTTGCTCAAGCCATGATTATCACAAAATACTTTATATGCTTGTTATAAATTGGATCAAGATGTGTGATGATAATCTCGGGTCTTGCTTGCATTGTGTATAATTCAATTTTTGTAAAACCCGCATATAAATACCATGAAAAGTACATCACGTAAACCTACGAACCAATTAAAATTTTCTATTTATGTTATGTACACGTGTCACGAGCATTAAATTCAGAAAACTACGTATAATAATAACACACGATAATTATTAAGTATAATAATTATAATCACGAACATTTAAATACACGATAATTATTACGTATAATAATTATCCACGAATATTAGAACACGACATACACGGAGTATAACTAATACGAATATTTAAACATGAACTAACATGAACATTTAAACATACAAACGAACACGGATAATAAGTTTACATGAACAAGGCCCGGTTTGGCCTTGTTGGGTCTTGTGTCCGCGGCAACCAAAGGGAAAAGGGGGACCAAGCCCATTTTGGACTTAAATAGTAAAAGTAAAAACACAGGAAATCATTTTACAGAGTTTTAACAAAAAAGATAAAACCCTAGCCCCATTGGAGACTATAGCCACGGCAACACAAGGAGGAAAAGGAGAGATCGTTGTTGATTTTGATCTTTGGTTTATTTGGTGTTCGTGTTCTTTTCTTTTCAACCACGCATTGGGAAAAATCATCAAACCTTCATCTCTTTTTAATTCTTTTATTAATTATGAACACGTGGGTTTTGGTCTTAAAATAATTAATAAAAACATGTTATGGATTAAACTAAAACAAGTAAAAGGTTTAGTTTGGTTTGGTTTGTGGTTCAGCAGCCCCAACCGAGAGTTAAAGCTCTCGGTGTCCCCTTTTTGCTACAGCCGAGACCCCTCATGGGGCTCGGTGGGTGTTTGTGTCACGCAGTGGGAACCACCGGCTCATGCCGGTGGCTATGTTGCTCGAACAGGGGAACGCAAGGCAGGAAGGAGGAACCACCGGCTGCATGTCGGTGGGAACCTTGGTCTCGGCAGGGGCCAACCACAGCGCAACAGCAGCCATGGCTGCCGCCGTTGGCTGCGCAGCCACCGGCCGCCACCACAGCCGCGGCTGTGGGTGGTGGTTGGTGTTCGGGTTTTGGTTTTGTCTCGGGTTTCGGGCTTGGGATATTTTGCTAATTATTTTTTTACAAGATTAATTAAATTAATTTTCATGCCTAACTACTAATTTAATTAAAACATGAACTTAGGTTATATTGTTTTTATAAATAATACATGTTTTAGCTTAAGTACATTTTATTATTTATTTAGACTATAATTTTATTAATTAATTATTTTAATACATGAAATTATAATTAATTAATAAATTCCATGACTTAGGTTATTTTATTAAATTAATAAAACATGTATAACCTAAGTATTAAATTAGACTTAATTTAATTAAACCATGACTGAATTAAATTTGTATAACCTATAGTTTATTAATTTACCATGATATGTTATTAATTAATAAAACATGTACTGTTGATACAAAGGTTGGATGATCCTTGCTTCACCCGAATTAGGCTTAATTCGGGTAGGCTGGGCTCCGGCTCTTGCACCAAGTGAATAACTTGCTGAGATCCTGCACACTAAAGCAACACGCGTTAGACTTACCGTGGGAATGCATCCCACGATTAGACTCCAGCGTGAGAGTAAGTAATCGGTTTAGGGTTATGAATCGACTGTAGGTTGAGAGAATAGAGAATGTAATCCCTTTGTGGAACCCTTGGGGTTCCTTATATAGGCAGTGAAACCCTAATGGGCTGTCACTGTTACTTCCACCCCAAGCATAAGATAAACACCATAATTAGATTGATTGTTATCTTCTAATTATGGTGAGTGTATATCCTATACTTTGAGGTAAATCCCAATCCTGATAAGATTGTGATTCTGTCTAACCCTGTACCGGCCGTGCCGGGCCGTGGGCCGCACACATCTTATGAGGCCACTGTTCATTCAAGCCCATAAGCTTAAATGACATCAATCCAACCTATTCGTGATGGGTCGGATGCGGGTAGTACCAATGGGCCGGGTTCATGACCCGGTTGGGGACTATACGTCATCATGTCCACCCTAGTCTAGTTGTTACAGCCGTAGGCGTAATATCTAGACTAAAAATGCCCTTCAGACGTACCAAGAAAGAACATTTTGAAATGTTGAATTTGAAAACCATATTTCGGCCGCACGTGGCTACCTTTTAGAAAGGAATTTATTCCTATGTACAAATAAATGGTACCCCAGCCGCACGTGACGACCGAGACACATTAAATGAAACATTGAATATGGTCATACGTATGACCGCATATCCTGACACATTGGACTATTCACCTGACATGTTGATTGACAAAGTGAAAATAGTCAGTACCTCGAGCGACGCAATCTTCTGAGCCAGAAGTGACCCGTGGGTCCCGCCTGACTATTCACTTGCCACTTATCTCTCTAACCACACGACTTAGGTTAGTGGAAGACACGTGGCACTCATCCAATGAATCAGTATCAACGAGGCAACCCTATAAATAGGCTGCCCATACGACTGTGTGTTACACACAGTCCTTTGTTATTTTACTGCCATTAACGCTTTCTTCATAACCATCACTTTTTTTCGCACGGATCTTCCCCCACACAGGTTAGAACACCACGCCTTTCATCATTTCTTAATAATTATGGCTCATAGGAACAACCCCACTATCGGATCCGTGCTGAATGTGATGACGGAAGTAAAACTGGGAGAGTTTTGCTCCGATTACTACATTACTAGCAACCTTCACCCCTCTCTTCCTGGTGCCGGGGATCTTATAACTGAATCCCCCCAGGGAAAGATTGGCTTGTATGCTCGTCTTTTTTATGCGGCCAACTACCGCATCCCTTTCACTAGGTTCCTTATAGATTTATTAGGATACTATGATGTACATATCACGCAACTACACTGCATAGGCGCATGTAACATTAGTCAATTTGAAATCTTATGCCGTGCCCAAAACATCCCCCCAACCGTAGAGTTGTTTAGGTTGTTCTACATTCCAAACCTAGTGAATGGCTGGATTTCTTTCAAGAAACGATCCCCAAACAACCCCATGAGTCACAACAAAGCCATGGACTCACTGAAAAATTGGTACGACCACTACTTTTTTATTGACGCAATAGTGTGGCCGACTGAGTTTGTATATAAGCATAGATTATGCCCTGACTTTCCTCCCCAAGCCGGTACATATAACGCCCAACACGCTCAAGAAATAGATAGAAACAGAACATGGTTTCATAGGAGTCTACCCAAGTCATTCCTTTGCCTCCTAGGAATTAGCTGTAACTACTTTGGCCCATCGAACAGATACCCCGTATTTTGGAGAAGCCGAGGAGAAGGTAGGTGTAGTGTATGCATCCTCAAAGATATATAAGTGCGTAGTCCGTATCTAACATACCTCTTGTTTTGCAAAAATGAATTTCTTTGGAGTCCTACGTCAGGGAGACCCCAAGACCATTCCGGAGGGAATGCGCCCCAGGCGAGAAAATGAGCTTCCACTACTTGAACAAACCAGGAACGTGACAGTCACCTTGGCAGCCGTACCCGACCCTCAATCCGACGAAGAAGATACAACTATTCATAATACTCCCATAGATTTTGATAATGAAGACAGGGATGTAATGATGCTGTAAAATGATGCTGGGCCCTCCTCACAGCCGAAGACTACCACCCATGCTCATGAGGAGGATCAGGGTGATAATATTGAGAGAACCACCTCTAGCCTCCGCCAAATGTTGGGTGATGATGAGGAGGAGTAAGTGCAGAAAGACGATGAAGAGGAGGAAGAAGAGCAACCCATCCTAAAGCATACCCACAAAAAGAATAACAGGGTAAGAAAGGCTGTTGAGGCCATGGTGGGAGAGCATAATGCCCCAACCAAGAGACTGCGTGAAGACCACCCCATCTACCAATCTGGGGAAAGCACAAACCAGGCCTCGGGGAGGGCACAGGATGCCCATATAGCCCAGAACGTGCAACCCCCAGCTGTTGAGCCGGTCTCACAGGTTCCTCCCACTACGTCAGAGCTGGAGAAGACAAACATGTAAGTCGTCCGCACACGTCTGTGTCATTGGCTCTTTCTTCCAAGTAAAAGGTACGTGCCTTTGTAATAATACTTATGCGATTGACAATGTTTTTAGTAGGGATAACCAAGTTGGTGTCGCGCCTGTCCAAGGGACGAGGAAGGGGAAAGAGCTTGTCCTTCAAGCCTCGGCACCCAAACCTGGCCCGACCTTTGAGGAAGGTACCCCAACGGCCTCGCAGGAAATTCCTGTATCCGACCCCTCTACACACTTTAATCTTGAGTGAAAGACATCCACCACTGATAGGATGAGGGACGCGGAAGAGTGCCAGGACTACCTTGACCATTGCATTCCTCCTGGCCTTGTAAAGGATATAAACGCACTAAGTCATCATGACCTAGTAGATGAATACAATGGGGCCTTGGTGCATCAGATGGCCATGGGCACATCCATGCGAGTGAGGTTTGAGGCCGCCCTAGAGCACGTCCAATATTTAAAGAAGAAGAACGGTCGTAGGGAGAAGATGATTGAAGAAAATGAATCCATCATTGCGACCCTCCAGTCCCAACTTGCCACAGCTGAGGCAACCGTCAAAGAACAAGCCGCACATGCCAATGCTTATGACAAACGTGTTGCCAAGCTCGAAGCCTAACTCGAGGCTTCAAAAACTAAGGTACTTATCTGTAAGGTATCATACCCGCGTCCATATTATCCATGCTTTATTCTAACCTTAGTATAACACACACACAGGTGGCCGCAGCCGAAGCATTGGCGAAGATCTCAGCTGATCAGGTATCCGTCCTCTCGAAGGAGCTAGAGGAGGTACGGGCGTTGATCAATGTCGAGGAGACTTTGAAGGATGAGCTTGCTAAGGAAAGGGTGCTGGAACATGTGATGGAGGCCTCTGCACAAAAGGACGCAGAGTTGGACGCCCTCACCACAGACCGTGATGAGGTGTTGTGCCCCCAACTACTCGCAGCCATTGCTGACCGTAGGTGGATGGTGGGCCATGGGGCGCGTCTAGCTGTTATGAAAGTGATGGAGGCTCCCCAATTTGTGCAACGGTTTGCAGATCTCCTATCGGATGGTATCGATTGTGGTCGACACGAAGGTAT
This sequence comes from Glebionis coronaria, assembly GCA_025667525.1. Taxonomy (NCBI): domain Eukaryota; kingdom Viridiplantae; phylum Streptophyta; class Magnoliopsida; order Asterales; family Asteraceae; genus Glebionis; species Glebionis coronaria. The sequence continues at coordinate 218,500,540 of CM046877.1, forward strand.
GGTCATGGCCGCAGAGATGATAAGCAAGAAACAGAACTTCACCCAAGCATGCCTACTTCAACCCCGGGGCTACGGAGAAGATGAATGCGTCTATGGCTGCTATGAGGGATTTGGAGTACCCTTTCGTGGCCGAGCTTGAGTCTACAAAGGATGCGTCAAATAGGGAGATCATGGAAAAACTAAGTCTGGGCGCGTTCTCGCAAGGTGAGGGAGACTCCCGGACTCATTTCACGCCTTCGCCTAGCTAGCTCACTCTTCCTATTTATGAGGATGTTATATGGATCGTGGTTGGTGAACAAACATTAAGTGAGACGTTGGAGGCGAACACGACTCGGGCTCATAATAAGAAAGACCATGGTGAAGCATCGTCGTCTTGGATAGCAGAAGAGCAAAGAGAGATAGGCAAGTTTCTCCCCCCTATGTAGGGGTACCTCCATTGCTGTAATTTCTAAACACTTTTATTTGTAACAAAGATTCGTCCGTGGATTTCTACGGCACTTTTGTGTAACATTTTATCTGAACATTTAGAATATGATGTGTATGGGTCCGTGGTGATCACGACAATTTTGATTATTTGAAACTTGCTTATATTCTTTAGATATTGTGTATCTGTTTTGCAAGACGTGTCACGACTGATTAAGAAAAAAACCAAGTCTATAATATACTAGACGTGCACCGTGTGTCGTTATCATGCCCGACACTATATAAGTACGGCATGTGGGAACTTATTACAACGTCTTGTAAATAAGGTGTCTAGTAAGGATACATGATCCGCGTCACTGGGGTTGCATCCCTCTTATGAGACAAGTTAAATTATTAGGTTCACTTAATCCTCTTACCCCGCCTGGGACCAACTAGTACATGTACGGTTTGAATGAATGCATATGAATAAGAAATAACACACTATGGAAATAACAAATAAATCTCAAATACATAAGACAATAATTTGCACAAGACCAGACCGTGGAGCTAGCTAGGCCCCACGGCATTTTATTATAACGGTTACGATTTTTTGACAGAATTAAAATCCTAAAACAAATAGAACCTAGAAAGCATGAAAACAAAAAAATACATGGATCTTCATTGAAGCTGACCACAACGAAGTGTCCATGCGGAGGCCGTAGCCCTTTCAGAGGTAACATCTTTTAAGGTTGCAAATATTCCATGTACGGTCCAAGTCACGGCCATCCATATCACGCAACTTGTACGCACCTAGTCCCAAAGCTTCCGTGACCTCATACGACCCTTCCCACTTTGGACCAAGCTTCCTTGTGTTCTCCGCGCGACTTGCCTCGTTAGCACGATAAACAAAATCCCCGATTGGAAGGAAACACCATTGACTTTGGAATCGTAATAAGCTTTCATACGTGCCTTAGACTTGGCCTCATTGATGGCTGCTATCTCTCGTTTCTCCTCTAACAAGTCTAGATTGACCCGAAGTTGGTCATCGTTCGTTACGACATTAACCTCCGCAGTGCGGATTGTTGGCATCCCAATTTCTGCTGGGATAACAGCCTCGGTTCCGTAGGCCAGCGCGAATGGAGTGTCCCCATTAGCTGTTTTGATCATTGTCCTATGTACCCATAGGACATGCGGCAGTTCGTCTACCCACTTGGCGCTTCTTTCATCCAAACGTGCTTTTATACCCTCGCCCAGGCTTCTATTTGCCCGCTCTACAAGATCATTAGTCTGTGGGTGTTTAACTGATGTGAAACGCTGTGTGACGTTCAACGCCGCGCACCAATCCTTGAATGGATTATCCGCGAACGGATTTCCGTTATCCAAGATGATCTCACCTGGCAAACCAAAGCGGCACACAATATTTTCCCAAACAAACTTTTTTACCTGTTTGCCCGTAATCATTTTTACCGCCTTAGCTTCTATCCAGCGAGTAAAATAGTCCATTGCTACGATTAAGAACTTGACGCCCCCTTTGGCAACAGGAAAAGGTCCTGCGATATCAATCCCCCACTTATAGAATGGCCATGGGGATGTGATGGGTGTTAGTTCTTTCTGTGGATGCCGCGGTACTGGCCTGTGTACTTGGCAATCACTGCATTTAAGAATCATGTCTCGTGCGTCCTGATGCATAGTTGGCCAATAGTACCCTGTGCGTTGAGCTCGTGCCACTACTGATATGGGGCATGCGTGCATGCCGCACGACCCTTCATGTATCTCACTAATCACATAGCTAGCCTCGCGTGGCTCGACGCATCGTAACCACGGCTGTAGAAAGGAACGTTTCTATTGAACACCATCTCGGAGTTGAAATGTTGCGACTTCCTTTTGATACGCCACGCCGCCTTTTCGTCCTTCGGAAGGGTTTCATCGGTTAGATAGTTGATGATCGGGGTCATCCATGTAGGTCTAATAAGTGTGAAAACACTTATCCTTTTACCACTTATTTCTAATAATAACAAGACCAAAACGCGTATTTAATGTTGTAAAAGGCGGAATTATGCGTAGTTTGTGTTTTTATTGTGTTTTAGGACAAAAATATGAAAAAGGAAGAAAACACGGGCTTTCACGGGCTTTTATCGAATAAAAAGATCCAAAGTGCAAGAAGAACGGAAGTCAAAGGCCTATTCTGAAGATTTATCGAAGAAAAAGTCTAAAGAAGGAAGTTTAACGAAGTCGAAGAACCAAGTCTACTAAAAGAAGAAAATTAGAAGACGAGTTCATTTTATCATTTGATTAATCCCGAGACAAAGTCAAGAAAGACGAGTTATTTAAAAGACGAGAAGACAAGAAGAAATAAGAAAAGAAACAACACCCTCCATTCCCCTATAAATAGTGTCCTAATCTTCATTAGGAGGGGAGTAGTTTTTAATTTTTAGTTTTTCAAGGTAATTAGGGTAGTAGTTACTTTCTCTCTCTAGAATTTTCTCTCTCTAGTTTTTCTTAATCTTTCATCTTAATCTTGTAATTTTGGATCTTGATCTTCAATTTAATCAAGCTTATTTTATATCTCTCATTCTACCTTTCTTAATCTTGTGGTTGATTGATTAATCATGTAGTTTGCTTAATCAAGTTGATTGTGTGATTGATTTGTTTATGTGATTGATTTATGGTTTTGATGTGGTGGATGTTTTAGCTTATTGTGATTGTTTATTAATTAGTGTTTGGCTTATTTTTAATTAAGTTGATTTGATAGATTAATAGTTTTAATTAAAAGTTGATTTTAAATATTTTGATTATTTTATGTTTTTTATTGTTTTTAATTTGTGGTTTATTTAGTTTTTCTTAAAACCAATTTGGTGTTAGTTTTGGTTAATTGCTTATTTGGTTTTGCTTATTTTTTAGCTTATTCGCTTAATATGATACTGTATCTTCCCTGTTAATCTATCTTCGAAAAAGGGTTTTGTTTTCCGAAGATATTCAATTATTCCGAAGATTCCTTTATAGCATTTATCCGAAATTTCCTTTTATCCGAAAACCCTCCTTTATTCCGTAAAACTCATGTTATTCCGAACTTCTTTGATTATCTGAGATTAAGCTTTATTCCGAATATTTCATTTTATCCGAATTAACCCATTTTATCCGATTTGTTTGTTATTCTGAAAAAGAGCTGTTTATCCGAAAAGTGGCATTATTCCGAAAAAGAAAAGAATGAATATCCGAAGATCCATTTTATTTCGAATTTGTTGATTTTTCCGAAGAAATCCTTTTATCCTAAGATTTAGTTTACACAACAATTAAGGTCAGATTCCTCTTTTATTTTATTTAGCTTTTATGTTTACTAGTATAATTAGATAACCAAAGATCCCCCTTTTAGTTACCAAAAACGACTATTCCACTTTAAACCGTGATCAATTCGGATTGAATCGAGTACGAACAACACACACAAAATCATTATATCAAATGGCGTCGTTGCCGGCTCTTTTCGTAAAGATTAACGGTTTTTAGTGTGAAAAATTGGATTTGGGATCCGTTCTTTTGGGAACCTAAAAAATATAAAATTTTCAAAAATCTAAAAAAGTAAAAAAGATAAAAAATCAAAAATATTGTATTTCATTTTTAGTGTATGCGTACTCGATCTTCGTCTTATCCTGAGCCCAATACTCATAGAGACTTAGATATGGCCGGTGTGTATAATAATAACCCACCTCACCCCAATATGAATAATAACAACCATGACCCTCAACCCGACCTTCGTACGATGGAGGAGCTATGCCAACCAACAATGAATGGACGTGGAGGACCAATTGCGCCGATGCAAATCACGGCTCCCGAATTTTCGTTGAAGCATCACATGATCCAACAAGTTCAAAATGCTTGTCCATTTCGCGGATTACCGGATGATGATGCCAACAAACACCTCGATAAATTCATAACCGTCACTCAAAGCATGAAATTGCCCGGTGTTTCCATGGATTTTCTTCGCCTTCATCTTTTTCCTCACACTTTATCCCACCATGCCGAAAAATGGTTTGATCGTCTTCCTAAAAACTCAATTCATACATGGGACGAGATGACTCAAAAATTTTTGTCGCGCTACTTTCCACCATCCATGGTAACTAGTCTTCGTAATCAAATTAGTGGTTTCACTCAAGAACCCGATGAGTCTCTTATTGATGCTTGGGAACGTTATAATGTCTTGATCGATCGTTGTCCTAACCATAATATGCTCCCCGTCACTTTGATTGATACTTTCTATAATGGTTTAACTTTTCGTGATCGTGATACCATTAATGCAGCCGCCGGTGGTACATTTATGAAAAGAAGACCTGAGGAGTGTATAGAGTTTATAGAGAACATGACCACTCATCACAAAAATTGGGATTCATACGCATCTTCAAGAAATATCCCGAGGGCCAATGTTTCTTCTACTTCATCAAACCCCGAGTTAACCGAACTCACCCGCCAAATAGCCGAGATGAACAAAAATTTCTTAACCATGGCTACGAACCAATTTCAACAAGTTAAAGCTGTAGCACCTTCTTGTGAGATTTGCGATGGTTCTCATTCATACACCGATTGTCCTTCTACTCATGACAATCCGGAAAACGTGTATGCGGCTAAAGGTAACTTTTCCACGGGAGGCTATCAAGCACGTCCTCAAGGTGACCGCAATTTGCTAAGTTATCGTTCAAACAACTTTCTTTCACCACCCGGTTTTCTTCCTCAAAACCAAAACAACTTCAATCACAACAATAAAAACCAACCTCGAGCTCCTAATCAATATCAAACCCAAAGAAACCCATATCCACCTCAGGGAAATAATCAAGTTTACTAACAACCCACCAATCAACCACTCGCTTACCAAGCACCCCCTCCTAACCAACCCACAACATTTAATCACGAGGTTGAAACTTACATGAGGACTAATGACGCGCTGGTGAAGAATCTTCAGAGCCAAATTATTAACTTGAAAGGTGACATGGCGAAACAAGGGAATGATCTTCGAGCCGAGCTTAGGAATGACATGCGAAACTCTTTAAGCAATCAAACGAATGACTTAAGGTATATGATGGCTAGTTTCTTCCAAAGTAATCAACCCTATGCTTCGGGTTCTTTTCCGAGTAACACCGTTGCTAATCCAAGAGGGGAGATGAAAGCAATCACCACCCGAAGTGGAAAAGGTTATAAGGAACCCGAGATTCCTACACCTACACCGGTGATTGTGACAAAGGATAACGAGCAACCTTCACCAATCCCTCCACCTTCTACTTCCACCCCTCCTCCACCCAAGGATGTGAGTGAGAATTCCATTCCAAAGCCTTCATCTCAACCCGACATACCTTATCCTTCAAGGTTGAGGTAAGAGAAGTTGAAGAAAAAGGATGATATTCAAGTTTCAAACTTTCTTAAAATGTTTAAACAATTGAATTTCAACATCTCCTTTGCCGAGGCTCTCGCTCACATGCCTAAATATGCTAAAATGTTCAAAGATCTTCTAAGTGATAAGGAAAAACTCCTTTATATTTCTCAAACCCAACTTAATGAGAATTGCTCCGCGGTTCTTTTAAGGAAATTACCAACCAAACTTGGTGGTCCGGGTCGCTTTCTCATTCCTTGCAACTTTCCCGGGGTAGAGAATTGTATGGCCCTAGCTGATCTAGGTGGTAGTATCAACTTAATGCCATTAAGTGTTTGAATTATCTCTACCCGAGCTAGTCCCCACACGAATGACATTGGAGTTAGCTAACCGTACGGTTGCTTATCCAGTGGGGATAGCCGAAGATGTCTTCGTCGGTGTCGACAAATTCACCTTTCCGGCGGATTTTGTTGTCGTTGACTACGAGATGGATCCTGTGTTCCATTAATCGTTGGACGTCCATTCTTGAGGACCGGTCACACTCTTATTGATGTCGTTGCGGGCGAATTAATCATGAGAGTTGGTGACGATAAAATCGTCTTCAACATGGGTAAACTTTCTAAGCAACCTTATGAACACGAGAGCGTTAATTTCATTGACGTACTTGATGAGGCTTGTGAAGAACATTTCAAAGACGCTTGTAAAAGTGGTTTTTCTTCTCTACCCATTGTTGAGACCGTCGCCTCTATTGCTCCATCATTGACTCCATTTGGAGAAAGTGATTTTCTTTTGAAAGAATTGGAAGTAACTTTAGGGGATGTGGATTGACTGTAGTAAATTACCACTCTTGTTTAGGAAAACAAAGAGCGTAAAGTAGGGAAAGTATTAAGCACGACGGTTTAGGAAAACCGTGTACAAATGACCCTAATGAAGTGAAAGTTCGTTTCCCAAGGAGGTATATGTGTGTGAATAGTTCGTAATTGGTTTGAGATTAATATTGGTTAAAAAGGGACGAGAAAAGAGGATGACGAAGACGTGAAATTAATTACTACTACGACTACACGTAAAACCGTAAAATGAGCAAAAATAAAAATTAATTCTAAAAATTACCAAAAATTCACCAAAAATCAAAATAAATAAACTAAGAGTTTAACAATTATCAAAACTTTTTCAAACCTTTTAATTAATTAAATATTAATTTTTAAATGCTGATTAAAGCCCTAAAAATCAAACTAATTATCAAAAAGCCCAAATAAAGATTTTTCAATTGGTAAACCTCTAAAATGACCTAAAAAGATTAAAAACTATTTTTATAAAATTTTAAACTAATAAAAACTATTTAAAATGATTTAAAAACTATTAAAACTTAAAATAATTATAAAAATTAATCTAAAGATGATAAAATTAATCTAAAAGTTGCAAAATTCCTATTTTAATGTATTTAAGCTAAGAAAAATATAAAAAGTGCAAAAATGTGAAATTTGAAAAATAATAATAAAATAATATTAAAAATCCAAAAATTATAAAAAATTATAAAAACTTGCAAACTAGTTTATTTTAACCTAAATAATTAGAAAATGAAAGTGAATTGACCAAATTACCCCTATTGGGCACCCAAATGGGCCAAAAGCAAAAACAGTCAAGCTTAATGGGCTTTTTAGCCCAAAAAGTTAAAATAAGCCCAAATGACTTGGAAAAGCACTATCTGACTCAAAATTTAATTCTAAACACAAAACTCTAAAGGCCTAAAAGCTGAATGTGAGCTTATCACAGCTTAATGAACAAATAGCTTATCCTTATTGGGCCAATAAGCCCATTAAGCAATAAGCTAATGCCATAAGCTCTAATTTGACACACAACCTTCTTTTAGGATACTAAAGAGATCTGTAAAAAGAAATTTTGAAAAAGCACACTCAATAAGCCAGAAATAAGCAAAGTACAAATCCACTAAAAGACAAAATAGTCGGGTTTTAGTTCTAGGGCACCTCAGGACTTGATTCAACTTGAAAAATGTCACAAATGACTTCAATAAGCCAAATCAATCAACCAAAATCCAATAAGCAAAACCAATAAGCTGGAATAAGCCAATAAGCACTTATGAAAAAGTCAATTAAGTTGGTTTTCTAGTCAAACCCTAAAGTCAACCCACCAAATGCTCCAGTATGAACAAATGGGTCAAATAATGAGCACCTATTACAAAATCCAAGTTGTTGCTGGTTAAAATAAGCTAGAATAACATATTGATAAGCTGAACACAAAAATACACTAGCAGGGGGAACTTTCAGTAGGAACTGGTTCCCACTGCCTTGACTATTTGACCTGTGATTTGTGAGAGATTCTGTATGTTTTATTGGAAGACAAGGGCACCCAAGTGATCAGTTAATCACAAGGAGTCACAATCAAGCACAAAAACACACTTCAGTATCACCAATTAGCACAGAAAAATCAAACAATGCTCAGATCTAGCACAGACATGGATTATAAGCTGTTATGAACACTTAAGCAGTTTAAGCAAAAATAAGCACTCCAAATTCAGCCAGATGCATACACAAGCTATATAAACTATGATTAAGCACAAACAAACTTAAATCAATCACTGAAACAAGGTATGGAACAAGATCAAAGCAGATTACACTTGCTGATATGAATTTCAAGAACAATAGCACACTTTGCTGATATAAATGACCAAAGATCAAATTTCAACACTCAAATCCTACTTCCCTGATGTAACTAACTAGGTTTAATCACTTGTTAACCCTAGTCTATGATTAAAACTAGGTGTCCCTTAAACCACAGCCAATTCCAACAAGTATACAAGATTTTAGAGCCTATTTTAAGATCTAGGTGTTTATATGCACAAAGCTTGCAGATAAATATCACTTAGCACTTATGAGATATGTTCCAACACAAAGCAACACAAAGCATCAACTCAAAATAACTCAAATCCAAAACAGGTTGTTATCCCAAACAACCCTTAATCCACCACTTTTCAAAGCAACTTGTGATTTCAATTAATAACCTACTGATTTTATGATTCAATAACACTTCCTAGATGACTACTAGCAGATTCAAACACAAAAATCACAACCATAAACACAAGAACACAAAATCAAAGCACAAAATCCAAAACAGGCAATAACATGAAATTTTTAGGGGAAACTTAAACAAGGGATTATACTTGTCCTCCACAACATCCTAGGAGGACCAGCTATGCTCCTTGGACCTTGTTCAACAACTAGAACAAGACCAAGGTTCTTCAAAAAGGAAGATCAAAACCTGCTGATGTTCAAAGTAGAACAAGGTTTTGATTATGATATTTCTTCAACACAAATGAGCAAACAACTCAACCAAGAGCTTAAAACTCTTCTCAGGCTTGGTGTCAACAAGCTTGAAGGAGCTTAAGGCTTTTTGCTAAGGGTTAGTACAAGATAATAACCAAAACAGTAACAAGGATTTCAAGGTTTTTGAACCTTTGAAAACCTTATAAACATAGACGTGCCTTAACCACAAGATTAAGGAAGGTCTAAAAGATCAAATGGAACACAGATTTTAGCTATTCAAACACCAACTTTTAATAAACACAATAGAGATTTCACAATTTTTAGGAAATTCAAATTTTATTTAAATAAAAAGGAATTACAAAGATTATAGCCAAAATCTGGAACAAAGGGACTCTCATAGGTTGAGGTCTCCTTTTATAGGCAAATGCTTACATAACACTATTCATAAACCCTAGATGTGAATTCTCAAAAGTGCCCTTGAGTGCTTCTAGACGAATCCTTGATATGAGCTGTCCAAAATGATCAAGGACGTTCATTTTAGCTTTGGAGTTAAGCTATGACTCTTAGCTGTTGATCTTGACACGTCAGATTACTTGGAGAGAAAGTTGCGTTTTCATTGGTGGAGGATGTTGAGTGTGGGGTCCATTGGGTAATGGGATTGAGGGTTTTGTGTGTGGGTTATGTTTCTGGGCGTGTGAATCAAGTGTGGGCATGGTTAATTGAAATTTACCCTTTGTTTAAGTGAGAGGAGTTACTGGGTTCATCATGGTGAACAGTGGTAACTTTTGATCCGAAAATGGGGGAAATGTAAGTGTTTGGCGCAATATTCGTTTGAATGTTTGGAATTGGGCAAAAGCAGTCCTTGTTCTTTGGGAAAATATGCATAATAATATTTTCAACCTTAAAATGAATTCTCTTCACAAACAAACTTCCATTCTTCACACTTTTGCCACCAAACTTTTCCAAAAAGGTTTTAAGGGTTGTTTTTGTCATTTTTGGATATTTCAAGGGCTGGTTTTGGACACTCTTGATCTTCAAAGGTCTTCAATATTTCTTTGACTTCATGAGGGACCATAATTGACAAATTAGATTTGATGAGGGACTAATTTTGCCATTTCTTCAAAGTTGAAGGACCATTTTGCAAATTTGACAAACTTAAGGGACTAAACTTGTAATTATGATTTCACAAGGGTTTTAAGTGTCTTTTCTTCATTCATTGAGGATCAATCTTGTATTTCTTCAAGTCTTCAAGGGTAAATCTTGGATAATTCATGAATTAGGGCCCGGTTCTTTGTACGGCTTCGTTTCTCGTGTCCGTTTTTCCTTGTTTCTTATGACCTTTTGTCTTTTTCATGATATCCATACCTAAAATACACAAGTAAACAAACACAAGCATATATATGGTATTTTATGACATTTTAGTGTATTTAAAGCCCGAAAAGAATGACGAGATCATGTATAAATGCCATCTCATCACTCCCCATACTAAGCCACTGTCGTGCCCTCACGCAATGCTAGAATAAAGTATCTAAGCATCACCAAAATTCAATTTTATTACCCTTTATTAAAAAGTAAAAGACTTGCAATAATACTACGAAGATGTGTAAAGACATAATCTATGATTTTCATCACGAATGTGACTTTTAGGGTCAAAGAATAGAAACAAGTAAATGTCCCTTAGAGTAAATTTCGTCATCCTTGATTGTCATACATTCCATGCTAAGTGCAAAAACGAGATCATTGTTGGTACAAGTCACAATGCTAACACTACTCATACGTCCAAATTGTGTAATACTTTTTTCTCCCCGTAATCCTAGTTATTATAAAAGGAAATGGGTTACTAGCATTTTTTAACTATTTGTCATGGATCACAAGTGATTCATATTGACTTATTTGAGTATTTATTAGTCCGAAAGCAAAGTAGCACGATTTTATCGATAGTTAGCCGAAGGACAAAATCTTTTAAAACGGCTTCTCGTGTATCTCCTTAAGTTCATATCTTGGCATAACTCGTTTCACGATTTGAGACCTTTCTCGGACCGATATTTGGCATGTACTTCATACTTCAAATCTTGAGAAGACGTTCTTGAAATTATGGTCTTCTCTTCATATATTTGGAATTTCTTCACTTGACGTTTTTGAGAGATTCTTCATATTTGGACCACGACTTCATCATTTTTCTTCAATCCCTATTTTGGATTTTGATATACAACGATCCGCCTCCTTTTTGGACTTGGATATATTTATCCTCATACCTTGTAAGGGTCTTTTTGGATAGACTTTCTCCATGATCTTTAGGGGAGTAATTGCTTTTCGTCGTATGTCTCGATCCTTCATATTGATTTAGGAATAATGATACTTCACATCATCTTGGATCTTTAGCAACAAACTATAGCTCCTCATGCCTTGTTAGGGCCTTTTTGGATCTTCACCAATCTTCGCGTCCCGCTTCAATAAGTTATGCCTTGGCTATGAACTCTATTCAACCCCGAGCAACTTTTAAACGATCTTGCGCTAGAGGCTAAGTAACCTTTCAAATCGTACGACCTTACTTATTGCAATTATCTTTTATTCCTAATGCATTGATCTTATGGGAAGAAAAAGCCACATGTAAAAAACATATGAGTTTTTGAAAGAACATTTTCATGTTCTACGTTTAGCATGATCACTTGTCTAACTCTATCACTTCTCGTTCTTCACTATATAAAGACCTCTAATTAAAGAGACTTGTGAATACTTAGCCATGCAAGTCAAAATTAAGCCAAATTTGGATTAGCTTTCATTAAGACTATATCAAATCAAAGTTTTGGGTTTTCAAGCCTCCTATAGTATCTTGCACTTTCTTGGACTTTTTCAAGTTTAGAGAATGCATTTTATAGTTCCCTTGATAAGTGACTCTCTAGGATCAATTATAGGAACTTGCGAAAAGTTCTTGTTCTTAACCCGAATGAGCTAAGACTTTCGCGTTTTAAAGTTCCCTATATAAAAGTCTAGCAAAACTTGAATTGAGCGGGTTAAGGAATGTAAATGGCTCCAAATGCCCATCAAGTAAAAAATTAGCTCTTATTCTACCCATCGGAAAAAATACATTCGTATCTTAAAAACACTTATGAAAACTAAGAAAAATTTTAAAATTTTGCCATTTTTAGCCTTATTAGCAATAAAAACTTTGAAAGTTGGAAAACGTGAGGGCGTAGCAAAGCAAGTACCTATTCACCCCCCATACTAAAAGTAAACATTGTCCTCAATGTTTCGAGTCTAAAGGTGGAGCACCCCCATACTAGAGACGAAGAGTCGAATGCTTAGGATCTAGCATGGAAAGGGTGATCAACAATATATCTAAAGTCGTATGCTAAGAGATAATTGTTAGAACAATAAAGGATATGTCATGGATTCGTGAAAAACTTCTTCAAGCAAACGATGGAGGCTCATGTAAACGAACATGAGAGTCTTCAATCGTAGATGAGGATGATCTAGATAACACAATCACAAACAACCACGAGACAACGAGTTGGAAGGGCACAAATCCCCTCTCATTATTTATTAGAAAGCATAAAAGGACAAGCATGGGATCTCCCCCACGAGGAATCTCGTTTTTGATTACCGAGTCATGAGCTCAACTTGATCCCCTCAATATGTGAACATTTAGGGAAAGTCATGGTATGGTTAATTTTTGATGGGGCTTACATGATAAACAAGGCCCAAAAAGCAACCGGTATTAAGGACTAAGTCCTTTAATGATGCAAAATACCGGGATCGAAGATGGCGTCTTCGTTTTCATTGGATAAACAATTCAACGCCACTTCAACACGTGCCAACAACTCAAAGAGTTTGAAGAAAAGAGATGAGAAGTAGAAGGATGGGACAATTGGTAAGACAAACTTTTGAGCTACTCGAGGTAGACTCGCACCAAGCAAATAGATATAGTTTCCATTTATTGCATCGGTGGAAGACCGATATTTCCCTTTATAATAGATTCCGGGATCGAATATCTCGTCCTCGGTGTACAAGGATGAGGGAACATAAGGGGCTTCCCCCATACTAAAACCACACAAAGCATCATCAAAAGGAGTAGACGAGCTTGTAGCACTCAAAACACGTCGTGATGACGGAGTTAGATTTGTAGAAAAATCAATTAAATCACATTTAAAATCTTTTCCTTTTTTATCTTTTAAATTCTCCTTATGAAAACCCTTTTTGATTATGTCGAAAATATTTGGCGTTTCTAAGACGATGTTAGTCACACTAAAAATTCTCACATTTGAAAACCGTTTTGGTTTTGGTGGTGGTAAGTTCTCAAAACGTTTATCGACAAAGAAAACGTCCCCATCGGGGTCAACATATTCGTCATCCGAAAGATCTTCCGTAGAAACCGAAAACTTATTAACACTTTTCAAGAATGAATGTTCGAGGTGAGGTGAAGGATTTTTCAATTCAAGTATTGACGGTTTCTTCTTTGTAGGCTTTACACTCATAACCTCCACCGGCGGAGGAAATGGTAAATTAGTTTTGGCGACATTTCCTAAAAATCTTGGTGAAAATTCCTTGCAAATGACATTGGTTGAATCACCATGGTTTAAAGTTGCAATAGAATAGACATGAGAAAGATTGGATTTTTGTGTTGCATTGATGACAAGTTCTTCCTCATTGAAACGAAGGGTGATTTTTCGAGCATGAACATCAATAAGTGCTCTTGATGTATCCAAAAATGAACGACCCAAAATGAGAGGAACTTTTCGATCGATAGGAATGTCTACAACGGTAAAGTCAACAGGATAGTAAAACTTTCCGAATTTAACGAAAACGTCCTCGGCTACTCCACATGCTAAAATTGTAGAATGATCGGCCATCTCGATAGACATGTTCGAAGGAGTAAGAGCCGGAAGCGAAAGCGATTTGAAAATCTCAAGAGGCATTAAATTAATACTAGCACCAAGATCGGCCAAGGCGTAGCATTCCTCCATATCTTGAATTGCACACGGAATCAAAAATTTACCGGGATCACCGACTTTTTGTGGTATGCGGCTAAGAAAAACCGATGAACAACTAAACGATTGTTGTAACTTCTCTTTGTTGTTTAGCATACTTTTGAAGTTTGTGGCGAATCGAGGCATCATGATAAGAGCGTCGGCAAAGCTTATGTTAAAATGTATGTCACGAAACATTTTCATAAAAAGCTCAAATTGATAATTATTCCGTTCTTGTGCCTTTTCCTTGTTACGTCTCGAAGGGTAAGGTAAGGGTGGTGTGGGTTGGACATTAGGCAACGGCCTTGGAATCTCGGGTTCCATGATTGGTATTGGTTCAACCGTAGGTGTGGTATGAGCGGTATTTCGTGGGCTTGTAATATGCTCCTTTTCGACCATCACCTCGAGTTCTTTCTCGATTTCCTTCTCCGTAGAAGTACTTGGACGAGAGATTGGTTCCTTGAAAGTTTTACCACTTCGTGTAGTAATAACCCTCATTTCCCCCTTCGGGTTTGCAATGGTATCACTAGGAAGACCACCCGAGGAAGAGGGTTTACACATGATCGCTTCAAACATTTTTGCCATTCGGTCCTCAAATTTTGATTGCCTTAAATCCGCTTTTAACAATTCTTGCTTAATCTCATGTTGTCCTTGTTCCATCTTTTGTTGATTTTGTTGAAGACGTTGAACATTTCCTTCCATTTTATTTGCATGAGTTTTAAGTTCATTAGCAACTTCGTTTTTAAGCTCGTTTTTCAACTCGGATCTTAAGCTAATCATCTCACGTTGCATGTTATCAAACTTAGCATCATTTGCTTTAGCATAATCTAAAAATTCTCCTTGAAGATTTTTAGTGTGAGCATTTTGAAAACCTTGTGTAGTGTTTTGAAAATCATGGTTTTGGTTTTGATTAGTGACTTGTCCATTCCCACTTTGATAATTCCCTTTGTTGTAGTTACGTGAATTACCTTGATAATTACCACCTTGGTTGTTGTTTCGATAGTTATTAGCATTTTGATTTGATGGAGCTTGATTTGGGCGGGAACCTTGGTCGTTTTGGTTGTAAGTTCTCGTTGCTATGTAAGCACTCGAAGTGTTACCACCGATGGTAATGCACTCGGAAAGATCATGAGCTCCACCACAAGACAAACAACTCTTTTCAACTGCTTTAACCGAAGCGGATTTCAAAGCCTCTTGAGCTTTCCAATGAGTCATAAGATTAGCAAATCTATCGAAAAACCGATTTTCCTCATTAGCTTCATCATGTAAGGCATTAATGCTACGAGACGATGACGAACCCAAATTGGCAACACTCGGTGTGTTATGAGGGCTATAAACCTTAGATTTATTCTCGATAATCTTTAAAGCTTCATCGGTCGTTTTGCACAAAAAATTACCACCCGCGGCGGCATTCAAGTAATCTCGTTCATGATCATTAATCCCATTATAAAAAGTATCAACTTGATACAATTACGAAAAATCATGGTGTGGACATTCATGTAACATTTCTTTAAAGCGTTCCCATGCCATTGAAAAACTTTCATTATTTCTTTGAACAAATCTTGAAATATCATTTTTCAAATGTGTTGTTTTAGATGGTGGAAAAAATTTGTTCACAAACTTAGAAACGAGATCACCCCATGTCAAAATCGAATTTGGCGGTTCTTTCTCAAGCCAAATTTTAGCGGGTCCATCTAACGAGTATGGAAACAACATCATCTTAATGGCGTCATGTGGAACATCCTTAAACTTGCTAGTTGCGGTGAGACGATTAAAATTCCTTATGTGGTAATGCGGGTTGTCTTTCTCATGACCTCTAAACTTATTAGCTTGCAACATCGACATTAAACCCGTCTTAATCTCGAAATTCTCCGCAAGGATAGCGGGAATCACAATGGCCTCTCCAAAACCCTTGGTGGGTGCTTGTAGCAACTCCATCATAGTACGATTAGCCATGACGACTTCTTGTTCTACAATAGGTTCAAAAATTGGAGTTTGTTCTTCAATCAACGTCTCTTGATTTGCTTGCTTTTGAAGACGTTTACGAGCTCGTTTTGATTGATTACGAGTGATCATAAACTTCACGAAGAATGGGAGGTGAGCAAAGAAGATTCTTTTTGGGTGTTTTGTGAATTTTTATTTTTTTTGTGTTTTTGATTGTTTTTAATTTTTTTTTGGATTTTGGTGTATCTTCGTAGACAACAATTTACCAAATCTCTCCTCAAATCAAACTCTTGATTAAAGAAGCCTCAAAAGAATGAAAACGATCACGTGGATTGAACGCCTTCGAATGACTTTAGAACTTTGGTGAAAACCAAATTGTTCAAGAGGGTTTAATCACAAAGAAAACCAAGCAAATATATTATACGTAATAATACTTTGGGCGGCAAAACCCTCGATTAGCCTTCAATCTCAAAATACTCACAAGCAAGCGGGGAAACGAGGCGGTGCGAAGCACTTAAGAGCCTTTTTCCTTAGGGTATATTTTATAATACCCGCCTTATACCTACCTTATAGTTTGTATTTTTCAAAATCGAGCTTCACGAAAGTATTTATCTATTTTTGCCTTTTTCTTTTTGTTTGAGATTCGAATACAATAATTAGGAGATCAAATCCCAATTAAGGTTTTGCTTTCACACTTTTGGAGATATTTTGTATTGATTGTGATACTTAATACAATATAGTAATAATAATTTCACAAGAAAAACCAAAAAACCGATAATACGTATTACTAGATTTCTACTAATACAAATACTATTTATGGTTAATATTAAAAACAAGACAAATTAATCACGACACACCTCCCCGGCAGCGGCGCCAAAAATGATTGTAGTAAATTACCACTCTTGTTTAGGAAAACAAAGAACGTAAAGTAGGGAAAGTATTAAGCACGACGGTTTAGGAAAACCGTGTACAAATGATCCTAATGAAGTGAAAGATCGTTTCCCAAGGAGGTATATGTGTGTGAATAATTCGTAATTGGTTTGAGATTAATATTGGTTAGAAAGGGATGAGAAAAGAGGATGACGAAGACGTGAAATTAATTACTACTACGACTACACGTAAAACCGTAAAATGAGCAAAAATAAAAATTAATTTTAAAAATTACCAAAAATTCACCAAAAATCAAAATAAATAAACTAAGAGTTTACCAATGATCAAAACTTTTTCAAACCTTTTAATTAATTAAATGTTAATTTTTAAATGCTAATTAAAGCCCTAAAAATCAAATTAATTATAAAAAATCCCAAATAAATATTTTTCAATTGTTAAACCTCTAAAATGACCTAAAAAGATTAAAAACTATTTTTATAAATTTTGAAACTAATAAAAACTATTTAAAATGATTTAAAAATATTAAAATTTAAAATAATTATAAAAATTAATCTAAAGATGATAAAATTAATCTAAAAGTTGCAAAATTCCTATTTTAATGTATTTAAGCTAAGAAAAATATAAAAAGTGCAAAAATGTGAAATTTGAAAAATAATAATAAAATAATATTAAAATAATATTAAAATAATATTAAAAATCCAAAAATTATAAAAAAATTCTAAAAACTTGCAAACTAGTTTATTTTAACCTAAATAATCAGAAAATGAAAGTGAAATGACCAAATTACCCCTATTGGGCACCCAAATGGGCCAAAAGCAAAAACATTCAAGCTTAATGGGCTTTTTAGCCCAAAAAGTTAAAATAAGCCCAAATGACTTGGAAAAGCACTATCTGACTCAAAATTTAATTCTAAACACAAAGCTCTAAAGGCCCAAAAGCTGAATGTGAGCTTATCACAGCTTAATGAACAAACAGCTTATCCTTATTGGGCCAATAAGCCCATTAAGCAATAAGTTAATGCCATAAGCTCTAATTTGACACACAACCTTCTTTTGGGATACTAAAGAGATCTGTAAAAATAAATTTTGAAAAAGCACACTCAATAAGCCAGAAATAAGCAAAGTACAAATCTACTAAAAGACAAAATAGTCGGGTTTTAGTTCTAGGGCACCTCAGGACTTGATTCAACTTGAAAAATGTCACAAATGACTTCAATAAGCCAAATCAATCAACCAAAATCCAATAAGCAAAACCAATAAGCTGGAATAAGCCAATAAGCACTTATGAAAAAGTCAATTAAGTTGGTTTTCTAGTCAAACCCTAAAGTCAACCCACCAAATGCTCCAGTATGAACAAATGGGTCAAATAATGAGCACCTATTACAAAATCCAAGTTGTTGCTGGTTAAAATAAGCTAGAATAGCTTATTGATAAGCTGAACACAAAAATACACTAGCAGAGGGAACTTTCAGTAGGAACTGGTTCCCACTGCCTTGACTATTTGACCTGTGATTTGTGAGAGATTCTGTATGTCTTATTGGAAGACAAGGGCACCCAAGTGATCAGTTAATCACAAGGAGTCACAATCAAGCACAAAAACACACTTCAGTATCACCAATTAGCACAGAAAAATCAAACAATGCTCAAATCTAGCACAAACATGGATTATAAGCTGTTATGAACACTTAAGCAGTTTAAGCAAGAATAAGCACTCCAAATTCAGCCAGATGCATACACAAGCTATATAAACTATGATGAAGCACAAACAAACTTAAATCAATCCCTAAAACAAGGTATGGAACAAGATCAAAGCAGATTACACTTGCTGATATGAACTTCAAGAACAATAGCATACTTTGCTGATATAAATGACCAAAGATCCAATTTCAACACTCAAATCCTACTTCCCTGATGTAACTAACTAGGTATAATCACTTGTTAATCCTAGTCTATGATTAAAACTAGGTGTCCCTTAAACCACAGCTAATTCCAACAAGTATACAAGATTTTAGAGCCTATTTTAAGATCTAGGTGTTTATATGCACAAAGCTTGCAGATAAATATCACTTAGCACTTATGAGATATGTTCCAACACAAAGCAACACAAAGCATCAACTCAAAATGACTCAAATCCAAAAGAGGTTGTTATCCAAAACAGGTTGTTAACCCAAACAACCCTTAATCCACCACTTTTCAAAGCAACCTGTGATTTCAACTAATAACCTACTGATTTTATGATTCAATAACACTTCCTAGATGACTACTAGCAGATTCAAACCCAAAAATCACAAGCATAAACACAAGAACACAAAATCAAAGCACAAAATCCAAAACAGGCAATAACATGAAATTTTTAGGGGAAACTTAAACAAGGGATTATACCTGTCCTCCATAACATCCTAGGAGGACCAGCTATGCTCCTTGGACCTTGTTCAACAACTAGAACAATACCAAGGTTCTTCAAAAACGAAGATCAAAACCTACTGATGTTCAATGTAGAACAAGGTTTTGATTATGATATTTCTTCAACACAAATGAGCAAACAACTCAACCAAGAGCTTAAAACTCTTCTCAGGCTTGGTGTCAACAAGCTTGAAGGAGCTTAAGGCTTTTGGCTAAGGGTTAGTAAAAGATAATAACCAAAACAGTAACAAGGATTTCAAGGTTTTTGAACCTTTGAAAACCTTATAAACATAGACGTGCCTTAACCACAAGATCAAGGAAGGGTCTAAAAGATCAAATGGAACACATATTTCAGCTATTCAAACACCAACTTTTAATAAACACAAAAGAGATTTCACAATTTTTAGGAAATTCAAATTTTATTTAAATAAAAGGGAATTACAAAGATTATAGCCAAAATCTGGAACAAAGGGACTCTCATAGGTTGAGGTCTCCTTTTATAGGCAAATGCTTACATAACACTATTCATAAACCCTAGATGTGAATTCTCAAAAGTTCCCTTGAGTGCTTCTAGATGAATCCTTGATATGAGCGGTCCAAAATGATCAAGGACGTTCATTTTAGCTTTGGAGTTAAGCTATGACTCTTAGCTGTTGATCTTGACACGTCAGATTACTTGGAGAGAAAGTTGCGTTTTCATTGGTGGAGGATGTTGAGTGTGGGGTCCATTGGGTAATGGGTTTGAGGGTTTTGTGTGTGGGTTATGTTTCTGGGCGTGTGAATCAAGTGTGGGCATGGTTAATTGAAATTTACCCTTTGTTTAAGTGATAGGAGTTACTGGGTTCATCATGGTGAACAGTGGTAACTTTTGATCCGAAAATGGCGGAAAGGTAAGTGTTTAGCGCAATATTCGTTTGAATGTTTGGAATTGGGCAAAAGCAGTCCTTGTTCTTTGGGAAAATATGCATAATAAGATTTTCAGCCTTAAAACGAATTCTCTTCACAAACAAACTTCCATTTTTCACACTTTTGCCACCAAACTTTTCCAAAAAGGTTTTAAGGGTTGTTTTTGTCATTTTTGGATATTTCAAGGGCTGGTTTTGGACACTCTTGATCTTCAAAGGTCTTCAATATTTCTTTGACTTCATGAGGGACCATAATTTACAAATTAGATTTGATGAGGGACTAATTTTGCCATTTCTTCAAAGTTGAAGGACCATTTTGCAATTTTGACAAACTTAAGGGACGAAACTTGTAATTATGATTTCACAAGGGTTTTAAGTGTCTTTTCTTCATTAATTGAGGATCAATCTTGTATTTCTTCAAGTCTTCAAGGGTAAATCTTGGATAATTCATGAATTAGGGCCCGGTTCTTTGTACGGCTTCGTTTCTCGTGTCCATTTTTCCTTGTTTCTTGTGACCTTTTGTCTTTTTCACGATATCCATACCTAAAATACACAAGTAAACAAACACAAGCATATATATGGTATTTTATGACATTTTAGTGTATTTAAAGCCCGAAAAGAACGATGAGATCATGTATAAATGCCATCTCATCATGGACTTAAAATATGACGATTCTCCCTCCGATTGGGATGAAGACATTCGTACCCTTGAGAAACTTCTCAATGAGGGCCATATTTCTTCACCTTCTCCAATGGAAATTACAAACGATGATTCGAATTTGACTAAGCCTTCCATTAACAATCCTCCGGATTTATAGCTTAAGGATTTACCGTCTCATCTTGAATACGTTTTCCTAGAAGACAATAAGAAGTTACCCGTCA